>JASVEL010007319.1:85000-722609 GCA_032618575.1 Nicotiana noctiflora
TTCTTTTATTCTTAAATATGGGTGCTAACCAGATTCCCCATGTTATATGCGAGGTCAATAAAATTCTCCAGAGAGTGAGTTTCTGATCATAATGACCACCTAAAGTTGGATTTCCAGTTGTAGTTTTTAGTTTGGGGTGCCAATAGTAGCATAGTTGCTTAGTCGTCCTTCCTCTTACGTATTACAATTTAGGTGCTTTTCATGCTGCCTTTAGCGGAAAACGGACTTAATGGACAAATAAGGGATAGGCAAGAATCTGTTCTTGAACTCTAGAGAACAGGCGGAAAGAGGTTCATCAGAGCGATAGGGAAAGCTTATAGAGGGGTGGTCTTACTACGACAAGTGAAGCCAGGGTTCCCTTTGTTCGGTGTCCGGGGAAGAGAAAGGAATCTATTCGGGAAGCGCTTACCAGCCCCTTTACCGATACCAAGGGGAAGCAGGAATTAGACCAATAGGGCACTGCTCTCCGCCTGTCGTAACAACAACAAAAGTCCATACCGGAATTTCATTACCTTATTCCTTAAACCCTAAAACGGAGACATTGGTACAAGAGGAGGCTCGAGAGACCTCGAGCGTAATATACGCTACCATCGGAGAGACTTTAGCCACATCTTAACCCATGGTTGAAGAATGAGGCGATCAAGAAAGTCGTGGGCCTCGTAGTACCCGCATACGACAGCTCTGTGGAGCTTTTCGGGTCGAAAACCTGTTCGACGTCAGAACCGATCTCAAAACCCTAATATCACCCTCTGAAGAGAAAGGACTTTCTCTATATCTATATCTATGCAACTAGTTCTTTCACTTGCTTCCAAATCCATCCATCTTACTTACTCAAAAGCTTTGAATATTCTACTCGAAATCTTGCTTCTAGCTTTGGGCACCTCTGACATAAACAGAAATAGCGTATATACAAGGCTAGCCTTTTCTCTCAAGCGTCTTGGTATTGGATCCGCTCTTCTGTTAACATGAACATGAATTAGATTCTATTCTAATTCTTTATTCTTAAGAGAATCCCCCACCCGAACCATTCTTAAGACCACCAAGCTCTCTCGAATGAATTCGACTCTTTCTGCTTTCGAGCTACACCGGGGGCAAAATCTTTTCCCCACTAAGACGTGCATCTTTATGGCTATATCGTCCTGAAGACGGATGCGACGGGAAGAAGTGGCATTTGGAAGTGTTGCTGACTTAACATTTAGGTTTCGGCATAACAAAGCTTGCACTGTCTTTTCGCACTTAGGCGCACAGCGTGCCATTGGTAATGATTCTACTACGGTGCCACAAATTCGCAAGCTGATCCTAAGTAATCGTTGTTGTTCATTGGATTCCGGAGGAACTACTTCGTTAGGATTGGGGAATTGCTGCGATTCTTCCTGAATAGCCTGGATTCTCCCGTCGAGAGTCACTTTGAAAGTATTACCTAAACTCTTCCGACTGAATATGATAAAGCCTATAAAACATAGAGCTACTATCATTTCTTCATTATAAATTGAGATCTTCTTCGAACTTGATGCACAAATAGATAGAATAGCAGCAAATAGCATCTTTCTAGCCTGCATATTCGTGGAACTCAATCTCATTTAGAAAGCCTGATCTCTATCTTTCAGCAACTGAACGGGAAGTGGTTTAAGAATAAGAAAGGACTTTAGAATCGGATGCGCTCGCCCAGCGAGAAAGGCCCTGACCCTGCCAACCAAGTATCAAAAAGAAAGAAGAGAAAGAAAGGAGAAGAGAACTTCGTATTTTGGTAACTCTCTAGGAGTCATCTTTAACCTTGAATGCTATTAATAGATTCTACAGCAATAGTCCCTCGGACTCGGAAAGTAATAACGAAAATAGCTAACCCAATAGCAGATTCCGCAGCTGCCACCGTTGGAACCAATGAAGCAAATGATTGACCCATCATATCATCCGAAGAAACAGAAAATACCAAAAAGTTCGAATTCACAGCTAATAACATTGATTCAATTGGCATTGACATAATAGGAATATTTCGTCTATTAAGGAGGATTCCCCGAATACCTGAAATAGAGATAATCATAGAAAATGTGAAATATTTGATAGGATCCATTTCGGGAACGTAGAATGTAAGAGAAATTCAAATGTGAAACAATACGTCAGCTCTTCTACTTGAAATATCCTTCAATTATTGAAGAAATATGATTTTTTATACTCATGTTTCCCTTCCCATCCTGCTCCGCCGATTGTTGTGCTCGTGTCAACCAAACCCTCAAGTGCCGTAAATTCGCCCTGGGGACATTGGGTTTGTTGGCATTATAGGCAGCTTTGCTGGCGAAGCGGTTAATAATAATTTCGACCATCTCACTTGGTGATGGAAGTTCACCCAAGTTGCGGTGCCACAATCTTCTAACTAGTCGTGCCTTCTCCGATTCAATCAGAGGGCTAATCTGTTCGGCCAAGCGATCTTTTTGTTCTTTAATCTTGGCCAATTCAAGTTGATCCAAGGCTCTTTCGATCTCGGACCGATCCCCTGGATCTTCTTCAGCCGCGGGAAGACTTGGTTCTGTCGAAGAGCTAACACCCCTTCCAGCGTCTCCGCCGTAAAGAGGAATGTCCTCCATTAAAGAAAGCAGCCAATCGAGGGAATCGAGAAATGGAATGGTCCAAGTAAAGAAAAAGTTCATAAGAAAGGAAGCAATGAAAAGTACTACCAAACTCTTGAAAAATCTCTGAAAAATCGAAGAGAGACGACGAAGGATATTCATGATATTTCGAGTGTGATCAGACAACCAAAAATCAAACAATAACAGAGCTACTACGATTGCGACAACCATCGCATAGCTATTCGGAGTTGCACTCAGAGACTTACGATTCCTCGAACTCGCTGAACACTTTCTATATCTATCTGTCTTCATAGAATTTCCGCTATCTGTCTTGAGTTAGACAAGCACAGGCCTATCTTAGCTCCCGGTGACCTGCTTCGGGAGACCTTTTCGAACCGCAGCATGGGGAATGTCCTCTCTCTGGCTAGGCTCTATTGGTCTGAGGATGCCCTTTCTTTACTAGAGGAGGAGGAAAGAAGACACTTACATACGTAATTCTAGAGGTGAACCAGCTTGGTCGGTAGAATTTTTTTTAATCTAGCAAAAGGAAGGAAATGATGCTTTTCTTAAGGCAATCCATAAGTAAGAAATAGAATGAGGAAGAGAGAGGACCCCTCGGAATGGTATGTGGGCCTTCCTCAAGCAATCCCCTATGACTCAACCTTTGTTCTTGTGCAAAAGCGTCCTCCCCTTCCTTCCTCTTTTTCGAGCTCACTAAGGCAAGCGGCGCCCCATTTGTGTCTGTCTGCGATCGTGCCTAGCTGGGCAGTTCATCAGGAGCTGCTATCTGGGACCAAGCACTAAGCACTCTTGATTTTCTTTTTCAATTGATTTCTAAGAGGATTGGCAAATCTCACTGTGCCTAACACATCTAATTGGAAGTGGAATGAAGATAATGCGCTTTACTCTTTCATTTGTAGCTGGATTACCCCTGGGCTAACTTAACTTGAATCTGTTCTCTTTAGTTTTTCACTAAGCCTCATCTGAGTGCTATATACATAGCTCCTTGATTACTTATCAAATAAAATGAACATTCTTTAAGAACTTTTTCTCCCGATCTTATTAGCTTAGTAGCATGGAAGTCACAATAGTTCTAGCAGAGTAAGCTAGAAGATGACCAATCCCGCCCCATTGGTGTCGAGTCCGTTGTGAGAGGCGCTTAAAAGGCCGTTAAGGCATTAGACTCAGGGGTGAACCCACAGGGGAGGGGAGAGGTTGCTTCCTAAAAAGAACTGGGGTTGGCTCCTTGCCTTTGATTCCTTACCCATAGCATAAGATAAAGAAAGGGTGCGTGCTTCAACATCTAAGTTTCACACAAGGAACCTCCTGCTCTTAAGGATAAACTACGATATTTGATGGACTGGCAGGTCAGCCACGTAATTTATCCCTCAAGCTGAACGAACTTGACCTGCTCCTTTAGTTTAGGGCTATAGAGTTTACTTGCTTCTCACTAACGGCAGAATCATGAGCTTCATCACTCGACTCTAAACCAAATTAAAAACACTCGGCTATAGGATGACAATCCTTCACTCCGGAAGGGTAGGTTCCATACCGACAAGACCTCCTATCCCAGAATCCGCTCATTTCACACCAACTAAAGCGGAACTTAATCACCAAGGTAGAGTTGTATAAAGCCCTAATGTAACTGAACGAAGTGGAAAACCCGCAATACGAGAGCAAAAACCTTCTGTGTCTAAGAAGAAAAGCAACATCGAGTTAGGTAGGATGTAGATCGAGCGCAATAAGCTAGAGGAGTGATTATTTCGCTTTGGAAGGAAAAAAGCATCTCAAATAAGGTCCTCACTCAGCTCTCAGGCTGTCTGGGAATAGCTCCACCAGACATAGAAGAAAGGAGTGTAGGATTGGTAAGCTTTGCCGGAAAGAAGCTAGTCGACTAATTCAGGAGGCTACTACCGGCGAAGCCCGCTTGCTTCGGAGCGTGCTATTGCGTGAAGCGGAAAGGGACAGCGGAATCTAAGGCCACACCAGACAGGGAAAAGGAGGATTAGATATTTCGTCAACCACCACTTGAGCGCGATTCGCTTATCTGTTGAAAAGTACCATCCAGACAGTAAACCTTTAGGGCATATGACTAGTAAGGTAAATCAACCTATCGTATCGACGAGATGCAAGAAGAAGAAAATTAGCAGACTATGAAAGAAAAAGAATTTCTTCTCATCTACCTTTGTCTCAATCATGGGCGATTGAAGCGAATACAATAAAAGAATGCAAGGAAGGGTTCCCCCAGCAAAGGCATCTCGACTGCTTCCAAAATCAGGTCATCGACCAGTAATGCGACTTGTAGAAGACTCCCTACCTATACCTAGCGGAGTTGGCACTAAACTAATAAGGAGAGCAGAAAGCAGCTAGCCGCCATCAGGAGATCCACGACTTTAAGATTAAGATCCGCTTATTCTTTGAGATGACAAAGCTCCCCACTAGACGCAAATTGCCGAATCAACACCAGGCAGTATAGGAGTCCTTTCTTTGATCGGCCTTCCCCAGACCAGAACTGAAAGGACATACCAGCCCCCGAAGGATTATTGGGCATTCCTTCATGTCGGGAGGAGGTAGCGGTTGGAGGAGAAGATAAGGACAACTTTCTTTCTTCCATTCCACTCTTGCTCCAATCCCAATAGGATAAATAGAGCTAGCACTTGCTATAAGGGCTTCTGACTCGCCTGTAACTGGCTGCAAGGAAACTAAAAAAGCTTTCTTTATTTTAATATAAAAGAAATATGCGCTCCTCCCCTCTTCTCTGTTGAGTTCATCTCGTAGAGGGGAGCTATAGTTCAATAGTATGGGTATTTATCCTTAGAAGAGGGAGGGCGTGCTAAAGCCATAGGGGTAAGCTCCCACAAGGATTGATAATAAGCATAAATCAGGCCTTCTGCGGAGATAAAAGGAAGATTCTTTATAGAAGATTCTCTTTATTCCCACCTCAAGCTCGGTCATTGGCTGTCCTCCTCAATCGATTAGACTATGGCGAATCACTTGTGTATTGGTCTTTGGGAAAGTGTAAGACGCTATTGCTCGCAACTGGGTCTTGAGTGTCGGTCTAACAAAAAAGTCAACTCTAGTTGCTTCTCTTGTCCGATCGGAAACTGGTCTTCTTTTTATGGTGTAAGGGTCGGCAACAGCTCCCTTTGGAAGGAATCGATCGTCAACGTCTTTGGTTCCCTCCACCCGCCGCCTTCGGTCAACTCAAACAACAGGCCAGGAAGGACATTGTTGAAGGCTCACTGAGTGCTTCTAGGTTAAAGGGAAGCACTAGACTCACTCCACGGGAACTAGCTTTTCGGTTTGCTTCAGATTTGGCATTCATTCCCCCTCCCCTTCCTGGATTTCGCGTTATTGTCTGCTATGCTAGCCTATGATGAAGGCCTTTCATTTTGGCTCTGTAGGGCTACCCTATGGTATGGGCTGTTATCTCAAGGGCCTGGTTAGGCTCTTCTTGTTGGAGTATCCTCGCCCAGAGGCTAAAATGAATTGAATTCTCTCTTTTCTTTTGGGAGTGCCTGAAGAGACCTGCTTACTGGAAGGTACCATTCTTTTAGAATGGTGAAAAGGTTACCTACCCTATGATCCTCCTTATCTTACAGAGGTTTACTACGAGCCATACCCAGCGGGATACATATTGCCCAAATGGAACCTAAAAGATGGGATGGGTGATCCATAAGATCATTTGGCGAGGTTCATCCCTCAGCGTGGGGATCTTTCTGGAAATAAAAACTTGTTTTGTTGAGGCAATTTCCCTCGTCGCTTACCCGCATTTCTCTTGGTATACCCACCTGTGTGCCTCCTAATTCCGTGAAGTCCTTGGAGCATGTGCGATTTATTCAGGATCCTTGTCAAGAAAGAAGTCAGTCCCTTATTCTTTATTTTATGTTAAAAGGTCTGGACTCGAAGAGGGAGTCGATTCACGTACTTCACCATTTCCTGGGTCGTTATCGCCTTTCCCCGGTTCAGGGTATGGGTTCTTTCTCTATTAAGAAAGTCCCGGTGTGAACTCCCCTACTGATCTGACTCCAGCGGATTCTCGAGAAGCCAATTCTCTCTCTCGATCTAGATCTACTTTACCGACAAGAGCTCTTAATGAATGAGCAATGAGTTTGATTCTAACTATTCAAAGCAGAGGAAATAGAATATTATATAGCCTATAGCTATAGGGCTAGGCTCCGCTCCTCGCTCGAGCTACCAGCTTTCTTAGATTTCATTCCTGTTGACTAATCCAAGTCCTTGAGAGCTTAGACGTCAGCGGGGAAGAACTCCGAAAGAATTTCATCGGCTCCTCCTCTCTTGCCCTCTTGATGGTATCCAGTTGAAATGGTTGCTGGATTGCCCCTAGTTCAAGCTCTAAGTCAAGCATTCAGGCACCAAAGACCTCTGACTACGCTCCTCAGCCTAGGAAAGAAAAATCCCATTTGCCTAATACGTACTACTGTGCAGCAGATGATTTAGCTGCCGTTATTCCTCCACCAGCTTCTTCTTGGCATCAAGCCAGCCCTTATTCCTTGCATCAACAGGCAATCCCGCATAAAAGAAAGGCTACTGACTTGGCTGATTCAACAAGGGAAAAAGGCATCCATTCAAACTGCTCCCATTCCTATGTTGACACCAAGAGAAACAAACCCTGGAGCCTTCCTCTCTATCCATTCCTTTTTCATAATCATAAAGGATGGAAATGCTTAGCTTACTAAACCAGCAACAGCGGAGTAAGCTCCCATATCCGTGAAGGACTGCTTTCCAGCAGAGGAAAACTTCTCGTTGCTGAGCTTGCCGTTAAAGAGTAAGATGCTGATTCTATAGCAGCTCCGATTCCTTCACCGAGAACGAGAAGGAAGTCTTATAGAACGAACAAGCGCTAAAGAAGGGGGTGGGATCTCTCCTAAAAGAAAGAATTGACCTCGAGCCTGTCCTACTCATTCTCCTTTTCCCGTTCCTGACCCTGAGTGTGGAGGGGTTAGCCTTGAGCCAGGTCTTGATTGTTTATTCCATTTTGTCAGTTTAAGTACTGGAATGGGAGTTACGGATATTCATTCCTAAACTATGTCACCGATTGGTGACCTGATCCCGCTAAGCAAGAACTGCTGCCGACACCGACTCTATCTTAACGACCGGTTTGCCCCTGGACATTCCGCTAAGTCTAGTTGACAAGTTTCCTTTTTTCACTCTGTAAACAAAACAAGCCCTTAGTCAAGAGGTTAGTTACCCTCTTCGGTATCGGCAGAGAAAGTAGAGAAGGACAGTGACACAATAGCTCTAACATAAGCAAGCTGTCAAGAGGGAGTCAATAGCTGCCTATTCTGCGGCGCTTATTCCCACAGCAGACTCAATAGCTGCGGTTACGGATGCTATTGCTAAGAGGGCATTCGAGTCGAGTCAACTATACGATAGTGAAGTTCCTCGTTGGAAAGACTCTTACTATACATGGGGATGCAGATATGTCAGAAGGACCGGATTCGAATATCCCCATTCTGCAAATCGAACATGGTAAAAAAGATATGATGATTAGTGGGTTTAATTACGAGTAAGGAGTATTTTACCTTTTATTTCGATCCCTAGAGTAAGATTCGTGTCATGGAAATCATGAGAGGAATGAGTTTCCTGGCATGCGCATAGGGCGAAGACATCAAGGTCTCTTTTAATTTCCCCAGACTTTTTTCCCATGAGCATGGTTTTGGGCTAGGTTACCAACCTCAAGAGGAGGATTCCTTTTTATTTTGAGAAATGGTTTCATTCGCGCTAAAGCAGCAGCATACTTTCAAGGCTGAAGGAAGATCTTTCGACCCCAGGAAGCCATACAGACCCAATCTTCCATGGCTACTTCCTCAAATAAGGTGATGATTTAGCCTTCTCATTCAAAAATGGACTTGGTTGCGCTCTATCTGGTATATCTTTTCTTATCCGATGAGGGTTTTTAAGTGGTCTCCTTACTTTAGAGCTAACGTAGAATCATCAATAGTTCCAGTCTGGATTTCTCTACAAGTTGATCGCTGAGGAAAAATATCATAGCCCCCTTGAGTCAATAAGAATAGCAGAATTCCGCTTTAAAAAACCTTACCTTAAATGTGTCGAAATTGAAGTTATCTCATTAGCGGTAATGATACTGTTAATGAAATATGCATACAATAGCGGATTTCGTTCTATTAAATTCACTATCCATTATGGTCTGATACATACAAATAACGAACGAGCCGACTTTACAGCAGGAAATGCAATTTTAGTAAAGGCCGATAACGCAGAAGTACCCCCGCTTCGTGTATATAATGAAATTTTGAAAGAAGTCTGTGAAAAGGCTGAGAAATAAAATACGAAGAGGGGCAGCTAGACCGAGTAGGGGTTCGAATCTATCTCTTCGAAAGGGTTGAACACCGTGAAGTCCACCCTTTTAGCCTAGAGGTAATTTTTAAGCAACTTTGTGATGAATTAACGGATGGCGGGACAATGAGTGATGAACCTGTAGAAGTGGTAGCTATGGGTAAGAAGAGTCGTCGTCCCGATCATATACCCGCACTGAAAGCAATTAAGAAAATAAAAAGGAGCCCATTCATTGTTGCCGATATAGAGGCTGCTCTCCACGACGATGTTCATGTTCCTTGCGCAGTGGGGTTCTTAGTGGTTAAGCCGGGTGAAGATCTTGCTTCCAAGTCTGAATATTATATTGAAACATATTTCAGTGAAGATAACGATTTCTCAATATCAGATTTCAAAAAACGAAGTGAACGTATGATGCTCGACTTTATAGAGCGTTTAGCGGCTGTGGTATCAGATGAAAAAGAAATTCGAACGGTCTATTTCCATAACTTTTCACGATACGATGGCATTATAGTAACGAGAGCTTTTACTTCGTAGAAAAGCAAGTACTCCTTCCAAACGGTGATGAGGAAGCATAAAATGTACGAGTTAAAAGTCTATCGTGGAAATGAAAAAAGAAATTATTGTTCCATATCATGATTCCTACCTTCTCCTTCCCGCTGCGCTAAATAACTTGGCCCAGGATTTATGCCCGAAATTAGGTTCTAAAGGCACCATTCCCTATGAGAAATTACGACTTGAGTATCTTCCGGAGATAGGTCAACAATTGTTGGCTTATCTGAAACAAGATATTCGTCTCTTAGGTGGCGTTATGCTGAAGGCACAAGAGATTTATTGGAATCTGTACAAAATAGACATCGTTGATACAATAACGTTGTCATCGCTAGCTCTATCAATCTTTCGTATGCACTATTACGACCCAAAGAGTTGGCCCATCCATATACCAACTCGAAACCAAGAACGCTTCATTCGGCGTGGTTATTATGGAGGACATGCCGATGTCTATAAGCCCTATGGTTAAAATTTAGACTATTACGATGTGAACTCCTTATATCCATTTATAATGAAAACTTTTCCGATGCCAGGCGAACGGGGCTCCCAGGCCGGGACGTCTGGCATAATAATTTAGAAAAGGCGGAATTGGATAACTTCTTTGGCTTTATTGAGGCTTTTGTAGTGTGTCCTCTCTACAATAGAGAAAGCCTTCTTACCCTATAAGGATAGACATAATGCTTTAACCTTCCCAACAGGTAAATTCGTAGGCGTCTATTTTAGCGAAGAATTTTTTTATGCCCGAAACTTGGGTTATAGAATTTTCCCGCTAAGGGGCTACTTGTATGAGAAAAAGAAGAGTCCTTTCGAAGGCTTTGTATCAGACATCTTCGCTAGAAGACAAGAAGCAAAGATAAAGGATGATGCAGCTATGGTATATATCTACAAGATACTAATGAACTCTCTCTACGGTCGATTTGGTATAAACCCAGAAGTTATTAAAACCGAGATATGCACAGAAGAAAGATATCATGAGTTGTATAAAAAGGAAACTTTTTACAGTGCGGGGGTCCTGTCCCTTGGACGACTTGAGTAATGGGAGAATGGCAACTGGGCCCTGCAGTGGTAGAACCTCGTGAACCGGGCATACTATTTCCCAACCTTCTGTGAACTTTTCTTCTCTTATGAAATTTCTACTCAGCTTGAAAAGAAAAGAAGCCTCAAGCCGATAAGTCATCATGTTCGATAATTTCGAAAGAAGAGCTGAGGGCTGATCTACGACCACCCTCTCACTCACGGCACACATGCTATATGTGTGATGCCGACACCCTGATCTAGACATCCACTCCAGACTATTTACCTTATTTATGATCTTCTTACGGCCATCACGCTATTCTATAATTAACCATGCTATTTATGCTAAAGATAGCCCTTCATAGATCTCTACGACCTACCTCTACGAACAGCCTTAGACTGGCGTACTGATAGTAGCTGCTACCCATACCGCTGATGGTCGCTTACCCAGATCTATCTATGTGTATACGCTTAGAGCTCACCTCCTCACCCGTACGACTCTCGATAGTAGAAGAGAAAAGGAACATATCCAATGAGTCTGATTGCAATGGTATAAGATATAAGCTTAAAGGAATAGATAGGCGCAAGGTAAACGACAGAACCATGTACTAACCGGACCGAAGGAAGAGGTCTCCTGTACAATCTCTGGCCCAAGAATCTGTCTCTCCCCTACTTCATCCCAGCATAGGGGAGTCCTGCACTTGCGTCCATAGAGTGCCTCAAAAGGTGGCATGCCTATACTCGCCTGAGAACTCTTGTTATAGGCGAACGTAACCAAGGGTAGATGTCTGTCCCAACAACCTCGAAAATCAAGGGATTACCTCCGCATAGCCTCCAATGTCTGGATGGTCCTCTTAGACTGGCCATCGGTCTGAGGATGGAAGGCTGTGCTAAGACTCACTCTGCTACCCAAAGCCTTCTGTAGGCTCTGCCACAAGGCTGAAGTGAACCGTGGATCTCTGTCTGATACTATGGATGATGGTATCCCGTGTAGGCGCACTATCTCATCAATATATATCTGGGCTAGCTTGCCCGTAGAGTAAGTCATACTGATCGGCAGGAAGTGAGCTGACTTGGTCAGCCGATCAATAATCACCCAAATGGCGTCATGTTGCCTCGCAGTCTTCGGCAATCCAGAGACAAAGTCCATGGCTATCTCGTCCCACTTCCACTGTGGTATCTGAACTGGCTGTAAGGGTCCTGCTGGTCTCTGGTGCTCAGCCTTAACCAGCTGGCACACTAAGCATTTAGCCACATACTCAGCGACATCCCTCTTCATACCTTTCCACCAATAGTGTGGGCGGATCGTCCTGTACATCTTCGTGCTCCCTGGGTGCAGGAAAAAAGGTGAGCTATGCGCCTCCTCCAAGATATCATGGCACAGGTCACTGTCCTGAGGAACACATACTCGTCCCCGGAATAGAAGTGTGCCATCCTGGCGAAGGTTCAACTCCTTCTGTGTCATCAAGTACCTCAAGCTCTTATGATCAGTAAAGATCTGGCACTTCCCCCATACAAGTAATGTCACCATATCTGAAAAGCGAAGATAATGGCTGCAAGCTCTAGGAAAGAAAGTGGCCGTGAGGTTACAAAGGTCGTGACTGAGTCTTGGTTGATTAGTTTGCCTTTTCTTGGTCTGGTGTGGCTAACAGGCGACAGAAGGATGACGGCTTTTTATTGGGAACGTAGCGTAGAAAGGGGTTCTTCCGCAGTGAAGCAAATGATCTAGCCAATCATTCTTCTACCGATTATCCAAGTTCGGTATTCTGTAAGTTCCTAGGTCATATCGAAATGACTCCATTGAGAGTAAGATCTGTTCGATATGTAAGTGGTATAGTCACTACCTGTAAGGCAAGCCCCATAGACACCTTACTACTTTCTAAGCTTTCTCTCTTGTCTCGCCAATCTAGTATTGCCATATAAGAGAACTGCCTTTATGGGTAGAATATCTTTGAAAGATATCTTTCCCTTCTTTCACTACGCCCTTTCACTCTTGAACTACTTGAACAAGGAGGGCAGGGGGTGCTATCGTATATAAGAAAAACTGCTGCATTTTGGCAGCGGTTAGCTCTCTCTCTAACTAGAAATTTGATAAGAGAAGTGCGAAAGGATTGCAGGCTAGATTCAAGGTATGCCAGTTGTCCACGGAACTTTCAAGATTGGTTGAGTCTTAAGTGTACTTTAGTAAGAGTATGAAGGATCTAGTGGCCGTAATTATCTGTCCAATCAAGGCGTTGCAAGCAAATGGTTTTTCAAAAGTGTTAGAAATCGTGGTCAACATTTTTCCAGTGCTTCAGCGGGCTTTGGCCTTTTTTTGTTATAGGTATTTAACCGGTTCGGAAGATAAACTATCAGTCAATGACGTTGCCAAGGTAGATGTTTTTCTTTGCCTTTCAAGATATTGCGTATAAAGAGAAATATAGCCAGTCCTCTTGGGCGGCCGAGCGTGTTATGTAAAAAGGACCAAGGAAGATCCTATCCTAAAGGAGAAGGAGGAGGAGTAGGAGCTAGCTTAAGGGGCGGAATCAAATGATTACGAGATAAACAATGAGACAAAGGAGAGCACTTACGCAATTCACTTTGAGTACAGGAAGTCTGCTGGTAGGAATTCCTCAGGGCGTATTACGGTTTTTCACCGAGGGGGTGGATCGAAGCGATTGTCGCGAAGAATTGATCTGAAATGTAGCACTTCGTCTATAGGCATTGTAGAAAGGATAGAATATGAGCCTAATCGTTCTTCTCGAATCGCTCCAGTACGATGGACCGGGGGGGGGGGTCCGCCAGAGAAAATGCAAGACGATAGAAGAGTTCGCTCCGCCGCGTAAGATCCTCGAATCAACCACGACTACCATAATTAGGAGGGAGAAAGAGCTTTTCTAAAGGAACCTTTTGGGGTTGGGGGCCGCTCTCTTCCTTCTGATTATGACAAGTTTTTATTCAACAAATGAGTATCTTGACTGCTTCGTAGCCGCGTGCGACGGGGGAAGGGGTTCCTCGTCTGGCGCTCTTGATCTCTCTCCTCCGAGAGAACCAGAACCTCGCCTTCCCGAGCCCGAGGTTGCGCCCATTCCACGCGAGGTCCTCGTTCCGGAATTAGCACAACCTCTCCTTCCTGATATCCAAAGGAGGATAGAGATTCAACAGCGATTGTTGCTCTATTTCATTGGTAGGAACGAGGCCAGGCACCTCCCGACCTATTTGGGTATTTTGGAGAAACAAATGCTGCTGGAAAAAAAGATAGAAGCAGCATTGGTGCGGGATGGGTTTCCCCCCATATGGTTCTGGCTTGGAGGTCAGAAATCCGTGGCCTCATCTTTAACCACCCTACTAGGGAGGATGCGCTTTCTGAGAATACCTTAAATATGTATCTGAGCCAGATCGAAAGAGATGGCACTCGTCAAAGCCAGCCCTATCTTAGGCTGGTTTGGGTGATCCGCAATGCGAAGATTCTCTATGGGACGAGAAATACGAGACCCCTTTTTTGGCCTTTCTGAAGTGTGGCCCACACATGGACAGGAGGAAAAGAAAAGGGGGGGCCTTAGCCTTTAGAATCGAATTCTAAACCGGTGTGGTGCTGTTGGATTCTTCTGATCAATAGAATAAGAAGAGGACCAAAAAGAAAGACCACCAAAATAAACGACCACCAAGATAGGCATAGTAATTCAATCTTTTGATCACCCATTTTTGGGGGCTTCCGCCTTACACACGGAAGATTGGATTGCCTAAATCACGAGTCTTTTATACTGTGTTACGATCACCTCTTATTGATAAAAAGTCCAGAGAACAATTTTATATGAAAATAAAGAAAGAATTTCTGGTCATAAAAACAGAAAGGCATGAATTGCGCAAGAAGTTCTTTCGGTTAAAACACCGTGCGACTGTGGAAGGACATAAGACTTCTTGGTCAAGCCAAAAAGATTGCCGACTGCATGCTCCTACCCTACCATGCCTAGCCCTTTATCTTGCCATAAGAAGAAAGAGGAGGTATGAAGCGTGGGACAAAATGCAAGAAGTGATACAACAAATAACCTTATTAAGGAGTGGCGGCAACCATCTTGATTGATTAACGCGAGTGAACTGTGCTTAGACGCTTCGTAAAACCGCACTGATCTATGAGAGGAGCTGATAGATGAGTAGGCTTCCATTTTCGATTCACGGAATGTGATCTAGGACACGATGGGAGTTTGCGTGTCTCGGTAGGAAAGAGATCACCGGAGTATAGCACAAGATCGCCTTTTCTTGCTGCCATGGGCTCGACTTATGAACAAGGTAAACATAATGGGAACCAAAAAATGGGGGTTACCGCATTGGGCAGAAGACGATCCAACAAGCGAAGGCTCACCCAGCGGAAGGAAAGAGGTGAGATAGGCAAGAGGTAGCTTGCTTCCAAGCCCTCCCGGCCGCGAGAAATCAAGAGATCTGTGTCGGTGCTGACTTGGATCTCGGGTGACAGAATAAGGCGGCCAGAAGCGACGAGCAGTCGTGGTCGAAGCTTGGATCGAGCTGATAGGCTAGCAGTAAGCTTGGCTACAGCGAAGCGCTTACCATGCACGAAGGAAAGGGCCTTCGCCACTTGAGCCGTATGCGGGGGAACTCGCACGTGCGGTTCTTGGGAGGGAGATCTAGTAGGAGCCATCCCATCCCAATAGCATATATTTGGAGCTCAATATGAAATCCTATTTTCTTTCAAGACCCATTCGGATAAGGGAAAATGTCATGCCCCAAAATCGAGGGACATGAACGGCGCCTGACCGGGTTGCCCCAGTCAAGCGGACCTGAGTGCCTTTCATTCCCACGCGTTACCCCTGTGTTGATTGTTTCTCATTAACCAAATATATGACTAACCATGAATGATTTTACAATAAGCAAACAAACCATACGAGTGATTCATTAACAAGTTTGCAGTTTTTACAACTCCCGACATACATCATGTATATACATAAGACTTAAATCCCACAGTTTACATGTCTATGGAGCCTCTAGGATACAAAAAGGGGAATACAATACTTGCCGGTAACAAGGCTCCGGCTATACCTTACAACCAAAATGAAATCTAAACGAAAGTGGAGTGAACCACACAGGGCCCCGAGGAAGAAAGGGGCTCACCAAAACGAGCAGTGGAGGATGAAGGATACTACTGCCGATGAGCTGAAGTGCCTGCTACAGATCCACCTACAATCATAACACGAATGTAGCGTCCCCGGCAAAAGGGACGTCAGTACACTTGAATTGTACTGGTATGTATGGACAAACTTTGTCCCAAGTAAACTCAAGCCGTTAAACAAGAATCACAATGTTAAGACAGCCAAGAGATTACACCAAGAAATCAATTAAGCTAACTAACCATGTTTCCAACCTTTTACTCATTTCAGATAAACCTCAACACAAGCATGTTTAAGGTCATCAAGTATAACAACAACCAATCAACCACATATATTGCAAGTAGTCAAACATAGGGGCAATCAGTGCCTCCCAGGTTGCAAACTCTCCTGCTGTCTCCTTTCACAATTTCATATTAAAGATTTTGTATCAATTTTCAATAGCGATTTCGATCTCTTCCCACCCTTATTACCCCTGACCTGTAAGGCCCCAGAAAATTTCGCTAAGTAATATAGGATTCTGTGGTGCCACGTAGGCTAATTATTATATTTTATGTGCTATGAACATGATGGACATCAATTAGACTTGATAAATATGAGTATGAGTCTTATGGTAAGTGGTATGAGGTCCAAATGGAAGCCCAAGTGTAAGCCAAATGGGAAAATTTTCGAAATAGGCCAAAATTCCAAATGGATTCGCATATAGCTCCACTTCAAAGGATCATATATAATTATGTATAAGGTTTTATGTGGTGTATAGCATATCAAATGAAAGCCCTTTGAGTCTAGTTTCCAACGCTTCAAACCGTTCGTCATTTGGACATTCCTACACAAAGTTATGATCAAATTACCAAAGGCTGGAAAATGCTGTCTTGTGTCAAATGTGCGACCGCATTCTTGTCGCATTGTTAACTTTGCGGTCGCATTTCTACCGCAAATTGAACCCGAGAAGCCCAGTTAATTCTTCTATTTTTATAGCCCGACCCCATTTCAATATATAGGCTTTGGGGTTCATTTTGGGGTCATTTCTTAGTGATTTTAGAGAGAGGTGAGAGTATTTTAGAGAGAGAAGGAGGAACCCAACATCTAAATCATCCAAATCTTGCATCAATCTTCAAGAATCAAGAACCCAATAGCAAGTTCTTCATCTAAGAGGTAAGATTCTATACCCTAGGGTTTAATTTCGAGTTTGGTGTATAAGATGAGTTATTGAGGTATGATTCTTGGGTTTATTAGTATTGTGTATACATGCATGTACAACTTAGGTTTATGGGAAGATTGTTTAACTTAAATAACTAAAGATTGGGTTAGGGAATGAAGGAAGTCTTAAAAAGGGGATTCGAAATCAAGATGCTCAACTAGTGTTTGATAAATTGTTCAAATGAGCTAGTTTCATGAATATCTTTCTAATATGTGTTTAATTTTGTTATGTTTCGTAGTAGATTGGAATTGCTAGAGTTTTTGGAGTGTTGTAGTAACTTAAGGAAAGCTCAATCGAGGCATGTATGGCTAACTTTGATTCTTGTGAAATCGCCCTTATGTGTGCAATTCGTTTGGCATGTGTTAATTTGAGAGATTGTGTGAAATTTGTTGATTTTGTTGTTGGGTATCTAATTGATGTTAAACTACATGTGGTGTGGTATGAAATATGAATTGAAAGACAACAAGGGAATTGGAATTGGTGAAGAATTGTGAATAATGGTTATGATGGCCTATATGGCACCTTGTGGAAAAGAAACGAAACACTTGAAAATTGGTTTATTGTGGAAAGAGACGAAACACTTGAATTGTGGAAAATTGTTGAACATACTTGTGTGAATATTTTTAATTATGGAAATATTGTAACTTGGTTGTGATATTGGCTTGATAAGTAATTGAGAACATGAAACAATGTGCAAGTTGCTTATTTGAACTTGTTGAAATTGTGTGTAGTGCCTTATCTGCTGTTTGAAATTGTTGTGTTTTAAACTATAAGGCGGGGTCGTGTTGCGCGCCGCAACGTGAGGAAATAAGGTGTGGGTTGGGGTGATAAGGGTGGCCGAGGTAATAAGGGTGGTCAGGGGTAATAAGGATGGAAAGCGATCGAAATCGCTATTGAAAATTGATATAAAATTATTGATGTGAAATTGTGAAAGGAGACAGCAGGAGAGTTTGCAACCTGTGGGGCACTGATTGCCCCTTTTGTTTGACTACTTGTATTTTACGTGATTAATTTGTGGTTGTTCTACTTGTTGATCTTAAACATGCTTTGTGTTGAGAATTATCTGAAATGAGGAAAAATGTGGAATACATGGTTGGCTGGCTTAATTGATTCTTGATGTAATTCATTGGCCGTATTATCATCGTGATTTCTTGTTAATGGCTTGAGTTTATTGGGACAAAGTTTGCCCATACATACTAGTACAATTCCAGTGTACTGACGTCCCTTTTGCCAGGGACGCTACATTCGTATTATGATTGTAGGTGAATCAGTAGCAGGTACTTCAGCTCATCGGCAGTAGCATCCTTCATCTTCCACTGCCCGTTTTGGTGAGCCCTTTCCTTTCGGGGCCCTACGTGGCTCATGCCACTCTTGTTTAGACTTTATTTTGATTTTGTGTAAGGTATAGCCGGAGCCTTGTTACCGGCAAGTATTGTATCGTCCTTTGTATCTTAGAGGTTCCGTAGACATGTAAACCTGTGGGATTCGAGGCTCATGTATATATTATGTTGGGCGTTGTAAAAGCTGTAAACTTGTTAATGAATCACTCGCATGGTTATGTTTGTATATTGTGAAATCAGTTATAATTGGTAAGGTATTTGGTTAATGAGAAATAAGCAACACAGGGGTAACACGTGGGAATGAAAGGCACCCAGGTCCGCTTGACTGGGGCTACCTAGTCAGGCGCCGGTCATGTCCCTCGATTTGGGGCGTGACAAACTTGGTATCAGAGCCTAAGGTTTTTAAGTGTCCTAGGATGTCTCGGAGCCGTGTCTAGTAGTGCCCTTCTTATCGGTGTGTTGTCGACCACATCATATAAGTTGGGGGCTGCACGGGCATTTAGGAATTTACCAATTTCTTTGATATTCCAGATCGTGCGATATGGCTCAAGATATGGAGCTAATTTCCTCTCTAAGTATTAACCTCAATATTGGTAATTTTGATACCATAATCTGTGAATTTGAAGCATGTAAGGTGAGATTTATCTCACCATTAAGTCCAAGTGGATCATCCAAGGACTTGTTAGAAGAATGTGTTGAGCCATGGAGTGATTGGTAGAACTTGTTGTTAAGGAGAGTACCCTTGTTCCTACTAATGTCACTGCACCCCGGATCATGTAGTATATCATCAGTATGTACGACTAAAACCCCGTCTCTTAGAAATTATGCTTCCATGGTGTCCGCGTAAATGTTGTAGGTTCAAAATATAATTGATGCAGTATTCATTTTGTTATGTTAAGCGAGTTATTGCTGTGAAAATATATGCATGAGGCACTTCTTCATTTGTTTAATATATTATTCTTAGTAGATGAGGATATGTATAGAATGTGAACTATGTGCTAAAATGACTAGACTTCAAGTCAAGTTTAAATAGATATTTTGATGCCAAATTTTGTGAGAAAACTTGTTATGGTTGATTCTTCCAAATTGTTCTTATGTGTACCAAAAGGATTTGATTGATTGTGACTAGTTGATGGTAATATACAAAGATATTTGGAAGCAAAGAAAGTGAATGTGTAAATGTGGTAAGATTGAACTTTGGATTCTTGTTGTGATTGATACTTTACATGAATTGGTGTTGTGACCCGATGTTTGTGAAATATGCATTCCAATATGATCAATGTGCTATTATTGACAACATAAAATGGGTGCAAGGGGTATGAATCATGCATTGAAATGTGAAGGCCTTAAATTGAAATTGAAACAGCATATATTAAATAAAACTGTGTGAAGTCCTCTGTGCATAGACATGTTGAAATAAGTCAAATGCTTTTGAGAAATAAGTATAGACAATGTGTCGAGAACTCAAAATGAAATTGTACCCGGTGATACTTGTGACATGAGGGAATATGAAACAGATTATGATGTTGATGTGAAATATGAGAAAATGATGTGAAATGCGAGGAACAAGAGATTGTGTTATGAAATGTGGCCTAGTGCCAAGTCTGATGTGATAATTATGGCCCTAAGAGTCGATGTACAAATATACGTGAAAATGGTATGATTCTTTTATTTGATAATGTGGTGATCATTTAAAGTGTTTAATTCATAATTGTGATTTCCTTATTATTGTATGAAGCACATAGGTGTATAATCTGATATGTGAACCCTACAGAAGGGCTATGATATGCATCCTATAGGTATGGAACTTATGTGAAAACTATGTGATCCATTTTATTTGGTAATGTGGTGATTGTTTAAACTTTTTGTTAAACCCTTATGATTTCCTTGCCCTTGCATAGATATATTCTTAAAAAGAATCCAAATTACAAAATAGTTCATGCACATGCTCTTTTAATGAGACGTATTATTTACAAATTCTCCCAATCACAGTTCTTGTATGTACAACCTCCTATGGAATTGACCTCTATAATTGTGTTCCTGAATTGAGTTATAACACTATTGATATTTCCTACTTGTTTTTCCTAAATTCTCAACAAAGGACTATTCCCGATGAATTTCTTATAGAAACGTCTCATTTAAATTGACAACATCTGCTCACTTGTGCCTATACATGCACCATTGTAAAGTTTGTACATGTGGTGCCAAGTTCCATGCAAAGTATTCAAGATTTGTGATCTTTCCCGAGTCACTCTTTTTCTCAGTTGTGTATATGGCTTATATGGCTTGAGCTGCCAATCTACGCTCTTGCAAGTAACATCATGAAAACCTTCTTACTATCAAGAAACGTAAAAGCATGCATCTACACTTATCCTACAAGTACATGTCAATTGAAATGGTCACTGTGTGCATAAAATTTTTCTGAAAATTGAGATCTTCGCATCCCATCATAGGAAGATCTTGTGTCGCCATAATTTTGGTTTCCACTTGAGATATCCCGTAGTAAGTAGCTCACTTGGTTTCTAGTATTGTGGTTGCCCGTGATGTAGAATTGTATTGCAGTTTGGAAGATAGTATAACATAGGCATGTCCAACTCATAACGAATGATTATTCTCTCTTTATGTCTCCACAATGTTTTAATCGTATTCCTTATTTAGTGAATTCATTGTGCTAGTTCCCTACACTTGTACGACAACGATAAGAGAACATTCCCTTCTATGTATCACTATGACACTTCCTTTTTCAAGTCAAAACCTATGGAGATCTCATCATGAACATTTGCAAACCTTCAGCGATTATTGTGCACTGTCTCATTGTGTTTGGTTTTCTTCACACCCTCAACTTCTAGAATTATGGACTATGTCATTGTCATGTGTGGAGAGTTTTACTACCCTTGGTATCTCACCTTCTTGGCTAGATATGAGTGTTATTTTCCTTCTCCCTGGAGCGTCGTGTTAACTATTAGAACCATCTAACCAATTCATGATTTTGCCCCAATATCAAGATTTCCTAGCTATTGAGTTTCACTCGTGAAAGGTCGAGATTAGATGACTTAGGATTTTTGTACATATCATGAACATGTTGATTTGAATGAAAAAAAAATGGTCATAATTTTTTTAGTTCCCTCATATATGATCAATTACCAAAAAGTGTTAAGTTGTCTAGAATATGATAATCTCATAAGCGTTCAATTATTTTCATCCTTATAGGCTTGTGGCATAGATTCTGTTCGTCAAGTAATGTTAAGAGTGTAATTTAACTTCGTGTATTTTGAATCCCATATCACATTCAAAGTGCTAGAGTATTCCTATTCGGGGTCGACGGATTTTCCCTACACTTTAGAAAATGAGTGGTTCACGTACTTGAGTATTCCTCCTTTATGGTTCCTATTTCCCATGTACTACTTACTCTTATTCGTCATTTGTGTATTAATTGAGGTAGTCATTATGATTAACCATGTTAGTATTGTTAGTAGTAACATTTTCTGTCTCTTAGTATACAACCTCATAAAGTACTCTACCCAGTGCATTAATGGATTCTTGAAGAACTCCAGACTGATCTTGAACTTTGTTGTTCCTCATTGATTAGATCCCGATCCATTGAGCATTGTAAGTTTAGACGAGTCAAAGATGAAGCTTCACAGTGTGGTCACATATATGTTGGGTAGGTAATTTTATGGTCAGTTTATGAAAGCACATCTTAGGGTAATTATTAAGGGTCATCAAGGGTATAGTGTGAGTGTACCCCTAAAAATGTTATGTGAGTTGATAATAAAAGTAACATGACTGTATTACACATTAGGTTGCAATAGGTGTATGATATTCCTCATAATTGTTCCTCATGTACTTTGTGTTTCCATATGCTTATGTCTAAGAAGATAGTGATGAAAAAAAATGTGGGTATGAATTGACTTGATTGAACCATATAATCATGGTAATATCCTATATGATGCACTACTAGCAAGACTCATGATGGCTTGGCTTCATATGGACTGTTGATTGAAATGAAATTATATTCTTGTTGATGAACACCTTTGCGATTACATTAATGGTCTGGTAAGGACTATTATGAATACATGATTGTTTGTTTACTATGAACTGACATCCTTGATGGTATGATACCAAGTTATGGAATTGTGGGTTATTTTTGTTATCATGAATTGCAATATCCAGTGGAGTGAAAATTGTACAATGGAAGTTATAAAAAGGTAAAGTCAATGGATAGTTATCTCATGCAAGATGTTATCTGTCATCCTTATTATGTATGTTTGGGAGTTGATATTATTTTTGAGAAGGTGTTATGATAATGCTTGTAAGTCGATAATGTCGCGTAGAAGGATAAATGTGTCGTGGAAGGAAAGTACTTTCGTTTGATTGAATACCAGATAGTTTTGACTTGGAATGTACCATATAGGTATTTTGATGTAAAACTGTGTAGTCCAAGTTCTGGTATCCATATGTTAATGTAGTTTTATAATACTGGGACTAGGATTGTGGATATATACATTGTGGTGCTATGTACAATTGTGGATGTGTGGTTAAGAAGATTTTGGTGATTCTCTGGCAGGTGGATAGGCCTAGTTACAAAGGAAACTCTGCCGAAATTTCTGAAAAATTTAGGAGTTTGTGAAAATTTTGAGACTGGAGGTAGGTTAGAAAAGAGATGTGTGTTGTTAAAGTGTTTGTGGAAGACTATACTCCTCATTCGAGGACGAATGATCCTAAGGGGGAGAGAATGTAAGGCCCCAGAAAATTTCGCTAAGTAATATAGGATTCTGTGGTGTCACGTAGGCTAATTATTATATTTTATATGCTATGAACATGATGGACATCAATTAGACTTGATAAATATGAGTATGAGTCTTATGGTAAGTGGTATGAGGTCCAAATGGAAGCCCAAGTGTAAGCCAAATGGGAAAATTTTCGAAATAGGCCAAAATTCCAAATGGATTCGCATATAGCTCCACTTCAAAGGATCATATATAATTATGTATAAGGTTTTATGTGGTGTATAGCATATCAAATGAAAGCCCTTTGAGTCTAGTTTCCAACGCTTCAAACCGTTCGTCATTTGGACATTCCTACACAAAGTTATGATCAAATTACCAAAGGCTGGAAAATGCTATCTTGTGTCAAATGTGTGACCGCATTCCTGTCGCATTGTTAACTTTGCGGTCGCATTTCTACCGCAAATTGAACCCGAGAAGCCCAGTTAATTCTTCTATTTTTATAGCCCGACCCCATTTCAATATATAGGCTTTGGGGTTCATTTTGGGGTCATTTCTTAGTGATTTTAGAGAGAGGTGAGAGTATTTTAGAGAGAGAAGGAGGAACCCAACATCTAAATCGTCCAAATCTTGCATCAATCTTCAAGAATCAAGAACCCAATAGCAAGTTCTTCATCTAAGAGGTAAGATTCTATACCCTAGGGTTTAATTTCGAGTTTGGTGTATAAGATGAGTTATTGAGGTATGATTCTTGGGTTTATTAGTATTGTGTGTACATGCATGTACAACTTAGGTTTATGGGAAGATTGTTTAACTTAAATAACTAAAGATTGGGTTAGGGAATGAAGGAAGTCTTAAAAAGGGGATTCGAAATCAAGATGCTCAACTAGTGTTTGATAAATTGTTCAAATGAGCTAGTTTCATGAATATCTTTCTAATATGTGTTTAATTTTGTTATGTTTCGTAGTAGATTGGAATTGCTAGAGTTTTTGGAGTGTTGTAGTAACTTAAGGAAAGCTCAATCGAGGTATGTATGGCTAACTTTGATTCTTGTGAAATCGCCCTTATGTGTGCAATTCGTTTGGCATGTGTTAATTTGAGAGATTGTGTGAAATTTGTTGATTTTGTTGTTGGGTATCTAATTGATGTTAAACTACATGTGGTGTGGTATGAAATATGAATTGAAAGATAACAAGGAATTGGAATTGGTGAAGAATTGTGAATAATGGTTATGATGGCCTATATGGCACCTTGTGGAAAAGAAACGAAACACTTGAAAATTGGTTTATTGTGGAAAGAGACGAAACACTTGAATTGTGGAAAATTGTTGAACATACTTGTGTGAATATTTTTGATTATGGAAATATTGTAACTTGGTTGTGATATTGGCTTGATAAGTAATTGAGAACATGAAACAATGTGCAAGTTGCTTATTTGAACTTGTTGAAATTGTGTGTAGTGCCTTATCTGCTGTTTGAAATTGTTGTGTTTTAAATTGTAAGGCGGGGTCGTGTTGCGCGCCGCAACGTGAGGAAATAAGGTGTGGGTTGGGGTGATAAGGGTGGCCGAGGTAATAAGGGTGGTCGGGGGTAATAAGGATGGAAAGCGATCGAAATCGCTATTGAAAATTGATATAAAAATCAATAATGTGAAATTGTGAAAGGAGACAGCAGGAGAGTTTGCAACCTGTGGGGCACTGATTGCCCCTTTGTTTGACTACTTGTGTTTTACGTTATTGATTTGTGGTTGTTCTACTTGTTGATCTTAAACGTGCTTTGTGTTGAGAATTATCCGAAATGAGGAAAAATGTGGAAAACATGGTTGGCTGGCTTAATTGATTCTTGATGTAATTCATTGGCCGTATTATCATCGTGATTTCTTGTTAATGGCTTGAGTTTACTTGGGACAAAGTTTGTCCATACATACCAGTACAATTCAAGTGTACTGACGTCCCTTTGCCGGGGACGCTACATTCGTATTATGATTGTAGGTGAATCAGTAGCAGGTACTTCAGCTCATCGGCAGTAGCATCCTTCATCGCCCGTTTTGGTGAGCCCCTTTCCTTTCGGGGCCCTACGTGGCTCATGCCACTCTTGTTTAGACTTTATTTTGATTTTGTGTAAGGTATAGCCGGATCCTTGTTACCGGCAAGTATTGTATCGTCCTTTGTATCCTAGAGGTTCCGTAGACATGTAAACTCTGTGGGATTCGAGGCTCATGTATATATTATGTTGGGCGTTGTAAAAGCTGTAAACTTGTTAATGAATCACTCGCATGGTTATGTTTGTATATTGTGAAATCAGTTATAATTGGTAAGGTATTTGGTTAATGAGAAATAATCAACACAGGGGTAACACGTGGGAATGAAAGGCACCCAGGTCCGCTTGACTGGGGCTACCTAGTCAGGCGCCGGTCATGTCCCTCGATTTGGGGCGTGACATGACCACCCTTATTACCTCGGCCACCCTTATCACCCCAACCCACACCTTATTTCTTCATGTTGCAGCACGCAACCCGATCCCACCGTACATTTTCAAACACAACAAGCACAAACAGGAGATAAGGTGCTACACACAATTACAACAAGTTCAAATAAGCAACTTACACATTGGTTCATGTTCTCACTTACTTCTCAAGCCAATATCAAAACCAAGTTACATGTGTCCCAAAATCAAGAATGCCCACATAATCATATTTAACAATTTACCACAATTCAAGTGTTTCAAATTCCTTCCACAATAAGCCAAATATGCCATCACAATGGTTGTTCCCAATTCTTTACCAATCTCGATTACCTTTTTATATTTCAATTCATATTTCGTACCACACCACACGTAGTTCAACATCAATCGAATGCTCAACAAGGAAATCAAAGAATTACGTACAATTTCTCAATTTAACACGTGCCAAAACAATTCGCACACATTTAGACGATTTTACAAGAATCAAAATTAGCCATACATACCTGGTATCGAGTTCTCTTCCGTTAACTTCCTACTTTATGCTTACCCAAGCTATCTTACTCTTGCCAACCTGGTTCTTGAAGACTCTTACTTCTACTCACTTCTTTTTACTAAAAATCAAGTTCAATAATCATGCATGAGTGTAAAATTCTATTTTCAAAAGCTATTATATGCAAACCTCTCTTTACCCAATTTAAAACTGAAAAATTGAGAAAATAGCTAGGGTTTTTACCTTGAAAAGATTGGGGAAGTTGAATCCTTGCCCTAGAATCCTTTGGACAAGATGTTTGGAACAATCCTTGAGGATGAAATACTTCTCTCTCTAAAACCCCTCTCTTCTCTCTCTAATTTTGGTAAGATGATATGATAAAAATGAAGGGGAAAGGTGTTATATTAAAAAAAAGGTCGGGTCAAAATGTTACAAAAACTGGGCCGGGGCGAATCTGCGGTGCACTTTGCGACCGCAGAATCAACATGCGGTCCGCATAGTGACCGCAGAATGGCCTCAAAAATTACTCAAGGTCTGTTACGGAATGCGACCAATATGCGGTCCGCATTCTTGATCTGCGGTCGCAAAGTGCACCGCAGATTCATTATGCGATCGCATATCGACCGCATTTTCAAAATGATTTTTAGGAGTCTTCTGTTAAGGTCTGCGGCAAGAATGCGGTCCGCATAGCAGATCTGCGGTCGCATTCTTGACCGTAGAATTGACATTTTTGGGAAAACAATTCTCTACATTTTTGAAACTTAAATCACTACCAAGGGTCCGAACCGCGGCGAGCTTGCGAGCCGCGAAGAATTCTACGCATTCCTAACACATCATTCGAACCACGACACCATAGCTACTAGGTTTTATGCACAAAAATTTTACGGGGCCTTACATCCTCCCCCCCTTAAATATCATTCGTCCTCGAATGAGGACTTTGAAAATAAATTGGTTTTGGAAGACATGATATGCAAACTATCAAAATATTTACTAACTCTTATATTTTAGAAAAAAGTTTGCCAGAGTTTCCTTTGTATTATGGACATATCCACCTGCCAAAGGGCCCCCGAAACACATTACCAAAAAACAATATACAACTACAACACTTTCCACAACTCGTATATACTTTCTTGCCTCAACAAATGCACATATTCTATCACATTGCTACTATTGCACATAAACTAGTCATTTCAATGAGTTTTTTTCCTTATTTAATCATTTTAATACACTATGTACACACAAACAACCCATTACCAATCCACACTCACTATTAGTTGCTTATTTAACACATGAATCTTTATAAGGATTTCATTTATCAAGAAAGGTTCAAGTGACACATTTATCTCATTACAAAACGAAGGAGATTTTACCAATACTAAGAGGGAAACAACTTGAACAAGATGACAGTTACTAGGAGTAGAAGGGTCACCTAATTTCTTCTAGACTTGATCAAACAAATGGGGGTACTTTTCCTTCATCTCTTTTTCTGCTTCCCATGTGGCCTCCTCAACTTGTTGACTTCGCCACAATACTTTAACAAAGGCAACTTCCTTATTTCTCAACTTACGGACTTGTCTATCAAGAATGGCAACTGGAACTTCTTTATATGACAAATCTTCATTAACCTCTATAGCCTCGACTGGCATGATGGTGGATGGATCTCCAATCACTTTCTTCAACATGGACACATGGAATACCGGATGCACTGATGACATCTCAGGAGGCAACTCTAGCCTATAAGCAACTTGACCAATCCTTTGAACGATCCGATATGGCCCGACATACCTAGGACTCAATTTCCTTTTCTTTCCGAATCGCATGACTCCCTTCATAGGAGATACCCTCAAGAACACCCAATCATCGACTTGAAACTCCAAATCCCTTCGGCGAACGTCCGCATAGGATTTTTGATGACTCTGTGCTGTTTTCATTCTCTCCTGAATAACCTTGACCTTTTCCATAGCTTCGTACACAATATCTGGCCCTAGCAATTCCGCTTCACCTACCTCAAACCACCCGATTGGCGACCTACATCTCCTCCCGTACAATGCCTCAAACGGGGCCATCTGAATGCTAGCATGTTAGATGTTATTGTAAGAAAATTCTATCAGTGGCTAGTGTTCATCCCAATTACCTTTAAAATCTAAGACACAAGCCCGCAACATATCTTCAAGCGTCCGAATAGTCCGTTCGGCCTGACCGTCGGTCTACGGATGAAATGTTGTGCTGAGATTCACCTGAGTTCCCAAACCTTGCTGAAACTTCTTCCAAAAGTTAGCTGTGAACCGAGCCCCGCGATCCGAGATAATAGAAAGTGGAGTGCCATGAAGTCTTACTATCTCCTTGATGTACAATTTTGCATATTGCTCCGCGGTATCAGTGGACTTGACAGGCAGGAAGTGGGCTGATTTGGTGAGTCGATCTACTATCACCCATATTGAATCGAACTTACGCTGAGTGCGAGGTAACCCTACCACGAAATCCATATTGATCATCTCCCATTTCCACCTTGGTATTTCTATAAGCTGAGTTAATCCACCGGGCCGTTGATGCTCGGCCTTCACTTATTGACGGTTCGGACATTTAGCTACAAAGCTTGCTACATCCCTTTTCATACCGTTCCACCAATAAATCTCCTTAAGGTCATGATACATTTTCGTGGAACCTGGGTGTACCGAATACCTAGAAATATGAGCCTCTGCCATTACCCTTTCCCGAAGCTCGTCCACATCCGGAACACATAGCCTATCTTGACACCTCAATACACCATCTTCGCTGCTGAGTACAAATGCTGAGGTCTTGTTATTCATGACCGCTTCCTTTACCCGAACCAATGCTGGATCCATGAACTGTTTTTCCTTGATTTCCGCGACCAATGATGATTCTGCTCCATTATGCACCAAAATATCCCCCTCGTCTAACGCCGAGATACGAACCCCCAAACTGGCTAATTGGTAAACCTCCCGAGCCAGGGGTCTCCGATCCACACCCAAATGAGCCAAACTACCCATGGATTTTCGACTAAGAGCGTCGGCTACCACATTTGCCTTCCCTGGATGGTACAATATGTTCATATCATAGTCCTTGAGCAATTCTAACCACCGCCGCTGTCTCAGATTCAGCTCTTTCTGCTTGAACAAATACTGGAGGCTCTTGTGGTCCGAAAACACATCTACATGTACCCCATAAAGATAGTGTCGCCATATTTTCAAGGCAAACACAACAGCTGCAAGCTCCAAATCATGCGTCGGATAATTCTTCTCATGGTTCTTGAGTTGCCTGGAAGCATAAGCTATAACCTTTCCGTGCTGCATCAATACACATCCCAAACCGACTCTGGAGGCATCACAATAGACTACAAATCCCTCTGTGCCTTCTGGCAAGGCCAATACCGGTGCCGAGGTCAATCTTGACTTCAATTCTTGGAAACTTTTCTCACATGCTTTGGACCACTGGAACTTAACTTCCTTCTGCGTCAGTTTTGTCAATGGGGAAGCGAGGGTTGAGAATCCCTCTACAAACCTCCGATAGTACCCGGCTAAACCCAAGAAGCTACGAATCTCTGTCGGGGTCGTGGGTCTAGGCCAATCTTTCACTGCCGCAATCTTCTGAGGATCCACCTGAATTCCCTCACTGGAAATAACATGCCCTAGTGTAAGGCCCCGTAAAATTTTTGTGCATAAAACCTAGTAGCTTTGGTGTCATGGTCCGAATAATGTGTTAGGAATGCGTAGAATTCTTCGCGGCGAGCTTGCTCACCGCGGTTCGGACCCTTGGTAGTGATTTAAGTTTCAAAAATGTAGAGAATTAGTTTTTCCGAAAAATGTCAAATATGCGGTCA
Organism: Nicotiana noctiflora; assembly: GCA_032618575.1. Lineage (NCBI taxonomy): Eukaryota > Viridiplantae > Streptophyta > Magnoliopsida > Solanales > Solanaceae > Nicotiana > Nicotiana noctiflora. Next base: position 114,609 of record JASVEL010007319.1, read on the forward strand.
AGAATGCGACCGCAAACCTGACATGCGGACCGCATTCTTGCCGCAAAACGTTCCAGAGAGTTGCCCAAAATTGTGTTGAAAAGTGCGGTCGATATGCGATCGCATGTCAAATCTGCGTTGCACTTTGCGACCGTAGAATCAACATGCGGTCCGCATAGTGACCGCATTCCTTAACAGAATCTGTATAAAATTTGGGGCAATTCTGCGGTCACTATGCGGACCGCATGTTGATTCTGCGGTCGCATAGTGCACCGCATAATTGACCCCGGCCCAGATTTTTTGTAACATTTTGACCCGATCTCTTCTTTAATATAACACACTTCTTCTTCATTTTATCATATCATCTTACCAAAATTAGAGAGAGAAGAGAGGGTTTTTAGAGAGAGAAGTTCTTCATCTTCAAAGATTGTTCCAACCATTTAATTCCAAGGGATCCTAGGGCAAGGATTCAACATACCCAATCTTTTCAAGGTAAAAACCCTAACTATTTTCTTGATTTTCAGTTTTAATTGGGTAAAGAGAGGTTTTCATATAATAGCTTTTAAAAATAGAATTTTTACACTCATGCATGATTATTGAACTTGATTTCTAGTAAAAAGAAGTGAGTAGAAGTAAGAGTCTTCAAGAACAAGGTTGGCAAGAGTAAGATAGCTTGGGTAAGCATAAAGTAGGAAGTTAACGGGAGAAAACTCATCACCAGGTATGTATGGCTAATTTTGATTCTTGTAAAATCGCCCAAATGTGTGCGAATTGTTTTGGCATGTGTCAAATTGAGAAATTTTACGTAATTCTTTGATTTCCTTGTTGAGCATTTGATTGATGTTGAACTATGTGTGGTATGAAATATGAATTGAAAGATAAAAAAAGGTAATCGAGGTTGGTAAAGAATTGGGAACAACCATTGTGATGGCATATTTGGCTTATTGTGGAAGGAATTTGAAACACCTTAATTGTGGTGAATTGTTGAACATGATTATGTGGGCATTTTCGATTTTGAAATACTTGTAACATGGTTGTGATATTGAATTGAGAAGAAATTGAGAACATGAATCAATGTGTAAGTTGCTTATTTGAACTTGTTGAAATTGTGTGTAGTACCTTATCTGCTGTTTGAAATTGTTGTGTTTTCAACTGTAAGGCGGGGTCGTGTTGCGCGCCGCAACGTGGGGAAATAAGGTGTGGGTTGGGGTGATAAGGGTGGCCGAGGTAATAAGGGTGGTCGGGGGCAATAAGGATGGAAAGCGATCGAAATCGCTATTGAAAATTGATACAAAAATCAATAATGTGAAATAGTGAAAGGAGACAGCAGGAGAGTTTGCAACCTGTGGGGCAGTGATTGCCCCTTTGTTTGACTACTTGTGCTTTACGTGATTGATTGGTTATTGTTAAATTGGTTGATCGTAGAAAGTGCTTTGTGTGAGAATTATTTGAAATGAGGAAAATGTGGAAACATGGTTGGCTAGCTTAATTAATTATTGATGTAATTTAATGGCTTGAGTTTACTTGGGACAAAGTTTGGCCATACATACCAGTACAATTCAAGTGTACTGACGCCCCTTTTGCCGGGGCGCTACATTCGTGTCATGATTGTAGGTGGATCAGTAGCAGGCACTTCAGCTCATCGGCAGTAGTATCCTTCTCCTTCCACCGCCCGTTTTGGTGAGCCCCTTTCTTCCTCGGGGCCTTGTGTGGTTCATGCCACTCGGTTTAGATTTCATTTTGGTTTCTTTTGCAAGGTATAGCCGGAGCCTTGTTACCGGCAAGTATTGTATTCCCCATTTTGTATCCTAGAGGCTCTGTAGACATGTAAACTGTGGGACTCCAGTCTTATGTATATATATTGTGTTATGTCGGGCGTTGTAAAAATTGAAACCTTGTTAATGAATCACTCGTATCGTTTTATTTGTTTAATGTGAAATCGATTATGATTAGTAATATATTTGGTTAATGAGAAACAGTCAACACAGGGGTAACGCGTGGGAATGAAAGGCACCCCAGGTCCGCTTGACTGGGGCAACCCGGTCAGGCGCCGGTCATGTTCCTCGATTTGGGGCGTGACAAACTTGGTATCAGAGCTTAAGGTTTTAAAGTGTCCTAGGATGTCTCGGAGCCGTGTCTAGTAGTGCCCTTCTTATAGGTGTGTTGTCGACCACATCATATAAGTAGGGGGCTACACGGGCATTTAGGAATTTACCTACTTCTTTGATAATCTATATTGTGCGGTAAAGTGCAATGTTGAGATATCTGTGTCTAATTCGTGCCTTGTTCCCAAATTTTCAGAATATGGCACCTAAGAAGAAGGCTAGACTCGGCCTTAGGGCCAATGCCGGCCCAAGTGCAGCTGTTAATCATGTACCCGATGCCGTGGGAGAGAATGACCCACCAGTCCCGAATTTGCCTGGCCCATCTGTTCAAAACCCAAGTGTCCCTATTCCAGTTGCGGCAGAGGATGCCACCATTCCTCCTGCCAGTGTTCCTGACTCAGATACAGTTCCCGCTTCGGGCTCCTGGTATCTCTAATGAAGAACTTAGGGGAGCCATCCATATCTTAACACAGTTAGTGGCTGCCCAGGCCCAGAGATCCCATGATGCCCCTGCATCCTCCAGCGGACAGGGAGATTCTTTTGGCTCCAGAGTCCATCAATTCTTGCGATTGGCCCCTCCAGAATTTTCAGGCACCGATCCGGAGGCTGACCCACAGGAATTCCTTGATGAGATATACAAGACCCTCAGAGTGATGAAGGCTACAGATATAGAGGGGGTAGAGTTGGCCTCTTACAGGCGGAAGGGAGCGGCACGTTCATGGTTCGAAATGTGGGAGGATTCCCGTGAGGAAGGGAGCCCTTCGGCCAGATGGGATGAGTTCGTAGATGCATTTATGGACCACTTCTTACCTGCTGAGGCAATGGCAGCCCGTGCCACTGAGTTCGAGGTTCTCAAACAGGGCGGTATGAGTGTTTGGGAGTATCACATGGAGTTCGTAAGGTTGTCCAAGTACGCTCCTCATTTAGTGTCGACCATGGATGCCCGGGTTCGACGGTTTGTTCAGGGCCTTAGCCCTTCGGTAGTGAATGAGGCCGCCACAGCAACTTTGCACTCAGATACGAACTATGGGAGGATTGTGGGGTTTGCTCAGGCCACAGAGGCCAGGAAATTGAAGATTCATGCAGAAAGAGAAAGTAGCAGTAGGGCCCAGTCAATGGGTCATTCAGGGAGATCACTTCTAGGGAAGGGGTCATCAGGGCCATCCCAGTCATATGCTCAGTCCTCCGCGAGTGCACCGCCATCCGTGCACAGTCATCAGCAGGGCAGTTACTCGAGACCTGGTTCAGACAGCAGGAGGTCTCGTCAGTCTGGTCGTCCTGGGGTGAGATCCCAGCAGCAGGGGAGACCTACATGCCCCAAGTGTGGGAGATTTCATACAGAGACTTGCTACCTTGACCTTCCGGTGTGCTTCGGGTGCGGGGTGAGAGGTCATATTCAACGAGACTGTCGTGCACCCCGTCAGGGTATATTTAGGGGATCTTCTCAGTCATCCGGTTCTTCAGCTGCTACATCATCAGCGCGTACTCCAGCAGCAGCAGGGCGTGGTGCAGCTAGGGGTGGAGCTCAGGGTAGGGGTGGACCTAGCCGATTCTATGCATTGAGTGGCCGCCAAAATGCCGAGGCTTCTCCGGATGTTGTTACAGGTATCATGTCTGTTCAGACTATTGATTGCTATGCCCTTATTGATCCAGGGTCCTCTTTGTCTTATGTTACTCCATTCGTTGCTTCAAGTTTTGGGATAGTACCCGAACAGCTTCATGAGCCGTTCTCTGTGTCGACTCCTATTGGTGATTCTATTACAGCCTCACGAGTCTATAGGAATTGTGTTGTTACAGTGGGTGGTCGTGATACCACAGCCGACCTTATTGAGCTTGGGATGGTAGATTTTGATGTAATTATGGGGATGGATTGGCTCTATTCGTGCTTTGCCAAACTTGACTGTCGAACGAGAGTTATGAGGCTCGAGTTCCCTAACGAGCCAGTTATTGAATGGAGAGAAAATGGTGTAGTGCCAAGGGGTAGGTTTATTTCCTACCTTAAGGCTTCGAAGATGATTAAGAAAGGGTGTATCTATCACCTGGTTCGGGTAACGGACACCACCTCAGATGTGCCTACCCTCGAGTCCGTGCCAATTGTGAATGAATTTCCTGAAGTGTTTCCAGATGAGCTTCCAGGCATCCCGCCGGATAGGGAGATTGATTTCGGGATCGATGTAATGCCGGATACTCAGCCAATATCCATTCCACCATACAGAATGGCGCCAGCAGAGTTAAGGGAGTTAAAGGAGCAGCTGAGGGATTTATTAGAGAAAGGGTTCATACGACCGAGTGTGTCGCCGTGGGGTGCTCCGGTTCTCTTTGTCAGAAAGAAGGATGGGTCACTTCGAATGTGTATTGATTATTGGCAGCTCAACAAAGTCACCATCAAGAATAAATATCCCTTGCCTCGAGTGGATGATCTGTTTGACCAATTGCAGGGAGCGAAGTTCTTCTCAAAGATTGATTTACGGTCTGGGTACCACCAGTTAAAAATCAGGGAGGAGGATATTCCTAAGACCGCCTTCAGAACTCGTTATGGTCACTTCGAGTTTTTGGTCATGTCTTTTGGGCTAACCAATGCCCCAGCAGCAGCTTTCATGGACCTTATGAATCGGGTTTTCAAGCCATTCCTAGATTCCTTTGTGATTGTATTCATTGACGATATTCTCATCTACTCTCGGAGCGGGGAAGATCATGCCGTTCACCTCAGAGCAGCATTGCAGACCCTTCTTCAGCATCAATTGTATGCCAAGTTCTCAAAATGTGAGTTTTGGTTGGAGTCCGTAGCTTTTCTAGGGCATGTTATTTCCAGTGAGGGAATTATGGTGGATCCTCAGAAGATTGCGGCAGTGAAAGATTGGCCTAGACCCACGACCCCGACAGAGATTCGCAGCTTTTTGGGTCTGGCCGGGTACTATCGGAGGTTTGTAGAGGGATTCTCAACCCTCGCCTCCCCATTGACTAAATTGACGCAGAAAGCAGTTAAGTTCCAGTGGTCCGAAGCATGTGAGAAAAGTTTCCAGGAATTGAAGTCAAGGTTGACCTCGGCACCAGTATTGGCCTTGCCAGAAGGCACAGAGGGATTTGTGGTTTATTGTGATGCCTCCAGGGTTGGTTTGGGATGTGTATTGATGCAGCACGGAAAAGTCATATCTTACGCTTCCAAGCAACTCAAGAACCATGAGAAGAATTATCCGACGCATGATTTGGAACTTGCAGCTGTTGTGTTTGCCTTGAAAATATGGCGACACTATCTTTATGGGGTTCATGTAGATGTGTTTTCAGACCACAAGAGCCTCCAGTATTTGTTCAAGCAGAAAGAGCTGAATCTGAGACGGCGGCGGTGGTTAGAACTACTCAAGGACTATGATATGGACATATTGTACCATCCAGGGAAGGCAAATGTGGTAGCTGACGCTCTTAGTCGGAAATCCATGGGTAGTTTCGCTCATTTGGGTGTGGATCGGAGACCCCTGGCTCGAGAGGTTTACCAATTAGCCAGCTTGGGGGTTCGTATTTCGGCGTCGGACGAGGGAGATATCTTGATGCATAATGGAGCAGAATCATCATTGGTCGCAGAAATCAAGGAAAAACAGTTCATGGATCCAGCATTGGTTCGGGTGAAGGAAGCAGAGTCATGAATGACAAGACCTCAGCATTTGTACTCAGCAGCGAAGATGGTGTATTGCGATGTCAAGATAGGCTATGTGTTCCGGATGTGGACGAGCTTCGGGAAAGAGTGATGGCAGAGGCTCATACTTCCAGGTATTTATGTGCACCCAGGTTCCACGAAAATGTATCATGACCTTAAGGAGATTTATTGGTGGAACGGTATGAAAAGAGATGTAGCAAGCTTTGTAGCTAGATGTCCGAACTGTCAACAAGTGAAGGCCGAGCATCAACGGCCTGGAGGATTAACTCAGCTTATAGAAATACCAAGGTGGAAATGGGAGATGATCAATATGGATTTCGTGGTAGGGCTACCTCGCACTCAGCGCAAGTTCGATTCAGTATGGGTGATAGTAGATTGATCACCAAATCAGCTCACTTCCTGCCTGTCAAGTCCACTGATACTGCGGAGCAATATGCAAGATTGTACATCAAAGAGGTAGTAAGGCTTCATGGCACTCCACTTTCTATCATCTCGGATCGCGGGGCTCAGTTCACCGCTAACTTTTGGAAGAAGTTTCAGCAAGGTTTGGGAACTCAGGTGAATCTCAGCACAGCTTTCCATCCACAGACCGATGGACAGGCCGAGCGGACCATTCGGACGCTTGAAGATATGTTGCGGGCTTGTGTCTTAGATTTTAAAGGTAATTGGGATGAACACTTGCCACTGATAGAATTTGCTTACAATAACAGCTATCATGCTAGCATTCAGATGGCCCCATTTGAGGCATTGTACGGGAGAAGATGTAGATCGCCAATCGGGTGGTTTGAGGTAGGTGAAGCGGAATTGCTAGGGCTAGATGTGGTGTACGAAGCTATGGAAAAGGTCAAGGTTATTCAGGAGAGAATGAAAACAGCACAGAGTCGTCAAAAGTCCTATGCGGACGTTCGTCGAAGGGATTTGGAGTTTCAAGTCGATGATTGGGTGTTCTTGAGGGTATCTCCTATGAAGGGAGTCATGCGATTCGGAAAGAAAGGGAAATTGAGTCCTAGGTATGTCGGGCCATATCGGATCGTTCAAAGGATTGGTCAAGTTGCTTATAGGCTAGAGTTGCCTCCCGAGATGTCATCAGTGCATCCGGTATTCCATGTGTCCATGTTGAAGAAAGTGATTGGAGATCCATCCACCATCATGCCGGTCGAAGCTATAGAGGTTAATGAAGATTTGTCATATGAAGAAGTTCCAGTTGCCATTCTTGATAGGCAAGTCCGTAAGTTGAGAAATAAGGAAGTTGCCTCTGTTAAAGTATTAGTGGCGAAGTCAACAAGTTGAGGAGGCCACATGGGAAGCAGAAAAAGAGATGAAGGAAAAGTACCCCCATTTGTTCGATCAAGCCTAGAAGAAAGTAGGTGACCTTCCTACTCTTAGTAACTGTCATCTTGTCTAAGTTGTTTCCCTCTTAGTATTAGTAAAGTCTCCTTCATTTTGTAATGAGTTAAATGTGTTGTTACCTTGGGACACTTGAACCGTTCTTGACAAATGAAAGCCTTATAAAGATTTACGTGTTTAATAAACAACTAATAGTAAGTGTAGATTGGTAATGGTTTGTTAAGTGTACATGGTGTGTTAAAATGGTTAAATAAGGTAAGAATTCATTGAAGTGACTAGTTTATGTGCAATTGTAACAATGTGATAGAATATGTGCATTCGTTGAGGTAAGAAAGTGTATACCGGTTGTGAAAAGTGTTGTAGTTGTATATTGTTGTTTGGTAATGTGTTTCGGGGGCCCTCTGACAGGTGGATATGCCCATAATACAAAGGAAACTCCGGCGAAATTTTTCTAAAATATAAGAGTTAGTCAAAATTTTGATGGTTGCATATCATGTCTTTCAAAACCAACTCATTTATTTCAAAATCCTCATTCGAGGACGAATGATCTTAAGGGGGGAGGATGTAAGGCCCCGTAAAATTTTTGTGCATAAAACCTAGTAGCTTTGGTGTCATGGTCCGAATAATGTGTTAGGAATGCGTAGAATTCTTCGCGGCGAGCTTGCTCGCCGCGGTTCGGACCCTTGGTAGTGATTTAAGTTTCAAAAATGTAGAGAATTAGTTTTTCCGAAAAATGTCAAATATTCGGTCAAGAATGCGACCGCAAACCTGACATGCGGACCGCATTCTTGCCGCAAAACGTTCCAGAGAGTTGCCCAAAATCGTGTTGAAAAGTGCGGTCGATATGCGATCGCATGTCAAATCTGCGGTGCACTTTGCGACCGCAGAATCAACATGCGGTCCGCATAGTGACCGCATTCCTTAACAGAATCTGTATAAAATTTGGGGCAATTCTGCGGTCACTATGCGGACCGCATGTTGATTCTGCGGTCGCATAGTGCACCGCATAATTGACCCCGGCCCAGATTTTTGGTAACATTTTGACCCGATCTCTTCTTTAATATAACACACTTCTTCTTCATTTTATCATATCATCTTACCAAAATTAGAGAGAGAAGAGAGGGTTTTTAGAGAGAGAAGTTCTTCATCTTCAAAGATTGTTCCAACCATTTAATTCCAAGGGATCCTAGGGCAAGGATTCAACATACCCAATCTTTTCAAGGTAAAAACCCTAACTATTTTCTTGATTTTCAGTTTTAATTGGGTAAAGAGAGGTTTTCATATAATAGCTTTTAAAAATAGAATTTTTACACTCATGCATGATTATTGAACTTGATTTCTAGTAAAAAGAAGTGAGTAGAAGTAAGAGTCTTCAAGAACAAGGTTGGCAAGAGTAAGATAGCTTGGGTAAGCATAAAGTAGGAAGTTAACGGGAGAAAACTCATCACCAGGTATGTATGGCTAATTTTGATTCTTGTAAAATCGCCCAAATGTGTGCGAATTGTTTTGGCATGTGTCAAATTGAGAAATTTTACGTAATTCTTTGATTTCCTTGTTGAGCATTTGATTGATGTTGAACTATGTGTGGTATGAAATATGAATTGAAAGATAAAAAAAGGTAATCGAGGTTGGTAAAGAATTGGGAACAACCATTGTGATGGCATATTTGGCTTATTGTGGAAGGAATTTGAAACACCTTAATTGTGGTGAATTGTTGAACATGATTATGTGGGCATTTTCGATTTTGGAATACTTGTAACATGGTTGTGATATTGAATTGAGAAGAAATTGAGAACATGAACCAATGTGTAAGTTGCTTATTTGAACTTGTTGAAATTGTGTGTAGTACCTTATCTGCTGTTTGAAATTGTTGTGTTTTCAACTGTAAGGCGGGGTCGTGTTGCGCGCCGCAACGTGGGGAAATAAGGTGTGGGTTGGGGTGATAAGGGTGGCCGAGGTAATAAGGGTGGTCGGGGGCAATAAGGATGGAAAGCGATCGAAATCGCTATTGAAAATTGATACAAAAATCAATAATGTGAAATTGTGAAAGGAGACAGCAGGAGAGTTTGCAACCTGTGGGGCACCGATTGCCCCTTTGTTTGACTACTTGTGCTTTACGTGATTGATTGGTTATTGTTAAATTGGTTGATCGTAGAAAGTGCTTTGTGTGAGAATTATTTGAAATGAGGAAAATGTGGAAACATGGTTGGCTAGCTTAATTAATTGTTGATGTAATTTAATGGCTTGAGTTTACTTGGGACAAAGTTTGTCCATACATACCAGTACAATTCAAGTGTACTGACGTCCCTTTTGCCGGGGACGCTACATTCGTGTTATGATTGTAGGTGGATCAGTAGCAGGCACTTCAGCTCATCGGCAGTAGTATCCTTCTCCTTCCATTGCCCGTTTTGGTGAGCCCCTTTCTTCCTCGGGGCCTTGTGTGGTTCATGCCACTCGGTTTAGATTTCATTTTGGTTTTGTAAGGTATAGCCGGAGCCTTGTTACCGGCAAGTATTGTATTCCCCATTTTGTATCCTAGAGGCTCTGTAGACATGTAAACTGTGGGACTCCAGTCTTATGTATATATATTGTGTTATGTCGGGCGTTGTAAAAATTGAAACCTTGTTAATGAATCACTCGTATCGTTTTATTTGTTTAATGTGAAATCGATTATGATTAGTAATATAATTGGTTAATGAGAAACAGTCATCACAGGGGTAACGCGTGGGAATGAAAGGCACCCAGGTCCGCTTGACCGGGGCAACCCGGTCAGGCGCCGGTCATGTTCCTCGATTTGGGGCGTGACACCTAGAAAGGCTACGGACTCCAACCAAAACTCACATTTTGAGAACTTGGCATACAATTGATGCTGAAGAAAGGTCTACAATGGTGCCCTGAGGTGAACGACATGATCTTCCCTGTTCCGAGAGTAGATGAGGATGTCGTCAATGAATACAATCACAAAGGAGTCTAGGAATGGCTTGAAAACCCGATTCATAAGGTCCATGAAAGCTGCTGGGGCATTGGTTAGCCCAAAAGACATGACCGAAAACTCGAAGTGACCATAACGAGTTCTGAAGGCGGTCTTAGGAATATCCTGCTCCCTGATTTTCAACTGGTGGTACCCGGACCGTAAATCAATCTTTGAGAAGAACTTCGCTCCCTGCAATTGGTCAAACAGATCATCCACTCGAGGCAATGGATATTTATTCTTGATGGTGACTTTGTTGAGCTGCCGATAATCAATACACATTCGAAGTGACCCATCCTTCTTCCTGACAAAAAGAACCGGAGCACCCCATGGTGATACACTCGGTCGTATGAACCCTTTTTCTAATAAATCTCTCAGCTGCTCCTTTAACTCCATTAACTCTGCTGGCGCCATTCTGTATGGTGGAATGGATATTGGCTGAGTATCTGGCAATACACCGATCGCAAAATCAATCTCCCTATCCGGCGGAATGCCTGGAAGCTCATCCGGAAACACTTCAGGAAATTCATTCACAATTGGCACGTACTCGAGGGTAGGCACCTCTGAGGTGGTGTCCGTCACCCGAACCAAATGATAGATACACCCCTTCTTAATCATCTTCGAAGCCTTAAGGTAGGAAATAAACCTACCCCTGGGCACTACACCATTTCCTCTCCATTTGATAACTGGCTCGTTAGGGAACTCGAGCCTCATATCTCTCGTCCGACAGTCAAGTTTGGCAAAGCATGAGTAGAGCCAATCCATCCCCATAATTACATCAAAATCAACCATCCCAAGCTCAATAAGATATGCTGTGGTAACACGACCACTCACCGTGACAACACAATTTCTATAGACTCGTGAGGCTGAAATAGAATCACCAATCGAAGTCGACACAGAGAACGGCTCATGAAGCTGTTCGGGTTCTATCCCAAAACTTGAAGCAATGAATGGAGTAACATAAGACAAGGAGGACCCCGGATCAATAAGGGCATAGCAATCAATAGTCTGAACAGACAGGATACCTGTAACAACATCTGGAGAAGCCTCGGCATTGTGGCGGCCACTCAATGCATAGAATCGGCTGGGTCCACCCCTACCATGAGCTCCACCCCTAGCTGCACCACGCCCTGCTGATGCTGGAGTATGCACTGATGACGTAGCAGCCAAAGAACCGGATGACTGAGCAGATCCCCTACCTATACCCTGACGGGGTGCACGGCAGTCCCGCTGAATGTGACCTCTCACCCCGCACCCAAAGCACACTGGGATGTCAAGGTAACAAGTCTCTGTATGAAATCTCCCACACTTGGGGCACGTAGGCCTCCCCTGCTGTTGGGGCCTCATCCCAGGACAACCAGACCGACGAGACCTCCTACTGTCTGAACCGGGTCTCGTATAGCTGCCATGCTGATCACTGTGCACGGATGGTGGTGCACTCGTGGAGGACTGAGAATATGACTGGGATGGCCCTGATGACCCTCTCCCTGGAAGTGATCTCCGTGAATGACCCATTGACCGGGCCCTACTGCTACTTTTTCTTTCTGCACGAATCTTTAATTTCCTAGCCTCTGTGCCCTGAGAAAAGCCCACGATCCTCCCATAGTTCATGTTTGAGTGCAAAGCTGTTGTGGCAGCCTCATTCACTACCAAAGGGCTAAGGCCTTGAACAAATCGTCGAACCCGGGCATCCATGGGCGACACTAAATGAGGAGCGTACTTGGACAATCTTACGAACTCCATGTGATACTCCCAAACACTCATACTGCCCTGTTTGAGGACCTCGAACTCCGTGGCACGGGCTGCCATCACCTCGGCAGGCAAGAAGTGGTCCATAAATGCATCTACGAACTCATCCCATCTGGCCGGAGGGCTCCCTCCCTCACGGGAATCCTCCCACATTTCGAACCATGAACGTGCCGCTCCCTTCAGCCTGTAAGAGGCCAACTCTACCCCCTCTATATCTGTAGCCTTCATCACTCTGAGGGTCTTGTACATCTCATCAAGGAAGTCTTGTGGGTCAGCCTCCGGATCGGTACCTGAGAATTCTGGAGGGGCCAACCGCAAGAACTGGTGGACTCTGGAGCCGGAGGAATCTCCCTGTTCGCTAGAGGATGCAGGGGCATCATGGGATCTTTGGGCCTGGGCGGCCACTAATTGTGTTAACATATGAATGGCTCCCCTAAGATCCTCATTAGAGATACCAGAGCCCGAAACGGGAACTGTATCTGAGTCAGGAACACTGGCAGGAGGAATGGTGGCATCCTCTGCCGCCGCTGGAATAGGGACACTTGGGTTTTGAATAGATGGGCCAGGCAAATTCGGGACTGGTGGGTCATTCTCTCCCACAGCATCGGGTACATGATTAGCAGCCGCACTTGGGCCGGCATTGGCCCCAAGGCCGAGTCTAGCCCTCTTCTTAGGCGCCATATTCTGAAAATTTGGGAACAAGGTGCGAATTAGACACAAATATTTCCACATTGCACTTTACCGCACGATATAGATTAACAAAGAAATAGATAAATTCCTAAATGCCCGTGTAGCCCCCTACTTATATGATGTGGTCGACAACACACCTATAAGAAGGGCACTACTAGACATGGCTCCAAGACATCCTAGGACACTTTAAAACCTTAGGCTCTGATACCAAGTTTGTCACGCCCCAAAATCGGGGAAACATGACCGGCGCGCCTGACCGGGTTGCCCCAGTCAAGCGGACCCGAGTGCCTTTCATTCCCACGCGTTACCCCTGTGTTGATTGTTTCCCATTAACCAAATATCTTACTAACCATGAATGATTTCACATTAAACAAATAAAACCATACGAGTGATTCATTAACAAGTTTGCAGATTTTACAACGCCCGACATACATCATGTATATACATAAGACTTAAATCCCACAGTTTACATGTCTATGGAGCCTCTAGGATACAAAAAGGGGAATACAATACTTGCCGGTAACAAGGGTCCGGCTATACCTTACAACCAAAATGAAATCTAAACGAAAGTGGAGTGAACCACACAGGGCCCCGAGGAAGAAAGGGGCACACCAAAACGGGCAGTGGAGGATGAAGGATACTACTGCCGATGTGCTGAAGTGCCTACTACTGATCCACCTACAATCATAACACGAATGTAGAGTCCCCGGCAAAAGGGACGTCGGTACACTTGAATTGTACTGGTATGTATGGACAAACTTTGTCCCAAGTAAACTCAAGCTGTTAAACAAGAATCACAATGTTAAGACAGCCAACAGATTACACCAAGAAATCAATTAAGCTAACTAACCATGTTTCCAACCTTTTACTCATTTCAGATAAACCTCAACACAAGCATGTTTAAGGTCACCAAGTAGAACAACAACCAATCAACCACATATATTGCAAGTAGTAAAACATAGGGGCAATCAGTGCCCCCCAGGTTGCAAACTCTCCTGCTGTCTCCTTTCACAATTTCATATTAAATATTTTGTATCAATTTTCAATAGCGATTTCGATCGCTTCCCACCCTTATTACCCCTGACCACCCTTATTACCTCGGCCACCCTTATCACCCCAACCCACACCTTATTTCTTCATGTTGCGGCGCGCAACCCGATCATACTGTACAATTTTCAAACACAACAAGCACAAACAGCAGATAAGGTGCTACACACAATTACAACAAGTTCAAACACATTGGTTCATGTTCTCACTTACTTTTCAAGCCAATATCAAAACCAAGTTACATGTGTCCCAAAATCAAGAATGCCCACATAATCATATTTAACAATTTACCACAATTCAAGTGTTTCAAATTCCTTCCACAATAAGCCAAATATGCCATCACAATGGTTGTTCCCAATTATTTACCAATCTCGATTACCTTTTTATCTTTCAATTCATTTTTCATACCACACCACACGTAGTTCAACATCAATCGAATGCTCAGCAAGGAAATCAAAGAATTACGTACAATTTCTCAATTTAACACATGCCAAAACAATTCGCACACATTTGGGCGATTTTACAAGAATCAAAATTAGCCATACATACCTGGTATCTAGTTCTCTTCCGTTAACTTCCTACTTTATGCTTACCCAAGCTATCTTACTCTTGCCAACCTGGTTCTTGAAGACTCTTACTTCTACTCACTTCTTTTTACTAAATATCAAGTTCAATAATCATGCATGAGTGTAAAATTCTATTTTCAAAAGCTATTATATGCAAACCTCTCTTTACCCAATTTAAAACTGAAAAATTGAGAAAATAGCTAGGGTTTTTACCTTGAAAAGATTGGGGAAGTTGAATCCTTGCCCTAGAATCCTTTGGACTAGATGTTTGGAACAATCCTTGAGGATGAAAGACTTCTCTCTCTAAAACCCCTCTCTTCTCTCTCTAATTTTGGTAAGATGATATGATAAAAATGAAGGGGAAAGGTGTTATATTAAAAAAAAGGTCGGGTCAAAATGTTACAAAAACTAGGCCGGGGCGAATCTGCGGTGCACTTTGCGACCGCAGAATCAACATGTGGTCCGCAGAATGGCCTCAAAAATTACTCAAGTTCTGTTACAGAATGCGACCAATATGCGGTCCGCATTCTTGATCTGCGGTCGCAAAGTTCACCTCAGATTCATTATGCGATCGCATATCGACCGCATTTTCAACATGATTTTTGGGAGTTTTCTGTTAAGGTCTGTGGCAAGAATGCGGTCCGCATAGCAGATCTGCGGTCGCATTATTGATCGCAGAATTGACATTTTTCGGAAAAATTAATTCTCTACATTTTTTAAACTTAAATCACTACCAAGGGTCCGAACCGCGGAGAGCTTGCGAGCCGCGAAGAATTCTATGCATTCCTGACACATCATTCGAACCACGACACCATAGCTACTAGGTTTTATGCACAAAAATTTTACGGGGCCTTACAGAAAACTCCAGAGATTGCTTCGAAATAAGATCCTTGCGTTGACCCTTTCCTGAACTACAACTGGGGGAGGATGAGAGGAAAAGGGGATCAAAACGTCCCATCAATAAAGTGAGGGCTTTCCGTTCTTCCTTCCCCCCCCCCCCACTCCCCCTTTTTAATAAATAAGCCGCGCGGGCCCCTCTCTAATAAGGAAGGAAATGAAATAATCTCAATTTTACGACAAATCTAGTCTGATGGCTGTTCTCCACTAACCACAAGGATATATGAACTCTCTATTTCATCTTCGGTGCCATTGCTAGAGTTATGGGCACATGCTACTCAGTACTAATTCGTATAAAATTAGCACGACCCAGCGATCAAATTCTTGGTGGGAATCATCAACTTTATAATGTTTTAATAACGGCTCACGTTTTTTTAATGATCTTTTTTATGGTTATGCCGGCGATGATAGGTGGATCTGGTAATTGGTCTGTTCCGATTCTGATAGGTGCGCCTGACATGGCATTTCCACAATTAAATAATATTTCATTTTTGTTGTTGCCTCCAAGTCTCTTGCTCCTATTAAGCTCAGCCTTAGTAGAAGTGGGTAGCGGCACTGGGCGGACGGTCTATCTGCCCTTAAGTGGTATTACCAGCCATTCTGGAGGAGCAGTTGATTTAGCAATTTCTAGTCTTCATCTATCTGGTGTTTCATCCATTTTAGGTTCTATTAATTTTATAACAACTATCTTCAACATGCGTGGACCTGGAATGACTATGCATAGATCACCTCTATTTGTGTGGTCCGTTCTAGTGACAGCATTCCCACTTTTATTATCACTTCCGGTACTGGCAAGGGCAATTACCATATTATTAACCGATCGAAACTTTAATACAACCTTTTCTGATCCCGCTGGAGGGGGAGACCCCATATTATACCAGCATCTCTTTTGGTTCTTCGGTCATCCAGAGGTGTATATTCCCATTCTGCCTGGATCCGGCATCATAAGTCATATAGTTTCTATTTTTTTGGGGAAACCGATTTTCGGGTATCTAGGCATGGTTTATGCCATGATCAGTATAGGTGTTCTTGGATTTCTTGTTTGGGCTCATCATATGTTTACTGTGGGCTTAGACGTTGATACTCGTGCCTACTTCACCGCAGCTACCACGATCTTAGCTATCCCCACTAGAATCAAAATCTTTAGTTGGATCGCTACCATGTGGGGGGGTTCGATACAATACAAAACACCCATGTTATTTGCTGTAGGGTTCATCTTTTTGTTCACCATAGGAGGACTCACTGGAATAGTTCTGGCTAATTCTGGGCTAGACATTACTCTACATGATACTTATTATGTGGTTGCACAATTCCATTATGTACTTTCTATGGGAGCCGTTTTTGCTTTATTTGCAGGATTTCACTATTGGGTAGGTAAAATATTTTGTCGGACATACCCTGAAACTTTAGGTCAAATCCATTTTGGATCACTTTATTCGGGGTTAATATGACCTTCTTTCCTATGCATTTCTTAGGGCTTTCGGGTATGCCACATCGCATTCCAGATTATCCAGATGCTTACGCTGGATGGAATGCCCTTAGTAGTTTTGGCTCTAATATCCGTAGTTGGGATTTGTCGTTTCTTCGTGGTCATGACAATCACTTCAAGCAGTGGAAAGAACAAAAGATGTGCTCCAAGTCCTTGGGTTGTTGAACATAATCCAACCACACCGGAATGGATGGTACAAAGTCCTCCAGCTTTTCATACTTTTGGAGAACTTCCAGCTATCAAGGAGACGAAAAGCTATGTGAATTAAAAGAAGAAAAAGTCACTGATTGTTACTAAGAACCTAACATAACTTTTCAAAATGTGGGTTAAAAAACCACTTGTGTAGGTCGGGGTTGAGAATTCGGGGGCTGTGCCCTAGCCCGTCAGCCTAAGCCTCGCTGTGAGAACTGACGCTTTCTAACTCTCAATGAGGAGTGAAAGCCACTTGACTCTAAGGAGAGGAGCTCCGTCCCTACTTCAATTAAAGCTTGCCCCCCTTTTTCCCTATAAAGACCCTCGCTCCACTCATTTTTGAACTTCTAATCAGACCTGGCTGAACTTTCCATGACATAGATCAAAGAGTCGTTCATTAGCCCTACTAGTCAAATACAGGAAAAAGAGGGATGGATTTTGACCTTGCTTTTTTAGGTCTCCGGCTAGCTTTTGACTTATATGGCGCTGAGGCTTAGCTCATCAAACAAGTGCGCCAAAAGTGGGGGATGGTATCATATTCTCTTATAAGAGAGGCACACCTGCTTTTAGCTTGTAGTTTCACTCTTGCTTTTACATTACCTTCTATTATATTAGTAAAGAGCGAATGGGGGGGGGCGTGTGCAATATTTTTGTTACTTTCTCTCGATCCTTTCAATGCCTATAATTTGAGAGATAAGAGGAAAGCTATCTCTCGAATTCGAAGATGTAACACAAATAATGACTCTATTTTCCGGGATGTCAGCATGTTAGGCAGCTCTAAGGTTTTTTATATTCGGTGGAAGGCAGGCTGAAACTCTGCCCCAACCAAGTGAAACTAAGGGTCTGAAAGAGTTCACGATCTGATCTATGGGGTGTTAACCCTCGGAGGACGGCTAAGAATGTCCATTAAAAGGAGCGATGGGGTCATTTTTCAAGCATCAATAGAACGATCTAAAGGGGTTGTGCAACCTAGAGAGATGGCCATATCTTTTTGATGAATGTGGTATCGAGGTTCGGTTTATTTGGAAAAGAGGTCAATCTTAGGGGAGACTATTCGAATGGTTGAATTGATGACTTCACTTCGATCTCTTCGACTGAACCTAAAGGATACTTCGATCATTCAACTTTAGCTTCTGAAAGAAGAATCATGTCACTTGGAATTTCGGAAAGTGAATCCTCTCTTTCAGATCCTGGCCTTGGTAGAACATGTCTTTGATTGGGATTTCGATTGAAAAGATGTTAGGCCGCTTCCTCATATGCCTAAGAAGCCGAGGCAATCTCGATTGAAGCCAATTCAACATTTTCCTACTTAATCTTCTTAGAAATAACACTCGATCAAAGGGGATCATAAGCAAGTTTAGTGGTAGAAACCTCTGTAATCGATCGATGGGAACCTCGAAGCTGTCTAGGGCACGAGAAAACTCATATTAAGCACTGCCCCAGCATCAACTGGTACAAGGAGGAGGCACGATAGCGAAGATCAATCCATCTCAATCTACAAAAAGCATTGCCTTGGGCATGCAACCCAAAAATATAGAAAGACCGCTCGCTCAAAGAAAACTCTTTTAAAGCCTGGTACCAGCCAAGCCCCCTCGACTCGGCAACAAGAGTCAGTTATGGAATAACCTTTTTGTCGGCTTTCTCGTTCTTAAGGACTTTCTGGCCGGTAGGCTTTATAGCGGACCTGCCTTGCTGACAGCTAGGATATTACATATATAGTTGCACTTGCCTTCACTTAGAAACTCTACGCCCCCTATTAGAGTAAGGCATGCTCTCGAAACTAGATTCACTCGTTCTTGTCTCCAGCGATTAACCTATTCCAGAGCAGTCTGGTGATTAGCCTATCCCGCACTACTCGAAGCCTTTGTAAACTCATTGTCGGTTTCTATCGTAGTAGAGGTTGCTGTGAGGAGATCCTTGTGCCATTGAAGATTGCTTCCAATGATCGAGAAATAAAAAATACAAAAACTATTGCTATAGGCGGAAGGATCTATGTCCATCCCCAACTTCCTTTCAATCCACATCGAAAAATTTAGTCTTTCTCTACTGGGATTCATCAAAGGAGGAATAGGCATACACTGGTTCGATAAGCCAAGGAAAAACAACCACCGCTTGGTTTTGATACTCAAGCGACCTGCCCTGCTAAAGAAGCTCGATGCAAAGGTTAGATTTCACCACCTCTATCTACCCAACAAGTACTATTTGATCTAAAAAAATCCAACCTGGAAACTTTCTCTCCCCCTAGAAAACCCTCTATCCCCAAGCCCCTTTACTATGTTGGGAAAGCTTTGTTGCCCCTACTCCCAAGAAGTTGCTGGTCGGGATCGTGGAACTATCGCTCGAGAAGTAAGAAGCTGATCCTTGTTTGGTCATAAGGATAATAGTTCTTCTTAGGTCAGGGGTGGCTGGACCGGGGGTTACCCACAATTAGTAATGGCACAACCAGAAGAGGAGTAGGGGAGACAAGGTTAGGCGCTGGGTAGCGCAACGCATCTATTTTGGGTACAGAGGCGACGAGGGGTGCTAACCCGGCCACCCAACCCAGTAGGTCAGGGGCAGTTTGGCCATAGGTTCGAATCCCGCCACCTTTCTTGTGGATCATCCAGTGGTTACCGGATGATGGGAATAACAAACCAGAAATTTGGAAATGAGCACGAAATGTCAATATATGAATTGTTTCATTATTCATTATTTACGGGTCTTTTCGTTGCATTCACTTACAACAAGAAACAACCACTAGTGTTTGGTGCAGCACTTGCATTTTGGTGTATTCTTCTTTCTTTCCGTGGTCTTCCATTCCGTCATATTCCTAATAACTTATCCAATTACAACGTATTAACCACTAATGCACCTTTCCTTTATCAAATCTCAGGGACATGGTCTAATCATGAGGGTAGTATTTTATCATGGTGTCAGATCCTAAGTTTTTATGGATTCCTTCTTTGTTACCGGGGTCGAGCCCTAAGCCATAATGTCTCAAAACGAGGAGGCCATAGAGAAACTTTTTTTTATTCCTTTGTTTCAAACTTCGTGAAGAACTCCATTCTATCTCTCCCTCGTTACGAACAAAAAATTGGAGTTGCGCCCCAGTTATACACTCTCTTCGTTCTACGAACCCTTGTTGATTCTGAACTTTATTTGCGAAGGAACCGGACTTTTGACGGGCCATCCCTTTTTTATGCGCCGCTTTAACCTAAAAGGAAATTGAGCTTTGCTCCTCTTGGCGCTAGGCGCTCCTGTGGTTCGCGAGAAGGAAAAAAGATGTTGCATCTGGCACGAGATGATAAAGAGAGAGCTTCGTCTATCGATGAACAACAGATTGATGGAGCTCTTGGCATTGATTTGTTTTTCTCTCCTTTTCTATCAGCGAGTTCCGACCCTTTTGTTCGAAATTTATTCATTTGTACTGAACCGCTTGCAGAATCAAATCCTGTTCCACAAGATCCTGTATCAGCTATATATCCTCCTTGCATTTATGCCGGCGACCTCGCTAGTGCTATGGGCTTTGGATTATGTAAATCAAAAATGATGAATGAGATTGTGGCACTCCACTCGCCGCCAATGCGGAACGATGCCGTAGAAAAGAATGGAACACTGTTTCTCTCTGTTGGATGCATCGGATCCCGTATAACAAGCAAGCTCTTTACCCTCAAATTCAAGCATGTGGGCACAAAATGCTATCATGCTTTATTGTTACGTAGCAATAGAAGCCTGCTTATGATGCTTCGGCGGCGTTTTTTTGCCTTCTCTTTGCTTTGGACAGGAGTGCTAGTGGACACGGGGAGGGAGCAGGAAAAGCGTGTCGTTCGTAATGGAAAGAAAGATACCACTACTTCGCCTCTTTGTTGGACCGTCGGCGCAAACACAGTGGTCTCTGACCAGGACCAGGAACCAATTCAAATTTGGATCTTGACATGTCGGTGGTTTTTAACCGCAGGCATTTTGCCAGGAAGTTGGTGGGCTTATCATGAATTAGGTCGGGGTGGCTGCTGGTTTTGGGATCCCGTAGAAAATGCTTCTTTTATTCCTCAGGTATTAGCCACAGCTCGTATTCATTCAGTAATTCTACCCCTTTTTCATTCTTGGACCTCGTTTCATAATATTGTTACTTTTCCAGGCTGTGTCTCAGGAACCTTTTCAATACGGTATGGATTGCTAGCTCCCGTTAATAGTTTTGCTACAGATGATACATGAGGAATCTTTTTATGGCGGTTCTTCCTTCTAATGACCGGCATATCTATGATTCTTTTCTCCCAGATGAAGCAGCAGACATCGGTCCATAGAACCTATAAAAAGGAGATGGTTGTGGCGTGAAGTAATCTTGTGCACCTACATCATTCAGCTCGCGCGCAAGCCCACCCCCTTATGTTATGTAAGAATTGAGCTTATTGCTGGGCTGGTTATTCAAAGCCAGCAATTGTCTGTCTGATTTTGTCCCGCAACTAGAAGAAGATCGCTTCGGGGTCACTGTGGTATGGCTGAATGTAGAGTAGTCCGCCCTTACAGCCTTTGATCAGTAAATTATTTATAACTTCGGAAGATGGTCAAGGTAGCTTGCTTCCAAGCCACTGCACTAGATGGGCACGTAGTCGTAGTAGTTGGCCCAGAATGCCTCTCTTCTTTACTAAAATACTATTTCGGATGAATGGGGAATTACGTCACTCTTTGATCTGCAAAATAAGGCTTAGGTGCTCTATCTTTTATGGCAGAGATCTCTCCATACCAAGAAACTGAATCACAATGGATCGAAGCCCTCCTTTTCCTTCTAATTAGTGAGATTCTATCTCTTACTTGGGAAATTGGGGTCAAGCCCTCCCTTTATTCCTCGGAATCGAGCGGGCATCAAGAATTAGAATCAACCTATATAACATATGTTCCCATGTAGTCGGTATTCTAGAAGCAAAACTTCCCGGTCGCCTGCCTCCTTGTGTGGAAATGCTTTTCATTATCTCCAGCTCTTTCCCACCAGCTCGTTCTTTTCTAGGCATATAGGCGAACCCGCCAGGTTAATTAACTTAACGTAAAGAAAGCTCATTAGGTCAAAACTAGGGGAGTTCTTACTAATAGAGAAAGGTTAACATATCTCCGCCCTTATTAGTATTAGCGAACATCAGGTAACTTCGTGCTGTCAAATGATAGATTGGTAATGAATGGCAATGTACTAAGAAAGCTCAACTCTATTAGACCTTTATCTGGAAAAAGCTGGAAGAAAGGCGAGAAAGAAAGGTTGCCTACTACTAATAAGGGCGGGTAAGAAAGAGAGGTGAGGTAACTAGCTTAGTAACTTTATTCAATCTAAAAGGTTGGCTCAGTGCCCTATCCGCCTTTAAGTGAAGGGGCACATCCACCGAAGATGGCAGCGGAAAAGACGGGAGCACGAATGAGGTAGCTTATGCTTTTTTTCATCCTTACTACCTGGTTTATAGTAGAATCTGGAGAATATGAACTTCTCGCATTCTTCTTTTTGATACGTTGTTATGAGCAGCTCTGGTAGATGGAGTGATCAAGCGGCCCTTCTTGCGCCAACATACATCTAATGGCAAAGAGTGATGCGTCAGTATGAACATGGAACTCCTTATTCCAATACGGAAACCGAAGGATTGTGGCTGACAGCAAACACTCATCTGCATGCCTAAAGGCTTAATCCTGTTCCAGTTCCCAAGCATTATACCTTTCTTCTGCAATGATTCCATTCTGGGATTCCGCACTTCTAAAAGTCTTTTTTGATGCGTCTGTAATAGCCTATGTCTCCCAAAAACGAATGTGCTACACCCGGCCCCCTTTTCAGTCACGTTTTTAAATTTTCTAATCTCTAATCTAATGAAACTGTTTTTCTATTAAACTAATTCACATGTGATTTTCTATGTGGTAATTAAACTAAGCTACTAAAAAAATTCAATAATATGAGTCCACAATCTAATACTCCAATTATACATATGATTCACCTAATGAATACAAGTGAGTCTAATTAATTCTATATCTATAAAATGAGCAGAATCAGAACCCAATAAAATCAGTCAAAAACATTTCCATATCTTCAAATTGTGACTACATCTTCAAGTTTCAGAGGTGTACCTGGAAAGGTGAAACAAATTTGATAAGTCCTAAAGCAATAACAGGAGAAGGATCAACAATAACAGGACTCCAGCAGACAATAAACCAGCAGATTCATAGCAAGTGCACAACGATCAGATTTGATCACAAAATCATCAAAATAACCAAACAACTTTCTATGGAATAACCACAGCAATACACAGCTTCAGCAACCAAATTCAGATCAAATAAACACAAATCAACAGACGAAATACCAAAACTCAGGAGAATTTCAACTTGAACTCGAGCCAGAATCAATGGAACAGTAGTATTAGAGAATTTCCTAAGGATGAAACTAGGAAATTTGAATTTCTTGAGATTAGAAGGATTTTAAAAATATTATACCTTCCAAACTTATTAAAATTGTCCTAATTAAGCCTATTTATAGAACAAAAATGGGAGGGAAATTTGAATTAAATATTCTAAGTTTCTACCCCTCCTCTTATGATTTATTTTCAGAGAACTACACTGATTTTAATCGAAAATGCACTAGAACCCCTTCTAGAAGGTTCTAGTGGCATCTACCCTATTCTAATACCTTTAATTGTCTAAACTACCCTCACTTGCTTCCAATTTTTACTTAATTACCCTTTATTATGCCCAGAATACCCGTGAACCAGGCAGCATTATCAAATGTACCCTTACCCCCTTAGGTTTATTACAGTATACCCATTAACCTTCCCCATTTAACCCTGTATTTTTCTCTTATTTACCCTTTTAGCCCCATTATTAATCAGAACCCAAAAGTCAAAGTCAAAATTGATTTACAAAATTAACCAAACAATAGACAGTTTTGTTTGACCCAAAAGACTATAGGTTGCTTTACGGGTTAGGGACAATCAATGAATAAATGAAGGGTAAATTGAAATCAATGGTAATATATATATTAAAGATCGATCTTTGGATTCGTGTATATGTTTCTCTTGTGAAAAGATTATAAAGCTTAATCAAGTGCTTGAACAATTAAGCAATAAAGTGATAACAATAGAGAGAGAGTGGTATTATTAATGATCAATAATACTTGTGTTACAAATGAGGGGGACCCTCCTTTATACAGAGGGATGATCCTCTTGCCAGCATATTACATCACCCTAAGGCTATTACTATTGCAACGGAAACACAGGGGAGGAGGAGTTGGGGACGTCCACTCGAACTGGCGTGTTGACACACTGCTATGGATGGGGACGCATCCTTTTTGCTGTACGGACACAAGGGAGGACGTCTCCCAATGTTAGCGACCTCGTAAGGAGGCGGGCCCGACCTGTATTGCACTCGAGTCGACCGTACATATATACATACTCGCCTCATCTTACATCCAATTCACCCCCATACAGATAGTCCCTCTGCCTATTGGAGATGTGCTCGAAGTGCATCGGCAATGGGTGGATAAAGTCGACCCGTATTGGGTCCTTATATATGCCAACATGTGGCGCATTCTTCTCAAACGTCGTCTGTTGACGGAGTTTGTCATAAGTACTGTTGTTTTCAAGCCAGGTCATAAAGGCGATTTAATGTTTTTGTTTCCCGCCTCTTTTTCGGTGCAAAAACTCTTCGAATTTCATGTAATGACTCAATATAAATAGAGGACAATTTCAAGACTTTCCACTCTTTGGATCATTAGAAAATCTTCTGATATTTTTGCTTCTTAGCTTTTTCTTGCAGAACTTGTAACTCTTCTTCTTGGTCTTGTGTTCTCACTATCGCATCCTTAGTATATACAAAGAAATTTCAAAAAATGGCTAATAGTAATCGCCGCCGGGGACCAGAAAAGGGTGAGGCTACCTCTGGAGTCTCTCGGCCGTCAAAGGGTGGCAAGAAGGTCCGTAAACCTCTTGTCCCTTTGTCTGTGGACAACCTTCTCCCTCGCAAACTGTATGTTTGGAGGGATTTTCCGACGCTAGTGGAGACCCCTGAATGGGAAAGTTCTACCTATATCGGGTCTCTTTTACATGACCTCTGGGTATCTTGCCGGATCCCGGATGTGGCAGTTATGCATACGGCCGAGAGGGACCTGGCCAATGTCCATAGGCTGGGGTTCTATGCCTTTTATGAATATCCATTCATAATGGGATGCAAACTCCCGATCTACTCGTGGGCGAAGGAACAGTGCTGGTTTTACAATGTTTGCTTGGTTCAGCTTACTCCGTAAATATGGAAGATTTGCTGGATATTAACGACGTACGCTGAGAGAGCCGACTTGGACGTCACCCTCTATCACATGCTGCAGCTGTTCAGCCCTGGCTTTATGAGAGGGACAATGCTGCAGCTAAAAAATCGAGGGCGAAAGGCTTAGTTGTCGAGGCGGACGATAAGCCCAACCGCCAATTTTGGCGGAAGTATTTCTTTGTCCGTAACTCGGAGTTGGTAACCAACCCGGCTAAGTTTCTAGAGGCGTGGAACGACAATCGTAAGTGTCGAACCTTGTATTTAGTGTCTTTATGTCTGCTCGACTTTTCGTCGCTTTTAGATACTCACGTTTGCTATTTTCTATGGATGCAGCGAGGGCGCGTACGCCTCAATCCGTGCCAGACATATGAGCCTGGGTGGGGCGGCTGATCCCCTATGTTGAGGAGTGTAGGACATGGGTCGCCTTCACCCTGAAGTACAGTCTTCCAGGTATGGCGGTTGTTTTGATTCGTCGATCTTGCCACTTATTTGGTTGTTGTCAACGTTATACCTGACACTTTGTTTAATCGTGCCGCCAGTTCCCCACCGTTGGATTCTAAGCTTGTATTCCTCGGGAGGGAGGGTCCCCCTGAGGCTACTTAGCCTAAAGAGGAAGGAGCAGACATAGTAGTTTCCGGTGACGACATTGCCGAGGCCGCCCGTTCGAAACATGACAATATAATCCGGAAGTCCGTCTTAGTTGATGTTCCCAGGCCTTCTCATCCTGCGACCGATCCGGTTGTTAACCCGGCATCTGGAGCGGATGTTGCGCCTTTGTCCTTTGCTATTGAAGGGGGTTCTCCATCGGATGATGAGCCGTTGGAGCGGAAGAGGCGTAGGCTGCTCCCTGGAAAAGGGGTGGTCGTGGAACAAAGGGAGGTGGTTACTTGCCGCCCTTATTCGAGACCATTTTATATGGCTGATGCCATCCGGTCCGAGAGGGCGAAACTTTTGAGGGCGGCCGTGGTGGACGCTACTCCCTCACGCGTCAAAAACGAAAGCGTGACGGCTGTCGCTGGTGGAGCTATAGACGAGAGGGAAACTGCTGTTGAGCCGGCCTTTGAACCTGCAGACGTGCCACGACCGGAATGAGCTGAGGCGGCCCCTGAACATGCAGACGTGCCGTAGCGGGAGCATGCCCGGGTGGATATGATGGTGACGGGTCCCAACCGCCGGATCATGATCCCCACGGGGTATAACTTGCTGCTGGAGAGTGAACAAGCCGCAACGGACATGTCCCTGCTATGTGGGGCTGCCGAGGCAGAGTCTCTGAAAGTTGTGAGCGACAGAGACTTATCTCGTTGATTTGCCAGTGTCGCTCTATAGGTATGACTCGGTCATGGTTTCATATTGTTTTCCTTTGGCTTCTAAGGTTTTTGACTTGCCTCATTTCTTTATTCCTTCTTTTTATAGACCCTTATCTTGGAGGTCGAGCAGAGCCGGAGGGAGCGGAAGAAGATTGCCGCCCTCCGAAAAGCATCGAAGAAGTATAAAAAGGTCCGAGCCAAGCACAAGACACGTGCGGACATCTACACCCAAGACCCCGACTTTCGAGTCTTCCGTGAAAGCTTGTAGGTAGTGGAGGAGCAGTTGCATAAGCAGACATCCCAACTTGAAAAGACGAATGCAGATTTGATGGCCATTGTAACCTGCAATGCTGAATTCGAGTATCTTCTCAAGCAGCGGGAGGGGGAACTGGACCTGGGTCGCGTGACAATGATGGAAGCGGCTGAGCTACGTGCCAAGTTTGAGGTCCTGTCGGCCGAGTTTCAGGCAGCCAGTGCCAGGACGGCGATCCCTCAGCAGGTGGAGGCCATTACCCCAGTTGGCGACACGTCCCGCGAAGCTCAAGACATGCTCGTGTATGCCGAGGTGAGGCAGACCGTGTTCGAGCAATTGCTAGCTGCTGGTAGAGCCACCGAGGCGGAGGTTGACGCTCAGCACCGCCTGGTCAAGGTAGCTCGTGAAGCTTGTGGGTATGACCGTGACTCTCCAAGCCAGACGGGCAGCTCCTTTGCAGAGGCGGATCAGCTGGGCACTGGGTCCTGGATCGATAGGATCTTCCAGGATGAGGGTGAGGATGGTGCGGCCGGTGTTGAGGGGGGCGACGCGGGTCTTGGTAATTAGATAGGATATGTACATTTGTAATCAGTACTCCTTTGTAACCTTGTGACTTTATTTAATAAGATTTTTTGGCAATATCTCAAGAATTGTTTATCATTCCGTTGTGTTCCCTTTATTTTTATTTCTATACTGCTCGGGGCGTAGCCCATTATTTATTGCGATTTTCCTCTTACGCCACTAAGGCCTTAGCCTTAAACGGAGTAGACCGTAGTCTCTCCTTTCGTCGTTAAGGCCTTAGCCTTTTATTCTAACTGGAGGAGGCCGTAGTCTCTCCTTTCGTTGTTAAGGTCTTAGCCTTTTATTTTAATTGGGGAGACCGTAGTCTCTCCTTTCGTCGGTAAGGCCTTAGCCTTTTATTTTGAACAGAGGAGACCGTAGTGTCTCCTTTCACCGTTAAGGCCTTAGCCTTTTATTTTAACTAGAGGAGGCCATAGTCTCTCGTTTCACCATTAAGGCCTTAGCCTTTTATTTTAACTGGGGAGACCGTAGTCTCTCCTTTCGTCGTTAAGGCCTTAGCCTTTTATTTTGAACGGAGGAGTCCGTAGTCTTTCCTTTCACCGTTAAGGCCTTAGCCTTTTATTTTAACTGGAGGAGGCCGTAGTCCCTCCTTTCGCTGTTATGGCCTTAGCCTTTTATTTTGGACGGAGGAGACCGTAGTCTCTACTTTCACCGTTAAGGCCTTGGCCTCTTTAATGTTTGTGATGGCCGAAGCCCTTCATGGTCATGATCTTTCTTGCATTTAAGGTGGTCGTGGCCTTTCTTGTGTTTACGGCGGTCGTAGCCTTTCATATATTGGAGATGTCCATAGCCTTTCATACATTGGAGATGGCCGTAGCCTTTCATACATTGGAGATGACCGTAGCCTTTCATACATTAGAGATGGCTGTTGCCTTTCATACATTATGGTCGTAGCATTTTATACAATGGAGATGGTCATAGCCTTTCATACATTGGAGATGGCCATAGCCTTTCATACATTATGGTCGTAGCCCTAGTCCCTGTGATGCACCATTTATGCAGATCGGTGGTACGCTTGGTGTATCAGAATAACCTCGTAAACGTTTCCGGGCATCTCCTTCGTTGCTTCATTAAAAAACTCTCCGAGAAAACCCAATTGGGACAAAACTCGGATGAGGGAAAAAGAGTACGGCTTGGGGGATACCTTTCAGAAGTGGAAACGTTTGAGATGTGAGATGTTCCAGTTGTTTTGGAGTATCTTTCCGTCCATGGTTTCTAACTTGAAGGTGCCTTTGTCTGCCACTGCGATGATTTTGTAGGGCATGTCCCAATTGGTGTCCAACTTCCCTTCGTTAGGTTCTTTGGATGCCAGTGTTTTGGCCTTTAGCACATAGTCGCCTACCTTGAGTGGACGGATTTTTGTCCTTTTGTTGTAGTATCTCTCGATCTGCTATTTTTGGGCCACTAGCCTGATGTGGGCCATTTCTTTTCTTTTTTCGGCTTCGTCCAAGTCTTGTAGTCGGCTTGCATCGTTATCCTCTTTGCTTGTGTACGAGTATCTGAGGCTTGGTTCGCCGACGTCGACTAGTATGATGGCGTCGGTCCCGTAGACTAATGAGTAGGGAGTCTCTCCTGTGTAGGATTTGGGGGTGGTCCTATGTGCCCATAGTACTTTTGGTAGCAATTCGGGCCACAATCCCTTGGCGTCTTCGAGTTTTTTCTTCAAGATGTTTAGTATGGTCTTGTTGGATGATTCTTCTTGGCCGTTAGCGGCTGGATGATACGGCATTGAGAGTATTCTTTTGATGCTCCATTTATCGAAGAAGTCGGTTGTCTTTTGTCCTATGAACTGTCGTCCATTGTCAGACGTTATATTTTTGGGTATGCTGAAGCGACATATGATGTTTTTCCAGATGAAGGCTATGACTTATTGCTCGCAAATCTGGGCGTAGGTACCTGCTTCTAACCACTTAGAGAAATAGTCAGTTAAAATTAATAAAAAGCGTACCTTCCCTAGTCCGATAGGTAGTGGACCGACTATGTCCATTCCCCATTTGATGAAGGGCCATGGAGATGTGACCGAATGGAAGGGCTCTCCTGGATGATGTATCAAGGGGCGAACTTTTGTCATTTTTTGCATTGTCGGACGTATTCTTCCGCATCCTTTTTCATGGTGGGCCAGTAGTATCCGGCCCGTATTAGACATTGTATGAGTGCTTGGTTTCCTGTATGTGCGCTGCAATGGCCCTCGTGGACCTCCTCTAGCACCAGCGTCGTCTGGTTGGGGCCTAGGCACTTAGCCAGGGGTCCTCCAAAAGTTCTTTTGTAGAGATCGTTATTCACCAGGCAGTACCTCGCTGCTTGTGTGTGAAGCTTTCTTGCTTCTTTTTTGTCGTGTGGTAGGTTCCCATCCTGCAAATATGATATAAATTGATTGCACCAGTCCCAAGTTAGGTGGAGGAAGAATACCTCGTTGTGGTCGATGGCGTAGTGCAGGAGGTTAATGGTGCTTTCTTTGTTTAGGTTGGTGGCTAATGCGGCCAATTTAGCCAACCCTTCTGCTTCAGCGTTGTGTACCCTACGAACTTGTTCGAAGCGGCATTCGTCAAATTGGGCCATCAGCTTACAGATCTCTACTCGGTATTTTTGCAACCTCTGCTCCTTGATCTGATAAGTCCCGGTGACTTGATTTACCACAAGTTGCGAGTCGTAATGTAGGATCAGTTGGCGGGCCCCGTACCTGGCGGCTAATTTCAAACCTGCAATAACAGCTTCGTACTCCACCTTGTTGTTAGTCATCTCAGGGCATCGTATGGACTGGCGAATGACTTCGCCCATAGTGACTTCGAGAATGAGTCCCAGTCCCGATCTCAAAGCGTCCGCGGCCCCATCGGTGTGGAGTATCCTGAGGTCGATGTTCGGAGTGGTTTGTAGGGCCTCCTTCT
Organism: Nicotiana noctiflora; assembly: GCA_032618575.1. Lineage (NCBI taxonomy): Eukaryota > Viridiplantae > Streptophyta > Magnoliopsida > Solanales > Solanaceae > Nicotiana > Nicotiana noctiflora. The sequence continues at coordinate 144,579 of JASVEL010007319.1, forward strand.
CTGCCTCAGGCGAGATTTTGGCACTTAAATTGGCTACGAAGTCGGCGAGGACTTGTGATTTGTTGGCAGTTCTGGGGATATAGGTGATGTCGTGCTCGCTGAGCTTTATGGCCCCATCTGGCGAGACGGCCCGACAGTTCGGTCTTGTGCAGGATGCTTCTCAGAGGGAAAGTGGTCACCACTCAGATGGGGTGGCATTAGAAATAGGGTCTCAGCTTTCGGGAAGCCGTGACCAATGCCAACGCCAATTTTTTGAGGTGTGGGTACCGAGTCTTGGCGTTCACTAGAGTTTTGCTAATGTAATATATAGGTGATTGTGTAACCTTTTCTTCGCGGACGAGCACTGTGCTGACCGCGACTTTTGAGACAGCTAGATATGTCAGTGGGGGTTCACCCGGCTTTGCTTTCGCCAACAATGGTGGGGAAGTCAGATACGCTTTCAACTCTTGCAGGGCTTTGACGCATTTGTCATTCCAGTGGAAATCGTTGTCTTTCCTCAGCACACTGAAGAATTTGTGGCATCTATCTGACGATCGGGAGATGATACCAGAGAGGGCGGCTACTCGGCTTGTCAACTTCTGAACCTATTTTTTGCTGTTGAGTGCCTCGGGTATCGAGGTGATCATTCTAATCTGGTTGGGGTTGACTTCGATCCCTCTTTGTGATACGAGGAAGCCAAGGAATTTCCCAAACGCCACGCCAAAGGCACATTTCTCGGGGTTCAGCTTCATTCCATATTTGTTCAATATCTCGAAGGCTCCTCGTAAGTGATCGATGTGATCCTCCTTCCTCGCAGATTTCACTAGCATGTCATCAATGTAAACCTCCATAGTTTTCCCAAGTTGCTCTTTGAACATCTTGGTTACCAGCCTTTGGTAAGTAGCTCCCCCGTTGTTTAATCCGAAGGGCATCACTCTGTAGCAGTAGGTGCCTTGGTGGGTGATGAAGGTGGTTTTCTCCTAATCTTCCTCGACCATTAGGATTTGATTATAGCCGGAATAGGTGTCCAAGAAACTTAGTAGCTCATGTCCGGCGGTGGCATCGGTTAGTTGGTCGATATGAGGCACGGGGAAGGAGTCCTTAGGGCAGGACTTGTTTAGGTCTCAGAAATCCACGCACATCCTACACTTCCCGCTCTTCTTTTTGACCATCACCATATTAGCTACCCATTGCGGGTATTTCGACTCCCTGACGGAGCCATTGGCTAGCAACTTGTCTACTTCTTCGCGGACCGCCTCATTAATGGCGATATTGAAGTTTCTCTTGACTTGTTTTACCGGTGGATGTAATGGATCCACATTGAGCCGGTGGGTGGCTATATCTGGCGAGATCCCTGGCATGTCTTCATGGGAAAAAGCAAACGTGTCTGCACGTTTAGTTAAGAATTTATGGTACTTACCCGGATTGGCGAGTCCGTGACTTACGTAGGCCTTCTTCTCGGGGTCATCCTGATCTAGTTGAACCGGGTCGAGATCCTCAACCGTAGATTTGCAGGCTTCTACGACGTCTGGGTCTCTTATAGCGTCGGCCGTCGGGTCCACTTGGGTCCCCGACATGGCTGATTGCTATGCTTCCGCGCTCGCCCTGTTCAACTTCCTGGTGTAGGCATAGCCTTGAGTTATTTTATAACACTCCAGCATCATGCGCGGCTCCCCTTTAATGCTGAATATTCCCCAAGGGGTAGGGAATTTGATCACTTGGTATAGGCTATAGGGGACCGCTCGCATGGCGTGTATCCATGGACGCCCGATGAGGACGTTGTAGGCTGTCTCTTGGTTCATCACATGGAAGGTAGTTTCATGGGTGACGCCTCCAGCGAGGACGGGCAGGGTCACTTCTTCTGATATGCGCTCTACTGCATTTTTAAAACCAGTTAGAGTTATGCATCGGGGGGTTATCCTGTCCTCGAGTCCCATCTGTGAGAGGACTCTCGGATGAATGATGCAGGCGCCACTTCCATCATCGATCATGACTCTCCTGACATCAGTATAAATGATACGTAGAGTAATAACTAAAGCATCATAATAAGGGAAACACAATTCGTCGGCGTCAGACTTGTCGAAGGTGATACTTCCTTCGAGGTCAGCATACCGTTCATGGGAGATGGACCTCTTCAATCGGTGTGTGCTGGCAAATTTGATATGGTTAATAGTGATGTCGTCCCATTCTCCGACGATCATGTTTGCCGTACGTGTCGGAGAGGGCGGCTTTGGAGGTCCCTGAGAGTGCTCTCATCCGCGTGCAAAATTGGCTTTCCCTTTGTCGCTGAGTAGCTCCTTTAGGTAACCCTGGTTGAGCATTCTGACGACTTCTTACCGCAGACCGATGCAGCTTTCGGTCCGGTGCCCTCGTTCCTGGTGAAACTCGCACAGGACGTTTGACTTTCTTGTGGCTGGGTCCGATTTCATCTTTTGGGGCCACTGTACCGTGGTGCCAAGCTTCTCCAGTGCGTACACTACTTCTGAAGGGGAAACACATAAATTATGTGAAGAAAGTAAAGGGGGCATACCTCGTTCGTTTCTGAGTGGGGCGAGGTGGCATTGCACGGCGTCCGTATGGCGAGGGGGCGGAAGTGAAGACCTTGTATAGGGTTGGTGTCGCTCCTTGATGGGACAAGGGGGAAGTTCCTGGCGCCCCTCGTGCTGTCGATCTCTTCTTGTATCCAGGTGCACGGCCGCTAGACGTCGCGTTGGTCCGTTGAGATCCTCCTGGCTTGCCCATACCTCGTCATAGTAGGCGTTATGGATCTCGTCCCAGGTCGTGGGAGGGTACTTCATGAGCCGTCTTAGCAGTTTTTTGGTAGCTTTGGAGCCATCCCTGCTGAGCCCGTTCTTGAAGGCCGCTACCACCATTCCTTCTGATACGTTTGGCAGGCTCATTCTTTCCTTTTTGAACATGGCGAGAAAGTCCTTGAGGTCCTCGCCTGTAGTTTGCCTGACCGCGAAGATGTCGTTCACCCTTGCTTCCACTTTCTTAGCGCCAGCATATGCTGTGACAAACTTGTCCGCCATTTCCTTGGAGGTTGAGATTGCTTTGGCAGGTAGTTGGGAATACCAGGTCAATGCTCCCCCGGTCAGCATTTTGCCAAACTCTTTCAGCAGCACTGATGGTACATGTTCTTTAGACAAGTCATTACCTTTTACGGCGGTGACGTAGTGGATGAGGTGATCCTCGAGATCGGTAGTTCCGTTGTACACCTTCAGGTAGGGGGCATCTTGAAGTTCTTTAGAATGGTGTAGGGTGCTGCTTCTTCGACGTAGGGTTGTTCCACAAACCTTCCTACATCCCGTTTGGGTAGCAGTTTAGGTGCTCCGGGGATCTTATAAACCCTATCTTGGTGGTACTTCATCTGGTCGCGGAGGGCCTGATTTTCGCTTTCCATTTCTTCCATTTTCCTCAGGATTGAGGCTAATGTTTCATCGTGTGTTTGTGTTTCGATGAGTTGGCCATTGGTACGTGTTCCTTCCTATTCTTTTGTCGCGGTGGTGTTGCTTGTTGCTGGTGCTGCATTCTCGCAGCCTCGTGGTGGTTTTTCCACTAGGATGCTCAGGGTGGTGGTCAACCATTCCTCCAGTAGCTTCTTGACTGCTGGGGGTACTTCTTTTGAAGTGGAGGTGTCCCTTTCCTGCGGGGTAGTAAGCTTCCCAAAGGGGGGAGGGGAGGCCTCTACTTCAGGCGCGGCACCAGGGGTAGCGTTGATGGCTGCGCTACCACCAGCCTCGTTCATGGAACTCAGGAGGTTGGTGGTAACTTCTACCACAGCCTTGGATCGAGTGTCATTTTCGGCCGTTTCTAGACTTTTTCTGATGATCGGATCTTGCGAATGTATACTACGAGTTTGATTCTCAAATCCCCACAGACGGCGCCAAATTGTTTGACCCAAAAGACTATAGGTTGCTTTACGAGTTAGGGACAATCAATGAATAAATGAAGGGTAAATCGAAATCTATGGTAATATATATTAAAGATCGATCTTTGGATTCGTGTATATGTTTCACTTATGAAAAGATGATGAAGCTTAATCAAGTGCTTGAACAAGTAAGCAATAAAGTGATAATAGTAGAGATAAAAATTGTAGAGAGAGAGTCGTGTTATTAATGACAATAATACTTGTATTACAAATGAGGGGGACCTTCCTTTATATAGAGGGACGATCCCCTCGCCAGCATATTACATCGCCCTAAGGCTATTACTATTACAACGGAAACACAGGGGAGGGGAAGTCGGGGACGTCCACTCGGACTGGCGTGTTGACATGCTGTTGTGGAGGGGGACGCATCATTTTCGCCGTGCGGACACGAGGGAGGACGTCTCCCAATGTTAGTGGCCTCGTTAGGAGGAGGGCCCGACCTGTATTGCACCCGAGTCAACCATACATATATACATACTCGCCTCATCTTACATCAGATTTGCCCCCATACAAGTTTCACAGATAAAAATCAAATTAGAGTCTAAGTAATTAATTGACGAGATTCAAAGGAACATTTAGATAGAGGTAGAATCTAATTAATAGAAAACCTAATTACTAATTCGATTGAATCAAATAAAACCCTAAAAATCTAAGGGTGGCCATTATGAACAATTTTGACTAAGAACTTTATTTAGAGAAGAGAGATTATAGCCATGCGATTCACAAATAAGAAAGATTAGAAATCAAAGAGGTTATAGACATGCAATTCACAAATAAGAAAGATCAAGAAGCAAAGAGTTCGAAATACTTAGCTTTCCTTATTGATTTTTCTTTTCGTTATTTCTTTCTCTTGTTTTCATTTTTCTTCAGTTTCTTGATTACCCGGAACCTTGGAAGATGTGGATATTGTTTTCTTGGACTTTTGCTCTCAAGAAGACTTATCGAGTCTTTTTTTTTTTAGAAAAGACTCTTGGAACGTGAAGCTGGGTGTTATGGGGTTATACATGGTGGTTTTTGGAACAAGGGTGTTTGCCGGAGTAGGGTTCCGGTGACACCTTTTGCAAGATTTAAGGATTTCCAGGCTTATTCGAAAGAAGACACCTAGGGGTGAAAGAGGATAAGGAGGAGGCTGTGGGGTGTTAAGAAGGGGTTCTGGTTCATAGGTGGTTTTCGCCGGAGTAGGGTTCCGGCAACACCTTTTGGTTTATTCGACGGCTTATAAAGGTTTTCAGGGGAAAACAACTAGATAGGGTGAAAGAGGGGACGGAAGAGGTTATGGGGTGTTCATGGTGGTTAAATCGAAGATGGTGGTGAACCACCGCCGGTAGGTTTCTGGCGATGGTTGAGAGGATTCCTAGGCGGCTAGGGTTTCATCTTTGGGGACGATGGTGTGCAAATGAGATGATATGTGTAACGTTTGTATATTTAAAAGCCTTTGAAGATCTGAGGTCGTTGAATCAAGTGAATCGACAGCTCAGATTCAATTGGCCTATGTATGACGTCATTCCCTTTAAGAGATCATTTAATCGTGGCTATTGGATCAATGTTATCAACGGCTTAGATTGCTCTTCAAACACGACGCTGTTTTGTTTAAATAATGGCCATCACTCCTGGCCGTCTAATCAAAGCTTCAACGGTCCACATTTAATGTTCATGAATGGTGTCGTTTGGCTTAGCCTGGACAGACCGGGCTTGGCTTTCTTTTGGGCCTAGGTGTATATTACTAATTGGGCTACTAATTCTCCTATTTTTGTAATTAGCCCAATGTTTTTACATTGTATTATTTCATTATACTTTTCTTTGTATTTTTGTATTTTTTGTATTTTTTTGCATTTATTTCTTTTCTATATTTTTTTATTTTACTCTGTATTTTCTTCTTTATTTCCTTGTATTTTTCTTTTCCTTTAATTTTTTATTTTTACTAGAATTAAGAAAAAGTAATTAATTTCTATTATTATTTTCTAATTAAAAACAATAGAAGTATAGTTTGATTTTCTTTGTTTTTCCAAAAATTATAGAAATAAAATCCTGGTATTTCTTCTTATTTTATGAATTATTATTATGAACACAATTATCAACAAATTACCACAAAAAATTAAAAAAAATCCTTTTGCATATATTTGGGAATAATTTGCTTAGGGCAAAAATTACGTGCTCACAGTTGCTACCCGCTCTTTCTACCATTGTATAGAGTTAAGACGGCTGCGACCAATAGCCACATGAGAGTAGTGTCAAACGGGTCCACGACTGGAATTCTGATGAGATCAACAAATGGTACCTCGTTATCTGATGCCATGTTGTTAGTTTTACCATGATGACCGGACTCATTATCAACATGTAGGGGTACTGATTGAGAGTTTGACATTCTTGAGTTTTAACCTGAAATTAGAGACACTTCAAAGAACAAATGTAAAGTAGTGTGTGTTATGGAGATTTGTATCAAACAACCACTGTTTACCCTCAAAATCGGATAACAATTAAATTTATATGTAATTTTAAGGATACGTGGATTAACTTGACAGAAAGCGATAAATTAAGTTGCAATTGAAATAAATAATTATAAAGTAAATTCAAACCACTCAAATGGGATAATTTCAACCTTGGAAGATCAGCCACCCTCGAATTAGATGCTCTTTGATCAATATCAAGATACAATAGAATAAGAGCTTAAAGAGAGAAATAATAATATATTGCTTTAGAATGTGCGGCGCCCCATTTACATGAATTGCTAGACCTTCTTTATATAGTAGGGGAGCTCTACTTTAGATACAATATTATAAAAGGTAAAAGATCTTTTGATTAATTGATTGTTGATTTTTTAAAGATATATGTCGAGATCGCAGCCGTGATATCTGGCCGGCCACGGATATTTTGGCCTTCTAATGGTTATGCTTGATCATCCGATAATGTTCCTTGAAATTGTTCGAGGCCAGGACCAATTCCGGAACTACGACCTCGATATTCCCAAGGGCAGGAGTTGTGTCCCCTAGTTCTGGCTCGATGGGGCTTTCAGCTTTGTTTTGGTTCCTTGCCATCACTTCTCGAGCCTGGCTTATCTTGTCGGAAATCGAGGAGCATCATGAGTTTGGTTTTACCCCTATACACATAACATAACGTACAATGAAAAGAACTCACCGACTCTTGATGTCAATTGCATAACTAGAATTTAGAAGTCGGGGCTTTAAGAGGAATATAAAACTTTTCTACTTATAGAAATAATAGTAGAAAGATTTTATGACTCACGATGATGATGAAAAAAGTTAGAGAATTTTTGTAATTGGAGGTGTAATTGTAACTTTAAGTATTGTTTTTTTAAGTTATTAATAGGTATCACGGTATTATTAATGCGACACACACATATAGTGGGCGTTTGGACATAAGAATCATAAAAGTCCAAAACAAAAAGTGAAATATTTTTTCAAGTGAAAATAGCATTTGAAAATTAGAGTTGTGTTTGGACATGAACTCAAATTTGGACTCTTTCTGAATTTTGTGAGTTATCTGAAGTGAAAATTTTGAAAAACAACTTTTTAGAGTTTTCTAATTTTTTTAAAAATTTCGAAATTCATCTTCAAGTGAAAATGAAAAAAATTTATAACCAAACACTGATTTCGAAAAAAGTAAAAATTGATTAAAAGTGAATTCTTTCTATGGCCAAGGCCAAACGGACCCGTAAATGCACCGATTGAAGAAAAGTATGACACAAGGCTTAAAGATACTCCTCCTCATGAGAACTTCAAGAATGTAAAACTCTCTCTGAACAAACGTTTTCAACTTTCAAACCTCCTTCTTTTGTCCAAAACTATTTCATCAATCCTAGTTTTCCTAATCCTTTCATGAATCCTTCTAATTTAACTGATCAATTTACTTAAGAGCATGAACCTCCTGATATAGGTTCAATGCAAATTCATGAGCCTAAATCTTTCAATCAACACAAAAGTTTTCTTCAAACTCTTTTAAAGGAGAATTCTATTGCTCCATCCTTAGTAAATCAACCTAAACAAGATCTTGTCCTTGATTTAGCAGATGAAACTTCCTTATCTGATGAAAATGAAGACAACTTTATCCCAATTACAACTTTTGACAAATCTCGGCTATATGAGCCATGGAAATTTTCAGTTATTATTAAGCTATTTGGAAGGAAAATTGCTCATCATATTTTAAAACATAAATTGGTAGAAATCTGGAAAGAATTGGAAGATATTCCACTAATTGATTTAGGATCAGATTTTTTTCTTATCAAATTTCAAAAAGAAGAAAATATGATCAAGACATTACATGGAGGACCATGGTTCATACTAAACCACTTTCTATCCGTCCGACGTTGGGAGCCTAAGTTCATTGCTTCATCAACTTCTCTTACATACTCAGCTCTATGGGCAAGGCTTCCGGAACTTCCAACTGAGTTTTATGATTTGGATATACTTCAGCGTATTGGATCCAAATTAGGCAAACTTCTTAAAGTGGATTCATGTACATCTTCTACTACTCGAGGAAGATGTGCAAGAATTTGTATTGAAGTGCCTTTGGAAAAACCATTTAGAACTCATGTTAACATTGGTCTTCACAGGCAACCAGTACATTATGAAGGTATAAATCTCCTTTGTATGACTTGTGGATGTTTTGGCCATGCAAAACAAAACTGCTCAACTGCACTTACATCAACACTGAGTTCGAATTCTAGTTTGATTTCAAAAGATCCAAACTCAAGAAAGATGAAGACTGGCACATTGTAGAATTTAAAAGAAGGAATAATTATCCAAGAACCAATCACCATGCATCCATGAACAAGTTGGTTGATATGGGAGCACAAACACAGAAGAAATTAGACTCAGGTAAGTTTTCTATCTTGAATGATTCTAAAAAGGATTACCCGGCACAAATTAAGAATAATTTGTCGGATTTTTCCTTTAATTATGGTATTAATATTAATAATCCTATTAATTCGACTAATACTTTACTAAATAAAGTAAGTACTAATGACAGCATTAACTGCTTACCTAATTTAACTCAAGAGACTTTAATGACTGATAGTTTCTCTAATAATTCTATTAAGTTGCGTAACAATCATACTCCTCCACCGGCTAATCCAACCAATCAAGCAACTGAATTGCCTATAATTACTGTGCCTATTAATCCTAAAAATTGTCATAATCTATTGGATTTACAAAAACCACAGACTCACGCTACACTGCCACATCAATTCCCCAGTCCACATGGCAAGTCTGCCTCCCAAACAAACCAATCATTGCATTACAAATGGGCACACGATTTGTCCCTACTTGACACCTCTACTCTTTTAATTACTGAACCTACAACTAATCTGCATGCTACAGTAAATTTAGAAGATAAAATACAAACTCTTCCTTCTCTATTGAAACACAATCATTGCAATTTAGATGCAATTTTGTCTACACAGCAAGATAGTAACACAGTCAGCAATTTCCCTTCCTCTTCATTATCTACACCTCAGCATATAAAACAACAGTCTCCTTCAATATTAGCCAACACACAAACACTTTCTCCTACACAAACTTTACTGTGCATCCATGCAAAACAACACTATAACCAACAATGACCTATTTTATCTCCCACGTTTGATCATGCAAGGCCCTCAATTCCCACCACAGTTACCAAATCCAATGACCCCTCTGATTTATACCTCTCAAGTGATAGCCTCCGACCAACCTCTATAATCATGGTTGGAAATGGGCTTACAAGGCCATGCACTGACATTCACCATGGAACTCAATGGCCAAGAGGTGATACTCCTTATCTAGAACCCGACTCACTTAGCAGAGATTGTGACGGAAGGGATGAGGTTAGGACTAGAAGCATACACTCAAAATCACTGGTTCACAACACAAACACCTCTGCCAGTTTACTCTCAAACAACACCATCGAACCACCCATGGGAACATCCATTGAATCCGTCAAACCTTCACCTAAATCCAAGCATCAGTCTAATACCATTTTACCCACCATATCATATGGGACCAATCTTTGCTCCTTGGTTCCAGTCACTAAACTCCTTCAACCCATTATCCCCTTATGCGAGTCCACTCAGTCCTATGAATACCTTCAGTCCACAAGCAACTCCCCCAAACACACCTGCACAATCACCACCCGTACTAGACAGTCCCACAAGAAGGGAGTTAACTCAAACAATACTAGAGATGAGAGAAACAAGGACAATTTTTTGGTGGTTAAAAAGGATACTTCTTTACGACCTAAAAGAGGAGTACGAAAAAACGTTCATACTCAAATGTCCACCAGATGTGGAAAAATGCAGTCTAAACATTCGTCAAACTCAGAATCAAGCATTAGGAAAATATGCAACGGTAGTTATTCCGACTCTTCGACTGAACACTCCGATAGTGAATCTAGAGCAGACTCTTTCATTTCCCATACAGGGGTCTCAAGTACCAGTGGAACCAAACATGTACCCTAATTTTGTGAATATCATAGTATGGAATTGGAGGGGCTCACATAATCTTGAATTCAGGCGTTCCTTATTAGATAATCATAGACCAATCCTTGTCATATTACTAGAGACTCACATTCATGACCACTCAATACTTCGAGATGATTTTAATTTTACACATATGTCTCAAGTCCCAGCACAAGGTTTTAGAGGAGGTTTGGTTGTCCTTTCGAAAGAAGAGGGTATCACAGTCACAGAATTAACAACCGCTGAGCAAGAAATCCACTGCTTAGTCCAGGTATGTACTTTTAAAAATCCTTGGTTATTATTTGCTATTTATGCTAGTAATCAATACTCTGAAAGACTATATCTTTGGGATAATTTGATTATGCTTAAGAATTGCTTAAATATGCCTTGGTTAGTAGCAGGTGACTTCAATGAAATTACTACTAATTCTGAATAATATGGTGGTCTTCCTATTAATAACATTAGAGCCAATAGATTTTTGAATTTTATTAACTGTTGTCAATTGTTAGATTTAGGGTTTAATGGTAGTAGGTATACTTGGTCGAATAAACGAAAGCCTGGTACTACCATTTTATAAAGACTAGATAGATGTCTTGCCAATTATGATTGGATAAATTTATATCCTAATGTTATCATTACTCATTTGCCTAGAACTTATTCGGACCACTGTACGTTACTAATTAATTTAATACCTATTAAGAGACTTGTGACAAAAGTATATAGGTTTGAAACAATGTGGACATCACATCCTCTTTTTAATAACTTAGTTCGTAATATATGGACGGGTAACCATTCCGTTCCTAAAACTACGGAAATATTCCAACAGCCTACTACTAATTGGAATAAGAATGCTTTTGGAAATATTTTTATGCATATAAAAAACTGTTGGCTAGATTAGCAGGTATTCAATCGTCAACTCATTATCCTTCAAGTTTATTCTTACATAAACTTGAAATAGATCTATCTTTAGAATTTAGTAATTTGTTACTACGTGAGGAACAATTTTGGAAACTAAAATCTAGAATAAATTGGGTAAATGATGGAGATGCGAATACTAAATATTTCCATCTAACTACTATTAATAGGCGTCAAAGAAATAGAATTTGTACTCTTCGGGACTCAGTAGGGAACTGGATTTCACAACAAGATGAATTAGAAAATCATATCACAAATTTTTACCACTCCTTATACAATACTGGCAAAGTCATCTCTCAAAAAAATTACAATGACTTATCTCCTCATTGTCTAACTCATGAGGATATACTTAATTTAAATCAACCTTTTAATGCTACTGATATCTATAGAGCATTATTTAGTTTTAAGCCTTTTAAATCTCCTGGTCCGGATGGACTACATCCTTTTTTTCTATCAGAAATATTGGAATGAGGTTAATCATAAAGTTGTTCCTTTCTGTTTAGATATTTTGGATCATCAACAAATGCCTTTTGAATTAAATCAAACTTTTATTTGCCTTATTTCTAAGGTTAAAAATCCTATTACTATTCAACAATATAGACCTATTAGTTTATGTAATACTTTATATAAAGTAATTACTAAAGTGATAGTTGCTAGGTTAAAAATGATTATTGCAAAAATTATTGGTCCTACACAATCTAGCTTTCAAAAGGGAAAACGAGCTTCCGATAATGCTATAATAGTGCAAGAAGTATTAAATTACTTTAAAAGAACAACTGGGAAAGCATCTTACATGCTTCTAAAGTTAGACTTAGAAAAAGCTTTTGACAGATTAGAATGGGATTTTATTCGTAGAACTCTCTTCTTCTTTGAAATACCCACCTACATGATTAACTTAATCATGTCTTGTGTTACAACCTCTTCTTTCTCAATCCTCCTTAATGGAAATAGAACTCCTTTTTTCAAACCAACAAGAGGTATTCGTCAAGGGGATCCTTTGTCACCTTACTTATTTATAATGTGTATGAAAATGCTCTCGCGTAGTATTTCATTATCAGTAGACTATTTACAGTGGAAACCTATTAAATTAACTCCTAAAGGACCTCCTTTATCACATCTCCTTTTTGTGGATGATATTGTTCTACTCTCAAAAGTTTCTACAAAACGTTGTCATACTATAATTGATATACTTCAATACTTTACTTCCTCATCCGGACAGAAAATAAATTTGGATAAATCTAAAGTTTTTTTCTCTAAAAATACAACACTCAATGATAGAAACTATATATCGCACTCTTTCTCTATTAAAGAAGGTACTTCTTTTGATAAATACTTAGGCTTTCCTATGTTTTATAATAAGCCTAAAAATGAGGATTTTCAATTCCTCTTAGATAATTTTAAGAATAGACTGGCAGGTTGGAAAACTAATTTTCTAACTTTATCTGGACGGTTGTAACGACCCGGCCGGTCGTTTTAGAAAATTTTGGCCCAATCCCTAATTTAACTATTTCCCTAAGTACATTTTTGCTATTGTGGTTTGCCGGGAGAGTCGGCCCTGAAATTTGAAGTATTTTGGGACACTTAGTCCCTAAATGAGAGCTTTAAAGATAGAAAATGGTCCGTAACCGGAACAGTGTTAAGACGATCTCGGAATGGAATTCCGATGGTTCCATTAGCTCCGTTGGGTGATTTCGGGGTTGGGAGCGCGTTCGGAATGTATTTTGGAGGTTCTTAGCTCAATTAGGCTTGAAATGCCGAAGGTTGAAATTTTGGCGAATCCGAACGATAGGTGAGATTTTGATTCGGGGGTCGGAATGGAATTCCGACAATTTCTATAGCTTCGTTATGTGAATTTGGATATGTCCGCAAAGTTTCAGGTCATTCGGACGTCGTTTGGTCGGGTTTTAGATCGAACGTGCAATTCGAAAAGTTTTAAGAAATTTAGGCTTGAATTCGATGTGAATTATGGGTTTTGATGTTGTTAGACGTGTTTTTATGATTTGAACGAGTTCATATCGTGTTTTGGAGTATGTTGGTGGTTTTTGTTGGCGTCCCGGGAGCCTCGGGATGAATTCGGGGGTCCAAACGGACCAATTTGTGCCAAAAGGCACTGCTGTTCTGCTGCAATAATTGCAGAGCAATTTTGCTCTTCGCGATCACGGAGATGGCCATGCGATCGCGTAAGGGAGAAATCCTGCGCTCTGCGATCGCGAAGAAAAGCCTGCGATCGCGTAAGTCTGGAGGTTGAACCAGTGCGATCGCGTAGGGTATTGGTCGGAAGCAGTGCGATCGCGTGAGGGAGTATGCGATCGCGTAGGGTAGTTTGGGGAGCCGGACGAGTTTGTTCTTCGCGATCGCGTTAGTACATTTGCGATCGCGTAGGGTTGCTGAGTTGTTCACTGCGATCGCGTCCAGGGTCACGCGATCGCGTAGAGGAAAAATAGGCCGCCCATATTTTGTGCATCGCGATCGCAAGCCCAGTGCTGCGATCGCGTAGAGTAAAATGGCCTGGCAGTGACTTTAAGTCCAGAACATTTCGGTCGCGGCCTAACACACCAAAACCGCCATTGTTGAGCTCCAAGAGAGGATTTTGAAGGGGAAACGCTGGGATATCATCGGGAAATCATCGGGGGTAAGTTTCTTAACCTTAATTCGTTGGTTTATCATGAAATCCGTGATTATTTCACTGAAATTGGAAGATTAAAGGTGGGTTTGAGCCCTAGGCCTAAATGTTAGAAAATCTCCGATTTGAGTGGGCAAATGGAGTCCGATTTTGGTAAATTTTATATGCCTAGACTCGTATTGAGATAAGGAACCCGAATATATAATTTTCGTGATTTTTCGATAAGCGTACCGAAAGTCGGGTTTTGGCAACTTGTGGGTTTGGTGTATTTTGAGTTATTTTGATTGGGTAATGCCCAATTGGCCTATTTTGATATGATTCTCTTGATTTTTATCAGATACTACACTTGTGGAGGCCGACATTCGCGGCAAGAGAGTTGTTTCATAGCGGTTTTGTACCGGAGTCGAGGTAAGTGGCTTGTCTAACCTCATGTGGGGGAATTTTCACCCCTAGGATATTATGTGATAGTTTAAATGCCTTGTACGCGAGGTGATGGGCGTGTACATGCGCTGGTTGTGGAACACGTACTTTATTTAAAATGTTCGATGAGCGATATTTCTGTCTTTGGCTGTTAATTTGATATTTTTACCCGGTAGTGGTTAGAAAAGCATGATTAGGTAGCACTTAACCGTTTAGTTGCCTAATTGCCTTATTTGAACTCCTTGATAATTATTGGCACTATTTTTCGATGAAGTTATAGTTAAGCATAATTATTCTCTCTGTGGATTCCTTTATTGGCTGTGCTTGTGGACTGCGGGTTCGATTCCCGGAGACCCGGGGCTGTGGGTTCGATTCCCAGAGTCCCGGCGTGATATTGGTAGGGACTACGGGTTCGATTCCCGAGATCCTGAGTTATTGGTAGGGACTACGGGTTTGATTCCCGAGATCCTGAGTTATTGGTAGGGACTACGGGTTCGATTCCCGAGATCCCGAGTTATTGGTAGGGACTACGGGTTCGATTCCCGAGATCCTGAGTTATTGGTAGGGACTACGGGTTCGATTCCCGAGATCTTGAGTTATTGGTAGGGACTACGGGTTCGATTCCCAGAGATCCTTAGTTATTGATTATTTATTGAGACATGGGCTGCGGGTTCAATTCCCGGAGACCCAGAGGTACTGTCAATGGGACTGTGGGTTCGATTACTACAGGTCCTGGACTTGTTTTATTGAGTTGGCTATTCGTTGTTAGCTTAATTGAAGACGATTGTAGTAATCATCTTATTGTTGCTAGTTTGGAAATTTATTATTCATTTAAACTACTTATTGTTGTTATTATCATTGTATTATTGTTTTCTCAGTAGGGCCCTGACCTTCCTCGTCACTACTCCATCGAGGTTAGGCTTGGCACTTACCTGAGTACCGCTATGGTGTACTCATGCTACTCTTCTGCACACTTTTGTTGTGCAGATCCAGGTACATCAGGGCAAGCTCACAGCAGGTGATTCAGCAACGTTTTGGGAGACCTCGAGGTATGATCCGCTACGTCCGCGGATCCGGAGGCCTTCCTTCTATTCTAGTGCTAGTAGATGATTTTCCTTCATTCCGTTGTTAGATACTCCTTTTTACATAGAGCTACAATTGTATGATCTCTTTTAGTCTGTGTTACCCGTGGGATTCCGGGTCTTGGTAGTGTTTTAAACAGCGTATTTGACTGGTGTATGTGCCAAGCGGCACGGATTACATTCCTTTCATCTTATTTTCCGCTAATTTTTATTAAATGTTCATAAACTGGTATATTCCGCAACGTGTTAGGCTTACCTAGTCGTGGGGACTGGGTGCCATCACGACATGTTCACGATTGATGAACTAGGGTCGTGACAAGTTGGTATCAGAGCACTAGGTTCATAGGAGTCACGGGACACGGACCGGTTACTTAGAGTCTCGCTGATCGATACGGAGACGTCTGTATTTATCTACGAGGGCCTATGTAACTGTTTAGGAAACTCTTCATTTCTTTGGATTCCTTGTCGTGCGACATTTTTTGCATCAAAATCTAAAAAAAATCTAAACTATTGATTTCTATTCTCTCACAGATGGTGAGGACACGAGCTACTCACGACGATCAGGTACCCGCACCCCCTGTTGTAGCCGTCAGAGGCCGGGGCCGCGGTAGAGGAAGAGGACGCGCCCGAGGTGCAGCCACAGCACCCGCGCGCGCTGCCGCTGAGGTGCCACAGGTAGACCAGGTTGGAGCGCAGGCACCCGGTACACCGACTACAGCTGCTACTACTCCAGCACTACAGGAGACCCTGGCCCAGTTCATGAGTATGTATACCACTTTAGCTTAGGCAGGACTGCTTCCTCTCGTCGCAGCTACATCTCAGGCCGGGGGAGGGGCCCGGACTCCCGCAGCCGTTACACCGGAGCAGCGTGTGCCAGTGGGACAGGTTCCAGATGTTTTGGTTATGCCTCCTGCCGCCCCAGGACAACCGGAGGTGGACCAGCTGCCTCTGAGGACGAGCAGCGTAGATTGGAGAGGTTTAAGAAATATGACCCTCCAGTGTTCAGTGGTTTGGCTTCAGATGATGCATTGGGTTTTCTAGAGGAGTGTCATCGTATTCTTCGTACTATGGGGATTGTGGAGACCGGCGGGGTTTCCTTCACTGCCTTTCAGTTTCGTGGGGCCGCTTATGATTGGTGGCGCATGTATGAGTTGGATAGTCCGGAGGAGTCTGCTTCATTGACTTGGACGCAGTTTTCAGATCTGTTTTTGAGGGAGTTTGTTCCACAGAGCCTTAGGGATTCTTGGCGCTCGGAGTTTGAGCGGTTGCGACAGGGCTCCATGTCAGTATCGGAGTATGCTATCAGTTTCACCCGTCTAGCCAGGCATGCACCGGCTTTGGTAGCCATGGTCCGGGAGAGAGTGCGGAGATTTATTGAGGGCCTGATTCCGCCGATCCGGTCCAGCATGGCCAGAGAGTTGGAGACGGATATATCTTATCAGCAGGCAGTTAGCATTGCCAGGAGGATCGAGAGTATGCTCCCTAGGGAGCGGGGAGATAGAGAGGCCAAGAGGTCTCGTGAGTCGGGCCATTTCTCCGGTGCCCGCACTTCAGCATCCGGTCGTTTTGGCAGGGGGTTATTCCGGTCGACCAGTTCACTCGGCATTGCCCGCGGCCGGTAGTACTCCAGGCCTCTTCCAGCACCTCCGGAGCCCTATTATGCTCCCCGGTTTCCGGTGCACCTCCTTGCGTGGGGTCCTTCCGGGGGTCGGACTAGTGGGGGTGAGGCCGGTCGATCACGATCACCGTGTCCTCCCACAGCTTGCTTTGGGTGCGGGGATACTCGCCATCCGGTCGGGGAGTGCCCCGGGCGTAGGAGGGAGCCCCTCATCGGTCTTCGCGGCCTCAACGTAGTTCTCGGGGCCGACGAGCCATCATTCCGGCTCCGGCCGCCACTCGCACCTGCCCGGCCGGCTAGGGGCGGGGGTCGAGTTCTAGAGGCCGCCCTCGAGAGGGGGACGAGCCGGATTCTATGCTATTCCCGATCGCGCCGCGGCTGTTGCATCCGACTCTGTTTCACAGGTATTATTCTGGTTAGTCACGGGGAGGCATCGGTTCTATTCGACCCTGGTTCCACTTTTTCATATGTGTCTTCTTACTTTGCTTCTCATCCGGGTGTGCCTCGGGATTCTTTGAGTGCCCCCATTTATGTTTCCACTCCGGTGGGTGATTCTTTGGCTGTGGACCGCGTATATCGGTCGTGTTTGATTACCATTTGTGATTTTGAGACCAGAGCAGATCTATTGCTGCTTGGGATGGTCGATTTTGATATTATTCTGGGCATGGACTGGTTGTCGCCCCATTATGCTATTCTTGATTGTCACACCAAGACCATGACGCTGGCTATGCCAGGCATTCCACGTATTGAGTGGAGTGGTACTCTAGATCACACCCCTAGCCGTGTTATTTCTTTTCTCAGAGCTCAGCGTATGGTTGAGAAGGGGTGTGCTGCTTATCTAGCCTATGTGCGGGATGTCAGTGTTGACACTCCCTTTATTGATTCTGTTCATGTGGTACGTGACTTTGCTGATGTATTTCCAGCTGATCTCCCGGGAATGTCGCCCGACGGAGATATTGACTTTGCTATTGACTTGTTGCTGGGCACTCAGCCAATTTCTATTCCACCGTACCGTATGGCTCCTCCTGAGTTGAAGGAGTTGAAGGATCAGTTACAGGAGTTATTGGGCAAGGGTTTTATTCGACCCGGTGTTTCGCCTTGGGGTGCTCTTGTATTGTTTGTGAAGAAAAAGGACGGTTCTATGCGTATGTGTATTGACTATCGTCAGCTGAACAAGGTTACAGTGAAGAACCGGTATCCTTTGCCCCGTATTGATGATTTATTTGACCAACTACGGGGCGCACATGTGTTTTCTAAGATTGATTTGCGCTCTGGGTATCACCAGCTGAAGATTCGGGAGCCAGATATCCCGAAGACTGCCTTCAGGACCCGATATGGTCACTATGAGTTCCTCGTGATGTCTTTTGGGCTGACTAATGCCCCAGCAGCCTTTATGCATTTGATGCACAGTGTGTTCAGGCCTTATCTGGACTCGTTCGTGATTGTTTTCATTGATGATATTCTAGTATATTCCCGGAGTCGGGAAGAGCACGAGCAGCATTTGAGGATAGTGCTTCAGATTCTGAGGGAGAAGCAGCTTTATGCCAAGTTCTCTAAATGTGAATTTTGGTTGAGTTCGGTGGCATTTTTGGGCCACGTGGTGTCGAGTGATGGTATTCGAGTAGATCCGAGGAAGGTGGAGGCCGTGCGGAGTTGGCCCAGACCCTCCTCCGCTACTGAGATTCGCAGTTTCCTTGGTTTGGCGGGCTATTACCGTCGTTTTGTAGAGGGGTTCTCTTCGATTGCAGTACCTATGACTAGATTGACCCAAAAGGGTGCCCCTTTTCAGTGGACAGACGAGTGTGAGGCGAGCTTCCAGAAGCTCAAGACAGCTTTGACTTTGGCCCCTATATTTATGTTGCCTACAGGTTCGGGGTCCTATACTGTATATTGTGATGCCTCACGAGTTGGACTCGGTGCGATATTGATGCAGGATGGTAGGGTGATTGCCTACGCGTCGAGACAGCTGAAGGTGCATGAGAAGAATTACACTGTTCACGATTTGGAGCTAGCTGCCATTGTTCACGCCTTGAAAATTTGGCGTCATTATTTATATGGGGTTCCTTCTGAGATCTACACTGATCACCGGAGCTTGCAGCACTTGCTTAAGCAGAAGGACCTGAATATGCGTCAGAGGAGATGGTTGGAACTACCGAAGGACTATGATATTACTATTCTCTATCATCCGGGCAAGGCTAATGTGGTTGCTGATGCCTTGAGTCGTCGGGCAGAGAGTTTGGGGAGTTTAGCATATCTACCGGCTTCGGAGAGGCCTATGGCGATGGATGTTCAGGCTTTGGCCAGGCAGTTTGTTAGACTGGATCTTTCGGAGCCCAGCCGGGTTCTGGCTTGTGTGATTTCTCGGTCTTCTCTATTTGACCGCATCAGGGAGCGTCAGTTCGACGACCCTCATTTGCTTGTCCTCCGGGATAGAGTTCGGCGTGGTGATGCTCGAGATGTTACCATCGGAGATGATGGAGTTATGAGGATGCAGGGGCGCATCTGTGTGCCCAATGTAGATGATCTTCGAGAGCTGATTCTAGCAGAGGCCCATAGTTCGCGGTATTCCATCCATCCAGGTGCCGCGAAGATGTATCAGGACTTGAAACAACATTACTGGTGGAGGCGGATGAAGAGGGATATAGTTGATTATGTTTCTAGATGCCTCAATTGCCAGCAGGTGAAGTATGAGCATCAGCGTCCGGGTGGATTGATGCAGCAGATTGAGATTCCCGAGTGGAAATGGGAGCGCATCACCATGGACTTTGTATCTGGACTTCCACGGACTGTTAGGAAGTTTGATTCCATTTGGGTTATTGTGGATCGGCTGACCAAGTCCGCCCATTTCATACCGGTGAGTACTGCTTATTCATCGGAACGACTGGCGGAGATCTATATCAGGGAGATAGTTCGGCTGCATGGTATTCCAGTTTCCATCATTTCGGATAGAGGCACTCGGTTCACTTCACGGTTCTGGAGAGCCGTACAGCAGGAGTTAGGTACTCGGGTGGAGCTGAGCACAGCGTTTCATCCCCAGACTGATGGTCAGTCCGAGCGCACTATTCGGATTTTGGAGGATATGCTCCGTGCGTGCGTGATTGAGTTTGGAGGTTCATGGGATCACTTCTTGCCACTGGCGGAGTTTGCTTATAACAATAGCTACCAGCCTAGTATTCAGATGGCGCCGTATGAGGCCCTATATGGTAGGAGGTGCGGGTCTCCCGTGGGTTGGTTTGAGCCGGGCGAGGCCAGGTTGCTAGGTACTGATATGGTTCAGGAGGCTATGGACAAGGTCAAGGTGATTCAGGACAGACTTCGTGCGGCCCAGTCCAGACAGAAGAGTTATGCGGACAAGAAGGTTCGCGATGTGGCTTTCATGGTTGGTGAGCGGGTTCTGCTTCGAGTCTCGCCCATGAAGGGCGTTATGAGGTTTGGGAAGAAAGGAAAGCTGAGCCCTAGATTTATTGGCCCTTTTGAGATTTTGAGGCGTGTCGGGGAGGTTTCTTATGAGTTGGCCTTACCTCCCAGTCTAGCCGGAGTTCATCCCGTATTTCATGTCTCCATGCTCCGGAGGTACCTTGGTGACCCGTCGCATGTGTTGGATTTCACGTCTGTTCAGCTAGACAAGGATCTGTCTTATGTTGAGGAGCCGGTAGCCATTCTAGACAGGCAGGTCAGGAAGCTAAGGTCAAAGAACATCGCTTCGGTAAAAGTTCAGTGGCAGGGCCAGCCGGTCGAGGAGGCGACTTGGGAGACCGAGCAGGATATGCGCAGCCAATACCCTCATCTTTTCACTACTCCAAGTATGTTTTCTATGCTCGTTCGAGGACGAACGAATCTTTTAAGGGTGGGAAGATGTAACGACCCGGCCGGTCGTTTTAGAAAATTTTGCCCCAATCCCTAATTTAACTGTTTCCCTAAGTACATTTCTGCTATTGTGGTTTGCCGGGAGAGTCGGCCCTGAAATTTGAAGTATTTTGGGACACTTAGTCCCTAAATGAGAGCTTTAAAGATAGAAAATGGTCTGTAACTGGAACAATGTTAAAACGATCTCGGAACGGAAATCCGATGGTTCCATTAGCTCCGTTGGGTGATTTCGGGGTTGGGAGCGCGTTCGGAATGTATTTTGGAGGTCCTTAGCTCAATTAGGCTTGAAATGCCGAAGGTTGAAATTTTGGCGAATCCGAACGATAGGTGAGATTTTGATCCGGGGGTCGGAATGGAATTCCGACAATTTCTGTAGCTTCTTTATGTGAATTTGGATATGTCCGCAAAGTTTCAGGTCATTCGTACGTCGTTTGGTCGGGTTTTAGATCGAATGTGCAATTCGGAAAGTTTTAAGAAATTTAGGCTTGAATTCGATGTGAATTATGGGTTTTGATGTTGTTAGACGTGTTTTTATGATTTGAACGAGTTCATATCGTGTTTTGGAGTATGTTGGTGGTTTTCGTTGGGGTCCGGGAGCCTCGGGATGAATTCGGGGGTCCAAACGAACCAATTTGTGCCGAAAGGCACTGCTGTTCTGCTGCAATAATTGCAGAGTAACTTTGCTCTCCGCGATCGCGGAGATGGCCATGCAATCGCGTAAGGGAGAAATCCTGCGCTCTGCTATCGCGAAGAAAAGCCTGCGATCGCGTAAGTCTGGAGGTTGAACCAGTGCGATCGCGTGAGGTTTCATGCGATCGCGTAGGGTATTGGTCGGAAGCAGTGCGATCGCGTGAGGGAGTATGCGATCGCGTAGGGTAGTTTGGGGAGCCGGACGAGTTTGTTCTTCGCGATCGCGTTAGTACGTTTGCGATCGAGTAGGGTTGCTGAGTTGTTCACTGCGATCGCGTCCGGGGTCACGCGATCGCGTAGAGGAAAAATAGGCCGCCCATATTTTGTGCATCGCGATCGCAAGCCCAGTGCTGCGATCGCGTAGAGTAAAATGGCCTGGCAGTGACTTTAAGTCCAGAACATTTCGGTCGCGGCCTAACACACCAAAACCGCCATTGTTGAGCTCCAAGAGAGGATTTTGAAGGGTAAACGTTGGGATATCATCGGGAAATCATCGGGGGTAAGTTTCTTGACCTTAATTCGTTGGTTTATCATGAAATCCGTGATTATTTCACTGAAATTGGAAGATTAAAGGTGGGTTTGAGCCCTAGGCCTAAATGTTAGAAAATCTCCGATTTGAGTGGGCAAATGGAGTCCGATTTTGGTAAATTTTATATGCCTAGACTCGTATTGAGATAAGGAACCCGAATATATAATTTTCGTGATTTTTCGATAAGTGTACCGAAAGTCGGGTTTTGGCAACTTGTGGGTTTGGTGTATTTTGAGTTATTTTGATTGGGTAATGCCCAATTGGCCTATTTTGATATGATTCTCTTGATTTTTATCAGATACTACACTTTTGGAGGCCGACATTCGCGGCAAGAGAGTTGTTTCATAGCGGTTTTGTACCGGAGTCGAGGTAAGTGGCTTGTCTAACCTCATGTGGGGAATTTTTACCCCTAGGATATTATGTGATAGTTTAAATGCCTTGTATGTGAGGTGACGGGCATGTACATGCGCTGGTTGTTGAACACGTACTTTCTTTAAAATGTTCGATGATCGATATTTCTGTCTTTGGCTGTTAATTTGATATTTTTACCCGGTAGTGGTTAGAAAAGCATGATTAGGTAGCACTTAACTGTTTAGTTGCCTAATTGCCTTATTTGAACTCCTTGATAATTATTGGCACTATTTTTCGGTGAATTTATAGTTAAGCATAATTATTCTCTCTGTGGATTCCTTTATTGGCTGTGCTTGTGGACTGCGGGTTCGATTCCCGGAGACCCAGGGCTGTGGGTTCGATTCCCAGGGACCCGGCGTGATATTGGTAGGGACTACGGGTTCGATTCCCGAGATCCTGAGTTATTGGTAGGGACTACGGGTTCGATTCCCGAGATCTTGAGTTATTGGTAGGGACTACGGGTTCGATTCCCGAGATTCTGAGTTATTGGTAGGGACTACGGGTTCGATTCCCGAGATCCCTGAGTTATTGGTAGGGACTACGGGTTCGATTCCCGAGATCCTGAGTTATTGGTAGGGACTACGGGTTCGATTCCCGGAGATCCCGAGTTATTGATTATTTATTGAGACATGGGCTGCGGGTTCGATTCCGGAGACCCAGAGGTACTGTCAATGGGACTGCGGGTTCGATTCCTATAGGTCCTGGACTTGTTTTATTGAGTTGGCTATTCGTTGTTAGCTTAATTGAAGACGATTGTAGTAATCATCTTATTGTTGCTAGTTTGGAAATTTATTATTCATTTAAACTGCTTATTGTTGTTATTATCATTGTATTATTGTTTTCTCAGTAGGGCCCTGACCTTCCTCGTCACTACTCCATCGAGGTTAGGCTTGGCACTTACTGAGTACCGCTGTGGTGTACTCATGCTACTCTTCTGCACACTTTTTGTTGTGCAGATCCAGGTACATCAGGGCAGGCTCACACCAGGTGATTCAGCAGCGTTTTGGGAGACCTCGAGGTATGATCTGCTACGTCCGCGGATCCGGAGGCCTTCCTTCTATTCTAGTGCTAGTAGATGATTTTCCTTCATTCCGTTGTTAGATACTCCTTTTTCATAGAGCTACAATTGTATGATCTCTTTTAGTCTGTGTTACCCGTGGGATTCCGGGTCTTGGTAGTGTTTTAAACAGTGTATTTGACAGGTGTATGTGCCAAGCGGGACGGATTACATTCCTTTCATCTTATTTTTCCACTAATTCTTATTAAACGTTCATAAACTGGTATATTCCGCAATGTGTTAGGATGACCTAGTCATGGGGACTGGGTGCCATCACGACATGTCCACGATTGGTGGACTGGGGTCGTGACAACGATCTACTTTAATCAAATCAAATCTTAATAATCTTCCAAATCATATTATGCAATTTATTAAAATTCCTAAGAAGATTATTAATAATATGAAGAAATATCAACAAAATTTTCTTTGGGGTACCACTTCGACTAAAAAGAAAATACATCTTCTTAAATGGGATTCAGTTACTACTAATAAAGCTATTGGAGGATTAGGGATACAAAAGCTTATTATTAAAAATAATGCCATTCTAGCGGGACTAGCCTATAGAGTTTTTAAGTCTCCTAATGCCTTATGGGCTAATATACTTCTTAGTAAATACTTACATAAGTCTTCTAATAGTAATAACAAAAATTATTCAAATACTTGGTCTAATATCCTTGATGGGTTGAACAATTGTCAAAAAAGTTTACAATGGAGAATTGGAAATGGAAAATTTATTAATCTTTGGAATGATCCTTGGATTAAACCAGGTACTACCCTGAGATCTTTAATCCAAGGGCCTTTAACTCTGAATCAACAGATCCTTTCCATTTCTGATATTACAAGCCATGCAGGTTGGCACATAGATAAAATCCCTTTTGTATTAGATAGTACTATTTTAAACTTGATAAATGCTTCATACATTTCACATACTACTAATAACACTGATTTTCTTTACTGGGGCTTAACAAATGATGGCACTTTTTCAGTAAAATCTATGTATAATCATTTACAAACAGACTACACAAATAATGTACTTTCCCATAACAATTTTAATTGGATTTGGAAGCTACCTGTTCACCCAAAAATTAAAGGTTTTATTTGGCTACTTTGTCACAATAGATTAAAAATAAGAGTTTACCTAAATCATATTAACATTATCTCAAATGCTACTTGTTTATTTTGTGGAAAGGATGATGAAACAGCTAAGCACTTATTCTTAACATGTTCAAAATGCTCAACAACTGTGGAAACTCTTAGGTTTCCATGAACAAATTGAATCTGTACTCCATATTCAAAATTCCCATACTTGGGTTCGTCAAATATTGTTCAATAAAAATGTTTTATTTCCTTATTCCATTAATCATCAAACTTTTCTGGCCTATGCATTATGGAATATCTGGATTACTCGTAATAACAACTTTTTTGAACAGAAGCATAACTCTATTTCATACTCATTAATTAAACAACAAGCAACAGAGTTTACTTATTTAACTTCTTATAATTTCAAACCTCGGTTTACTTCAAAAGTAAGATTAGATATTAATTGGAAACCACCTCAACAAAACTTTTTTAAACTTAATACGGACGGTGCTTTTTCAAAAAAAGGAGCTGGCATAGGAGGAGTAATTAGATACTCTAACACTGGTTGGATAATAGGATTTTATGCATCTTGTCCTAAAATATCAGCTATTTTCTCTGAATTATGCGCATTACTACATGGTTTAAAATTAGCTTACACAGCTCATTTGACACCAATAGAAATAGAGGTAGATGCAAATGGACTTCTACTTCTATTACAATCTAACAATATTGAGTTATCTAACTTAATAGTTGATTGCAGGTACTACCTGGATATGCTAGGTAAGCCAGTCGTCAGCCATGCGTACAGGGGACAGAATATGGTAGCTGATCAGTTAGCTAAAAAGGGTCACAATTTTGAAGACAACATTTTGCCAGTGATATTTGACAGTGTCCCTCATTTTGTGAAGAAATATTTTGAAGATGATAAGCTTGGAACTAGTAAAACGGCTATGAATGTATTAGGTGTGCATGATTGTCATGATGATAAATCCATTAGGAGGACCATGACAAATGTAATTAATATTAATCCGTACTCTATAGTTTGTAATAGAATGCCATATAGGCATCAAACCTCTGTACGCATTTAATATTATTAATATATTATCATTGTTTACCAAAAAAAAAGAAGAAAAGTATGACGTGTGAAATAGAAATGTTAAAAGAACTACACGGGAGAGCGCTTTTAAAAAGTTATTTAATAAAATGATATCACTTATTATTTATTCCATATATAGTTGAATTTTTTACAATATTAGCACATTATAAAAAATATACATACAACTGATTACACAAACTAAGGGATCTTATGTTTATCCGTATTTATCTTTTATCCGCTCTTTTCTCTTAGCAATTTTCAAAATAAACTAATTCACAAATCAAGGGGTCGCACAACTCTTCTTTTATTTATTTAAGGGATAAAAAAGGAGATCTGCTTAATAATTTTTTTCTCGCAATTTTAAAAGATAATAAGCTTACGGAGAAATTTTCTCATAATTCCTCAATTATACCATAATCGAACCCTCAAAATGTTGGATAATATCCAGATAAAGTACATACTAACTACACCCAATTAGATAAATAGAATATACCATGTATCTTGAAGACAAAGTACAAATAATTTTTATACCTAATTAATAAGATTAAATAAATATAATATACCATGTATTTTAAATTAATTGTATTTAGGTATAATAATAGTATATACTTTTATCTTGAAAATACATAGTATATATTCTATTTATTTAATTCTATTTTGGTCTCTCTCTCTCTATACTATATATATATATATATATATTCTTAAATTTATTATGTGAGGCAAAATTAAACGTAATTTATTTCGGGGGGGTAGGGGTGGTGATGATGTGTTAGCAATGAATGTGATTTAGGCGATGACATGAAATTGAGAAAGTCGGGGGTGCCCTAATTATATGCAAGATACATGTCATGTATCCATTATTTTGGTGTAAACACATGGTGTGGGTAAATATTTATGGTTATTGAGGTCCTAATTTTTTGTATGGATTAGTAGGAACTGAAACGTTTGGAATTTTTTTTAACATGATCATGGTCAAGATTATATATTCTATTAAGGGACGTAGTTAATTAGCTGCTATATTTGTTAATCATGGATTGCTGCTAGGATTATATAAAATTTTCTTAAATATTGCCTATTTGTGTTTTGAGATTTTTTTCATTCCTATAAAATATTTGAAACATTATTACCCTTAATGTTCATGTTTAGTTAATTATCCGATATAAACAAATTTTGTTATAAAATATATATAATCCACCTTGAAAGGTTCTCAATCCATTATTTGTACCTTCAATCAAGGGATGTAGTTATACCCTTTTTTCTTTTCTCCTTTTCTCTTTCCTTATGTTTCCCCTCATATGTTTTCTCACAAGTCATTTCTGATTTTTCAATCTCCTCGTCAAAATCAAAAACAATTTTCATTAGTTGGTTCTTTCCAAAAATTTCAAATTGATGTTTGTAAATAACCTCAGAACTTTCGTTTCTTTTTTATTTTCTTGATTCAACAAATAACTTCCCATTGTTATCAACAAAGCAAAACAAAGATTGAAATAGATGTCAATCCATCTTCAGAACTCTAGCCTGAAATAGAGCAATTCAATTGGAGCAGACTCTAGAATCTATTAGGCACATTGCCGATGATGCAAAGAGAAATGAAGAAGAACAAGAGTTGTACGAGAGGCTTGCGCATTGGTACCTAGCCGTTAGAATCAATTAAATGGTTAGGGAATTTATAGTTTAAGTGTAACACTTTAGTCCCTTAGTATAGTTATTTTAGTTTCTCTGATGTTATAATTAAGCCCCTGAATTTAGTTGGCAAGAGGACATGTGGTCCACTAAGTTAGTTATACTAATTTGTCTTGTAGTGGCAGAGAATCTCCTATAATTGTACCACTACAGCAGATGAAATACAACAGAGAATATTTGCTTCTATCTTAATTTTTCCTTCTTGTAGTTTTTCTTCTTAAATTTTTCTTATTCTTTGCTGGCTCGTACCATTTGGTATCAGACCATCGGCTTGGATCCTGTGGGAAATGACGGAATTAGCTGAGATTATGAAACTGCTACACCAACTATCTACAAATATGACGGGGTTCGCAGCTCTACAGAACCAGCTGGAAGCTGACCATGAGCAGTCGAGCAAGCAGCAGGAAGCAGCCCTGAATGAGATTACAGAAGTGTTGAATAAAGCTATTCATGGGGGAAAGAGGCCTGAAAGAGATAAGGAGCTAAACCCTAGTGGGGGAGAGTTGTATTCACCCAGTGATAAGTCGTTGGAGCTAGGTGAGTCGAATACTCCTCCTTCTTCAGTTGGTATCAGTAGTGCGATGCCTTTGGGAACAGGTAGCAACACTGTTCCATTGAATGTTAACAGCTGTCACGACCCCAAATCCGGTTGTGATGGCGCCCAGCATATTGCTAGGCTAGCCTCACCAATTAACAACAATCACGGAGCCACAAGCTCACTTTATCCAATTTAAGCATAACATAATAAATTAACAGTGATAGATATAATAAAAACAGGGAACCAAGTCCCAACACGTGCCAACTCCCATAGACCGAAGGGTCAAGAGTCATGAGCCTCTACAGAGTATACAAAGTGTAAGTAGCGAATATAACTGTACACAACTGTGGGGTGGTCAGAACAAAAATATAGACAAACTGGAGAATCAGGTCCTGCGAACGCTGGCAGCTACCTCGACTGTCCAAAAGCACTCCCGAGCCACAATAGAATCAGCCCTGCCGTGATGTACCTGAATCTGCACACAAGGTGCAGGGAGTCGGGTGTGAGAACTTCCAACTCAGCAGTAATAAAAGTAAATAATGCTGAAGGGAAGAAAACCACGATAAGCACTATCTCATGCTACACAATACAGAACTATCTTTTTATTCCTTTCCAGCATATGTGAGTAGATTATTAAAAATCTCAATTTTTAGCTACTTTCTATCATAATAATATACCAATACCTGGATACAATCTCAAGCAGTGCAAGTCCGCACTCAAATCAGCCCCTCGGGCTCAGCACTCCTTATCAATTTACACCAGGAGATCTGGTCAATAAGGCAACTAATGCATGTGTGCCAGTAATGTATGAGTGTTGAATGTTATGCCACGTAGTACACGTAAACCAATGTATGTATGCCATGCAATGCATATGACCGCTACGGTGCGTAGCCCGATCCAATTGGGTACCCGTGCTCACTGTGGGGGTTCAGACTCCGGAGGGGCTCCTAGAGCCCAAGCACAATATTAATATCACACCTGCTGTGGCGCGCAGCCCGATCCGTATACCACTGCGGCGTGCAGTCCGATCCATGCATGTTTATGCATATGCTCACATAAATTGTCATGCCCTAACATATGGCCCTCGGCCCAAATCAGTCTAACAAATAATCAAGAAAGCCCTACGGGCAACAATATCATATTAGCTCACAGCTAAAATATTATTAAGACCTTGTTCAAGTTTTTCATAACATTATAAGAATGTTGAATAGCAAAATACCATTTAAAACCTTAAATTTAGATAAAAATATGTACAGTGTTATCAAGACAATGATACCAATCCCTGAAGGATTCAAATAATCGGCACGAAGCCCAAGCATGATACTTAGTCCAATTCATTTCAACAATTAGATGTTATTATTTATTACGCGGGACGGACCAAGTCACGATCCCCAATGGTGCTCTACCCCACGCCCGTTATCCGGCGTGCAAGTCACCTCAACACAGCACTAAGATGTGCAAGTCCGGGGTTTACTAACCCTCGGGACATCATTTACAAGTATTACCCACCTCGAACCGACGAAAGCTCATGCCCGCGATGCCTTAGCTCCTCGAACCGGCATCCACGCACGTCAAAACTAGCACAAATCAGCACAAATATATTAAAATAGGCTAATGGAACATAACCCAATCGAAAGAACTCAAAAAATGTCAAAAATCACGAAATTTGCAAAACCCGAGCCCCAGGCCCACATCTCGAAAAACTTCGAAACTCATATTTCTAGAACCCTCGTCTCGCCACGAGTCCACACATATAAAATTTACCAAAATCGGAGTTCGATTGGCCTTTCAAAACCCAAATTTTTGTTTTCAATAGGCCACAATCCTTCATAATTTCTACCCAATTTCATGAAGATTGATGTTAATTCTACCATAAAATGATGTTTTTGAGTCAAGAGACTTACCTCCGTTGAATACCCGATAATTTCCCAGCGTTTTCCCGTGATTTCTTCTCTCTAGGGCTCAAAATTTATGTTTTGGGGTGTGAAACCCGCGAGCCCTCTGTTCTGCAATTAAAGTCACTGCCTGGGAATTTAACTCTATGCGTTCGCGATGTCTCTCATGCGAACGCGATGGCCTGAACGATTACTTCATCGCGAACACGACGCCCTATCACACGTCCGCAAAGTTCAATTCTTCCAGTC
Organism: Nicotiana noctiflora; assembly: GCA_032618575.1. Taxonomy (NCBI): domain Eukaryota; kingdom Viridiplantae; phylum Streptophyta; class Magnoliopsida; order Solanales; family Solanaceae; genus Nicotiana; species Nicotiana noctiflora. Next base: position 174,693 of record JASVEL010007319.1, read on the forward strand.
GCCGGATTTCTTCTACGCGAACGCGTCCATCCTTCATGCGAACGCGAAGCTTCGTCCAACCTTGCCTACGCGAACGTGACAGCCTGATCGCGAACGCGATGCCTTAGCCAGCCCTGCCTTCGCGAACGCGACCTGGGCCACGCGAACGCGAAGGCTTAATGCCTGCTGCACCAACCTGCAATTTACAGCAGACCTCTCCAAGTTCAAAATGCCCGATTGATGGTCCGAAATCCTCCCGAGGCCCCCGGGACCCCAACGAAAACCACCAACATACTCCAAAACACGATACAAACTTATTCCAATCATAAAAACACCATCCTAAACATCAAAATCACCAATTACACACGGATTCAAGCCTAAGTTTCTTCAAAACTTTCAAAACTAACATTCAATCCAAAACCCGATCAAACAACGTCCGAACGACCTGAATATTTGCAGACATATCCAAAATCACATAACGAAGCTACAGAAATTGTCAGAATTCCATTTTGACCCCCGGATCAGAATATCACCTACCGTTCGGTTTTCGCCAAAATTCAACTTTAGCCAATTCAAGCCTAAAACTACACCGGACCTCCAAATTCAATTCCGATCGCTCCCATAAGTCATAAATGATCCCTCGAAACTAGTCGAATCATCAGAATCCGATTCCGAGCACTCTAACTCGATAGTCAACTCTAGGTTGACTTTCTATATTCAAACTTCCTTCAAACATGCTATTTGCTTCATTTCCAATTCCATTCACTCCTAACTCACCCAATAGGTTCTAACACTGATATAGAAGCATAAGATATGTTAATTTAAGGTAATGGGGTGGAAATTCCCATAACGACGGGCCGGGTCGTTACATTTTCCCCAACTTAAACAATCTCTCGTCCTCGAGCGTACCCAGAGTTGTACTAGAAGCAACCCAATAGCTGAATGACCTTACCAAGCATATATTCGGGCGATCATACGTCACCCTATCTCACATTAGTCCGAAAACACCATATAGTCAAAATTTCACAGACCATCTGAATCATAAATCACATTGCACTTTCTGAAATCATATGCCAAATGCAAATCCCATGCCTATACTTAGAATACACTCGAATCCACTGCAATAACCCATATTCGCTACTCCGGGTGAGATCATATGATGTATCGACAACCCAATCACTCGAGATGATAGTCTCTAATCACAACAACTGGCCACAATAACCAAATACTAGTTGATAACCTCTTTCATTAGATAGAGTCTGATTCCAACACCTCCATACCCTGCCCACGGCAGCTGAAGCACGCGATATACCGAACCCATCTCTCAGGTTAACCATTCGTGGATCTATTTCCCTTTTAAAAACTGATACCACAATAGGTTTCGGAGCCAAGCCTCGATTTTACCTTTCTGACCAACTAAAATCACATATGCTCGCTCTCAATAATGACTCCAACGATCATTTCGATCATAACACACCGCACCGGTGACATGACACCTCAAACACCGGCCAAAGCCTCGACGAGCACAACATAGGCTCCAATAGAAACATCTGAACACACTCGAATCATGACAACTCAAATCATGACAACTGTCTCCAGCAAAAGAGCTGCAATTCAATTCCTCTGTGCCATCACAACATAGAACTGAGATCGCGTCTAACATTATAGAAATAGAGTACCTGAATCCTCCTCGAGAGATCATAACATCACGTGGCCTTGCCACGATTCGTGATTTTATCCCAACGTTATTACTCATGAAGCACCTCAAGCCACTAAGCTCAAAACAGTTAGCCACGCACATATCTAGGTCTTGAACCCAAGCAATCAACCTCACCCACGGTGAAACAATTAACGTATGCTATCAAATCCTGAAAGGACAGCAATCAACCTCACCCACAGTGAAACAATTAACGTATGCTATTAAATCCCGAAAGGACACAACCGATGTGCCATTCGCCAAGCGATACTCAAACGGTCTTAGCATATAACTAACTATATTTTCACAATATTCTGTTGCGGCGTGCAACCCGCTCCAATGACATACCCGTGGTGGCGTGCCACCCGATCCAAATAACCCGTGGCGGCGTGCCACCCGATCCATGCATAAATCTTGCAAAAAGGAAATGCATATCGAGTCGAATTTTCTCATTACAGCAAACATATATATATATATATATATAGCCTCAAGCTCGGCCACATGAAATGCATCCTGACAACATTTCTCAATACTGGAACTGAATCAATGGTAGATACCTCTACACTGACATCCGCCACTAAGGTCCAACTGAAAAAGCAATGCCTACCAGCCGTCCGTTGGTCCTGTGTACAACTACTCTGTTGGAGCATACTCTGATGCTCTCTGCTATGCAATTTGTGCCATTTTCCGACATAGTCCATATCACATTTGTCTAGACGACCTGACTTATGTCAGCCAGTCTGAAATAAAGTATCATAACCCAAATTCATCATATCAAGCTAAGAGAGAGCCACTAGGGCTTTCGATTTCCAATAATCATAAAATGGTGCCGATACACGCGATATACAACCACTGCATAGGCGGATTACGAGAACTTCTAGTCTCCAACACATATATAACACATAAATCGCTATACCTGGTTCGACACTCCACCGTACGAATACATAACGCACATCAAGCGCCCATTCATTCCACGAAAGCCATCCAAGAATTTCACTATGCCATCAACGACTCAATTATTACAGTCGATCCAACAAGAGAATACCACCATGCCATTAGATATTATCAGTTTACATTACCTTGTCCGTTTTGGACCATATTCCCTGCCAAGTTAATAGAAGAGCAGTACCATATTCTTAAATCGTCAGAAAGATCGATTCTTAATTCACCTGCAGCTGTTTGCGCTGCTCAATAATCTTTATTGACTTCCCATATATTATGAACTGATCTCAAAACCTATAATATACCATTATCAACTTTCCATAACACATCGTGTATACCATATCACACTAAGACAACATGGAAATTCATATTCCTTTCCTTCGCCTCAACATCGGCGCACTCAACTAGTCAAGGACTTTCGTGATCCCATATAGAAGAAAACTCATTACACATTCCACGCTTCGCAAACTGACAGGAATATACTCATCTTCAAACCATGATAAAACACATCACAAACTATTTCTTCCCATTCGCTGCATAAGTTTAACTGCCAGGACTTAGTCCTGATACCCATATCGAGTTACACCACTGCCAGCACTCAAGAGCTTTGCTGCAATGTCTGCAAGACTCATTACTTCAACCACCTACCAGGAATCAATCGTATTTTTTTATACCATTCTGGTTCATTAACAAGTTGTTTCATTTACCAAGTTTCCTTTCTGATTCATCTCTAATTTCATATCAGTCTTTACTGTAGTACGACAATGCCTCAACCCTTTTTACCACACAAGACTCGTACGCAAGACCACACGGTCTAAGACCTATAGGCCACTGAATTCTCTCTCAATGTTTCCCAAAAGTACCACATTCTACCACACTTTATTTTGATGAACTTCCCGCGATTTTTAAATTGTTATCATTACTTCCCAATACGGATACCTAGAATCCCATCATTCACATGATATAACACAAGCCTTGATCTTCTCTAACGAAACCGCCATCTTTAGCCACATACACAAATCTTAAGGCACCTGATTGTTACAAGCAAAATCTTGAACACTGCAAAACCATTCTCGGGCATCATTCACCCTTATTCAGCTGTAATTCAACTGTCCTATTGAGTAGAACCACTCGTTTTTTTTTTGTTAGAACTCTGACATCGCAGAAAGTGATTACTTACAGATACAATCAGCTATCTTTCTTTTCTATACGGTGAGTATTCTTGACCAACAGCAGTTCAAAACACCCTAGTACTTCATCAGATCTACGAAGCACCATAACCTTTACCAGAATTTCCCAACATACTTAGAGACAGAATCAACATAGCACACAATAGTGCAATCGGTTAATCAATAGCAACCTCCCCAACTTAGCTCGAAGCCATTCATCAAAGCACTTTCAACCACTCATATCATTATTACTCAAGTGATGCCGAAATGTTACAATGAGATTAAACTCAAGTCATTTACAAGCCTTGACAGAGACTCGAATCATCAGAGACCTTAGCTCTTCTGCAATTCTTGCAGATATACACGCACCACCAATAAGCCCACTCTCTTTAGGTGGCAGAAATCTTTCTAAGTCCCAAACTTTTCAGAACTTTCGGCAGAGTTTCCTTTGTAAATTGGCCTATCCACCTGCCAGAGAATCACCAAAACCATCCTAGCAACACATTCACAACTCGACAAGACATCACAATGCATATCGACAACATTAGTCTCAATACTACAAAAATCATATTATCATATTTGGTACATAAACATGCGTTGTACCTGCTCGAATCATAACACATATCAACTACCTTTCAATTACACATGAGAACCAATCCACCTATCTCGCCTCAATTTAGCATTTCAGCACAAAATACCTTCCACCAGGATACACATAGCATAATCATTTTAGTCTTCCCGAGTTTGAACTCGTTCCACTACACATAAGGCACTTTACCTTCCAGTTAAGAGGCGATGAAAATATTTCTCACGCCCATAGCTAGGGCTACATATCAAATCACAATAAAGATAAATACCGATCGTATGAACTTCATAATACCGGCTCGCGAAATTAGTACCTTGGTGCTCAAGCCATAGACAAGGATCTGGCCTCAAGTCCTCCCGACTGGCCCAACATGAACTCGCGGAGATTATATCTCGCCCCTCGATCGGGGAATTGCAAGCCATAAGTCAATTATATTACTGAGCGCTCGGTACGTACACAAACGTGTGGAAGAAATTTCAAAAATTATATCCCAAGCTGAATCAAGTGCCCACGATAAGAATTCCAAGAAATGTGAAGTGTTTCCTAAAGGTTCGCAGCCTCCCGAGGATAAGTACAGGCGTCCCCGTACCGATCCACAAGACTCTACTAACCGGCTCAAGACTCATAAGGCCTAGTAAACCTAGGCTCTAATACCAACTTGTCACGACCCCAAATCCGGTCGTGATGGCGCCCAGCACATTGCTAGGCCAGCCTGACCAATTAACAACAATCACGGAGCCACAAGCTCACTTTATCCAATTTAAGCATAACAGAATAATTTAACAGTGATAGATATATTAAAAACGGGGAACCAAGTCCCAACACGTGCCAACTCCCATAGACCGAAGGGTCAAGAGTCATGAGCCTCTACAGAGTATACCAAGTGTAAATAGCGAATATAACTGTACACAAGTGTGGGGTGGTCGGAACAAAAATATAGACAAACTGGAGAATTAGGTCCTGCGAACGCTGGCAGCTACCTCGACTGTCCAAAAGCACTCCCGAGCCGCAATAGAATCAGCCCTACTGTGATGTACCTGAATCTGCACACAAGGTGCAGGAAGTCGGGTGTGAGTACTTCCAACTCAGCAGTAATAAAAGTAAATAATGCTAAAAGGAAAAAAACCACGATAAGCACTATCTCATGCTACACAATACACAACTATCTTTTTATTCCTTTCCAGCATATGTGAGTAGATTATTTAGAAAATCTCAATTTTAGCTACTTTCTTTCATAATAATATACCAATACCTGGATACAATCTCAAGCGATGCAAGTCCGCACTCAAATCAGCCCTTCGGGCTCAGCACTCCTGATCAATTTACACCAGGAGATCTGGTCAATAAGGCAACTAATGCATGTGTGCCAGTAATGTATGAGTGTTGAATGTTATGCCACGTAGTACACGTAAACCAATGTATGTATGCCATGCAATGCATATGACCGCTACGGCGCGTAGCCCGATCCAATTTGGGTACCCATGCTCAATGTGGGGGTTCAGACTCCGGAGGGGCTCCTATAGCCCAAGCACAATATTAATATCACACCTGCTGCGGCGCATAGCCCGATCCGTATACCACTGCGGCGTGCAGTCCGATCCATGCATGTGTATGCATATGCTCACATAAATTGTCATGCCCTAACATATGGCCCTCGGCCCAAATCAGTCTAACAAATAATCAAGAAAGCCCTACGGGCAACAATATCATATTAGCTCATAGCTAAAATATTATTAAGACCTTGTTCAAGTTTTTCATAACCTTATAAGAATGTTGAATAGCAAAATACCATTTAAAACCTTAAATTTAGATAAAAATATGTACAGTGTTATCAAGGCAATGATACCAATCCCTGAAGGATTCAAATAATCGGCACGAAGCCCAAGCATGATAATTAGTCCAATTCATTTCAACAATTAGTTGTTATTATTTATTATGCGGGACGGACCAAGTCACGATCCCCAATGGTGCTCTACCCCACTCCCGTTATCCGGCGTGCAAGTCACCTCAACACAGCACTAAGATGTGCAAGTCCGGGGTTTACTAACCCTCAGGACATCATTTACAAGTATTACCCACCTCGAACCGACGAAAGCTCATGCCCGCGACGCCTTAGCTCCTCGAACGGGCATCCACGCACGTCAAAACTAGCACAAATCAGCACAAATATATCAAAATAGGCTAATGGAACATAACCCAATCGAAAGAACTCGAAAAATGTCAAAAATCACAAAATTTGCAAATTCCGAGCCCTGGGCCCACATCTCGAAAAACTTTGAAACTCATATTTCTAGAACCCTCGTCTCGCCACGAGTCCATACATATAAAATTTACCAAAATCGGAGTTCGATTGGCCTTTCAAAACCCAAATTTTTGTTTTCAATATCTAGGCCACAATCCTTCACAATTTCTACCTAATTTCATGAAGATTGATGTTAATTCTACCATAAAATGATGTTTTTGAGTCATGAAACTTACCTCCGTTGAATACCCGATGATTTCCCAGCATTTTACCGTGATTTCTTCTCTCTAGGGCTCAAAATTTATGTTTTGGGGTGTGAAACCCGCGAGCCCTCTGTTCTGCAATTAAACTCACTGCCTCGGAATTTAACTCTATGCATTCGCGATGTCTCTCACGCGAACGCGATGGCCTGAATGATTACTTCATCGCGAACGCGACGCCCTATCACGCGTCCGCGAAGTTAAATTTTCCCAGCCGCCGGATTTCATCTACGCGAACGCGTCCATCCTTCACGCGAACGCTAAGCTTCGTCCAACCTTGCCTACGCAAACGCGACAGCCTGATCGTGAACGCGATGCCTTTGCCAGCCCTGCCTTCGCGAACGTGACCTAGGCCACGCGAACGCGAAGGCTTAATGCCTGCTGCACTAACCTGCAATTTACAGCAGACCTTTCCAAGTTCAAAATGCCCGATTGATGGTCCGAAATCCTCCCGAGGCCCCGGGACCCCAACGAAAACCACCAACATACTCCAAAACACGATACGAACTTGTTCCAATCATACAAACACCGTCCTAAACATCAAAATCACCAATTACACACGGATTCAAGCCTAAGTTTCTTCAAAACTTTCAAAACTAACATTCAATCCAAAACCCGATCAAACAACGTCCGAACGACCTGAAATTTGCAGATATATCCAAAATAACATAACGAAGCTACAAAAATTGTTGGAATTCCATTTCGACCCCCGGATCAAAATATCACCTACCGTTCGGTTTTCGCCAAAATTCAACTTTAGCCAATTCAAGCCTAAAACTACACCGGACCTCCAAATTCAATTCCGATCGCTCCCCTAAGTCATAAATGATCCCCCGAAACTAGTCGAATCATCAGAATCCGATTCCGAGCACTCTAACTCGATAGTCAACTCTAGGTTGACTTTTCATATTGAAACTTCCTTTAAACATGCTATTTGCTTCATTTCCAATTCCATTCACTCCTAACTCACCCGATAGGTTCTAACACTGATATACAAGCATAAGATATGTTAAATCAAGGTAACGGGGTGGAAATTCCCATAACGATGGGCCGGGTCGTTACAACAGCCAAACTCATATTCCTCAGATTTCCCTACCTGGTCCTCCTCTTAATGCTAACCCCTATCTATTTCCAGTATACCCTGACTACAATCCCTCTAGCTCCTTCACCACAGGCCGAGCTGCTATACCACAGCTCATTCAGAATCAAACATCACTACCTATATTCTCTTCTCAGCCTAGGGGTGCTAATACTCACTATCAGCCCTACATCACACCTCAGGGGATTGGTAGAAATGCCCAAAACCTGCCAGTATCATATGCTCCTTACCCTCTAACCTGCTTCCCTCAACCTACTCATATCTCACCATCCCTGTACCATCAGCTACCTTATACTCAACCTGCTCCTGCACAAGTTCCCTACCAGAATAACCCTTCCTATGCTAACCAACCAGCTTTCAAAAATGTAGCCTATCCTAACCTACCCTTCACTAAATATACCAAGGTAGAACTTTCCAACTTTGATGGTGAAGACTTGAGAACATGGTTGTATAAGGTGGAGCAATTCTTTGCTGAAGAGAAAGTCACTATACATCAAAAATTAAAGTTGGTGTCTCTTCATTTTGAAGGGGATGCACTTCAATGGCATTTGGGATATATGAGAAGTAGGGGACAGTCACCTCTTCCATCTTGGGAGGAGTACATATGGGCCTTGTGTGACACCTTTCGAGCAGAATATACTGACCCTATGATTGAGATCATGAACATCAAGCACACAGGGATAGTGAAGGAGTATCAAAGATCCTTTACTAATGTGATGACCAAGATGAATATAGCTGTAGAACATGTCATCATATTCTTATACAACCTTAAGCCAGAACTCATCAATGGTGTAAGGATTGGCAATCCTGCCACACTTCCCCAGGCCTTTTACTTAGCTAGATTACATGAAGCTAGCTTTGCAGCCCAAAGCAAGGTCTTAAAGGCAAGCAATCTTGTATCAGCTATGCACAAGGGAAATACAGGATAAGGATCAAGAAACTGGCCCAGAGGTAAGGTAAATACACTTAAGAAACCAACCACAGCCAAGTTTGACATCAGCAGGAGAAGGAGATTAAGTGCAGCAGAGATGGAAGAAAAAATGGCTCAAAGGCTATGTTTCTTCTGTAATGAGAAGTTTGTACCTGGCCATAAGTGACAATCTAAGAGGCAATTGGTTTCATTAGAATTGGAGGTAGATGAAATGACAATAGAAGAGAAGGAAGAGAAGGATGAATAGGAGGTACGAGAAGAGGTAGTTGCAAAACCTTCTGAAAATTGTGCCATATCCTTACACGCCTTAAATGGAACATTAGGCTACCAAACCTTAAGACTAAGAGGATTCACAGAACAAAAACCATTGGAAATCTTTATTGATTGTCGATCCACCCACAATTTTATAGATGAAAGGACTGCCTCTAGGGTTGGGTGCCAATCACTAAGACAAAAACACAGCTAGTACAGGTTGTTGATGGTAGAGAAGTACCTACTGATAGCATCTGCAAGGAATTCAAGTGGTCAATGCAAGGAACTGTGTTTCAGGATGATTTTCTAGTCTTTCTAATTGGCAAGAGTGACATAGCCCTCGGAATACAATGGCTTTACCCTTTGGAGGATATCAAGTTCAACTTCAGAAAACTGATGATGGAATTTGAGTACCAGGGGCAATTACTCACCCTGGAGGGAATTCAACCAAAGTTCAAAATAGTGCAGCCTGGGGCTATCGACAAAATGACCTTAGAAGGGTCACAGTTCTTTATGGTTAAGGTAAGAGAAGCTGAATGTAAGGAAGTAAGTGTGGTAGGACTTGAAGAGGGTGAAGGATCAGAGGAACTTAAAGGAGTTCTAACTGAGTATGCAGGAATATTTGGGGAGCCAACGCAGTTGCCACCTTCAAGGAGAGTGTTTGATCACCACATTCCCTTAAAAGATGGCAGCATACCAGTCAATTCCAGACCTTACAAGTATTCACCTGTGCAAAAGGATGTCATTGAATCCATGGTGAAAGAGATGATGGGTCAAGGCATCATACAGTATTGTTCTAGTCCTTATGCCTCTCCAGTGGTACTTGTGGGCAAGAAGGATGGGTCTTGGAGGCTTTGTGTTGATTATAGATCTCTCAACAAAATGACAGTTAAGGACAAATTCCCTATACCTATTATTGAGGAACTTTTAGAAGAGTTGGGAGGATCACAAGTTTATTCAAAGATAGATCTCATAGCAGGGTACTATCATATTAGAATGGCAACCAATGACATCCAGAAGACAGCCTTCAAGACTCACTCAGGATACTATGAATACTTGGTCATGCCTTTTGGATTGACCAATGCACCCTCAAGCTTTCAAAGCCTTATGAATCACATTTTTCAGGAGTATCTTAGGAAGTTCATCTTGGTCTTCTTTGATGATATCCTGGTCTATAGCAGCAGTTTGAGTGAGCATCTACAACATTTAAGAATAGTCTTTGAATTGTTATTACAACAGCAGCTACTGGCCAAGAGGAGCAAATGTGTTTTCGTAGCAAAAAGGGTGGAGTACCTAGGCCACTATATATCAGCCCAAGGAGTATCAACTGATCCTAAGAAAATTGAAGCAGTACAGTCCTGGCCTGAACCTCAGTCTGTGACTCAACTAAGATGTTTCTTGGGACTAACAGGGTATTACCAAAGATTCATAAGAGGATATGGGGTGATCAGAAAACCTCTCACTAAGATGCTAAAGAAGGATGTATTTACTTGGACTGAGAAAGGCATGGAGGCCTTCAACCAACTCAAGATTGCCCTCATAACAGCCCCTGTGCTTGGGCTCCCTGATTTTTCATTGACCTTTGTGGTAGACACTGATGGCTGCAATGTGGGCATTGGCGTTGTGCTAATGCAAAAGGGACATCCCATTGCCCTCCTCAGCAAGGGGTTATCCACACAACATCAATCCTTATCTGTGTATGACAAAGAGCTGTTGGCACTTGTCTTAGCAGTCAATAAATGGTTCCAATACCTGACAATTAGGCCCTTCATTGTTAAGACAGACCAGAAGGCACTAAAGTTCTTGTTAGAGCAAAAACTTCACACTGGAACTCAGCTTAAATGGATCACCAGACTAATGCAGTATGATTTCGAATAAAGTATAAAAAGGGGAAGGAAAATAAGGCAGCAGATGCTTTGTCCAGAATTCCACTGATCCAACTGGCATCCTTGAATCTATCTTCTGTGAAAACTAACTTACTGGAGATGATCATGCAAAGTTGGGAGTTGGATGATGAACTGAAGGCCATTATCCTTTCAGTTCAAAGAGGGGAGGACAACAAAAAGGGGTAGACCTTTATACATGGTCAACTTAGAAAGAAGGGAAAATTAGTAGTAGGGCCTAATGATCAACTCAGAATGAAGATACTAAAGCTGTGGCATAATTCAACTGTGGGAGGACACACAGGAATAGAGAATACCTATAGGAAGGTGTCTGCTCTCTTCTATTGGAAAAACATGAGACTGGAGGTCCAAGAGTTGGTTAAGGCATGTGATACTTGTGAAAAGCACAAATATGACAATGCCCCTTACCCTGGATTACCACAACCACTCAAGATACCAGTGGCAGCTTGGAGTAACATCAGTATGGATTTTATAGATGGGTTGCCTAAGTCAAAAGGAAAGACAGTTATTTGGGTGGTGGTGGATAGACTAACCAAATATGCCCATTTCCTAGCTCATTTTCATCCCTATTCTGCACATGATATTGCTAAGCTATTTATGAAACACATATACAAGTTACATGGAGTGCATGAAAACATCATCAGTGATAGAGATCCCATTTTTACCAGTAAAGTCTGGCAGGAACTATTCTCCATGCTTGGAGTCACCCTCAGCACCTCTACTGCTTATCATCCCCAAACTGATGGGCAGACAGAGGTTGTAAACAAATGTTTGCAGACATACCTGAGGTGTTTCTGCTCAGACTCACAATTGGATTGGGTGCAATTTTTGGCTGCTGCAAAATGGTGGTATAACACCACTTTCCACACTTCTATATAAACCACTCCCTATGAAGCACTATATGGGCAGCCACCTCCCTTACATCTACCCTATATGGCTGGGGACTCTCAATTGGAGGAGGTTGATAGGAGCTTATTGCCTAGGGCATTTAAGACACAGCTGCTAAAGTATCACCTGAAAAGCACTCAACAAAAGATGATAGAGCAGGATAACAAACATAGATCCGAGAGACAGTTCAAAGAAGGAGACTGGGTCTATCTCAAGATCCAGCCTTATAGGCAACTCTCCATGGCAGGCAGGCATTTCTCTAAACTTTCATTAAGATATTATGGCCCTTATCAAGTGCTGCAAAAAGTAGGATCAGTAGCTTAATTACAAGCTCTCCCTACCACCTCAGCTCTTATTACATCCTACCTTTCATGTTTCTCAACTTAAACCCTGCCATGAGTTACCCCCATTATAACTCACCCACCAGTTGTTGAACTGTCCAGTCCATATTGTCCCCAACCAGAAGAGATATTAGAAAGGAGGTTAATTCAAAAGGGGAGCAAGGTTGTGGCTAAATGTTAGTCAAATGGAAGGACCTTCCACCAGAATTAGCGACATGGGAAGATTATTCAGCTTTGAAGATACAATTCCCACTCTTCCTTCCTTGAGGACAGGGAAGTCTTCAACGGGGGAGAATTGATGCAAAGAGAAATAAAGAAGAACAAGAGTTGTACGAGAGGCTTGCGCATTGGTACCTAGCCGTTAGAATCAGTTAAATGGTTAGGGAATTTATAGTTTAAGTGTTACACTTTAGTCCCTTAGTATAGTTATTTTAATTTCTCTGATGTTACCATTAAGCCCCTGAATTTAGTTGGCAAGAGGACATGTGGTCTACTAAGTTAGTTATACTAATTTGTCTCGTAATGGCAGAAAATCTCCTATAATTGTACCACTGCAGCTGATGAAATACAAGAAAGAATATTTGCTTCTATCTTAATTTTTCCTTCTTGTAGTTTTTCTTCTTAAATTTTTCTTTTTCTTTGCTGGCTCGTACCAGCCGATCATAATACATCCACCACATGCGACTTGGTAAGACAAAAAGAATACAGAAAGTTAAGTATATAAGATCATAGTGAGCATTCAAACATACTCATACATGAAACAAACAAAAATTATAAATCAAAGAAAGAGATGGTTAATCGATTGACATACGCCTGTCCTCCACTTCGCTTCGCTGACTACGTTTACACGAGTTGACAAAGGAACTTCTGGGTTGAAACCAGCTATTTCAATCTTAACAGGCTTCCCATCTAACCACATATTGTTTTACATTTTATGTGCTTGGAATGCATCACTTCTTGTTAACAGCTGCACGTTGTCAGTTTGTTAACATATTATGAATTCGTTTATTTGCACACAATTTATTCATGAGAATTTTTTCGTACACTATCTAGTTAAATATAATTACAATAACATACAACTTAAAGATAAATTATATAAAATTTATACAATATATCTTTTGCATATTTTGTATCTGATTTACACATAGTAAAAACAAATTTCATACAACTAATTATATATTATATAATTTATCTACAACTTATCTATAATTTTCACACATTGTTTCTACCCAGTTAAATATAATTACAATAACATACAACTTAAATACAAATTTTATACTATATTCCTTGTGTATATTTTGTATCCGGTTTATACATAGTAAAAACAAATTTCATACAACTAATTATATATTATACAACTTATCTACAATTTTTATGCATTATTTTTAGTCAGTTATATACAACTACAATATCATACAACTTAAATATAATTTTTGTACAATATTGTTTAACTTTCATACAACAATTAAATGAATACAAATATATATATAAGCAATAGAATACAATTTTTCTATAATTTTACTACAATTTATGTAGTATAATGTATGTCATGTCTTCTTCTTCTTCTTCTTCTTCTTCTTCTTCTTCTTCTTCTTCGAGTTTCAATCCGAAATTCAGCCAAAATCAAGTTTAATCTTCACCAAAATCCCTCAAATTGAGATCGAGATATAAACTCCAAATCATATTTCTAATTATTTGCAACAACACCCAATCCAAACAAATAATAATTTTTGAAAATCCAAATTCGAATTCAAAGCTTCAAAGTTTTTTAATGGTTATCAATGGTGGAATTCCTGCTCTCTTTTCCTTTGCTTTATATTACTGAAATTTGGATTTGAGAGATAGAGAGATACGTAGAGGGAATTCTCAATTCTTTGCAACAACATCCAATTTAAACAAACAATATTTTTATGAAAACACAAATTCAAATTCAAAGCTTTAACACTTTTTAATGGTTGTCAATGGTGGAATTGCTACTCTCTTGTGCAAGATACATGGGGGAGGGGTGGGATGTGGAGAGAAATGTGGGGGAGTGGAAGATATGTTAGAGTAATTTTAGGATACTAATTATTATCATTAATTCCCTTAAAATATACATAAATAGTAATTGAATATATAAAATATAATTATAATAAAACTTGAGTAGGGAGGATAATATAGTTTCATATTTTATATAGGAATGTAAAAATTCCTTGTGTTTTTGTCATAATTTTGGCACAACCTGGGGCACGAGTGGGTAAAATATGTATTAGGCCTTTTAAAAACAGGACTCTTTATTCCTTTCCTAAGTTGATTTAGTAGTAGAATAGAAATATTAAATGTTCTTATCTAGATAGGTTTTATCTAGAGAAATTTTTATAAAGCATTATCTTTTTGTGGTAATTAGCTATCTATAGATACCATTTATTATGTTATGGATTATAGATACGTTTATGCTGTTATAAGATGTATTAGATATATTTAAGCTATTGTATTGATGAATACAATAGCAAAAATAGGTGTGAATCAGGGAAGTCCGGCTAATTAGTTATTGTATTCGAGTGTATTCGACTCTATTCATGGCGTGAAACATGAGATTACAACTGGATAGATTATTGTATTCGAATGTATTCACAACGTGAAACAGTGGATTACACTTTATTTAAATGGAAAGTAAATTAATTAACATAATAGACTCCTAATATAACTCAACAAACTCAATTATAACACACATAATTTATATTTTCAGTTATAAAAAAGACTCTCAACCAAAAAATACCCCAAAAATATAGCAATCTTCAGAGAAATTATATAATACATCTGAATACATAAAGGATATTAATTTTAAAAAATATATGAATACATTAATAGCATATGCGATATAGTGAATACAATGAAATACATAGAATATAATGAGATACATTAAAATACAATAAAAAAAGATAGTGAATACAATAAAATATATGGAATACAACGAGATACATTAAATTACAATGAAAAAAAAGACAATGAATATAATTAAATACATGAGAATATAATGTGATACATTGAAAATATATTGAAATATATTAACCGAAAATCAAGTTGCCCAGTCCCAAACTTCGTCGTCTTTGTTCAAGAACAAACCCTAACTTTCGGCGATCGGAGAGAACGTATGTGATGTGGGTGAGGGGAATTTTGAGATTGAGCATCGTGTTTTCAGAGAATGGGGAAGAGAATGACATGTATCAAAGTAGTGAGAGAAAGCAAACAGTGTAATTGGATAGCGTATTTAGTGGTTTAGGGGTAGAAGTTAACCAAAATGACATGTTTTGCTTTAAACATTAAAAGGTGTTTGACTCAAAAGTTACCGATTACTTTATGAGTTTTGGACAATCAAAAAAGAAAAATGTGAGAAAAGGGTAAATCGCAATCAAATATAATAAACCCCGGAGAAAGATCTATATCGTTTATCTTATGACCCTTAGGAGAAATGATGAAGTTACATGGACTATCAATGATTATCACTGAGAGGGTAAAAAGAGAGAGAATAATAGAGAGATAATAATCAAAAGTTGTATTATTAAAAATAACACTTATCCTTTACTTTAAGGAAAACCCCTCTTTATATAGAGGAAAGATTTTCTCGCTAAAGTCATAATTCATCAAAGGACTGCTGACGTCCTTAAAATATAAAGAGGAGAGGGGAAGGGGCGCCCGCACACGTGAGTTGGTGCTACGCCTTCTTTGTTAAGGATGTGAGTGAGGGTCGTGCCCTCGATGCCGTGTAGGTGTGGGGGGAGATGTACTCAGCCCTTGTCAGTTGCATCCAATTCGGCCCTACACAGTTAGTCCCTCCACCTGTTGGAGATGTATTCGATATACGTCTGCAATGGATGGAAAAATTGATTCGCCATGGCATCGTCCATGTGTTGGCACGTGGCTTACTTTTTGAATTGACGTCACTGGCGGCATACATCATAATTACAACTGCTCCCAAGATAGGTGAGGGGGCGATTTAACATTTCGGTTTCCTGCCCTTTTTTCTGACACTCACCTCTTCGAATCTCGTATATTAGGGTACTACAAATAGGAAGAGGGTTCAATTTTCACTATCTTTTAGACTTCTTCAAAAAGTTCTTCATACCTCGTTCTTTTTACAAGAACCTTCAGTTACGTTGTGTTTGACTTTTTGAGTTCACTTTATAGTTTTACCAGCTTGTTGACGTGTCTATTCTCTAGTTAAAAACTAATTATGGCAAAGGGTGGTCGACAACGTCAATGGAATGGGGATGAGCCCACTTCTAGGGTTCCCCCGCCTTCGGAGTGTGGGAAAAAGGCCCGAAGGCCTTTTGTTCCTCTTTCTATAGATAATTTGCTTCTCCAAGAACTATATGTTCGAAGGAATTTTCCCTCACGGTGCAAAGCTCCTACATGGGAGAATTTTAAGTTCTTTAGTCGCAACTGGACGACTTGTGCGTCTCCTGCCAGATTTCGAACATGGTGGTTATGGTAGTGGCCGAAGATGATTTCGCTAATGTGCACAGACAGGGGTTATATGCTTTTTATGAATATCCCTTCCTGATTGGGTGTGGTCTTCCTATATACCCATTGTAGGAGGAACTTTGTAGATTCTACAACGTGTGTCCGGCCCAACTTACTCCCTACACATGGAAGATATGTCGTATATTGACGACTTACGCTGAGAGGGCCGGACACGACATTACAATACACCATCTACTGTAACTGTTCAGTACCGGGTTCATGAGGGGGACGATGTTGCAGCTGAAGAACTGCGGAACAAAGGGTTTGGTCGTCGAAACAGACAACAAGCCCAACCGTCAATTTTGGTTGAAGTTTTTCTTTCTAAGAACTTCGAATTTGGTGGCAGCCCCCGAAGGGTTTCTTGAAGTGTGGAATCCCGAACATAAGCGTCGTTTCATACAGTCAATGCTTTTAATCGTTTACGCTTGTTCAACTTTGTGACCTCTTATATTTTTCCATGTCTGCAGCCTGGGCGTCCACTCCCCGATCCGTGCCAGATATTAGGGCATGGGTGGGGAGGCTGATCCCACTCGCTGAAGAGTGCCGGACGTGGGTGCTGTTTACCACAAAGTATGGTCTTCCAAGTATTGCGTCAGTTTTTGGTTTTGTGATTTTACTCTTTGGTGTCACGCTTTTTTCCGTATTCTTCCTTGGTAAATGTTTTGGTAGCCCGGAGTGTCCAACGAAGGAGGAGAAGATGCCACGCTGCCCCTTCCTCGTTGGCGGACTCCGACTATGAACATATAGTTCAGGAGCATATAGATGGGGACGTTCCTGAGGTTACTCAACCTAAGGGCGAGTGTGCGGCTACAGAGGCATGTAGTGAGGATGTTTCTGACGTCGTTCATTCCGAGGGCAAGGATACAATTCGGGAGCTATCTATTGAGGACGTTCCTGAGATTACTCAGCCCGTAGTCGAGCCGGTAGTTGAACCTACTAATGAGGAGACCCCTTCGCCTCCATCGTTTCCCGTCGAAAAGGAGGCTACCGAAGGCGACAAGCCACCGGAGTGGAAAAGTCGCTGATTGCTTCTTGGCAAAGGTATAGTTGTGGAGCGTAAGTAGGTGGTTATCCGATGTCCTGAGTTGATGCCGATCTTCATGGGTGATGCTATTGGCTCTAAGAGGGCGACCTTTCTAAGGGAAGTCGTAGTCGATATTTCTTCCCCACAAGTCGAAGGAGGTGATATACCGGCTGTCACCGAGGCAGCTGCTGGTGGAGAAGGAGCAAATTTTGGGCGAGCTCCTATGTCCGCGGACATACCGCGAGGAGATTATGCTCGGGTGGACATGGTAGTGATAGGGCCTAACCGTCGACTCATGATCCCTACGGGATATAATCTGTTGTTGGATAGTGAGTAGGCCACGACCGATATGACCTTACTATGCGCAGCTTCTGAGACTGAGACCTTAAAAGATGTCAACGACGGGGACTTATCCCGTCGAGTCACCAGCGCAACTTTGCAGGTAAGCTTTGTCGTTATATCTTGTTGTTTTACTATTGGCCTTGAGCTCTGACTTGGGTTTTATTTCTTTTCTCTTTTTTTAGACCCTCATTTTGGAAGTGGAGAGGGGCTGGCGTGATTGGAGAAGGAATGTCATCTTTAGGAGGGAGATGAGGAAATATAGGGAGGTCCGAAACAAGCACAAAACGCTGGCAGAACTTTATGCTCAGGACCCACAATTTTGCGTGTTTTGCGAGGGTTTGGAGCAGGCAGAGAATCTGCAAGAGCTTATGGCTCAATTCGAGCGGGTAGACGTAGATTTAATGGCTATTGTGGCTCAAAATACTGAGCTGGAGAATCTTCTTCGGCTGAAGGAGGAGTAGTTGGAGATTGGCCGTGGGGTGATAGCGGAGGCAGCTGAAATGTGTGCCAAAGTTGATGCCTTAACTACTGAGCTCAGGACTAAAGAAGCTGAAGTTGACGCTCTCCAGCAGGTGACAACGACCAGTCCTGCCGACGATATGTCCCGTGAAGTGCATGATATGTGGGTGTACACCAAGGCTAGTAGGACAATTTTTGAAGAGCTGCAGGCCATTGGCAGGGCTACTTAGACGGAAGTCGAAGATCAGTGCTGTCTGGTTAGGGTCACACGAGAATCTTGTAGGTATAAACCTGACTCCCCGGGCATGGTGGGATATACCTTTGCGTACGTGAATCAGTTGGGCACGGGGTCCTAGATTTCTTTGTTGTTCCAGGCTGAGGGTGGCGATGAGCATAGCGA
The DNA here is from genome assembly GCA_032618575.1 of Nicotiana noctiflora. Lineage (NCBI taxonomy): Eukaryota > Viridiplantae > Streptophyta > Magnoliopsida > Solanales > Solanaceae > Nicotiana > Nicotiana noctiflora. Next base: position 193,710 of record JASVEL010007319.1, read on the forward strand.
TGGCACAGCTGGTGCGCCGGGAGGTGGTGAAGGTCAGGGTGGTAGTTAGGCTGTATTCTTTGTTTTGATTTTGTAGTCGGAGAGACGTGATTCTTGTAAATGATTTGTACATAAATATTTTTGGAGTAAATGGAAATGGTACATATATATATTTGCGTTCACACCTTCTTTCCTTACATTTATCTTGCGTACTTATTGCGTAATGTCGATTTTTATCGAGTTGATTTGTCGTAGTTGGGTTGAGTTAGCTTTAACCTTAGCCGTTTGTTTGCTTTAGGGCGGCTGTTGTCTTTCCCTTGGTTCCGATCTTGTCGGGTTGGTTTAATTGAGTCAGTTGCTCCAGTAGTGGCCTTAGCTTTTTACGCGTTATGGACGACTGTATTCTCTTTGCATGTTGTAGATGGCCTTATCATTTTACGTGCTGTAGATGGTCGTCGCCTTTTTATGCACTGTGGGCGGCCTTAGCCTTTTATGCGTTTATGGACGGCTTTATACGCTGTGGGTGGTCATTGCCCTTTACGCATTTATGGATGGCCGTAGCCTCTTCATACGATGTGGGCGACCTTCGCCTTTTATGCGTTTATGGATGGCCGTAGCCTCTTTGTGCGTTGTGGGTGGCCTTAGACTTTTATGCATCTATGGATGGTGGTAGCCTTTTCGTATATTGTGGGTGGCCTTAGCCTTTTATGCGTCTACGGAGAGCCGTAGCCTCTTCGTACGCCGTGCGTGGCATTAACCTTTTATGCGCTTATGAACGACCGTAGCCTCTTTGTACACCGTGGGTGGACTTAGCTTTTTGTGAGTTTATGGACGGTCATAGACTCTTCGTATGCTATGGGCGGCCTTAGCCTTTTATGCGTTGGAGATGGTCGTAGCCTTTCATACATTGGAGATGGCCGTAACCTTTCATACATTGGAGATGGCCGTAGCCTTTCATACATTGGAGATGGCCGTAGCCTTTCATACATTGGAGATGGCCGTAGCCTTTCATACATTGGAGATGGACGTAGCCTTTCATATATTTGAGATGGCCGTAGCCTTTCATACATTGGAGATGGCCGTAGCCTTTCATACATTGGAGATGGCCATAGCCTTTCATACATTGGAGATGGTCATAGCCTTTTATACATTGGAGATGGTCGTAGCCTTTCATATATTGGAGATGGACGTAGCCTTTCATATATTGGAGATGGCCGTAGCCTTAGTCCCTATGGTACGCCTTTCGTGCCGATTGAAGGAACGATTGGCGTGTTAGATTAGACTCGTAAGCATTTTCGAGCATGTCCTTCGTCACCTCGTTAAAAACCTCTCCGAGAAAACCCGATTGGGACAAAACTCGAATGAGGGAAAAAGAGTACGACTCAGGGGATACTCTTTTAGAAATGGAAATACTTGAGGTGAGAGATGTTCCAGTTGTTTTGGAGCGTTTTCCCTTCCATAGTCTCTAGTTTAAATAAACCTCTATCCCATGTTGAGGTGATTTTGTACGGTCCGTCCCAATTGGTTCCCCATTTTCCATCGCTGGGGTGTTTGGACGCCAGTGTCTTGGCTTTTGGCACGTAGTCTCCTACTTTGAGCGGTCAGATTTTTTCTTTCTTGGTGTAGTATCTTTCAATTTGCTATTTCTGGGCTACCGGCCTAATGTGGGCGATTTCTCTTCTTTCTTCGGCTTCATCGAGGTCTTGGAGTCGATCCGTATCATTCTCTGCTCCGCTTATGTGCGAGTACCTTAAACTCAGCTCGCCTACTTTGACTGGTATGATGGCGTCAGTCCCGTAGACCAGCGAGTAAGGCGTTTCTCCCGTGGATGACTTGGGGGTGGTTCAGTGTGCCTATAGTACCTCTGGCAATAGATTAGGCCACAATCCTTTAACGTCTTCGAGCTTCTTCTTCAATATATTCAATATGGTTTTGTTGGACGACTCTACCTGGCTGTTGGCGGTAGGGTTGTATGGCGTTGAGAGTATTCTTTTGATATTCCATTTGTCAAAGAAATCGGTTGCTTTCTGTCCAATGAACTATCGTACATTGTCACAGGTGATTTCTTTGGGGATGTCGAAATGGCATATGATGTTTTTCCAGATGAATGCGATGACCTCTTGCTCGCAAATTTGGGAGTAGGTACCTGCTTCTACCCACTTGGAGAAATAGTCAGTTAAAACTAATAAAAAGCGTACCTTTCCTCGTCCGGCAGGTAGTGGTCCGATTATATCCATTCCCCATTTGATGAAGGGCCATTGTAAAGTGACTGAATGGAGGGGTTCCCCTGGTTGGTGTATCAAGGGGGCGAACTTTTGGCACTTTTTGCATCGGCGGACGTACTCCGCATCATCTTTTTTCATGGTAGGCAGTAACACCCAGCTCATACTAGGCAATATATGAGGGCTCGATTGCCTGTGTCGGTGCCACAATGGCCTTCGTGAACTTCTTCCAGTACCGGAGTTGTCTGATTGGGGCCTAGGCACTTGGATAGGGGTCCTCCAAAGGTCCTCTTGTAGAGGTCGTTATTTATTATGCAGTACCTTGCCGCTTGCATGCAGAGCTTTTTTGTTTCCTTCTTGTCAGGCGGTAGTGTTACGTCCTATAAATATGATAGAAATTAGTTGCGCCAGTCCCAAGTTAGATGCAGGGAGAGTACCTCTGTGTGATCGATTGCTGAGTGAAGGAGAGTGACGATGCTCTCTTTACTTAGGCTCGTGGTGGCCACAGCCAGCTTAGCCAGGCCATTTGCTTCGGCGTTGCGCGCTCTAGGAATTTGTTCGAAGCGGCATTCGTCGAGCTGTGTCATCAACCTGTGGATTTCTGCTTGATACTTCTACAACTTTTGTTCTTTGATTTGGTAAGTCTCGGTGACTTGATTTACTACGAGTTGAGAGTCGCAGTGTAGGACGAGCCGACAGGCCCTGTATCTCATGGCTAGTTTTATACCTATAATAACAGCTTCGTATTCTGCCTCGTTGTTTGTCATTAAGGGGCATCGCATGGAATGGAGAATGGTTTCACCCGTGGGGACTTCGAGGATGAGTCCTAGTCCTGATCCCGAGGCATTGTTAGCCCCATCTATATAGAGGGTCCAGAGGTAGGTATTTGTGGTGGAATGCAGGGCTTTTTTTCTGCTTCCGACAATATTTTAGCACTGAAGTCGGCCACGAAGTCGGTGAGGACTTGCGACTTGATGGCGGTTCTAGGAATATAAGTGATATTGTGCTCACTGAGATCTATGGCCCATCTACCAAGCCTGCCCAATAGCTCGGGCTTGTGCAAGATGCTCCTCAGGGGGAACGTGGTCACTACTTTAATGGGGTGGCATTGGAAATAGGGTCTCAGCTTCCTTGAAACCGTAACCAGTGCCAGAGCTAATTTTTCGAGATGTGGATAACGTGTCTCGGCATCCACTAGGGTTTTGCTAATGTAATAGATAGGTGATTGCGTACCTTTTACTTTGTGGACCAACACTGCGCTGACGGCAACTTTCGATACGGCTAGGTAGGTCAGTAAGGGTTCGCCCGGTTCCGCCTTTGACAGTAGTGGTGATGATGATAGATACGCTTTCAGTTCTTGCAAGGCCTTGACACATTCTTCATTCCAGTCAAATTCGTTGTCTTTTCTCAGGATGTTAAAGAATTTGTGGCATCTGTTCGAGGATCGAGAGATGAATCTAGAGAGGGCAGCTATCCGACCTGTTAATTTTTGGACTTGTTTTGTGCTGTTTAGAACCTCGGGTGTCGAAGCGATCACTTTGATTTGGTCATGGTTGACTTCAATGCCTTTTTGGGATAGGAGAAATCCTAAACACTTCCCCGACGCCACGCCAAAAGCACTTTTCTCGGGATTCAGTTTCATCCCATACCTTTTCTGTTTTTCAAAGGCCTCTTACAAGTGGTTGATGTGATCTTCCTTTCTAGTGGACTTCACTAGCATGTCGTCGATGTAAACCTCCATAGTTTTGCCGAGTTATTCTTTGAACGTCTTGGTAACTAATCTTTAATACGTTGCCCTTGAGTTTTTATCCCAAATGGCATCACTTTGTAACAATAGGTCCCCTGACGTGTGATGAACGTGGTCTTTTCTTGGTCTTCTTCAGCCATTAGGATTTGATTATAACCAGAATATGCGTCCAAAAAACTTAGCAGTTCATGTCCAACAGTGGCGTCGATCAGCTGGTCGATGTGTGGGAGGGGAAAAGAGTCCTTGGGGCATGCCTTGTTCAGGTCAGTGAAGTCCACACACATTCTCCATTTCCTGTTCTTCTTTTTGACCATCACCACGTTGGCGACCCACTGCGAGTATTTTGACTCCTTGATAAAGACGTTGGCAAGCAATTTGTCCACTTCTTCGCGAACTGCCTCGTTAATTGCAACATTGAATTTTCTTCTGATTTGTCGCACCAACGGATGCAGCGGGTCGATGTTTAGTTTGTGGGTAGCGACATCTGGCAAGATCCCTGGCATGTCTGCATGGGAAAAAGCGAATAGGTCTGCATGACTTCTTAAAAATTCATGATACTTACTTGGGTCGGTGAGCCCGTGGCCAATGTAAGCCGCCTTTTCAGGGTTGTGACTATCCAGCTGAACCGGATCGAGGTTTTCGATCGTCATTTTGCAGGCTTCCACAACGTCTGGGTCTTTGATGGTATCTGTCGTCGGTCAATTTTGGTCCCCGACATGGCTAATTGCTATGCTTCTATGCTTGCTCCTCTTAGTTGTCGGGTGTGGGCGCAATGTTGTGTTATCTTGTAACACTCACCGCAGCTCCCCTTTGATGTTGAATATCCCTCATGGGGTAGGGAACTTGACCACCTAGTACAAACTTGAGGGGACTACTCGCATGGCATGTATCCACGGACGTTCGATGATAACATTGTATGCCGTTTCTTGGTCCATCACGTGAAAGGTTGTTTCCAATGTGACTCCCCCCACAAGGATGAGCAAAATCACTTCTCCTGATGTACGTTCCACAGCATTGTTAAAACCGATTAGTGTTATACAATGGGGTATTATTCTATCCTCCAGTCCCATCTGTGAAAGGACTCTTGGATGGATGATATAGGCACCACTTCCATCATCGATCATGACTCTCCTGACGTCCGTATCAACAATACGTAAAGTGATAACTAAAGCATCATAATGGGGGAAACACAAACTGTCGGCATCAGACTTATCGAAGGTGATACTCCATTCGAAGTCATCGCACTGTTCGTGGGACATGGTTCGTTTTAGCCTGTGCGTGTTGGCGAATTTGACATGGTTGATAGCAACATCGGTGCCGTCTTTGAAAATCATGTCTACTAACCGTGTCGATGAGTGATAGCAACATTGGTGCCGTCTTTGACAATCATGTTTACTATCCGTGTCGATAAGGGTGGCTTTGGTGACCCGCGGAATTGTTCGCGCCCGCGTGCGAAATTGGCTTTTCCCTTGTCACTAAGCTGCTCCTTTAGGTATCCCTAGTTTAGCATTCTGACGACTTCCTGTCGCATGCCTATGCAATCTTTGGTCCTGTATCCCCGCCTTGGTGGAATTTACACAGGACATTTAATTGCCTCGTGGCGGGGTCTGATTTTATTTTCTGAGGCCATTGCACCTTGGTGCCAAGCTTTTGATGTGCGTAAACTATCTCTTAAGGAGAGACACAATAGTTATGTGATAAAAGCAAAGGGGGCGTACCTCTTTCGCTCCTGAGTTGGGCGAGTTGTCGTTGTAGTGCGTCTGTATGTCGAGGAGGCAGATGGGGAGACCTCATGTATGGTTGATGTCGTTCCTTATTGGGGCGAGGGGGAAGTTCTCGGCGTCCTTCATGGCATCGATCTTTCCTTGTGTCTGAGTGTATAGTTGTTAACCGTCGGGTCGGCCCGTTGATATCGTCTTCTTCTGCTCGTACCTTGGTGCAGTAGGCGTTGTGGATCTCGTCCCAAGTTGTGGGAGGATACTTTATGAGCCAGTTCAGTAGCTTCTTAGTTGCTTTGGAGCCGTCCATGCTGAGTCCGTTCTGGAAGGTAGCTACCGCCATGCCTTTCGACACATTTGGTAGGCTCATCCATACCCTGTTGAATCTAGCAAGGAAGTCCCTAAGGCCCTCGCCCGTGGTTTGCCTCATGGCGAAGATGTCGTTCACCCTTGCCTCCACCTAATTTGCACCAGTGTGCGCGGTGACGATTTTGTCTGCCATTTCTTTGAAGGTTGAAATTGCTTTGGCGGGCAGTTGCGAGTACCATGTTAGGGCTCCTCCGGTTAGCGTCTCGCCGAACTTCTTCAGCAACATAGATAATACCTTCTCTTTTGACAGGTCGTTACCTTTCACGGCGGTAACAAAATGGATGAGGTGATCCTCGGGATCGGTGGTTCCATCATATACCCTCAAATAAGGGGGCATCTTGAAATTCTTTGGGATGGAATAGGGGGTGGCTTCCTCGGAGTATGGTTGTTCCACGAACCTTCCCGCGTCGCGTTTAGGTAGTACTTTAGGTGCTCCAGGGATCTTGTCGACCCTATCCTGATGCTCTTTCATTTGGTCACGGAGAGCCTTGTTTTTGCTCTCAATTTCTTCCATTTTTCTCAGAAAGGGCACCAGCGTGTCATCGTGAGTTTGTGTTTCGACGAGTTGGTTGTTTGTTCGCGCTTCTTCTTGCTCGTCCGCTGGAGTAGCGATACTCATTGTTGGTATTGCTTTAGTGTGACCCCATGGTAGTTTTTCCACTAAGCCGCTTAGGGTACTCGTCAACCATTCTTCCTGTAATTTTCTAACCGCGGGGGGTGCTTCTTTTGCAGTGGACATGGAAGCTTCCTTGTCCTGCAAGGTCGCAAGGTTCCCGGATGGGAAATGTGAAGCTTCTATCTCTGGTGCAGTATCAGGGTGGTGTTGGTGTAGTGTCATCTCCGACCTCGTTCAGAGAGTTCAGGAGGTTGGTAGTGACCCCCATTATAGCTTTGGACCTGGTATTGTTTTTGGCCATTTCTGGATTTTCGTGGTATATGGATGATGTGGTTATCTTATCTTTGGGTGTATACTATAGGTTTGATTTTTCGAAATCCCCACAAACGATGCCAGATTGTTTGACTCAAAAGTTACCGATTACTTTATGAGTTATGGACAATAAAAAAAAAGTGAGAAAAGGGTAAATCGCAATCAAATATAATAAACCCCGGAGAAAGATCTATATCGTTTATCTTATGACCCTTAGCAGAAATAATGAAGTTATATGGACTATCAATGATTATCACTAAGAGGGTAAAAAAAGAGAGAATAATAGAGAGAGAATAATAGAGAGAGAATAATCAGAAGTTGTATTATTAAAAATAACACTTGTCCTTTACAATAAGGAAAACCCCTCTTTATATATAGAGGAAAAGTTTTCTCGCTAAAGTCATAATTCGTCGAAAGACTGCTGACGTCCTTAAAATATATAGAGGAGAGGGGAAGGGGCGTCCGCATATGCGAGTTGGTGCTACGCCTTCGTTGTTAAGGATATGAGTGAGGGTCGTGCCCTCCATGCCGCGTAGGCATGGGGGGAGATGTACTCGGCCCTTATCAGTTACATCCAATTCGGCCCTATACAAAATGTATCTATAAAATATAATTTTTTTTAAATAGTAACCTTTAGTATAGGAGGTAAAAATTCGTTACTTTCCATATTATTTTCCTTCTAGATTGCTTTTGGTTTTATTATTTTTCTTTCCTTATTTTTAGTTATTGATTGGAATAGGAATATAAGAATTACAAATACTTGACGGAGTCGTTCTTAAGGTGAATGGTGAATGGATAATAACGGCACGGCACGGCACGGCACGGCACTTTTAAATAAAGCTGGAGGCAACGGTCCTGTGTACAACTCGGAGCAAAGGCTAGGTTGCTTGCTCAATGGGAGATACTCACAGATCCATCACCGTTCGGCTGAAAAGAGAAGACTGTAAGCGCACAAAACATGACTCTGCTTTCTCCGATTGGAAGGTTAGATCAAAACTTGTCCACTTTTTGTTCCCATAATTGCACGTTTCGCTACCTTTCAGACTTAAATTCAGATCTAGAGCTGTTTCTAGTTGTTTGGATTGGAGCAGCCGTGCAGTTTTTCCTGATTAGGTAAATCATGATTTAGAAAAGGAAAGAAAAACTAATATACTAGAGCTGTAGTAAGAAGAGAAATTTCCATTCTTCAACTTCATCACATAATTTGATGTTAAGAATGACAACCAATCGCCCACATAAGTCTTCTTCTTCAACCATATTTGCAAGGAATAGACCATCACAGAAGATAAATAAATAAATTTGGGGTTTCTCCAAATATCTATCTTGTCGGAGAATATGTGATAAAGCTCCAGAATTGTAGGGAGTTATATTAGCAACTTAACTCTAGTTCTTCTGATTCTCTCATTCTTATTCATTGTTGTGTTTATTTCCAGATTCTAATTGGGCCTAATGATTGGACGGATTATTTACTGGGGAAAGAAGGAGCAGAGAAATATAGGACTCACAACCTGCCAAACTGCACCTCCTGCTCTGGAGTTTATGAGCTGGGAATAGCTGTGACACGACACCAAGCTGGGCGAGAGGCTAGCAGACTTGACCCTGATTATATTGTTCCTGTATATGTTGGAAAATCTGACAATGTTAGGACTAGGCTACAGCGGTATGGCCGTGAAGGCGCTCATTTAGAGAATGGCTGCTCCAATAGTGCACTGCACGACCAGGTAAATGTATCTGCTTCAAAGAGAGCAGGATTGTTTACAGAAGCATTCTCAAGAGGCTTCTCTATCGTTTATAGGTGGGCACCTGTAAGTACATATTTCTCTTATCTACAATTTTAAGCGTCTTGCAAATGTTGTTAATTTGTAATTTCCTTCTTAAGATATCGAAATGCATAATTTGTTGCTCGCTCGTTCATTCAAATAACAAGTGAAGATAGTTTCTTTTGTTTGTTTTGAGGAATTAATGTGGGTGGATATTTTAATGCTAAAATTCAACTAGAAGTTGAATGTTGTCAGTCTATTTGGCATTCAGATTAAAGCTCTCCTAGTTTTTCTCTGTAATCTTTTGGGAAATTACTATTTTGAGGTTATCTTACTAAGTTCTAGACCACAACACAAATAGAACAATTTGAGTTTTTGCTCTCAGCATTTCACTTTTGTTCATTCTTTGAAGAATCATTGTGACCTGTCTGCCAGCTATTTGTTTGCTTAGTTAAGCATGTTAAAGATTGAAAGTAATTACATGCTCTATTGACTTATACCAAAAAATACCTTAGTTACTAATGGATTTTGGTAATGTTTCCGAATATTTAACAGATGAATGACAATAAAGACGCTGAGAAAACTGAATCGCTGCTGCTCAACAGATTTGACTATGCTTGGAATAAAGGCAGTAATGGCGTACGTCGCCACAATGATGTTCTCCACAAACTTGATGGCATTTCAAAAGCAACTCGTCTTCCTGCTTTTGTCAGGAAGCTTCAATTGTCCCTTGAGAAACAAAAAGGTGTCAGAATCAAACCTCGCAAGCCCCTTTTGTTGAAGAGCGGATCTGATTTTCACGATAGCTTCAAAAGCAGTTATTTCCTTCCCCAAATCTTCAAATGTGGTCGAGCAAAGCCAAGAATAGTTTCACTAAGTTCCGGTGTAAATAGTGATCCAAATACTATTTGTGGTGTAGCTTTGGGTCATGGATCTGTTTGTATGAGGCCTCCAATAACGGGAAATAAACGATGTGCTAAGCACAAGGGAATGAAGGTAAATGGTGTAAATTCCAAGTTGATTGCAGAAGAAAATTCATCTGTGATAAATGAGAGCACAAGACCTTGCGCAAGTAGAGGCGAGGAAAATGCTCCAATTTGTGGTTTTATCTTGGATGGTGGTGCTCCTTGTGCAAGAAAACCATTCCAGAAAAACAAAAGATGCTTGGAGCACAAGGGAAAGAGAAATCGAGGCTGCGTTTCTCAGCCAGTGACAGACAAAAATGGCCAGTCTATACTGGAATACAGGACTTATTCTAGTAATGATTGTCATCAGATGTTATCCCGTAGGGCTGATACCACAGCACCCTCAAGATTTCTCCAGCTGTCTTCTTATCAACCAGAGCCACAATGTCATATGTGGAGTTCATTTAACTGATGGTAGTTTCTGCACCTGGCAACCTGTAGCAGGATGAAAACGGTGTGAAGAACACAAGGGTATGAGGGTTAAAGAGCCCATTTCTAAGCAATTAGGTTCAGAAATACCAAGCGTATTTGCAGGTCCAGCTGCCAAAAGTAGCAGTGGGAAAAAGCATTAGAATGTAGACATTCCATCAGTTAGCCGTTCTCCAACTTGTGGAGCAACATTATGTAATGGTTCTTTTTACAGACGAAAACCTTCGGAAGGTACTAAAAGATGTTGGCAGTACAAAGTCATGAAGAGCTAAAATAAGCCCTCCACGACATGCATAATGTAGTTTAATCGAAGAGAATTATTCATCAAGTCGTGCTATCTATAGTAAAAGGTCACCACACCCAAAGGTGCAACCTTCTGTAAGGCATGTGTTAAGATTATTCAAATTGTAGGTCAAAAACGGGCTTGCCCTTTTTTGTGCGACTGATCGAGGCTGGAGCATGATAAGTCGAGGATCGGCATCGGTTCATATGGTGCAGAGTTAGGTTGTCAAGCTCGAGACCCCGAGACCGATTAAGATCGAGACCGACCAAGATAGAGATCGACCAAGATAGAGATCGACCAAGGTCAAGACCGAATAAGTTGGAGTTCAAGGGAAGCTTACGGGGTCGAATAACTGATAGACGAAATATTCGCAATCGGGCGAAGATTACGGCACAAATCCCGGCATATAAAGAGGCCGATTAGTTAGCCAATCATGAGATTTCTTACTGTATTTAGACTTATAACAAGAGCAAGATTCCCCTACTATATAAAGGATGTCCCATCATTTGTAAAACATTATATACACATTACATAAAGCAAATATATTCTTATTATCTTAAGCTCTCAATATTTATGTTGCTTTGTTCATACTTTACGACGAAATATTCATTTGATTCGAGGGCGAACCAGCTCAATGATCAAAGCTATACATTTTATTTGGTTTGCTTTATTTATATCTGCAATTAATTTCAATATCAATTCACGTTTTCTCTTAGTTTGTGTTAAGTAAATCATGTATCCTTAAAAGCACAGTATAAATTCAATTGTAATCCGTTTTTAGTTGGCGCCCACCGTGGGGCTTAGAATAATAGTGATTGCATGGAACAATTTTCGTAACACATACTATTTTATGCTTGTTCTTTGAAGTGTCTTTGATTACAAGATTAAACAATGTCAAACTCTCAATCAACACCTCAACACATTGACAATTATCTCAGGCACCACAGGGAGAATGAGAACATTGCACCAGGAAACAGTGTACCCCCTGCTAGCCTCGATGGAGTTCCGACTGTAGACCCAATCAACGTCAGCTCACATGTAGCCATCAGCGAAAATATTGTCGTTGATCCCAAAAGCAGTGTTCGTGGGGTACCTGATCAACAACTCAGAATGCAGATGGCAATGAATATGGCGGGATCAACCTGCGGGTAATCTTCGAAATGTTGCAGGCCCAGCATGCAGCAGTACCCCAACTCCAAAATTAGAACCATACGCCGAGTAGGGTCAAACTCGAGCCATCTAAAGAAGTACACAAGGTCGAATCAGCTTCGAGAAAATTAAATGAGAAGGAATCACAGACCAATCCTGCTATTATAAAAATACTCAAAGAGTAGACAAAGAGAATCGAGACTGGGGAAAAGAAGATTGAGGAAAATAGTAAGAAGGTGGAAACATATAACTCTAGGGTCGACCAAATCCCGGGGGCACCACCGACATTAAAGGAATAGATTCAAAAAAGTTTGTACAAAAACCTATCCCCCCAAGTGAGGCTCCAAAGCCAATCCCCAAGAAGTTCCGTATGCCCAAGATTCCTAAGTATAATGGGACGACTGATCCAAACGAACATGTCACCCCATACACGTGTGCCATCAAGGAAATGACTTGGAAGATGACGAGACCGAATCCCTTTTTCTAAAGAAATTCAGGAAGACTTTATCGAAAGGTGCTATGATATGGTATAGTAATTTACTGCCTAATTCTACTGATTCGTTTGCTATGCTCTCAAATTCTTTTGTAAAGGCACACGTCGGAACCATTAAGGTTGCAACAAGAAAGTTAGACCTTTTCAAGGTACGGCAGAAGGACAACGAGATGCTCAGGGAATTCGTATCTCGATTCCAAATGGAACGAATGGATTTGACGTCGGTCACTGATGATTCAGATGCTCAAGAATTCACTCAAGGCCTCAACGTTCGAAGTTCCATAGCTTCATAATAGTTGAAGCAAAACTTGATTGAAAATCCAACTATCACTTGGGCCGATGTACATAATCGATATCAGTCAAAGATCAGGTTCGAGGATGATCACTTGGGGACTCCTTCCGGGTTCGTTTATCTTAACAGACCCGTGGATAGAATCAAAAGGGATATCAACCGAGAACCAAGGTCGAATAGAGATTAATATCAACCGTATAACGGAGACCAGAAAGGCATCGGATCTGAGCGAAACTTTGCACAGAATGAGAGGATAAATGATCAATGCCAAAGTTCACGGGGACCCATGAGTAAGGGTAGTTTTGAAAGGGATGTCGTTCCCAAAGAAGCACCACGATTGTCAGAATATAACTTTGATTCATGTCCAAGCAACGATCGTAGTCAATATAATCCGGTCAATTAAGTCCAGAGTCGATGCCACAGGGAATTAACCTACCAACTGCAACTTTCACAACCCAAGAACACTTCTGAAAGCAACTTCCCAAAATTTGAATATATTTTTGTAGAGGTTTTCTAACAACTAACTCTTGCAAGAATTAAAGACTTGAATAAAGGAATTGAATGTTGGGTAAAGAATATAGAGAAAGGCTAAGGTGTTGATTTCCCCTATTGATGGAATCCCTTCTGTTTATGCTCAAACAAATTATCAATATTATTCTATCAATCATGAACGCTATTTTTACCGTAATTCTCTCCCAAGCAACTACAATAATTTTCTAGTGCACTCTCCCGAGCTACCCTAGCTAGCTTTAATTTGAATAGTTCACTTTAGATTGCACCCAAGGTTTCGTTATTCCTAACCCCACCTTTACGCCTACAATTATAGATTCCTCCAATAATCTTGGTGTGGTGTTGTTCAATAATATACCTAAATATGCACTTTTTTCCATGTTATGCACATTAAATAGGCACAGCTAATTGGGAATCCTACCAATTAACTACAACAAGAACGAAGTTAAACAAATAGAAATCTTGCTAATAATTTGTAATCACATAAACTAGAAGTTCATCACTCACTAGGTTCCATCAAAACCTTAGATAAGGAATTAGCTACTCATAATCAAAGAAACAAGAATAATAATTGAATTCATAATCAAAGATTCAATATAAAAGAAAGAAATAAGTTGAGAGAGTTCTCTCTTACTAATTATCTTGCAAAAGTAGTCAATTATACAATGCTTGCCTCTCTTGGGCAAAATCTGTGCTTATATAGAGGGTTTAGGTTACAAAAATTGAGTTTTTACAATGTTAGCCTTCAGAAGTTTCGGCAGCGTCCGCGGTCCGTCCGCGGTCGCGGATGGACCGCGAACAGTCAGGTTCTCTGAAGTTTGATAGGTTCCATGAGCCTCCTTTTTTCGGTTCGTCCGCGGTCGCGGATGGACCGCGAATGAACAATATCTCGCATTCTTCATCCTATTTTTTAGTACCAACTTCACTCTTGCTCTACACTTGGCCTTTTTACCATCTTATGACTCCAAAATTGCTCTTTTAGTCTCCAATGGCTCATGTGTGCCTATAACACACCAAAAAACACTAATAAAAGCATTTTGTCGTCATCAACAATATCAATTCAACAATAAAGCGTGATTATTTAGGGCATAATTATAGTCAAATTTACCTATTATCAATACCCCACACTTAAACCTTTGCTCGTCCTCAAGCAACCTTAATCATACTTTAGGCCAATTTTATTAATGTCTCCCCCAAAATATGCCACAAAATCTATCTTTCATGATTAACCTAAGACATGCACAATCGTTACCTAACCGTAAACTCACATGCCAGCACATTATTGCTTACTCTAGTTATTATCACAGACTTGCAAATTTACCATTTTCTTCTTGAGTTACATGCCCTCACATACATAAATAATTTAGAATATGGAACTTATAGATATAGGAAAGATTCACTCACTCTCAACAAAGAACATTCATATGCATACAGATGCACCATAGGCTTGCCCCTAGTGTAATACTCCACTAATCGAGTTATTCAATTATAGATCAAGAGGTCTTTAAGGGTTGTAATGTTGGCTACGGGACGGGTAGGATACTTTTGGGTATAGTGGCTAACATCTCTAAGCACTTTTCTTTCTTTTTCACAACTTCCCTTTTAATTTTCTTCCTTATGTCTCCCCTAAACATTCCTTCACTTTTATTTGCTTCAATACCCAATTTTCTTTTGTTGGTGTAATTGGCCTTTCTATTTTACATATATACATTGATATATCCATTTTTTTATCATTGCTTTGCAACGCATTTACATTATTTTTCCAATTCACCATTTTCTACCATTCATTCTTGATTTTCCCTTTTTCAACTTTCCTTCACCCCACACTTAGACTTTTGCATGTTTATTACAACACAAGTTCTTCTATGAGGTAAAGTAGAACAATATAAGATTTTGATTTTTCATGAACATTCAAGGGTTATCAAAGAATAGGCTTTAAGCTCAAAGGGGTTAACTAGGATATTATGTACAGGTGAATTCATGTATTATTTATTTATGGGGTTACACAAAGAAATGCCTCTATCATCTCTACAACTAAACAACTTCTATTTCACTTTGCCAACACACAGGGCAAGTTTTAGGTATCATGTAAAACATATAATGTAAGTAAAATCTCACACACACATAGCATGCAACTCATTTAGAATTAGGTTCATCTATAAAGTTCTATCAATGTTCAAGCAAGCTGTATTGTGCAATTTAAGGCATATCCTAGAGTCTACAGTCAAGCTTAGATAATACATTCTCAAGTTCAATTAAGTTTTGCTAATGTGCATACTTGGGGTTACATGTTTACCTTTGCCCTCTAATCCTATAAAAAGAAAAATCTACCTAACCTGGTTCAATAAAAACCCTTAGAAAAGAACCGTGGTCAAAGAAAAACCAAAGGGGAGGTGATACACTACCTAGAAAAGAAAAGAAAAGAAAGAAAAATTCCTATATGGACTACTTCCCTCAAGAGTACTTGTCCAAATAGTCTGTCATCAGGAAGAGCCCTCTACTCATATTTTTGGATTTTTCAAATTTTTTATTGTTTTTGTGTTTTTATTCCAACTTAGACCCTTAAAAACCCATCTCCAAGTGTCCATCATCGGGCCAAGCCAGCTAATATAATTTACAACTACATCTACTATATACAATAAACAATACAAGATAAGTCTCCCACCCCACATTTAAAATCATGCCATGTCCTCATGGCATAATAATATAGCATAGAAGGGTGAGAAAACTTACCTGGGACCTACCCCGTGTTTAGCCACTTTATCGCTTTCTTTTTCACCCTATCCTTCATATTCGAGTTCAGCCTTCTTTTGCGTTTCCTGGAAGGTTTGTGACCCTCTTCCCGGAAATTCTTGTGCATGCAGTATGCGGGGCTGATCCCTTTTTTGTCTGCCATGGTCCAACCAATGGCAGTTTTACATACCTTGAGTACCTGTAATAGCTTTTGAGCCTGCACATCTAGCAAACCAGATGAGATAATAACAAGTAAAGTGGAGTTAGGGCCTAGAAATTCATACCTGAGATGAGCTGGTAGTGGCTTAAGCTCCAGCTTTGGTGGCTCTTCAATGGATGGTTTTGCTGGAGGGGTCTCTCTCTTTTCTAAGTGTAGAGGTTCAAACTCCAACTCTCTATCCCAAAACCCCTTACCTTCCAGAGATAGCACCCACTCTGCCAGGCTTTCACCATTTACCTCTTCTATGTTCATTAGGTATGCTTGAAGTGGATCTTCAGCTGTCAATTCTACATCATCTGTCTCCACTATCACATCTACCGCATCAATGAGAGAGCAGTTCGTGAACTCACTAGGGCGCCTTATGGATTTTTGCACACTGAATATGATCTCCTCATTATTCAACCTCATCTTGAGTTCCACAGTCTCACAATCAATCAATGCTCTCCCTGTGGCTAGGAATGGTCTTCCTAAAATTATAGGAATTTTCTCGTCCACCTTGCAGTCAAGAATAACAAAATCGGCGGGAAACACAAACTTCCCCACATGGATGAGCACATCATCCAATATACCAAATGGACGCTTAATCGTCCTGTCAGCAAGCTGCAATAACATGGAAGTAGGCCTGGCTCTCCCGATGCCCAGCATCTTATAGATCACCAAGGGCATAAGATTTATGCTTGCCCCCAAATCACACAATGCCTTTGCAAAGGCAAAGTTTCCTATAGTGCATGTAGTGGTGAAGCTACCCGGGTCAGATAACTTCTCAGCAATGGGTCTAGAAACCACTGCACTACAAGTCTGAGTAAGAGTCACGGTGGCCAAGTCTTGGAAATTAAATTTCCGCGACATCAAGTCACTTATCATTTTAGCATACCCAGGCATTTCTTTCAAAGCTTCAATTAAAGGAATGTTTACCTGGATTTTCTTGAGCATATCAAAGAACCTTTTGTATTGCTCTTATTTCTGGTGCTTGGCCAACCTTTGGGGGAATGGTGCTGGAGGCCTCTTCTTCCCAATAACTTGGGACTTTTCTTTTTTTATCACTTTCTTCTCAACCTCCTGCTCTACCTGTTCAGCTACTTTCTATGTTCCCTGCTGCACATCTTTATTTTTAGCAACTGGCTGGACCGTAACTTCTGTCAACCGGTGGATTCCACCGGTTCAATGGGTACTGGAGTGAGTTTCTCAGCCTGCAAATTGCTTCTCTCTCTTTCCTGCTCAGCATCAAGATCTCTACCACTTCTCAGATTAACTGCCATCAGCTGCTTTGGGATTTGATCTTTTGGGTTTGTTTGTGTATCTGCGGGAAATGTCCCTTGAGGACGATTGTTAAGTGACATAGCAATCTGGCCCAGTTGTACTTCAATATTCTTGATAGCTGCGTCATGTGCATCTATCCTCTCATTGGTTTTGGCATGTGACCCAATTACCTGCTGTATCAAAGCTTTCAACTCTGTGAACCCATCGTCATGTCTACCCCCATGTTGTGGTAGAGGTGGATGATACCCCTGCTGCTGATTGTTGAAATTCTGAGGTCTAGGATATGGGGCTATATTGTTTGGTGGCCTCATACCTGCTGCATTATACTATAGTTGAGGAGGCCTGTACTGCTGTGGAGCCTACTGACCCCAACTCTGTTTACCCTGTCGATGCCCTCCATAATTTGCTACATAGTTCATATCTTCATGCTGGTGATGATGTTCTTGGTCTGCAGCCCATGGATTACCTATGGGTTGGCTAATGCAAGATGTGCATAAACCACCATTGGTAGTGTCTACAATGTGAACCTGCTTCTTGACCCCAAATTCTTTCACCTTCTTCGTCAGGATGCTCATTTGTGTCAATAAAGTTTCCATGTTCTCCTCCATAGTGTTGGATAGATTCAGAGGTACAGAGTGTACCATTGGAGTGATAGGAGCATTCCTGGTCGTCCACCCGAAGTTTTGAGCCATCTTGTCAAGCAAATTCTGACCTTCCCTCCAAGTCTTGCTCAGAAAAGTCCCACCTGCTGAGGCATCTACAATATTCTTCATACTTTCTGAAAGCCCTATGTAGATCCTTTGACCCAACATTTGCTCAGGAACCCCAAGGTGAGGACACATAATCAGCATACCTTTGAATCTACCCCACGTTTCATGTAATGTCTCCATTGGTTTCTGCTTGAAGCTCACTATCTCATCAATTTGCTGAGCTGTCTTGTAGGTGGATGAAACTTGTTGTGGAATTGCTTGACTAACTCATCCCATGTTGCAATCGAGTTTATGGGGAGTAAGTTTAGTCATACCTGCGCAGCCCCTATAACTGAGAACGAAAATAGCAATAGTCTGATGGCTTCTGATGTTACATTTAGTTGCCTCTGTGTCTTGCATATAGAGATAAAGTTCTTCAGGTGCTATTGTGGATATTCAACCTGAGTCCCAGAGAATAATCCCTTGTTTTGCAACCAGTGTAGCATGTTGTTGGTAATCTAGAAAGACCCAGCTTGAATCGGTAGCACAATAATGGCGGTTGCCAAATTATCCGCTGTTGGTTGTGCCCGGTCATATAGAGCACCTTCCTGCGTTTCCTGTGCGTTCAACCCAGCTTGCTGGTTTGGATCGTTCACATCTCCCATGTTGAAATTTAGTTTAATTGGTTGCTGAGATTGCTGAATTTGTTTGATTGCCCTGTTACGTGCCCGAAAAGTTTTCTCTGGGTCTGAGAGTCCTTCAGTTAGTTCTCCATTCCTTGCACATTTTCTAGGCATGTACCTGAGTACCCAATTCAACAACCGTCAAAAATTTCAATGTAAAGTGTAGAAAGAACCCGACTACACAAGAATCTTGTAGTTCTGTCAATGGCAATTGATAATTCCGTTAATTCCCCGGCAACGGCTCCAAAATTGATTCACGTCCAAGCAACGGTCGTAGTCAATATAATCCGGTCAATTAAGTCCAGAGTCCATCCCACAGGAAATTAACCTACCAACCGCAACTTTCACAACCCAAGAACACTTCTGAAAGAAGCTTCCTAAAATTTGAATATATTTTTGTAGAAGTTTTCTAACAACTAACTTTTGCAAGAATTAAAGACTTGAATAAAGGAATTGAATGTTGGGTAAAGAATATAGAGAAAGGCTAAGGTATTGATTTTTCCTATTGATGGAATCCCTTTTATTTATGCTCATCACACAAATTGTCAATATTATTCTATCAATCATGAACGCTATTTTTACCGTAATTCTCTCCTAAGAAACTACAATAATTTACTAGTCCACTCTCCCGAGCTACCCTAGCTAGCTTTAATTTGAATAGTTCACTTTAGATTGCACCCAAGGTTTCGTTATTCCTACCCCCACCTTTACGCTTACAATTATAGATTCCTCCAATAATCTAGGTGTGGTGTTGTTCAACAGTATACCTAAATATGCACTCTTTTCCAAGTTATGCACACTAAATAGGCACATCTAATTTGGGATCCTACCAATTAACTACAACAAGAACGAAGTTAAACAAATAGAAATCTAGCTAACAATTTGAAATCACATAAACTAGAAGTTCATCACTCAATAGGTTCCATCAAAACCTTAGATAAGGAATTAGCTACTCATAATCAAAGAAACAAGAATAATAATTGAATTCATAATCAAAGATTTAATATAAAAGAAAGAAATAAGTTGAGAGAGTTCTCTATTACTAATTATCTTGCAAAAGTAGTCAATAATACAATGCTTACCTCTCTTGGGCGAAATCTATGCTTATATAAAGGGTTTAGGTTACAAAAATTGAGTTTTTACAAAGTTAGCCTTCAGAAATTTCGGCAGCGTCTGCGGTCGTGGATGGACCGCGAACAGTCAGGTCTCTTAAGTTTGAGAGGTTCCGTGAGCCTCTTTTTTCGCGGTTCGTCCACGGTCGCGGATGGACCGCGGATGAACAATATCTCTCATTCTTCATCCTACTTTTTAGTGCCAACTTCACTCTTACTCTACACTTGGCCTTTTTACCATCTTATGACTCCAAAATTGCTTTTGTGTCTCCAATGGCTCATGTGTACCTATAACACACCAAAAAACACTAATAAAAGCATTTTGTCATCATAAAAAATATCAATTCAACAATAAAGCGTGATTATTTAGGGCATAATTATAGTCAAATTCACCTATTATCAAACTTCTATGTAGATGTGTCTGCCATCGTATCTGCCACCGGATGTATCAAGGATGCTAGGTGGCTCGACCTCTGCAGACCGATCTGGCACGGAGAAGTCCCAACCAAATATGCAAGTATCATGGCACCCATGGGCATAAAACAGAAGATTGCAGACAACTAAGGGAGGAAGTAGCCTGATTGTTCAACGAGGGGTACCTTCGTGATTCTTAAGTGATTGGGCCAAGAATCACTTCAAAACCGAGATTTCCAGTAGACAGAACAAGCAAGAAGAAACACTACACGTGATTCAGATGATCATTGGAGGGGTCGATACTCCTCAAGGACCGGTATTAAAATGCACAAAGGTGTCGTTCACAAGAGAGAAACGAACTCAGGATTACATACCAGAAGGAACTTTGTCTTTCAATGATGAGGATGAAGAAGTGATTGAACAACCCCACAACTACGTACTTGTAATATCTATACTTATGAATAAGACTCAAGTTAAATATGTTTTCATTGATCTAGCTTGCTTGGCCAACATAATTTGATCAAGGATTGTGGATTAGCTCAGCCTACAAGATCAAGTTGTACCCGCGGCCCGAGTTCTAAATGGCTTTAAGATGGCATGTGAAACCACCAAAGGCTAAATAACATTGTGAGTAAACGTTGCTGGGACAAACCAAGAAACAAAGTTCCATATGATCGAGTGTGTTATAAGTTATAATGCCATATTCATGAGACTGTGGATCCGTAACATGAAGGCAGTGCCTTCGACCCTTCACCAGGTTCTAAAATTCCCAATGCCACAAGGAGTCAAAACATTCTACGGGGATCAGCCGGTCGCCAATGAAATATTTGCCATCGACAAAATGATACCGATATCAGTACTCTCATCAACGAAAGGGTCAAGTTCGAAGGGAAAGCATGAGATTAAATAGCAACCACAGACACTGGCCTCGACCCATCCGATGAGTAGGGGACTTACGAGGATGATGACTATAGGGTACCTCGATCCTTCATAATTCTCGATGATTCTGACGCCACAAAATAAACTATCGAAGAGCTGGAACAAATCATACTTATCGAGAATCTGCCCGATGGAAAGGTATACCTGGGCATGGGGTTAACTCCCGAGCTTAGGAAAACATTTATTCAATTTCTTAAAGCTAATATGAATTGTTTTGCCTGGTCCAATCTCGATATGACAGGTATCCCACCGGATATCATAACTTGGACCCGAAGTTCCACCCGGTGAAACAAAAAATAAGCCATCAGTATAAGGTCAAACAAACTTTCATCAAAGACGAGGTAACCAAAGTTCTCAAAATATGGTCTATCCGGAGATTAAAAATCCCGAATGGTTAGCGAATTTAGTAGTACTCCCCAAAAAAGGAAACAAGCTTAGGATGTGTGTATACTACAAAGAAATAAATAAATCACGCTTCAAGAATTCTTTTCCTTTGCCTAACATCGATCGCCTGATAGATCCCATGGCTGGCCATGAGATCCTCAGTTTTCTCGACACCTATTCCGGGTACAACCAAATACAAATGAATCCGAAAGACCAGGAAAAAACTTCGTTCATCACTAAGTATGGTACCTACTATTATAACATAATGCCATTCGGACTAAAAAATATTAGTGCAACCTATAAATGCCTAGTAAATCGAATGCTCGAAGAACAAATAGGGAAATCTACATAAGTTTATATTGATGACATGCTAGTTAAGTCCATACGAGCAGAGGACCATTTGAAGCATTTGCTGGAAACTTTGAATATATTGAAAAAATATAACATGAAGCTCAACACGGAGAAATGTGCATTTGGGGTTGGGTCCGGCAAGTTTCTTGGATTCATGGTGTCGAATTGAGAGATCGAGATCAACCCCAATAAGATCAAAGCAATGGAGGATATCGCGGTAGTGGATAATGTAAAGGTTGTACAAAGGCTAAACGGGCGCATTGCATCCCTAGGTCGATTCATCTCGAGATCGTCCGACAGAAGTCATCGTGTCTTCTCATTGCTGAAAAAGAGGAATAACTTCACATGGACCCCAGAATGTTAACAAGCTTTTGGGGAACTTAAGCAATATTTGTCGAGCATGCCGCTGCTTCACACGCCGAGGGCAGATGAACAACTTTACTTATATATGGAATTATTGAAGATAGCGGTATGTGGGGTCCTAGTCTGAGAAGAAAAAGGTACAGAATTCCCTATTTATTATGTCAGTCATACCCTAGGTGAAGCCGAAACTAGATATCCTCATCTAAAAAAGTTAGCATTCACTTTGATAAGCGCCTCTAGGAAACTTAAACCATACTTTCAATGTCATGTCATATATGTTGTAACAACTTATCCTCTCCAAAATATTTTGCCTAAACCCAAGATTTCGGAGCGATTGGCCAAATGGGCCGTAGAACTCAACGGGTACGATATTGAGTATCGACCTCGAACTACCATCAAGCCTCAAATCTTCGCAGACTTTGTGGCTGACTTCGCGCCAGCCATAGTGCCCAAGGTTGAAAGAGAATTATTAGTCAACTCGGGTATATATTCGGGGATTTGGACCCTCTTTACAAACGGTGCTTTGAAATTGAAGGGGTCCAGACTGGGCATCATGCTGAAACCACCCACAGGTAATATGATTAGACAATCTACTAGAACTGTAAAATTGAATAACAACGAGGCCGAATTATAACTGTGATATTTTTACATGATTTATACCCATCTTTGCCAAAGCTTTGTGAATAAATTAACATAAATCAGTCCTCAATTGCATAAAAATTGTGCTTGATTGTAGGTTTGAGCATTTAGATGTCAAAAATAAAATATCGGCTCACAAAAGAGTGAAATCTGCCAAGCATAAAGAGAGAAACTAAAATGGGAGCTAGGAGGCCATTGCTGTCACGCCCCAAAATCGAGGGACATGACCGGTGCCTGACCGGGTTGCCCCAGTCAAGCGGACCGGAGTGCCTTTCATTCCCACGCGTTACCCCTGTGTTGATTGTTTCTCATTAACCAAATATCTGACTAACCATGAATGATTTTACAATAAGCAAACAAATCATACGAGTGATTCATTAGCAAGTTTGCAGTTTTTACAACGCCCGACATACATCATGTATATACATAAGACTGAAATCCCACAGTTTACATGTCTAAGGAGCCTCTAGGATACAAAAAGGGGAATACAATACTTGCCGGTAACAAGGCTCCGGCTATACCTTACAAAACCAAAATGAAATCTAAACAGAAGTGGCATGAACCACACAGGGCCCCAAGGAAGAAAGGGGCTCACCAAAACGGGCAGTGGAAGGAGAAGGATACTACTGCCGATGAGCTGAAGTGCCTGCTACTGATCCACCTACAATCATAACACGAATGTAGCGTCCCCGGCAAAAGGGACGTCAGTACACTTGAATTGTATTGGTATGTATGGACAAACTTTGTCCCAAGTAAACTCAAGCCATTGAATTACATCAACAATTAATTAAGCCAGCCAACCATGTTTCCACATTTTCCTCATTTCAAATAATTCTCAACACAAAGCACTTTCTACGATCAACCAATTTAACAATAACCAATCAATCACATAAAGCACAAGTAGTCAAACAAAGGGGCAATCAGTGCCCCACAGGTTGCAAACTCTCCTGCTGTCTCCTTTCACAATTTCACATTATTGATTTTTATATCAATTTTCAATAGCGATTTCGATCGCTTTCCATCCTTATTACCCCCGACCACCCTTATTACCTCGGCCACCCTTATCACCCCAACCCACACCTTATTTCTTCATGTTACGGCGCGCAACCCGATCCCACCGTACATTTTTAAAACACAACAAGTACAAACAGCAGATAAGGCATTTCACACAATTTCAACAAGTTCAAATAAGCAACTTACAGGTTGGTTCATGTTCACAATTACTTCTCAAGCCAATATCACAACCAAGTTACAAATGTTCCAAAATCAAGAGTATTCATACCGTATTGTTCAATGACTTACCAATCCTCAAGTGTTTCGTTTCTTTTCCACAAAGTACCATATATGCCATTATAGCCATTATTCACAATTCTTTTACCAAATTAAGCTCTCATTTTACATCACTCATAGCTCAACAACAAACTTTGAATATCCAACAACAACATCAAGAATTTCACACAATCTGTCAATTTAACACGAACCAAACAAACTTCACACATATAGGCGATTTCACAAGAATCAAAATTAGCCATACATACCGGTGATGAGTTTTCTTCCGTTAACTTCCTACTTTATGCTTACCCAAGATATCCTACTCTTGCCAACCTTGTTCTTGAAGACTCTTACTTCTACTCACTTCTTTTTACTAGAAATCAAGTTCAATAATCATGCATGAGTGTAAAAATTCTATTTTCAAAAGCTATTATATGCAAACCTCTCTTTTTACCCAATTTAAAACTGAAAATCAAAGAAAATAGTTAGGGTTTTTACCTTGAAAAGATTGGGGAAGTTGAATCCTTGCCCTAGGATCCCTTGGAATTAAGTGGTTGGAACAATCTTTGAAGATGAAGAACTTCTCTCTCTAAAACCCCTCTATTCTCTCTCTAATTTTGGTAAGATGATATGAGAAAATGAGGGTGAAAGGTGTTATATTAAAGAAGAGATCGGGTCAAAATGTTACAAAAATCTGGGCCGGGGCGAATCTGCGGTGCACTTTGCGACCGCAGAATCAACATGCGGTCCCCATAGTGACCGCGGAATGGCCTCAAAATTCACTCAAGTTCTGTTACAGAATGCGACCAATATGCGGTCCGCATTCTTGATCTGCGGTCGCAAAGTGCACCGCAGATTCACTATGCGATCGCATATCGACCGCATTTTCAACACGATTTTGGGAGACTTTCTGGAAAGCTTTGCGGCAAGAATGCGGTCCGCATAACAGGTTTGCGGTCGCATTCTTGACCGCAAAATTGACACTTTTCGGAAAAATTAATTCTCTATATTTTTGAAACTTAAATCACTACCAAGGGTCCGAACCGCGGCGAGCTTGCTCGCCGCGAAGAATTCTACGCATTCGTAACGCATTATTCGGACCATGACCTATAGCTACTAGGTTTCATGCACAAAAATTTTACGGGGCCTTACAATTGCGGACCACACACAATTGTCATGCGGTCGCACAAGAAGACTAGGAAAACTACTAAGTCAAGAACATTGTGCGGTCCACACTGAGTTGGAATGTGGACGCACATGTGACAATCAGAAAGCTGAAAAATAGAGGAATATCTCATGCGGACCGCATCTAATTCTACGCGGTCCGTGATGCTGAGGGCAAGAAAAATATTCTAAGGCAAATATCCCACGCGGCCGCACTCCAAAACAGTGCGGTCTGCATGGAGGCATGATCAGAGACCCAGCATGGAAGAAAAGATTATAGTGCAACCACACAGCATTTTCACGCGGTCCGTATTGTTCAACAGTGCGGCCGCACATCATTTGTATGCGGTCTGCGTGACTTAACCCACGCTGCCGCATCTCATTTTATTGCGGTCCACGTCCATGATTCAGAAGTCTAAATTTGGCAGACCTTTTACCCTATGCGGCCGCATGTCGTTTTCATGCGGTCCGCGACAGACCCTCAGGGGTATTTTTGTCCAGATTTTCTAGGTTAGTATAAATAGAATATTTTACTTTTTTTAGGTTAAGTTTTATATAGTGTACGAGCAGCTGAGCACGGAGCAACGTATTTGTGCCTATTTTAGGCTATTTTGACTGGTTTTGAACGTGGAATTAATTGTAGTTGATTTCTAATTCAATATTATGTCATTCTCTACCATTATTTCTTTTGTTTATATTGATTCCATGAGTAGCTAAACCCATTAGCTAGGGTTGTGGCTCAACCCTAGTGTGGGTAATTAATGAGTGTTGTTGATTAATGTTTGGATTATATTGAGTGTGTAGTATTTGGGTTGTTTGTATGTTTTAACTAAGATTTGGTGGTTGCAAACACTAAGTCTAGCTTAGTGGATTAGGATTTTGCTTGAGAAAGAGAGTCTAAGTCCTCTCAATCAATCCAATAGGAATTTCGGATGGACCCATGAGAATGGTAGTCCCAAGTAACTGGTTAAACCTCGAGAGAGTAATCACCCTACCCGAACCATTAGTTGCTCGGGCTTATTAGCCTACTCAATTGGTCTTGAGAGAGCCAATTGGGTATGATCACTCTCTCTACCAAGAGGTGTTAGAGTGAGACTTAAGTGCAACGGTTAGCTATGTATCCCATGTTATCATCCTTACATTGAGATTCATTACCTGTTAATTAGCTACCTAGGCAAGTGCTACGACCCTAGTGCTTTTTCCTATTTGCATACAACTTAGTGTTATCATTTCGCAACTCTAGTTATAATTATAGTTAAAAATCATTAGATGATAATTGAAGAAACCCAAAAATGTTAGAAGCCCAATTAGGAGCTACATCGCTTAATTAGTCTCCACAAATACTTGACTCCAATGTCATGCTCTCTGAGGAATTGACCCCGAAAAATCACTATCGGGTAAAAGTTATTAGCGCCTACTCTTCCTAAGGGTTGAGTTTGCAACAATCACTTTTTGGCACCGTTGTCGGGGAGCTTACGATGTTCAACTATTTGTGTAGCTAGTTTAGTGTTTGGCTTCTTTTTCCTTCTTTGTACTAGCTTATTAGTGTCAATCCAACAGGTACAAATGGCTTTGAACGGGAATATTCCTCTTGACAATGTGGGCGTGGGGGAGGAGGTTGAAGATGTTGAACAAGATGAACTCCAAGTTCCACAAGCAAGAAGAGGTAGAAATGCAAATGTTAATCCTAATGATGCAATCCCAGACCCTCCTCCGCCTCAACCAAGAGTTTCTCCAAGGGTTCTTACTAACCATGGTTATGCAAGTGCAATAGTTCCTCCCCGAATCCGGGTGGGGAACTTCCAAATTACAAATGTGATGTTGACTCTTCTTGAACAACGTGGGTATTTCACGGGTGCCTCCGACCAAAATGCATATAAGCACTTGAAGGGATTCGTGGATTCTTGTTGGGCAAGTAAGCAAACCAATGTCTGCGAAGATGCTCTAAGGTTGAGGATTTTCCCGTTTTCTCTTCGAGGTAAAGCTCTTTATTGGTTAGAAAGGTTTCCGAATCATTCAATTAATACTTGGGACGAATTGGCGGACAAGTTCATTGCCAAGTTCTTCTTTCCGAGTCATATGGCGGTGCTCCGTGACGAGATTTTAGCCTTCAAACAAGAACCGACGGATCCATTGCATGAAATATGGGAGAGGTTTAGAACCATGGTGAAGGAGTGTCCGAACAATGACATGAATGATGTTATGATCCAACAGACGTTCTATAGAGGTATCAACACAACAAACCAATGCATTGTTAACCAACTGTCTGGAGGACAATTCATGAAGCTCCCATATGATGAAGCATGTAATGTGCTTGATAAGATGGCCGATACTTCATCATCATGGTAAAGTCGGGCGAATGTTCCTCAAGGTGATCCAAATGTGATACACATGCACAAAGAGTTACATGAGCATGGCCAAGCAACAGCCGAGCTTACTACCACCATGAATCAATTAGAAAAAGCACAATTGCAACAAGTGCAAAATCCAAGACAAGTCAATGCAATGGAAGGGGTAAGCATGACGAAGAGAAGGCAAAGGGGGCCACAACAACAAGGAGCTTGTGACAATTATAATGATGGTAGTAGGTATTCAAATGAGTGTTATGATGAACAAGACAAAGATTGCCAATATGTGAACAATTTCCAAGGTAATAGAGGGAATCAAAGCAACCAACAATGGCGGTCTCAAGGGAATTGGAATAATCAACAAGGTGGAAACAATTGGAACAATAATAATCAATCCCAAGGCGGCGGACATTGGAATGGAGGTAACCAAAGAAATTGGGGAAATCAAGGCAATAATAGTGGCAATTGGAGCGGAGATAACAACAACTGGAACAATAATTGGAATAATAAATGGAGGCCAAGGTAATCAGGGGCTTCAAAGGCCCCCGATGTTTCAGAAACCCAACAATCCACCACCTTATCACAACAAGGTCAAAGCTCATCGGGGAATGAATTTGGAAGGATTGAAATAATGTTTGAACAAATGATGAAAAGGAATCAAGATTCGAATGCGCAATTAGCTTCTCAAAATACCTCAATCCGCAACTTATAAGTACAACTTGGACATATTTCACAATCCCTAAACACTCGCCAAAAGGGTGAATTACCTAGTGACACGGTGGTGAATCGTAAGGGTGGGCAAAACAACCTTGTAATGGCGGTAACCACACGGAGTGGACGAGGCGGTAAAGTTAATGCCTCAAGAAAGAATCAAGCCATAGTGGAAGAAGATGAGTTTCCCAATTGTGATATGCCTACGGGGGTTGATGATGTTGTATAGACAAGTGCAAGAGATGACGTGAGAATTAACATTCAAGAACCGGGGGAAGAGACTCAAGAGAACGTGAACCCGTCTAGGGAACATGCTATAGATATGCCCGAGCCGGTAGTGCAAAAGGCCAAGAGACCATTTCCTAGGCCTCCTCCACCATACCCTCAACGTTTGGTGAAACAAAGGAGTGATAATCAGTTTAAAAAATTCATTGACATGATGATGTGGTTAACCATAAACATGCCCTTGGTGGAAGCGTAAGAACAAATGCTCAGGTATGCGAAATTCATGAAGGAGTTGGTCACTAAAAAGAGGTT
Organism: Nicotiana noctiflora; assembly: GCA_032618575.1. NCBI lineage: Eukaryota > Viridiplantae > Streptophyta > Magnoliopsida > Solanales > Solanaceae > Nicotiana > Nicotiana noctiflora. The sequence continues at coordinate 222,373 of JASVEL010007319.1, forward strand.
GATGGAATGGGAAACGATCAAAACGACACATCAAGTGAGTGAGATAGTGCACTCCATGGTCCCAAAGCTTGAAGATCCGGGAGTATTCACCATACCATGCACTATTGGAACCGCCAATTTCGCCAAAGACCTATGTAACTTGGGGGCAAGCATCACTCTCATGCCATATTCAGTATTCAAAACCTTGGGGATCGGGAAACCTCACCCGACATCAATGTGGTTGCAAATGGTGGATAGATCCATGAAGATGCCGCTGGGTATCATTGACGACGTGCTTGTTCGAGTTGACAAGTTCATTTTGCCGGCTGATTTTGTAATCCTTGATTGCGAAGTGGATTTTGAGGTTCCTATCATTCTTGGAAGGCCTTTCTTAGCAACTGGTAAAGCTTTGGTGGATGTTGAAGCGGGGGAGTTAACTTACCAGGTTGCTGATGAAAAAATAGTTTTCCATGTATGCAAGTCGATAAGGCAACCTAATAGTACCAAAGTTTTTTCGTTTGTTGACATTGTCATGGCAGTGATAGTGGATGACACAAGCGCCATGATCAATGTTGAAGACCCACTTGAAGCGGTACTCTTGAACATGGAAACTAATGATGATGCCGGAAGAATTGAGTGTAAATGCTTTGCATGGTATGGGCTCGTACTCTTATGAGCCGAGAAAGTTGTCATTGGATCTTGAGAATCGTAAGAACCCTCCAACAAAGCCATCTATTGAGGAGCCACCAGTGTTGGAGTTGAAACCACTTCCTCCTCACCTAAAGTATGAATACTTGGGACCCAATTTCACTTTACATGTTATTCTTTTGTCTTGCTTAACTAACTTGTAGGTGGACGCCACTTTGGCAGTTTTACAAAAGTGTAAGCGGGCGATTGGATGGAACTTGGCAGATATTCGGGGCATAAGCCCCTCCTTTTGTACGCACAAGATCATTTTGGAGGATGATGCACGGCCGTCACTTGAACACCAAAGAAGATTAAATGAAGCTATGCAAGAGGTGGTCAAGAAGGAGGTTATCAAGTGGTTGGATGTCGGTGTGGTCTACCCAATATCAGATAGTTCATGGACCTCCCCTGTCCAATGTGTTCCTAAAAAGGGTGGCATCACGGTGGTCACAAATGCAAACAATGAGTTGATCCCGACCCGCACGGTCACGGGGTGGAGATTGTGCATGGATTATAGAAAGCTCAACAAGGTTACCAGGAAGGATCATTTTCCCCTGCCATTTTTGGACCAAATGCTTGATCATTTGGCGGGCCGGGCTTATTATTGCTTCCTTGATGGCTACTCGGGGTATAACCAAGAAAAGACAACATTCACTTGTCCATATGGCATTTTCGCATTCTCAAGGTGCCGTTCAGACTTTGCAATGCACCCGCAACCTTCCAGCAATGCATGATGGCAATCTTCACCGGCATGTTGTAGGGCATATTGGAAGTGTTGATGGATGATTTTAGTGCAGTGGGGGATTCTTTTGATGAATGTTTGGGAAATTTGGACAAAGTGTTGAAGAGATGCGAAGAGACGAATCTTGTGCTAAATTGGGAGAAATGTCATTTTATGGTGCAAGAAGGAATCATTTTGGGGCATAAAATTTCAAAGAATGGCATTAAAGTGGACAAAGTAAAAATTAAAGTCATCTCGAGGCTACCTACCCCCACCTCTGTCAAGGGGGTGAGGAGTTTCTTAGGTCATGCCGGATTCTACCGATGTTTCATCAAGGATTTCTCAAAGGTCGTGAACCAATTATGCAAGTTGTTGGAGAAGGACGTGAAGTTTGTGTTCGATGAAAAGTGCATGGAATCCTTTGAATTGTTGAAGCATAATTTGACTACCACTCCCATTATCACCGCCACCAAATTGGGATTTGCCATTTGAATTAATGTGCGACGCTAGTAATGTGGCAGTTGGTGCGATGTTAGGTTAAAGAATTAACAAGATGTTCACCCGGTGTACTATACAAGTAAGACAATGAATGAGGCTCAAAAGAATTATACGGTCACCGAGAAGGAATTTCTAGCTATTGTTTTTTCCATGGAGAAGTTTTGCCCATACCTTATGGGAGCCAAGGTGATTATTCATACCGATCATGCGGCCCTTAGGTACTTGATGACAAAGAAAGACTCAAAAGAAAGATTGATGAGATGGGTGTTACTTTTGCAAGAATTTGATCTTGAGATTAATGATAGAAAGGGGGGCGAAAATCAAGTCGCGGATCAATTGTCCCGGCAAGAGGAAGAAGGAAGACCAAGCAATGGAGTTGATATTAATGATGCTTTTCCGGATGAACAACTCCTTGTGGTGTCGATACATGATATGCCATGGTTTGCGGATGTAGCCAATTATCTTGTGACCGACATCATCCCGTATGAGCTCTCTTCTAACCAAAGGAAGAAGCTCAAGCGGGATAGTTTGGATTTCTATTGGGACGAGCCATATTTGTGCAAACTTTGTACCGATGGGATGATTCGTTTTTGTGTCCCGGAAGAAGAACAATTGAGCATATTGGAAGCATGCCACTCTTGCCCTTATGGTGGTCATCATGGGGGGGGGGGGGAGAACGACATCTAAATTTCTATGTTGCGGTTTCTATTGGCCCACCCTGTTTCAAGATGCAAACGATTTAGTAAAGAGGTGTGATGCATGTCAACGAGCCAGAGGGATTTCTAAAAAAGATGAGATGCCTCTTAACACCATTTTGGAGGTTGATATTTTTGATGTTTGGGGCATTGACTTCATGGGCCCGTTTGTTAGCTCTTGTGGGAACACGTACATTCTTGTGGCGGTAGATTATGTCTCTAAATGGGTGGAAGCCGTGGCTCTACCCAACAATGAAGCCCGGAGTGTTGTGGCATTCTTGAAGAAGCAGATTTTCACTAGATTTGGAACCCCTCGTGCTATCATTAGTGATGGGGGGTCCCATTTTTGCAACAAGGCTTTCGACTCTTTGCTCACTAAATATGGAGTTAACCACAAAGTGACTACTCCATACCATCCCCAAGCAAATGGTCAAGTGGAAGCTTCTAACAGGGAAAACAAGAGTATTTTGTCCAGAACAATAAATTCAAATAGGACCGATTGGTCAAAGAAGTTGGATGATGCTCTTTGGGGCTATAGGACGGCTTACAAAACTCCAATTGGTATGTCTCAATATCGGTTGGTATTTGGTAAGGCTTGTCATCTTCCGGTGGAGCTCGAGCACAAGGAGATGTGGGCTTTAAAGAAGTTTAATTTGGAATGGGATGTGGCAGCCAACCTCCGAGTGGACCAATTGAATGAGCTTGACGAATTTCATTTTCATACTTACTCTAGCTCATCTTTGTACAAGGACAAAATGAAGTACTTACATGATAAATATGCTAGAGGCAAGGAATTCAAGGTTGGTGATATGGTCCTTCTCTTCAACTCAAAGCTAAGGTTGTTCCCAGGGAAACTCAAGTCCAAATGGAGTGGGCCCTTTGAAGTTGTTTGTGTAACTCCTTTCGGTGGCCTTGATCTCAAGAGCAAAAATGGTGAAATATTCCGGGTTAACGGGCAACGAGTCAAGCATTATTTTGGAAAAGTTGATGATAGCCATGTGGTGGAACTCATTCATTTGAAGTAGAGATGATTGTAACCCGCATAGTGCCGCAACGTTAAATCGGGCACTTCTTGGGAGGCAACCCCTGTCTTTTATGTTTCTTCATTTTTCTAATTACAGAGTAGGATTTGTGAACTGATGTGTCGTGAAGTGTTGCAGAAATGCTGTTGAAATAGTGCATGGTTGAAAATAAAAATTGGACAGTATCTCTCCAGTTGCCACGCGGCCGCATAACCATTTTTGTGCGGTCCGCGTGAGATTGGACTCACCAGCAGGTGCTCTGAAGTTTGCCCACGCGGCGGCACACGAAATCAGTGCGTTCCGCGTGGAACTTGTGGGAAAAGCACAACAAATTAGTGCGGTCCGCATGGAATAATGATGAAAAAAAGCTCCTCTGAAGTTTCCCATGCGGCCACATACCAAATCAGTGCGGTCCGCATGGGCTGACTTAAGAAACAAAGGCTGGAAAAACCCTACGCCGTCCTTATGCCAAAAGTGTGCGGCCACATAGGTCGGTAAGTTATAGGCCCCATGGTTCTCTATAAATAGAGACCTAAGGCAACCTTTAATCCTTTTCACACTATTCACTCTTAAAGCAAATTTTTTTACTGTTCATATACCCAGAGCTGCACACACATCAAAGTAGTCTTCATTCTTGGTAATGTTTCACCTCTACATCTATTAATTCATATTATTTTTATTTTTATTTAGTTCATGATAGAATAACTTCTTAATTTCTCAATTCTTTTTTATTTTATTTTTAATTGATTGGGATATATAGATTGAATTCTAGGTGTTTGGGTTGAACATTTTCTGATCAAATTACTGAGTAGGGACAATTAGGTTAACAAAATTGATCATAACAATGTGAAAAATGACAAAATTGGACTGCTCAGGGATATTTGCCCAATGCGGCCGCACAACATTTTTGTGTGGTCCCCATGATTTTACTCATAAGGTGTACACTCTCAGTGCGGACCACGTGACATTTTTGTGCGGTCCGCGTGGTTTCAGTGCAGCCGCAGTCCAAAACAGTGCGGACCGCGTGGCTCATTTTTGGAGAATACATCTTCCTGATTCAAATTTAATGCGGCCTTATACCAAAAGTGTGCGGTCCGCGTTGGATCCACGCGGCTGCGGTTCAAAACAGTACGGACCGCATGGCCAGCCTTCAGAGAGTTGTTCCTCTTGAACCATAACCAATGCGGCCGCGTGACAAAATAGTGAGGTCCGCGTAGGTCATTAACTAAGCCTATGCTTCAATTTATTTGGTCTGTGCAGACTGCACGACATTATTGTGGGGTCCGTGTGGTATCAAACATATAACTGTGTGATTGTACTATTTCATTGCCCCTTTATGCCTTGCTTTGACTAACATATTTAGACTTGTATTTTATGCAGATAATGGTGAAACATCGTGGAGGTGGGCAATCTCAACGTAGGGGCAAAGATAAACAACCCGGGAGAGGTGGTTCCTCCCGAGGAGGAAACAGAAAAGGGTGCATAAACTCACTCCCGAGGCAAGAGCGAACATAAAGAAAACCTAGAAAATAATCCGGGCTGCTGATAAGGCTGCCTCCCACACTACGGGGAGTGAGTATGCACCCTCCAGGAGTGCAACCTCAGAGTCTGCCCCCACACACTTGACGGTATCAATAGGCCTTCATGACTCCCCGTCTCCAGAGCAAGACAATGCTGCCACCTCCAAGCGAGCAATGACTGTGGCATCTTCGAACTTGTCTGATGGGTCCGGAACCAAATACTCCACATCTCCCATAGCTTCACTATCAGAGGAGAGTGGAGAGCAATCAGGAGATAGCCAAGAAGAGGCTGAGGGAGGTGAACCTCAAGTAGGGGGTATTGAAAGGTCAAGAAAGCCAGTTGTGTGGGAGGATAGGTTCGTCGGTGAAATCGATTTCCACCGATTTAGGGAATGGTGGCCTAAAAGAAAACTCATCTTAGAAAGACGATTCATTGATGTAGACCTACTCCCTCACAACCCTCATGTTCAAGCTCAATTCCCTATGAGGGCGGGTTGGGGATTCTTCAAAGAATCGGTAGAGTTGGCAAATGAGCATATGGTAAAGGAATTCTACACCAACATCTACAATATCGTTCAGGGGTCTACAACTACCAAGGTCACGGACAAGGTAGTGCTTTTTGACGGAAATCTCTGAATGATTTTTTGGATTTGCGGAGGAAGATGAGTCTCAATACTTGGAGACGTTGGCACTGAAAGAAGAACTCGCCCATGGTTAGCTGAAATCTTATCACCTTCAGGAACAGTGCCAGTGTGGCTTCGGGCTCAAGAATAGATATATAGGAACACCCTCAGCTTTGAAGCAAAAGGTTGGTTGACATTCGTGTGTAATCGGCTTGACCCGACCACACACGACCATCTTGTTCCCATTGATCAAGCTGTCCTTGTTGCTTCCATCATGGAGGGGTTCCCATTGAATGTGGTATATATCATGCAGAGGGTGATCTCAACTGTTGGGAATGAGACCAAAACCAACTACCCCTTCCCAAACACACTGACACTGTATTTCCAAGAGTTAGGGGTACAGAAGAAAATTTTTGATGTGAAGGTCCAACCGGTAAACCCCTACTCTTGGTATGATCAAATGGGCCCTGACAACCCGAATAGTGCGAAGAAAGGTCAGGCATCCACGTCCTCCACAGTTGGCCAGTCTTAAGAGCCAACTATTATGGTACAGCCCAGTGGCACTAGCTTGGTGCCCCTAGGGTCTTCTTCAGCACCATCTTCTTCTTTTGCTGAGCCACTAGTTCCAGTCTCCAAGACTCACAGGTTCACGGCCAACCAGCTCACCCATTCACTACCCACTTTGAACAACTGGATGTCGGCAGCGACATCCAAGTTATCCACTTTGATAGCAGCTGTTCAGGCCGAGATAGCATTAGTGACGGTTTGTCACGCCCCAAATCGAGGGACATGACCGGCGCCTGACCGGGTTGCCCCAGTCAAGCGGACCTGGGTGCCTTTCATTCCCACGCGTTAACCCTGTGTTGATTGTTTCTCATTAACCAAATATTTTACCAATAATGACCGATTTCATAATGCATAAACATAACCATGTGATTGATTCACTAACAAGTTCATAATTTATATTTACAACGCCCCATACATATACATAGGCCACAATCCCACGGTTTACATGTCTATGGAGCCTCTAGGATACAAAAAGGGAAATACAATACTTGCCGGTAACAAGGCTCCGGCTATACCTTACAAAACCAAAATGAAATCTAAACCGAGTGGCATGAACCACACAAGGCCCCGAGGAAGAAAAGGGCTCACCAAAATGGGCAGTGGAAGGAGAAGGATACTACTGCCGATGAGCTGAAGTGCCTGCTACTGATCCACCTACAATCATGACATGAATGTAGCGCCCCCGGCAAAAGGGACGTCAGTACACTTGAATTGTACTGGTATGTATGGACAAACTTTGTCCCAAGTAAACTCAAGCCATTAAATTACATCAACAATTAATTAAGCCGGCCAACCATGTTTCCACATTTTCCTCATTTCAAATAATTCTCACACAAAGCACTTTCTACTATCAACCAATTTAACAATAACCAATCAATCACGTAAAGCACAAGTAGTCAAACAAAGGGGCAATCAGTGCCCCACAGGTTGCAAACTCTCCTGCTGTCTCCTTTCACAATTTCACATTATTGATTTTTGTATCAATTTTCAATAGCGATTTCGATCGCTTTCCATCCTTATTGCCCCCGACCACCCTTATTACCTCGGACACCCTTATCACCCCAACCCACACCTTATTTCCCCACGTTGCGGCGCGCAACACGACCCCGCCTTACAGTTGAAAACACAACAATTTCAAACAGCAGATAAGGTACTACACACAATTTCAACAAGTTCAAATAAGCAACTTACACATTGGTTCATGTTCTCAATTTCTTCTCAAGCCAATATCAAAACCAAGTTACAAGTATTCCAAAATCGAAAATGCCCACATAATCATGTTCAACAATTTACCACGATTAAGGTGTTTCAAATTCCTTCCACAATAAGCCAAATACGCCATCACAATGGTTGTTCCCAATTCTTTACCAATCTCGATTACCTTTTTATCTTTCAATTCATATTTCATACCACACCACACGTAGTTCAACATCAATCAAATGCTCAACAAGGAAATCAAAGAATTACGTAAAATTTCTCAATTTGACACATGCCAAAACAATTCGCACACATTTGGGCGATTTTACAAGAATCAAAATTAGCCATACATACCTGGTGATGAGTTTTCTTCCGTTAACTTCCTACTTTATGCTTACCCACGCTATCTTACTCTTGCCAACCTTGTTCTTGAAGACTCTTACATCTACTCACTTCTTTTTACTAAAAATCAAGTTCAATAATCATGCATGAGTGTAAAAATTCTATTTTTAAAAGCTATTATATGCAAACCTCTCTTTACCCAATTAAAACTGAAAATCAAAGAAAATAGTTAGGGTTTTTACCTTGAAAAGATTGGGGAAGTTGAATCCTTGCCCTAAGATCCCTTGGAATTAAGATGGTTGGAACAATCTTTGAAGATGAAAGATTTCTCTCTCTAAAAACCCTCTCTTCTCTCTCTAATTTTGGTAAGATGATATGATAAAATGAAGAAGAAGTGTGTTATATTAAAGAAGAGATCGGGTCAAAATATTACAAAAATCGGGGCCGGGGTCAATTATGCGGTGCACTATGCGACCGCAGAATCAACATGCGGTCCGCATAGTGACCGCAGAATTGCCCCAAATTTTACACAGGTTCTGTTAAGGAATGCGGCCAGAATGCGGTCCGCATGCTTGATCTGCGGTCGCAAAGTGCACCGCAGATTTGACATGCGATCGCATATCGACCGCACTTTTGACACGATTTTTGGGAAACTCTCCGGAACGTTTTGCGGCAAGAATGCGGTCCGCATGTCAGGTTTGCGATCGCATTCTTGACCGCATATTGGACACTTTTCGGAAAAAATTAATTCTCTACATTTTTGAAACTTAAATCACTACCAAGGGTCCGAACCGCGGCGAGCAAGCTCGCCGCGAAGAATTCTACGCATTCCTAACACATAATTCGGACCATGACACCACAGCTACTAGGTTTTATGCACAAAATTTTTACGGGGCCTTACACGGTTGAGGTACCTGCTTCAATCGAAGACACCTTGAAGAAAATACTGGAAAACCAGGAAGCAATGATGAAGAAGCAGGATTACTTAGCCAAGTCAGTTGGCGAGCACAGCAAAGCACTGAAGAGCTTGGCAAAGGAGCATAGAAAGCTTAGGAAGACCAAAGCCTCAAAGGAGGAGGTAGCAGCATTGAGGACACATGTGGACAGGCTAGTGGCGAATCAGCTGCCACTAGACTTGTTACTTGAGGAGCCTATCACAGAGACCCCCATCGAGCAGTCACCAGCTGAGGATCTTCGGCCCGAAGAAGAGGAAACTCCCCAACACGGAGGGAGTTGTGATTACCTTAGCCACTGAGCGTGAGGATTCTCCTCCTGCACAGTCAGATCCTCCTCCTACTCAATTAGATGAGCCTCCTACACAGTCAGATGAGCTTCCAGCACCCCTCCCAGTAGTACAGCAGCAGGCTGGGGACCAGTCTGAGGTCCTTGCTAACACACAGGACGTGGGAGCTACCGAGCAGCAAGCACATGCAGATGAGGCTTGAGGGGCCATTTCCTATATCCCCTGCTCTTTCCTTTTTGATGTTATATTTTGTAGTTAGCATTGAGGACAATGCTAGCTTTTATTTGTGGGGGTGTGGCCCTACTTCTTTTTGGTTAAACTGGATGATTGTATATTTTTTTTCACTTTGTCTTTCTTTTCAGTACATTCGTAGACATAGTTTGATTGTATATAAACTTTAATTTTGAATATCTTTAGTTGTATATTCTACTATCTTTGTGTACATATTCATTTGGTTGGCGGTTGATGGTTTTTCTTCGGTTTTGTTATTTTTGTTAGATTTTTCGCGATAGTTGCAAGGTTAGGCTCATGGCCTTGTTTTAGTTTTTGTCTTGGATATTGAAATAAACCCTTGGTTTTATTTATGCCACTGTTCTTTCCAAGGGTAGTTTGTTGTGTGAACGGGGTGCCTCTTCTCAATGATAGATAGCGTGACGACTTTCTTAAGGGTCGAGTCAGTTTTTCTTGTTTTCTTTCTTTTTCTTCAAGTTTTTGGTAGTTAAGGGTACCTCAAGAAAAGCTTCAGTTGGGCCTAGAACATTTTCCCTTGATCTCATGGCCAAGGACATTGAGTTGTGTTTAGGAAGGTGAAAGTTGTGGCCTTGAGACTTTTGCGTTGACCAAACAATCATCATAAGGCAATCTTTAACCGTTGTGCGCTTGAAGTATACTAGAGGTTATTGTGGGCCCTCGACTCAATTTCTGGCAATCCTTGAGTGTATGTGTCGTGATGACTTACTTTGTGAGCCCAAGTTCTGTGCCAATGGTTTAGAAATTGCCCCGAATGTGTGTTGAGGCGAAATTATGGGTGAAACTTGACTCTTGGAGTGATTGTAGGCTATCCTTGATCCAACAATATCTTATTGACCCTTTTACATGAACCACCAATAGAATGATCCCTAGTTCACCCCTTTTGAGCCTTGAACTTTTTCTTTCATGAACCAAAAGTTACAAGCCTATACCCATTTTGATGAAACTCTCTCTTGCCACCCGAGTCTTCCCTTAAGTAATGGAAAATATCTAAGTTTGGGGGAGAGGCAAGAAAGGCACCAATGAGATAAAAAGGCATGAAAGCAAAAAGAAAAAGAAAATAGGCAATGATAAAGAGAATAAGCATAAGAAAGGCAAAAGTGAATGAAACCCAAAAAGGGAACCGAAAGTTATCAAGCAAAAGGAAAAAGATGTGAAAAAGGTAAACAAAAAGGATAAAATGTCTTGAAGTGCACAAGAAAGAGTGACATGGTGTCCCTCTAACCCCTTTCAAGAAAGATTACTCAAATGAGGTATGCCAAAGCGCACCAAATGAGGTGCTTAAGCGAAGATTGAACTCATGTAAACTAAGCATATCCCACCATTACCCAAAAGCCTTCACAATGACTCCTCGAAATCCCTATATGATCTCGAGTTAAGGAAAGCTCTCATTAGTGGATACTTACATGAAGGGTAAGCATATGGTACCTAGAGTTGGACTTAGGGTATCTTCTTTGAGATTGATGAGAGAGAATTCCTTCCACCTCAATGTTTGTGTTGATACTCTAAATGGTGAGGTTCACTTAGGGAGAGATGGGGATTTAGGTTTGGGATCCACAATGACCATGATTCTTTCAAAAGGTTCAATGATGAAATGTGTCAAATCTTGAGGTTCTTGTGTCACACTTGATCCACAATGTTTTCAAAGATTTAAACGTGTTGATGATGCATTTTCATTGAGGGCAATTGTTAGTCCCAATTGATGCAATTGAGGTTACCCCTAGGACAAAGCAGGAATTTCTTGGATGTTTTTCATTGAAGGGTAGGTCTTGTCTTGTTTGCTTGAGGACAAGCAAAGGTTTAAGTTTGGGGGAGTTGATAATTGTGATTTTTACATGATTTATACCCATCTTTGCCTAAGCTTTGTGAATAAATTAACATAAATCAATCCTCAATTTCTTACAAATTGTGCTTGATTGCAGGTTTGAGTAGTTAGATGTCAAAAATCACACATCGGCTCACAAAGGAGTGAAATCTGCCAAGAATAAAGAAAGAAACTGAAATGGGAGCTAGAAGGCCAGTGTGGACCGCATACAGTTGTCATGCGGCCGCATAAGAAGACTAGGAAAACTACTAAGTCAAGAACCCTGTGCGGTCCGTACTGATTTGGAATGCGGACGCACAGGTGAGAATTAGAAAGCTGAAAAATGGAGGAATATCTCATGCGGACCACGATGCCGAGGGAAAGAAAAATATTCTAAGGCAAATATCCCATACGGGTGCACTCCAAAATAGTGCGGTCCATGTGGATGCATGATCAGAGACCCAGCATGGAAAAAAATACTGCAGTGCGGCTGCGCAACATTTTCACGCGGTTCGCATTATTCAACAGTGCGGCCGTACATCATTTGTATGCGGTCCGCGTGACTTAACCAACGCGGCTGCATGTCATTTTATTGCGGTCTGTGTCCATGATTCAAAAGTCTAAATTTGGCAGACCGTTTACCCTATGCGGCCGCATGTCATTTTCATGCGTTCCGCGATAGACCCTCAGGGGTATTTTTCTCCATATTTTCCTGGGTAGTATAAATAGAATATTTTACTTTTTAGGTTAAGTTTTATATAGTGTACGAGAAACTGAGCACGAGGCAACGTATTTGCGCCTATTTTAGGCTAATTTTACTGCTTTTGAATGTGAAATTAATTGTAGTTGATTTCTAATTCAATATTATGTCATTCTCTACCATTATTTCTTCTTTTTATATTAATTCCATGAGTAGCTAAACCCATTAGCTAGGGTTGTGGCTCAACCCTAGTGTGGGTAATTAATGGGTGTTGTTGATTAATGTTTGGATGATATTGGGTGTGTAGTATTTGGGTTGTTTGTATGTTTTAACTAAGATTTGGTGGTTGCAAACACTAAGTCTAGCTTAGTGGATTGGGATTTTGCTTGAGAAAGAGAGTCTAAGTCCTCTCGATCAATCCAACAGGAATTTGGGATGGACCCATGAGAATGGTAGTCCCAAGTAACGGGTTAAACCTCGAGAGAGTAATCACCCTACCTGAACCATTAGTTGCTCGGGCTTATTAGCCTACTCAATTGTTATCGAGGGAGCCAATTGGGCAAAATCACTCTCTCTACCGAGAGGTGTTAGAGTGAGAGTTTAGTGCAATGGTTAGCTATGTATCCCATGTTATCCTCCTTACATTGAGATTCATTACATGTTAGTTAGCCATCTAGGCAAGTGCTACGACCCTAGTGCTTTTTCCTATTTGCATACAACTTAGTGTTATCATTTAGCAATTGTAGTTATAATTGTAGTTAAAAATCATTAGTTGATAATTGAAGAAACCCAAAAATTTTAGAAGCCCAATTAGAAGCTACATCGCTTAATTAGTCTCCACAAATACTTGACTCCAATATCAAGCTCTCTGAGGAATTGACCCCGAAAAATCACTATCGGGTAAAAGTTATTAGAGCCTACTCTTCCTAAGGGTTGAGTTTGCAATGATCACCGAATATGAGGCAATAATTGTAGGTATCGAACTAGCCAAAGTCTTGGGAGCAGAGGTGATCGAAGCCAAATATGACTCCCTCCTCTTTGTGAATCAATCTAACGGAACCTTTGAAGTTTAAGAGGAACGAATGCAAAGATGCTTGGATAGGCTACAACTAACTCTACATAGGTTCAAAGAATGGACTTTGCAAAATTTGTCTCGAGATCAAAATAGCAAAGCCGATTCCCTCGCAAATCCAGGCTCGTCGGTCAAAGACGACGAACTCAATTCAAGGGCTGCCATACAACTCATGAGGCCAGTAGTCGAAGAAGGTCACACCAAGATAAACTCCACAAGCTTGACCTGGGATTGAAGAATTAAATACATCGAGTATTTGAAGAATGGATAACCTCCTTCCGATCCAAAGGAATCGAGGGCCCTGTGCACGAAAGCAGCACGATTTAGCTTGTCCGAAGATAGAACCTAACTCAGAAGGATGTTCAACGGTACGCTAGTGATATACTGGGGACCGAGAGAGTTCGAGTATGTTTTGAGGGAAATCCACGAAGGCACATGTGGGAACCACTCAAGTGCCGAATCACTAGTTCAAAAGTTTATCAGAGCTGGCTATTACTGGATTGATATAGAAAAAGGTACAAAGGAGTCTGTGCAAAAATGTGATAAATGTCAAAGACATGCTCTAATGATTCATCAACTCGTGGAGCTGATGCATTTGATTTTATCCCCATGGCCGTTCATGAAGAGGGGGATGGACATCCTCGGCCCTCTTCCATCGTCACCAGGTAATACTCAATTTTTTTATTTATGACTGACTATTTCTCTAAATGTGTTGAAGCACAAGCCTATCAGAAGGCCATGGACAAAGAAGTCATTGACTTTATTTGGGACCACATCATAAGTCAATTCGGAATACCTGCTAAAATTGCATATGATGAAAATAATTTATCGACAGCAAGGTGACCAAATATATCGAAGGTCTCAAGATTAATAGAATTTTGTCAACACCTTATAATCTTAGTGGAAATAGGCAAGCCGAATCGGCCAACAAAACCATAATACAAAACCTCAAGAACAGTTTGATCGACACCAAAGGAAAATAGAGAGAAGTCCTGCCCGAAGTCCTTTGGGCGTATCGCAAAACTTCGAAGTCTAGTACTGGGGCTAACCCATTCTCTTTGATTTATGGAGTCGAAGATTTAATACCAGTTGAAGTTTGGGATCCGAGCATCATATTCCGATATGCGATGAAGGAATGAAATTTGAGGCCATGAATATGATTTTGGAGCTATTAGTTGAACAACATGAAGTTTCCTTTATTCGATTGGCTGCCCAAAAACAACGAATTGAGAGGTATTACAATTGAAGGGCCAACCTTAAATCCTTTAATGTTGGGGACTTAATATTGAGGAAGGTCATGTTAAACACCCGAAATCCAAATAAAGGAAAATTGGGTCCGATCTGGGAAGGGTCGTACCAGATTCTCAAAATCACATGAAAATGATCCTATCTCGGAACAATGGATGGAGAACAACTACCAAATAATTGGAACATAACTCATCTCAAACGATATTACTTCTTAGGTACGACCCCATTTCAATTCTTTCCATTTTTTGACTAACACTTGCAGGTTATCAACGAGGAGCGGTACGAAGCTTTTAGGTTTGAAAGCACGCGTTGTACTCTTTTTTACTTAAATTTTTTTCACCCCAAATGGGTTTTTTCGGCAAGGTTTTAACGAGGAAATAGTTGATCATGCTACCGTAGAATTGAATGTCAATCACGAATTGATATCAAAGACTGTGTTTATAGTATACGAGATTTCCCTACAATCGACGTCGAATACTCGGGGAGGGGGGGTTACCCTCGGATATTTAATTATTATAGCAAGGAATTATTTCAAAATGAAAGGGTCTCAATAGGTAGGATTTATTGTAAAGGACAAACAGTCAAAACTAACTATGCCCGCATAGATTGCTCAAGCCCTGACATAAAATATTTATGCATGTGTGATTGTTTTTGCAAAGAATAAAGAGAAGTACTTTCCTTGCAACTATTTAATGTCTTGGAAAACTCCCCACTTTATAACCCCACACTTTCAATATATTATGGAAAACGAGCCTAAGGGACGATTGCAATCGGAGGTCGGATAATCACCTAAAACTCGGAGATTATCGTCCATAAAATAAACTCGAACATATCAAACTATTAAACTTCAAGGACAAAAGACCTATTAGGAAACCCTCGAATTTTAAAGGCCACGGCCATACGCACTGGGGGACTGTTATCTTAGGTAAGCCTGGATAACTCGGGAAAGTTAGCTCACTATGCTACACCTAAACTAAAAGTCTATGGCCTACTTAATATGGTTCGGAGAAGTCCAAAGTCCGTAACAAATATAGGCCGCTGAAAAAGAAAAAGTTATTTCACAACTGATTCTAAAGGCTACCCTTTGCATACTCTTAAACTTAAGATATTTTTGGGAAAACACTTCGGTAAACATCGAACCTCGATAACACCTCAACCCAGAAGGGCAATAAAGGCAAGGTTTGTTCGAACCCTCGAACACAACCTTATTATTTTGTGCTAAGGCATTCCAACCGTTGTTAATACAAGCAGTGTAACAAAGGAAAAATTTTAAAGCTGAAAAGGGTGAAAAGCCTTTTAAATGATATTTTTTACAAAGGCCAGAGTAGCCAAATACAAAATTTATGAAAGCCTTAAGGCTAATTTTACTTCGAGTTTGAGAGATTATTTTCACTTGACTAGTGATTCTCGTCCAAGCAACGGTCATAGTCAATATAACCTGGTCTAATAAGTCCAAGATCGATCCCACAGGGAATTAACCTACCAATCACAACTTTCACAACCCAAGAGTACTTCTGAATCAAGTTCCCAAAATTTAGAATATACTTTTGTATGGATTTCGACTAACTACTACCTTTGCAAGAATTAAAAAGGTTTAAAAGAAAGTACTGAATATTGGGTAAAAATAATATGGAGAAGGACTAAGGTATTGATTTTCCCTATTGATGGAATCCCTTATCGTTATGCTCATACAAATTGTTAATATATTCTATCAATCATGAACGCTCTTTGTATCGTAACCTTCTCCCGAGCAATTACAATAATTTACTAGTGCACTCTCCCCAGCTACCCTAGCTAGCTTTAATTTGAATAGTTCACATAAGATTGCACCCAAGACTTCGTTATTCCTAACTCCGTCTTTACGCCTAAAGTTATAGATTCCTCCAATAACCTAGGTGTGGTGTTGTTCAACAATAAACCTAAATATGCAGTCTTTTCAAAGTTATGCACACTAAATAGGCACCGCTAATTGGGACGTCAACCAATCAACTACAACAAGAACGAAGTTGAACAAATAGAAATCTAGTTCACAGTTTGTAATCACATAAACTATAAGTTCATCACCCAATAGGTTCCATCAAAACCTTAGAAAAGGATTTAGCTACTCATGCTTAGAGAAACAAGAATAATAATTGATATCATAAAGAAATAATTGATATAAAATAAAATAATGAGTTGAGAGGATTCTCTCTTACTAAGTATCTTACAAAAGTAGTGAAAAATACATAACATGTCTCTATTGGGCAAAGTAGGAGTTTATATAGAAGTTTTAGGGCTAAAAAACTAAGTTTGAGTACAATTAGGATTGCTGCTGCGGTGCCTTACGCGGTTCGTTCGCGGCCGCGAGCAGACCGCGAACAGTAAACTTTAGAGATTCTCTTTTTTCGCGGTTCATCCGCGGTCGCGAGTGAACCGCGGATGAACAGTTCGTCTGATTTTTTTCTGATTCTTCAAGCTCTCTTCACCTTAGCTCTTCTCTTGGCCTTTTCATCAACATATGACTCCAAAATAGCTCTTTTTAGTATCCAAGGTATCACATGTACCTATAACACACAAACAAACACTAATCAAAGCATTTTTTCCTAATAAACAACATGAATTCAACAACAAAGTGCGATTATTTATGGCATAATTATAGTCAAATTCACCTATTATCAATACCCCACACTTAAACCTTTGCTCGTCCTCGAGCAACCTTAATCACACTTTAGGCCAATTTTAAGAATGTCTCTCCCAAAATATGTCACAAAAGCTATTTTTCATGATCAACCTAAGATATGCACAATCTTTACCTAACCGTAAACTCTCATGCCAGCACATTATTACTTACTCTACTTATTACCAAAAACATGCAAATTTACCTTCTTCCTCTTGAATTACATGCCCTCACATAATTTGTTGAGAGAAGTTCCCACACATCAACAATTCAAAGACATGGAACTTATAAATATCGGAAAAATTCACTCACTCTCAACAAAGAACATTCATATGCATACAGACACACCATAAGCTTGCCCCTAGTGTAATACTCCACTAATCGAGTTATTCAATCATAGATCAAGAGGTCTTTAAGGGTTGTAATGTTGGCTACGGGACGGGTAGGATACCTTTGGTTATAGTGACTAACCCCCCAAGAACTTTTCTTTTTCCTTTTCACAACTTCCCTTTTAGTTTTCTTCCGTATGTCTCCCATAAATATTTCTTCACCTTTATTTGCTTTTAATCCCCACTTTTCTTTTGTTGGTGTAACTGGCCTTTCTAATTTTTATATATACATTGATATAGCTCTTTTTCTCATTGCTTTGCAACACATTTACATTATTTTGGCCAATTCACTATTTTCTACCATTAATTCTTGATTTTTCCTTTTTCAATTTCCTTTCACCCCACACTTAGACTTTTTCATATTCAATTCAATACAAGTGCTTCTAGGAGGTAAATTAGAACAATAGAATAATTTGATGAACATTCAAGGGTTATCAAAGAATAGGCTTTAAGCTCAAAGGGGTCAACTAAGATATTATGTACGGGTGAATTCATGTCTATTAGTTATAAGGGGTTACACAAAGAAATGCCTCTATCCTTTCTACAACCAAACAACTTCTATTTCACTTTGCAAATGCACAGGGCAAGTTCTAGGCATCATGTAAAGCATACAATGTAAGTAAAACCTCACACACACATAGCATGCAACTCATTTGGAATCCGGTTCATCTACAAAGTCCTCTCAATGCTAAAGCAAGCATTATTGTGTAGTTTAAGGCATATTGAGATTCTACAGTCAAGCTTAGAAGATACATTCTCAAGTTCAATTTAAGCTTTTGCTAATGTGCATACTCGAGGTTACATGTTACTCTTTTTCCTCTAATCCTAAGAAAAGAAAAATCTACCTAACCCGGTTCAAATAAAAACCCTTGGAAAAGAACCGTGGTCAAAAGAAAAACCAAGGGGGAGATGATACACTACCTAGAAAAAGAAAATAAAAGAAAGAAAAATTCCTACGTGGACTACTTCCCTCAAGAGTACTTGTCCTAAATAGTCTGTCATCAGGAAGAGTCCTCTACTCATATTTTTGTATCTTTTTTTAAAACTTTCTGATTTTTTTTGTGTTTTGATTATTTCATATTAACCACTACAACTAATATATACATCATATACAAGATAAGTCACCCACCCCACACTTAAAAATATGTCATGTCCCCATGACATCGAAAAAAATAAGGCACAAGAGGGGCGAGAAAACTAACCTAAGACTCACTCGGAGTCGGAGATGGTAGATGGGTCGACGTGACATGCTCGTCCAAGTGCTCTGAGCCATGCCATAAACCTACTGTCTGACCGAGCTTGCCTCGTAGACATAGAATCTAAACGTGTGTGCAAGCCATCAATAGAGGTGCATAGATCAGCAACCTCCTCCTCCACGGACCTAAGCATAGGTCGTGAGGACTCGGACCTAGACATACTTGCTCCATGGTGAGCATGTGTAAGGCCCCGTAAAATTTTTGTGCATAAAACCTAGTAGCTATAGTGTCATGGTCCGAATAATGTGTTAGGAATGCGTAGAAGTTTAAAAAATGTAGAGAATCAATTTTTCCAGAAAAGTGTCAATTTTGCGGTCAAGAATGCGACCGCAGATCTGCTATGCGGACCGCATTCTTGCCGCAAAGCTTACCAGAAGGTTTCCCAAAATCATGTTGAAAATACGGTCGATATGCGATCGCATAATGAATCTGCGGTGCACTTTACGACCGCAGATCAAGAATGCGGACCGCATTCTGGTCGCATTCCGTAACAGAACTTGTGTAAATTTTTGGGCTATTCCGCGGTCACTATGCGGACCGCATGTGGGTTCTGCGATCGCAGATGCGACCGCAGAATTGACCCGGCCCAGATTTTTGTAAAATTTTGACCCGACCTCTTCTTTAATATAACACCTTTCCCCTTCATTTTATCATATCATCTTACCAAAATTAGAGAGAAAAGAGAGGGGTTTTAGAGAGAGAAGTCTTTCATCTTCAAAGATTGTTCCAAACATCTAGTCCAAAGGATTCTAGGGCAAGGATTCAATTTCCCCAAATCATTCAAGGTAAAACCCTAACTATTTTCTTTGATTTTCAGTTTTAAATTGGGTAAAGAGAGGTTTGCATTTAATAGCTTTTGAAAATAGAATTTTTACACTCATGCATGATTATTGAACTTGATTTCTAGTAAAAAGAAGTGAGTAGAAGTAAGAGTCTTCAAGAACAAGGTTGGCAAGAGTAGGATACCTTGGGTAAGCATAAAGTAGGAAGTTAAAGGAAGAAAACTCGATACCAGGTATGTATGACTAATTTTGATTCTTGTGAAATCGCCTATATGTGTGAAATTTGTTTGGTTAGTGTTAATTTGACAAATTGTGTGAAATTCTTGATGTTGTTGTTGGATATTCAAAGTTGTTGTTGAAATATGAGTGATGTGGTATGGAATATGAACCGAAAGGTAAATAAGAGTTGAATTGGGTAAAGAATTGTGAATAATGGTTATGATGGCCTATATGGCACCTTGTGGAAAAGAAACGAAACACTTGAGAATTGGTTTATTGTGGAAAGAGATGAAACACTTGAATTGTGGAAAATTGTTGAACATACTTGTGTGAATATTCTTGATTATGGAAATATTGTAACTTGGTTGTGATATTGTCTTGATAAGTAATTGAGAACATGAAACAATGTGCAAGTTGCTTATTTGAAATTGTTGAAATTGTGTGTAGTGCCTTATCTACTGTTTGAAATTGTTGTGTTTTAAACTGTAAGGTGGAATCTGGTGGCGCGCCGTAACATGAGGAAATAAGGTATGGGTTGGGGTGATAAGGGTGGCCGAGGTAATAAGGGTGGTCAAGGGTAATAAGGATGGAAAGCGATCGAAATCGCTATTGAAAATTGATACAAAAATCAATGATGTGAAATTGTGAAAGGAGACAGCAGGAGAGTTTGCAACCTGGGGGGCACCGATTGCCCCTATGTTTGACTACTTGCAATTTATGTGGTTGATTGGTTGTTGTTCTATTTGTTGACCTTGAACGTGCTTATGTTGAGGCTTATCTGAAATGAGTAAAAGGTGGAAAACATGGTTGGCTGGCTTGATTAGTTTTGATGTAATTTAATGGCTTGAGTTTAGTTGGGACAAAGTTTGTCCATACATACCAGTACAATTCAAGTGTACCGACGTCCCTTTTGTCGGGGGCGCTACATTCGTGTTATGATTGTAGGTGGTTCAGTAGTTGGCACTTCAGCGCATCGGCAGTAGTATTCTTCACCTTCCACTGCCCGTTTTGGTGAGCCCCTTTCTTCTTCGGGGCCCTGTGTGATTCATGCCACTTTTGTTTAGATTTCATTTTGGGTTTTTGAAAGGTATAGCCGGAGCCTTGTTACCGGCAAGTATTGTATTCCCCTTTTTGTATCCTAGAGGCTCTGTAGACATGTAAACTGTGGGATTCCGGTCTTATGTATATATTATGTTATGTCGGGCGTTGTAAAAACTGCAAACTTGTTAATGAATCACTCGTATGGCTTTATTTGTTTAATGTGAAATCATTGATGGTTAGTGAGATATTTGGTTAATGAGAAGCAATCAACACAGGGGTAATGCGTGGGAATGAAAGGCACCCAGGTCCGCTTGACTGGGGCAACCCGGTCAGGCGCCGGTCATGTCCCTCGATTTGGGGCGTGACAAACTTGGTATCAGAGCCTAAGGTTTTTAAAGTGTCCTAGGATGTCTCGGAGCCGTGTCTAGTAGTGCCCTTCTTATCGGTGTGTTGTCGACCACATCAGATAAATTGGGGGCTACATGGGCATTTAGGAATTTACCTATTTCTTTGTTAATCTATATCGTGCGGTAAAGTACAATGTGGAAATATTTGTGTCTAATTCGCGCCTTGTTCCCAAATTTTCAGAATATGGCGCCTAAGAAGAAGGCTAGACTTGGCCTTGGGGCCAATGCCGGCCCAAGTGCGGCTGCTAATCATGTACCCGATGCCGTGGGCGAGAATGACCCACCAATCCTGAATTTGCCTGGCCCATCTGTTCAAAACCCAAGTGTCCCTATTCCAGCTGCGGCAGAGGATGCCACCATTCCTCCTGCCGGTATTCCTGACTCAGATACAGTTCCCGCTTCGGGCTCTGGTATCTCTAATGAGGATCTTAGGGGAGCTATTCATATGTTAACACAGTTAGTGGCCGCCCAGGCCCAGAGATCCCATGATGCCCCTGCATCCTCCAGCGGACAGGGAGATTCCTCCGGCTCCAGAGTCCATCAGTTCTTGCGGTTGGCCCCTCCAGAATTCTCAGGTACCGATCCAGAGGCTGACCCACAGGATTTCCTTGATGAGATATACAAGACCCTCAGAGTGATGAAGGCTACAGATATAGAGGGGGTAGAGTTGGCCTCTTACAGGCTGAAGGGACCGGCACATTCATGGTTCAAGATGTGGGAGGATTCCCGTGAGGAGGTTAGCCCTCCGGCCAGATGGGATGAGTTCGTAGATGCATTTATGGACCACTTCTTGCTTGTCGAGGTGATGGCAGCCTGTGCCACGGAGTTCGAGGTCCTCAAACAGGGTAGTGTGAGTGTTTGGGAGTATCACATGGAGTTCGTAAGGTTGTCCAACTACGCTCCTTATTTAGTGTCGACCATGGATGCCCGGGTTCGACGGTTTGTTCAGGGCCTTAGCCCATTGGTAGTGAATGAGGCCGCCACAGCAACTTTGCACTCAGATATGAACTATAGGAGGATCGTGGGGTTTGCTCACGCCACAGAGGCCAGGAAATTGAAGATTCGTGCGGAAAGAGAAAGTAGCAGCAGGGCCCGGTCAATGGGTCATTCAGGGAGATCACTTCCAGGGAGAGGGTCATCAGGGCCATCCCAGTCATATGCTTAGTCCTCCGCGAGTGCACCGCTATCTGTGCACAGTCATCAGTAGGGCAGTCATTCGAGACCCGGTTCAAATAGCAGGAGGACTCGTCAGTTTGGTCATCCTGGGGTGAGGTCCCACCAGCAGGGGAGACCTACATGCTGGGAGATTTCATACAGAGACCTGCTACCTTGACTTGCCGAAATGTTTCAGGTGTGGGATGAGAGGTCACATTCAGAGGAACTGCCGTGCACCCAGTCAGGGTATGGGTAGGGGATCTGCTCAGTCATCCGGTTCTTCGGCTGCTACATCATCAGCGCGTCCTTCAGCATCAGCAGGACATGGCACAGTTGGGGGTGGAGCTCATGGTAGGGGTGGACCTAGCCGTTTCTATGCGTTGAGTGGCCGCCAGAGTGCTGAGGCTTCTCCAGATGTTGCCACAGGTATCTTGTCTATACAAAATATTGATTGTTATTCCCTTATTGATCTGGGGTCCTCATTGTCTTATGTCACTCCATTCATTGCTTCAAGTTTTGGGATAGAACCCGAACAGCTTCATGAGTCGTTCTCTGTGTCGACTCCGGTTGGTGATTACAGCCTCACGAGTCTATAGAAATTGTGTTGTCACGGTGAGTGTTCATGTTACCACAGCCGATCTTATTGAGCTTGACATGGTTGATTTTGATGTAATTATGGGGATGGATTGGCTCTATTCATGCTTTGCCAAGCTTGACTGTCGGACGAGAGTTATGAGGCTCGAGTTCCCTAACGAGCCAGTTATTGAATGGACAGGAAATGGTGTAGTGCCAAGGGGTAGGTTTATTTCCTACCTTAAGGCTTCGAAGATGATTAAGAAGGGGTGTATCTATCATTTGGTTTGGGTGACGGACACCACCTCAGAGGTGCCTACCCTCGATTCCGTGCCAATTGTGAATGAATTTTCTGAAGTGTTTCCGGATGAGCTTCCAGGCATCCCACCGGATAGGGAGATTGATTTTGGGATCGATGTATTGCCGGATACTCAGCCAATATCCATTCCACCATACGGGATAGCACCGGCAGAGTTAAGGGAGTTAAAGGAGCAGCTGAGGGGTTTATTAGAGAAAGGGTTCATACGACCGAGTGTGTCGCCATGGGGTGCTCCGATTCTCTTTGTCAGGAAGAAGGATGGGTCACTTCGATTGTGTATTGGTTATCGGCAGCTCAACAAAGTCACCATCAAGAATAAATATCCTTTGCCTCGAGTGGATGATCTGTTTGACCAATTGCAGGGAGCGAAGTTCTTCTCAAAGATTGATTTACGGTCTGGGTACCACCAGTTAAAAATCAGGGAGCAGGATATTCCTAAAACCGCCTTTCGAACTCGTTATGGTCACTTTGAGTTTTTGGTCATGTCTTTTGGGCTAACCAATGCCCCAGCAGAGCTTCCATGGACCTTATGAATCGGGTATTCAAGCCATTCCTAGATTCCTTTGTGATTGTATTCATTGACGACATCCTTATCTACTCTCGGAGAAGGGAAGATCATGCAGTTCACCTCAGAGCAGCATTGCAGACCCTTCTTCAGCATCAATTGTATGCCAAGTTCTGAAAATGTGAGTTTTGGTTGGAGTCCGTAGCCTTTCTAGGGCATGTTATTTCTAGTGAGGGAATTGAGGTGGATCCTCAGAAGATTGCGGCAGTGAAAGATTGGCCTAGACCCACGACCCCGACAGATATTCGTAGCTTCTTGGGTTTAGAAGGGTACTATCGGAGGTTTGTAGAGGGTTTCTCGACCCTCGCTTCCCCATTGACAAAACTGACGCAGAAGGCAGTTAAGTTCCAGTGGTCCGAAGCATGTGAGAAAAGTTTCCAAGAATTAAAGTCAAGATTGACCTCGGCACCAGTATTGGCCTTGCCAGAAGGCACAGAGGGATTTGTAGTTTATTGTGATGCCTCCAGAGTCGGTTTGGGATGTGTATTGATGCAGCACGGAAAGGTTATAGCTTATGCTTCCAGGCAACTCAAGAACCACGAGAAGAATTATCCGACGCATGATTTGGAGCTTGCAGCTGTTGTGTTTGCCTTGAAAATATGGCGACACTATCTTTATGGGGTTCATGTAGATGTGTTTTCGGACCACAAGAGCCTCCAGTATTTGTTCAAGCAGAAAGAGCTGAATCTGAGACAGCGGCGGTGGTTAGAACTGCTCAAGGACTATGATATGAACATATTGTACCATCCAGGGAAGGCAAATGTGGTAGCCGACGCTCTTAGTCGAAAGTCCATGGGTAGTTTGGCTCATTTGGGTTCAGATCAGAGACCCCTGGTTCGGGAGGTTTACCAATTAGCCAGTTTGGGGGTTCGTATCTCGGCGTCTGACGAGGGGGATGTTTTGGTGCATAATGGAGCAGAATCATCACTGGTCGCGGAAATCAAGGAAAAATAGTTCATGGATCTAGCATTGGTTCGGGTAAAGGAAACAGTTATGAATGACAAGACCTCAGCATTTGTACTCAGCAGCGAGGATGGTGTATTGCGGTGCCAAGGTAGACTATGTGTTCCAGATGTGGACGAGCTTCGGGAAAGAGTGATGGCAGAGGCTCATATTTCGAGGTATTCGGTGCACCCTGGTTCCACGAAAATGTATCATGATCTCAAGGAGATTTATTGGTGGAACGGTATGAAAAGGGATGTAGCAAGCTTTGTAGCTAAATGTCCAAACTGTCAACAAGTGAAGGTCGAGCATCAACGGCCTGGTGGATTAACTCTCAGCTTATAGAAATACCAAGGTGGAAATGGGAGAGGATCAATATGGATTTCGTGGTGGGGTTACCTTGCACTCAGCATAAGTTCGACTCAATATGGGTGATAGTGGATCGACTCACCAAATCAGCTCACTTCCTGCCAGTCAAGTCCACTGATACCGCGGAGCAATATGCAAGGTTGTACATCAAGGAGATAGTAAGGCTTCATGGCACTCCACTTTCTATTATCTCGGATCGTGGGGCACAGTTCACAGCTAACTTTTGGAAGAAGTTTCAGCAAGGTTTGGGAACTCAGGTGAATCTCAGCAAAGCTTTCCATCCGCTTGACTGGGGCAACCCGGTCAGGCGCCGGTCATGTCCCTCGATTTGGGGCGTGACAGCATGCCTGGAAGGTCCGGCTGAATCAGTGGAGTGCCTAGCCCGGGCAACCGGTACAGGGTCATCCTCCTCATCCAAGTCAATTGGGGTCGTGTCTCGTCCAACCCGGATTTGAGCAGCTCTAAACGAAGCTTTTGGTAGTAGCTCACCATCAGTGGCAGTTACTGGGGTCTGATGGAGGAGACACAGTGTAGTGACAAGAGATGGTTAGTAAAATCCCTTGGCAGTGAGGGATCCCCTCAACACCATCTCATCACTAATTAAGCGGGCGATGTCAACATCCCGCTGTGTTACAAAACACCAAGTTAAAAGTGCCCTATTAAAATTGACATTCGTGGTGTTGCTGGAGGGCAAGATTCGGTTACATATTATAGAAAACTAGCATTTAGCGGTGTGTGTAAAGCAGTTAGAGTGCAGAGTCTTATTTCTAATCCACACATTGGTGTCGTCTACACATAAGGCCTCAATTACCATGTCCCATGTGACACCTGGCCTATCATGGTAATAGTTGACATCACTAGTGTGCATTGGCAGTCTAAGTACCTGCCTAATAGTAGGAATATGGGCATTGACATTCTTACCTCTGACGAATACCCTCCTGGCCATCGCGTAAGGAGCATTGGCAAAGAATTCCCGGACAAGCATCTTGTTTACATTAGGAGGTGAGTCAAAGAGAAACTCCATTTCGCGTCTGCGAATTTCATCATATATTTCAGGCTTCTCCGAGCTGATAGCTATCCGGTCAACTTCTACCTCCTGGAGCCATTTCTTAGCTGCCTTACTGTGAAATTCATTCTTCGCCTCTTCGCAAGAAAACCTTGACTCATCAAAAGTAGGTTGCCTCGAAGAGCTAGCACCATGTCGAGATCTCTTAGGGGCCATGATCCTGTACAAATAAGATAGCCAAAAATTTGCAAACTGTTAGTCATCGGTAGGCTACTCAGACTTCGCCATCCATGGAATATCACAATTGACCCTTTTTCGTGCAATCACCTCTTAACTCCTATACTTAGTTTCTTATCTAACTATTTTACACATGCCTATTCAAGCACCCCAAACTTAATTATTTGAGCACTCTAACATTACCCAATCAACTTAAGCCATCCCCAATAAAATACAACAACAACCAATTCATGAGTTGGGCATTATGTCTCCTAAAACTACATTCATCAATTATTACCAAGGATAATTACCCAAATTGGCTAACCAACCAACACATATAGTCACAACACTTTTGGGTCTCCAAATCACAAATTTAGCATTATAAACTCAATTGGAGACCCAACAACCCAATCTTTACCAAACGTTCCATCATATAACAAGGTTCCTTAAGAAAAATTCATGGAAACATGCAATGTGCAACAAGAAACCAAGTAATATTCATGAACTTCCCTAAACTAACATTATCTAATTAATTCTACAAAATAAACATTCAAGAACTAAAATAAAAACACAATAAAAGAAGAAAAGTAGAGAAACTTACTAGTTAGAGCAATGGAGGAGTAGGGTGGAAGAGGGGGATGATTTGGAGAAGAGAGGGTTGGGAGTTTGTAGAGAGAAGGGAGAGTATTTTGAGTTAGAGAGAGAGAGAATATTTAAGAGGGGGGGGGGGGGCGGAGGGCTGTTTTGGGTTATGGGAGTGGGAGGTTAGGTTTTTAGAGTTTAAAGAAGGGGTGGGGGAAAGAAAATAAAAACAAATCTTTTAATTTCACTGACCGCGGAGCTGGCCGCGATTGTTCGCGGTTCGTTCACGGCCGCGGATGGACCGCGAACAGTCAATATTCAGAAGGGTCATTTTTTCACGGTTCATCCGCGGCCGCAAATGGACCACGAACAGAGAAAATTCAGAGAGGTTACTTTTCCGTGGTTCATCCGCGGTCGCGGATGGACCGCGAACAGTGATCCTCTGAGAAATATTTCTCCGCTGGTCAGCAATTATTTTTTTATTTTTATTTTAATAAATACTAGCTATAATGAGAATACTTACAACATGTTCATGGGTTGCCTCCCACGTAGCGCCTGATTTAACGTCCCGACACGACTCATCTTAGCGCATTTTAAGGTTCGCTAGACCTTTGAGGTTCATCCAACCGTAATTCTGCCTTGTCCTCGGTGTCATCCAAGCCTACATAAGGTTTCAACCGCTGTCCGTTTACCTTGAATGTGCGTGATCCATCCATGGTTTGAATTTCCACAGCTCCTGACTCAAATGCCTTAGTTACCCGGAAGGGTCCTGACCACCTGGATTTCAATTTACTTGGGAACAACCGTAATCTTGAATTGTATAATAGTACTTTGTCCCCACTTTTGAAGTTCCGCTCAATGATATTTTGATCATGAATCTGCTTCATTCTCTCTTTATATAGTCTAGTACTTTCAAATGCCAGATACCGAAATTCTTCTAATCATGCAACCCAGTCAGCCTTGATTTACCTGCTTCGTCCAAGTTGAGATTCAATTGTTTGAGTGCCCACCATGCTTTGTACTCTAATTCAGCCGGTAGGTGACAAGCTTTCCCAAACACCAATTTATATGGCAACATGCCAATTGGTGTCTTGAATGCTGTTCTATAAGCCTATAGTGCGTCATCAAGCTTCCTGGACCAGTCAGTCCTTGTGGCATTCACTGTTTTAGTCAGTACACTCTTTATCTCCCTGTTGGAGACCTCAACTTGCCCGCTAGTCTGCGGGTGATACGGAGTGGCCACACGGTGTTTCACATCATACTTGGCTAATAATTTCTCAAATGCCCGGTTGCAAAAGTGTGTGCCCCCGTCGCTGATGATAGCCCTTGGAGTCCCGAACTGGGTGAAAATGTTCTTCTTCAAAAATCCCACCACCACCTTAGCATCATTTGTGGGCAATGCTGCAGCTTCCACCCATTTGGACACGTAGTCGACTGCAACAAGTATGTACTTATTACTGTGTGAGCTAATAAAGGGCCCCATGAAATCTATTCCCCAGACATCGAACACTTCAACTTGCTGGATTGGGTTTATTGGCATTTCATGACGCCGAGAGATGTTCCCAGTGCGTTGACATTCGTTGCAACCTTTCACCTACAAGTGTGCATCTTTAAACACCGTTGGCCAATAGAAACCGGCCTCAAGTATTTTGGCAGCGTGTACGTATTCCTCCAAAGTGACCGCCATATGTTGAAGCGTGACATGCCTGCAAAACAGAAGATTGTTCTATCTCGGGGACGCATCTCCGAATCATGTTATCTAGACATATCCTAAACAAATAGGGTTCATCCCAATAATAAAGCTGACTTTCACGAAAAAATCTTTTCCTTTGGACCGATGAGAGGTCGTGAGGAACAATACCACTGACTAGGTAATTAGCATAATCAGCATACCATGGTGCCTCAAGGAGAGTGTTGGTGAGCAGCTGCTCGTTTGGAAAGGTTTCTAGAATTTCCCCACACTCTGACAATTTCAGCTCCTTCAAGTCGTGATAAATGATCAGCGACTTCATTTTCAGTGCCTTTCCTATCCCTAATCTCGAGGTCCAACTCTTGGAGAAGCAGCACCCAACGAATCAGGCATGGCTTAAAGTCCTTTTTATCAATTAGATATCTTAAAGCTGCATGGTCTGTGTACACAATTACCTAGGATCCTATGAGATAGGACCGTAATTTGTCAAATGCGAACACGACCGCAAGCATCTCTTTTTCCTTCGCTGTGTAGTTTAGCTGTGGTCCGCTCAAAGTTCTACTTGCATAGTATATTGGATGCATCAGCTTGTCTTTCCTTTGGCCCAGCACTGCCCCCACTGCATAGTCACTTGCATCACACATTAGCTCAAAAGGTTGCTCCCAGTCGGGGGCAACGATGATGGGTGCGGTGACCAACCTCTTCTTCAGTTCCTCGAAAGCAATCCTGCATTCATCAGAAAAAACAAAAGGGTGATCTTTTTCAATTAACTTACAGAGAGGGTTTGATATTTTGGAGAAGTCTTTGATGAACCTCCGGTAAAAACCGGCGTGTTCAAGAAAGCTTCTTATGGCCTTGACGGATGTTGGTGGAGGCAGCTTTGCAATGACATCAACTTTAGCACGGTCTACCTCAATGCCTTTTCTTGAAACTCGGTGCCCCAATACTATTCCTTCTTGTACCATAAAATGGCACTTTTCCCAGTTTAGCACTAAGTTTGTTTCCATGCACCATTTCAACACACTTGTCAGATTGGCAAGGCATTCGTCGAATGTATTCCCTACCACTGAGAAGTCATCCATGAACACCTCCATAATGTCTTCCATCATATCGGTGAAAATAGCCATCGTGCACCTTTGGAATGTGGTAGGTGCATTGCATAGTCCGAATGGCATCCTCCTAAAGGCAAAAATGCCATACGGGCATGTGAAGGAGTTCTTTTCTCTATCTACATGGGCTATGGAGATTTGATTATACCCCAAGTATCCATCCAGAAAGCAAAAGTGGGACCTCCCTGCCAACCTGTCAAGCATTTGATCAATGAAGGGAAGTGGGAAGTGATCTTTGCGGGTGGTAAGATTCAACTTCCTGTAGTCCATGCATATTCTCCATCCGGTGACGGTTCTAGTTGAAATCAATTCATTGTTCTCGTTTTTCACTACCGTCATGCCTCCTTTCTTTGGCACACATTGGACTGGGCTAACACAGCTGTTGTCCGAGATTGGGAAGATGATTCCCACATCTAGCCACTTTATTACCTCTTTCTTCACCACTTCCTTCATGTTAGGATTCAGCCTTCTTTGATGTTCCCTGGAAGGTTTGTGTCTCTCTTCCAGGAGAATTTTATGCATGCAATATGCGGGGCTGATCCCTTTTATGTCTTCCATGGTCCACCCAATGGCAGTCTTGCATTCCTTGAGTACCTGTATAAGCTTTTGGGCCTGCACATCTAACAAACTAGATGAGATAATAACAGGTAAAGTGGAGTTAGGACCTAGAAATTCATACCTGAGATGTGATGGTAGTGGTTTAAGCTCAAGCTTTGGTGGCTTTTCTATGGATGGCTTTGCCGGCGGGGTCTCTCTTTTCTCTAAGTGTAGAGGCTCGAACTCAAGCTCTCTCTGCCAAAATCCCTTGCCTTCCAGAGATAGTACCCATTCCGCTGAACTTTCACCATATACCTCTTCCATGTTCATCAGGCATGCTTGAAGTGGATCTTCAATGGTCAAATCTGCATCATCTGTCTCCACTATCACATCAAATGCATCAATAAGAGAGCAGTTCGCGAACTCACTAGGGCGCCTCATGGATTTTTGCACATTGAAGATGATCTCCTCATCATTCAACCTCATCTTGAGTTCCCACTGTCACAATCAATTATAGCTCTCCCGGTGGCTTGGAATGGTCTTCCTAGGATTATGGGAATTTCTTCGTCGACCTTGCAATCAAGAATAACAAAATCGGCGCGAAACATGAACTTCCCAACCTGGATGAGCACATCATCTATAATACCAAATGGACTTTTAACCATCCTGTCAGCAAGCTGTAAGAGCATAGAGGTGGGCCTGGCTCTCCCAATGCCTAATCTCTTATAAATGACTAAGGGCATGAGATTAATGCTTGCCCCCAAATCACACAAAGCCTTAGTAAAGGCATAATTCCCTATAGTGCATGGGATGGTGAAGCTACCTGCATCAGATAGCTTCTCAGCAATGGGTCTGGAGACCACTGCACTACAAGTCTGGGTGAGTGTTACGGTGCCCAAGTCTTGGAAATCAAATTTCTGTGACATCAAATCTTTCATCATTTTAGCGTAACCAGGCATTTCTTTTAAAGCTTTAATTAAGGGAATGTTTGCCTGGATTTGCTTGAGCATTTCAAAGAAATTTTTGTATTGCTCTTCTTTCTAGTGTTTGGCCAACCTTTGGGGGAATGGTGGTGGAGGCCTCTTCTTCCCACTGACTTGGGACTTGTCTTTCTCTATCACTTTCTCTTCAATCTGCTACTCTACATGTTTAGCTACTTTCTTCGTTCCCTGCTTTGCCTCTTTATTTTCAGCAACTGGTTGGACTATAACTTCTGTCAACCCTGTGGACTCATCCAGTTCAATGGGCAATGGAGTGGGTGTCTCAGCCTGTGTGTCGATTTTCTCACTTTCATTCTCATCATCAAGATCTCTACCGCTTCACAGAGTCACTGCCATCATCTGCTTTGGGACTTGGGCTTTTGGGTTTGTTTTGGTATCTGTAGGCAATGTCTCTTGAAGATGATTGTTAAGTGACACAGCAATCTGGCCCATCAACCCTTCCATATTTTTAATCGCTGCGTCATGTGCGTCTATCCTTTCATTCGTTTTGGCATTTAACCCAATTACCTGCTGTATCATAGATTCCAATCTTGCAAACCCATCGTCATGTCTACCCCCATGTGGTGGTGGAGGTGGATGATATCCCTGCTGCTGATTGCTGAAATTCTGAGGTCTAGGATATGGAGCTATGTTGTGTGGTGGCCTCAAACCTGCTACATTAAATTGTGGCTGAGAAGGTCTGTACTGCATTGGAGCCTGCTGACCCCAATTTTGATTACCTTTTCGCTGCCCTCCATAGTTAGCCACATAGTTCATATCCTCATGCTGATGATGATGTTCTTGGTCTGCATCCCGTGGATTACCTATGGGTTGGCTAATGCAAGATGTGCATAAACCACCATTGGTAGTATCTACAATGTGAACCTGCTGCTTAACCCCTGATTCTTCCACCTTCTTTGTTAGGATGCTCATTTGTGTCAATAAAGTTGCCACGTTCTCCTATAGAGTGTTGGATGGATCCAGAGGTACAGAGTGTACCACTGGTGTGATAGGAGCATTTCTGGTCGTCCACCCGGAATTTTGAGCCATCTTGTCTAGCAAATTTTGGCCCTCTCTCCAAGTCTTGCTCGGAAAAGCCCCACCTGCTGAAGCATCTACAATATTCTTCATACTGTCTGAAAGCCCCATGTAGAACCTTTGACCCAGCATCTGCTCAGGAATCCCATGGTGAGGACACATAACAAGCACGCCCTTGAATCTGCCCCAAGTTTCATGTAATGTCTCCATTGGTTTCTGCTTGAAGCTTACAATCTCATCAATTTGTTGAGCTGTCTTGTTAGGTGGATGAAACTTGTTGTGGAATTGCTTGACTAACTCATCCCATGTTGCAATGGAGTTTATGGGGAGTGAGTTAGCCATATCTGTGCAGCTCCTGTAACTGAGAACGGAAAGAGTAATAATCTGATGGCTTCCGGAGTTACATTCGGTTGCCTCTGTGTCTTGCATATTGAGAGAAAGTTCTTTAGGTGCTGTTGTGGATCTTCAACCTGAGACCCAGAGAATAATCCCTTGTTTTGCAACAAGTGTAGCATATTGTTAGTAATCTAGAAAGACTCGGCTTGAATTGCTGGCACAACGATGGCAATTGCCAAATTATCCGCTGTGGGTTTTGCCCAATCAAACAATGCACCTTCCTGTGCCTCCTGCGGCTCTTGCATATTTAACCCAGCTTGCTGGTTTGGTTTGTTTATGTCACCCATGTCGAAGTCTAGTTTGATTGGTTGTTGAGATTACTGAATTTGTTTGATAGCCTTGTTACATGCCCGGAAAGTTTGCTCCGGGTCTGAGAGTCCTTCAATTAGTTCTCCAGTCCTTGCAGATTTTCTAGGCATGCACCCGAGTACCCAAATCAACAACCGTCAAAATATTCAATGTAAAGTGTAGAAAGAACCTGACTACACAAGAATCTTGATGTTCTGGCAATGGCAATTGATAATTCCGTTAATTCCTCGGCAACGGCGCCAAAATTGATTCTCGTCCAAGCGACGGTCGTAGCCAATATAACCTGGTCTAATAAGTCCAAGAACGACCCCACAGGGAATTAACCTACCAATCACAACTTTCACAACCCAAGAGTACTTCCGAATCAAGTTCCCAAAATTTAGAATAAATTTTTGTATGGATTTTGACTAACTACTACCTTTGCAAGAATTAAAAAGTTTTAAAAGAAAGAATTGAATATTGGGTAAAAATAATATGGAGAAGGACTAAGGTATTGATTTCCCCTATTGATGGAATCCGTTATCGTTATGCTCATACAAATTGTTAATATATTCGTTCAATCATGTACGCTATTTGTATCGTAACCCTCTCTCGAGCAATTACAATAATTTACTAGTGCACTCTCCCGAGCTACCCTAGCTAGCTTTAATTTGAATAATTCACTTAAGATTGCACTCAAGACTTCGTTATTCCTAACCCCGTCTTTACGCCTAAAGTTATAGATTCCTCCAATAACCTAGGTGTGGTGTTGTTCAACAATAAACCTAAATATGTACTCTTTTCCAAGTTATGCACACTAAATAGGCACCGCTAATTGGGACGTCTACCAATTAACTACAACAAGAACGAAGTTGAACAAATAGAAATCTAGTTCACAATTTGTAATCACATAAACGATAAGTTCATCACCCAATAGGTTCCATCAAAACCTTAGAAAAGGATTTAGCTACTCATGCTTAAAGAAACAAGAATAATAATTGAAATCATAAAGAAATAATTGAAATAAAATAAAAGAATGAGTTGAGAGGATTCTCTCTTACTAAATATCTTGCAAAAGTAGTGAAAAATACACAACATGCCTCTATTAGGCAAACTAGGAGTTTATATAGAGGTTTTAGGGCTAAAAAACTAAGTTTGAGTACAATTAGGATTGCTGTTGCGGTGCCTTCCGCAGTTCTTTCGTGGCCGCGAGCGGACCGTGAACAGTAAACTTCAGAGAATCTATTTTTTCGCGGTTCATTCGCAGTCGCGAGTGAACCGCGGATGAACAGTTCGTCTGATTTTTTGCTGATTCTTCAAGCTCTCTTCACTTTAGCTCTTCTCTTACATATGACTCCAAAATAGCTCTTTTTAGCATCCAAGGTATCACATGTACCTATGACACACAAACAAACACTAATCAAAGCATTTTATCCTCATAGACAACATTAATTCAACAACAAAGTGTGATTATTTACGGCATAATTATAGTTAAATTCACCTATTATCAACTAGAAAGCTTGAGGACTACCTTTTTTCGAGTTTGCGTAGGTCCTCACTCATTCATTAAGCTTAAGAGTTACATAAACTCAAGTTCAAATATTCATTCGGGTGCATTGATAAGAAATGGTCGAGGGAAATTCTTATCGATTCTTACCATCCAAAACCTTGGACCCTCGAACACAACTTCATAATCTTATGCTAAGGAATTTTAACCCTTACATAAAATAACCAAAAAAAGGACAACAGATTCAGAAGCCATGGAACGAAAATTCATATATTTATCAAAAACATTTACAAAGGACGTATGGCCTGATCAAGAATTCCTTACAAAAGCCAATCGACCTCTACATTATTAGAGAAAGTTTCTTGATCCTCGAAGTCTTCTCAACTGCCATATTCACTCAAATTCTTGGAGTCTTCCTCGAAAAAAGCCAGCTTCCGAGCCTTTGTTTTCTCTACCCATGAAATCTAGATTTTAGTAGATATATCAAAGCTTTGATGATAGGCCCCCTCGAGAGACTACCTTTGAGCTTCCCACCTCGCATGATACACCATGTTCTTGGCCTACTCTAGGGTGGATTCAATATTGACCTTGTATTGGGTCGTTTTAGCCGGGGACTTAATGTTGGCCGCGACCGCCTTAGATCTGGCCACCTCGAGCTCTTTGGCCAAGTTGTCTAAATTGGACTGAAGCACCTCGATATCCTTTACCTGTACCAACCCCTACTCCCTTGCATCCCGAAGATGAGACTTGGCTGACTCCAGCTCTGCTTGGATGACCTCCTTTTTAATCTATGATGTCCACACACCCCTTGAACTGTTCATCCTCGAATTGTACTTTATCTATTTGCCTTTGAAGTTCCTTGATATGTTCGAACCTCTATCAAACCTATAGAATCAGATCGTTAGTTGTTATCACCAACTCATCTTCGCTATCATGAAAAACTTGAAATACTTACTCGTCCATCTTAGCATGCTCATCTTCAGCCATCACCAAATCCACCTGGAGCTTCTCATTGAGAAGCTTGTAGGTATCACATTTCTCAGTGAGGCCCCGTACCTCAGCCTTGCGCTTCTCTCAAATTCGAAGGAAGGCCTCGTGATGCAATACCGAAGCCTACAAGTAAGGAAGAAAATGTTAGAACTATCTATATTTCAACGTTTTAAAAAGATAATGGAATGACCCTCAAACATACCCCATTCAGAGCATGATGTGCCTTTTTGAATAAACAAGCAACTTCCACCTTGTCCATCTTGGCTTGGTCTTCTTTGTTGACCAAGCATGGAAGATAGCTAGCCACCCCTACTAGGGTAGAATGAACCCGTGCATCCTCTAGGACCGAGTT
The DNA here is from genome assembly GCA_032618575.1 of Nicotiana noctiflora. Classification (NCBI taxonomy): domain Eukaryota; kingdom Viridiplantae; phylum Streptophyta; class Magnoliopsida; order Solanales; family Solanaceae; genus Nicotiana; species Nicotiana noctiflora. The sequence goes on from JASVEL010007319.1 coordinate 257,904, forward strand.
GATAATTGATCGCTTATGCCCAGGATTGACACTGGGGCCGAAAATTGATTGGTCAGTCTAAAGCTTGAGGAAGCCTTACCCGAGCCCTTCCTCGGTACATCTAAAGACCGGTGAGATCTTCAACTCCAACAAAATAGCCGCAGAAAGGGTCCTCTTCTACATGGATCCCTTCACCGTGATAGGTCTCCATCATCTGAGGGTCCTTGATCATTGAATAAGAGATCGAAGGCAACGAGGGGGAATCTCCAATTTAGCTTGACCCAAGTAAATCTTTTGGGGATCCGCCTTCATGTCGGGAAGCCTCGAGCATGGTTTCTACACCAGCATCAGCCACCTCCTCGGTAGCCTACTAATTCGAGGTGAAGTGCCTTCAGCTCTTTTTGGCTCAAGGATTTCATCAAATCAAGGCAAAGCAATTTCAGCTCCCACTAGCCCAGTAGTTCCTTGAATCTCAGTGCCAGCTCGTACACAGGCCACCAGCCCAGATTCTTATTATTCTTCTTCTTCTTTGGACTCATCCCTTTGTTGTTGGACTGACTTCAAAGTTAGACGGATGACATTCCCTTTGGATTTACAGGCTGTTTTCTTTTAGGGGTTTTGCCTCTCGGAGTTCAGAGAGCTTGGAGCCCCTTTTATTTTCTTCTCTTTGGTCTGCTTCGAGGAATGTGGAGGGGAAAATGCCTGTTCTTCAGCAGAGGGGGGCCTCATCACTACATCCTTCCTGAGGACTAATAAAGGAAAAAGAAGGGTAATGATCACACCCAACTATGCCTTATAAAACGGCAGACGGGCATTGCAAATATAGTCTGAGTATTTATGCCCACAGGCGAACCCACAGAGAATTAACCTATCAATTTCTTTCTTTGGATATACTCAATTAATGGAATCAACTTCCCCAAACATTATAAATCACAGTTGATGTTATTACTATTAACTAAGATTGAAAGTAAATAGACAACTGAAAACTAACTATGCTTGAGTTGTAAACAATTATGAAGGTTCTAAGGTTATGATTTCCCCTATAGATGGAATCCTTTCTGGTTATATTTCATATAAATTCACCAACACATGTCTATCAATCATGAGTAATCTATTTACCATAAATCTCTCTCGATTAATCACAATAATTTACTAGACGTACTCTCCCGAGGTACGCTAGCTAGCTTTGTTTATTACACCTCACGTTAGATTGCACCCAAGGCTTCGTTATCCCTAATCCCGCCTTGAAACCCATAGCTATAGATCCATGTTATGCTTGCGAGTAATGTTGTTCAACAACAATCTAAATATGCACTCTCTCCTGAGTTATGCACGCTAAATAGGCACAGCTAATTGAGGAACATGTCAATTAACTACAACAAACACGCAGTTGAACAAATAGAGATTAACTGCCAATCTATATTAACATAATCAAGAAGTTCGTCCTTCAATAGGTTCCATCAAAACCCTAGACAAAGGATTTAGCTAATCATAACAAAGTAAGAGAAAACTATTAAATTGTTCATAATGTAAATATTACAAGAAAATAAAAGAGATAAAGAACTATAATGTTTTGGGTGATCTCTTACACTTGTTCCTCCTCCAAATGTAATCTAAAAACAAGCTTAAACTCTCTTGGGCGAGTTTCTACAGCTTATAAGGGTTTTAAAAGTTTCTCCAAAATGACAATTTGGCCCCAAAATATCTAGGTTCATGAACAGTTCACCGTAGCCACGGTCGATCATGGTGAACACTGCCTAGTTTGTTTTTGTATTTTATCTCCCCGCGCTGCACCGCGGTCCACCACGGTCGCGGTGGAATTTTGCCCAGGTCATTTTCTTCTGCTCCTTTGTGTTCGAGTACTTCTTGAGTGGGTGTTTTCTTCACGTTTTCGCCTCCAAAAACTTCATGTTGCTTCTTCACATATAATATTCCCTGCGAAACCAAATAACACTATTTAAAGCATTTGGTTGGCAATTTACCTTATAAAACAATATCAAAGCATGAGAAATTAAGGTGTAAATATCAACTATATATCCTACTATCAACACGCCCCACTTAAATAATTGCTAGTCCTCGAGCAATTCACCACACTCCATCAAAATTCCTTCCCTAAATATTTTCCCTCAACGACTCACACCATGAACACTTTACAAAAGTTTCACCTCGTAGTGAGCAAAGTTTACCTCAAGAATCAAATCTTTCATACCACGTAACATCTGCACTTACTCAAACCACTCTATAAAGAGTCAAGGCATATATTTCCTTTGTGAATCACGTGCCATGACATCACACAAGAGAGTAGTTCCATATATAATGATAGTGATAACAATTAGAAACTAAAATAGACAAAATTCTCTCACTGTCCAAAAAAACATTTACATGCCACAAAGATGCACCATATGCTTGCCCATAGTGTAGTACTCGACTAATCGAGCCCCACGCAGTCTAAGATCAATATGACTTTATTTGGTTGTAATTTAGGCTAAGGAATGGGTAGAATATATTTGGATATAGTGACTAACCTCCCTAAGCATTTTTAATACAATTACATTAAACTTTAAGATCATCGTTTTTTCAGCCAACACTCCACCGAATATTTTTAAACATCCCCATACATTAGGTGCAATTTGTACAAGCTACCACTTATCAATCACTATATAATATATTATTGTCACGCCCCAAATCGAGGGACATGACCGGCGCCTGACCGAGTTGCCCCAGTCAAGCGGACCTGGGTGCCTTTCATTCCCACGCGTTAACCCTGTGTTGATTGTTTCTCATTAACTAAATATTTTACCAATAATGACTGATTTCATAATGCATAAACATAACCATGTGATTGATTCACTAACAAGTTCATAATTTATATTTACAACGCCTCATACATATACATAGGCCACAATCCCACAGTTTACATGTCTATGGAGCCTCTAGGATACAAAAAGGGAAATACAATACTTGCCGGTAACAAGGCTCCGGCTATACCTTACAAAACCAAAATGAAATCTAAACCGAGTGGCATGAACCATACAAGGCCCCGAGGAAGAAAGGGGCTCACCAAAACGGGCAGTGGAAGGAGAAGGATACTACTGCCGATGAGCTGAAGTGCCTGCTACTGATCCACCTACAATCATGACACGAATGTAGCGCCCCCGGCAAAAGGGACGTCAGTACACTTAAATTGTACTGGTATGTATGGACAAACTTTGTCCCAAGTAAACTCAAGCCATTAAATTACATCATCAATTAATTAAGCCAACCAACCATGTTTCCACATTTTCCTCATTTCAAATAATTCTCACACAAAGCACTTTCTACGATCAACCAATTTAACAATAACCAATCAATCACGTAAAGCACAAGTAGTCAAACAAAGGGGCAATCGGTGCCCCACAGGTTGCAAACTCTCCTGCTCTGTCTCCTTTCACAATTTCACATTATTGATTTTTGTATCAATTTTCAATAGCGATTTCGATCGCTTTCCATCCTTATTGCCCCTGACCACCCTTATTACCTCGGCCACCCTTATCACCCCAACCCACACCTTATTTCCCCACGCTGCGGCGCGCAACACGACCCCGCCTTACAGCAGTTGAAAACACAACAATTTCAAACAGCAGATAAGGTACTACACACAATTTCAACAAGTTCAAATAAGCAACTTACACATTGGTTCATGTTCTCAATTTCTTCTCAAGCCAATATCACAACCAAGTTACGAGTATTCCAAAATCGAAAATGCCCACATAATCATGTTCAACAATTTACCACAATTAAGGTGTTTCAAATTCCTTCCACAATGAGCCAAATATGCCATCACAATGGTTGTTCCCAACTCTTTACCAATCTCGATTACCTTTTTATCTTTCAATTCATATTTCATACCACACCACACGTAGTTCAACATCAATCAAATGCTCAACAAGGAAATCAAAGAATTACGCAAAATATCTCAATTTGACACATGCCAAAACGATTCGCACACATTTGGGCGATTTTACAAGAATCAAAATTAGCCATACATACCTGGTGATGAGTTTTCTTCCGTTAACTTCCTACTTTATGCTTACCCACGCTATCTTACTCTTGCCAACCTTGTTCTTGAAGACTCTTACTTCTACTCACTTCTTTTTACTAAAAATCAAGTTCAATAATCATGCATGAGTGTAAAAATTCTATTTTTAAAAGCTATTATTTGCAAACCTCTCTTTACCCAATTAAAATTGAAAATCAAAGAAAATAGTTAGGGTTTTTACCTTGAAAAGATTGGGGATGTTGAATCCTTGCCCTAAGATCCCTTGGAATTAAGATGGTTGGAACAATCTTTGAAGATGAAAGATTTCTCTCTCTAAAAACCCTCTCTTCTCTCTCTAATTTTGGTAAGATGATATGATAAAATGAAGAAGAAGTGTGTTATATTAAAGAAGAGATCGGGTCAAAATGTTACAAAAATCGGGGCCGGGGTCAATTATGCGGTGCACTATGCGACCGCAGAATCAACATGCGGTCCGCATAGTGACCGCAGAATTGCCCCAAATTTTACACAGGTTCTGTTAAGGAATACGGCCAGAATGCGGTCCGCATGCTTGATCTGCGGTCGCAAAGTGCACCGCAGATTTGATATGCGATCGCATATCGACCGCACTTTTGACACGATTTTTGGGAAACTCTCTGGAACGTTTTGCGGCAAGAATGCGGTCCGCATGTCAGGTTTGCGATCACATTCTTGACCGCATATTGGACACTTTTCGGAAAAATTAATTCTCTACATTTTTGAAACTTAAATCACTACCCAAGGGTCCGAACCGCGGCGAGCTTGCGAGCCGCGAAGAATTCTACGCATTCCTAACACATTATTCGGACCATGACACCACAGCTACTAGGTTTTATGCACAAAATTTTTACGGGGCCTTACATCCTCCCCCCTTAAGATCATTCGTCCTCGAATGAGGATTTTGAAATAAATGAGTTGGTTTTGAAAGACATGATATGCAACCATCAAAATTTTGACTAACTCTTATATTTTAGAAAAATTTCGCCAGAGTTTCCTTTGTATTATGGACATATCCACCTGTCAGAGGGCCCCCGAAACACATTACCAAACAACAATATACAAGTACAACACTTTTCACAACTGGTATACACTTTCTTACCTCAACGAATGCACATATTCTATCATATTATTACAATTGCACAGAAACTAGTCACTTCAATGAATTCTTACCTTATTAAACCAATTTAACACGCGAATATTTATAAGGATTTCATTTATCAAGAAAGGTTCAAGTGACCCAAGGTAACAACGCATTTAACTCATTACAAGATGAAGGGGACTTTACTAATACTAAGAGGGAAACAACTTAGACAAGATGACAGTTACTAGGAGTAGGAGGGTCACCTAATTTCTTCTAGGCTTGATCGAACAAATGGGGGTACTTTTCCTTCATCTCTTTTTCCGCTTCCCATGTGGCCTCCTCAACTTGTTGACTTCGCCACAATACTTTAACAGAGGCAACTTCCTTATTTCTCAACTTATGGACTTGCCTATCAAGAATGGCAACTGGAACTTCTTCATATGACAAATCTTCATTAACCTCTATAGCTTCGACTGGCATGATGGTGGATGGATCTCCAATCACTTTCTTCAACATGGACACATGGAATACCGGGTGCACTGATGACATCTCAGAGCAGGCAACTCTAGCCTATAAGCAACTTGACCAATCCTTTGAATGATCCGATATGGCCCGACATACCTAGGAATCAATTTCCCTTTCTTTCCAAATCGCATGACTCCTTTCATAGGAGATACCCTCAAGAACACCCAATCATCGACTTGAAACTCCAAATCCCTTCGGCGAATGTCTGCATAGGATTTTTGACGACTCTGTGCTGTTTTCATTCTCTCCTGAATAACCTTGACCTTTTCCATAGCTTCGTACACCATATATGGCCCTAGCAATTCCGCTTCACCTACCTCAAACCACCCGATTGGCGATCTACATCTTCTCCCGTACAATGCCTCAAACGGGGCCATTTGAATGCTAGCATGATAGCTGTTATTGTAAGCAAATTCTATCAGTGGTAAGTGTTCATCCCAATTACCTTTAAAATCTAAGACACAAGTCCGCAACATATCTTCAAGCGTCTGAATGGTCCGCTCGGCCTGTCCATCGGTCTGTGGATGGAAAGCTGTGCTGAGATTCACCTGAGTTCCCAAACCTTGCTGAAACTTCTTCCAAAAGTTAGCGGTGAACTGAGCCCCGCGATCCGAGATGATAGAAAGTGGAGTGCCATGAAGCCTTACTATCTCTTTGATGTACAATCTTGCATATTGCTCCGCAATATCAGTGGACTTGACAGGCAGGAAGTGAGCTGATTTGGTGAGTCGATCTACTATCACCCATACTGAATCGAACTTACGCCGAGTGCGAGGTAACCCCACCACGAAATCCATATTGATCATCTCCCATTTCCACCTTGGTATTTCTATAAGCTGAGTTAATCCACCAGGCCGTTGATGCTCGGCCTTAACTTGTTGACAGTTTGGACATTTAGCTACAAAGCCTGCCACATCCCTTTTCATACCGTTCCACCAATAAATCTCCTTGAGATCGTGATACATTTTCGTTGAACCAGGGTGCACAGAATACCTGGAAGTATGAGCCTCTGCCATCACTCTTTCCCGAAGCTCGTCCACATCCGGAACACATAGCCTATCTTGACACCGCAATACACCATCTTCGCCGCTGAGTACAAATGCTGAGGTCTTGTCATTCATGACTGCTTCCTTCACCCGAACCAATGCTGGATCCATGAACTGTTTTTCCTTGATTTCCGCGACCAACATTGATTCTGCTCCATTATGCACCAAGATATCCCCCTCGTCTGACGCCGAAATACGAACCCCCAAGCTGGCTAATTGGTAGACCTCTCGAGCCAGGGGTCTCCGATCCACACCCAAATGAGCCAAACTACCCATGGATTTCCGACTAAGAGCGTCAGCTACCACATTTGCCTTCCCTGGATGGTACAATATGTCCACATCATAGTCCTTGAGTAGTTCTAACCACCGCCGCTGTCTCAGATTCAGCTCTTTCTGCTTGAACAAATACTGGAGGCTCTTGTGGTCCGAAAACACATCTACATGAACCCCATAAAGATAGTGTCGCCATATTTTCAAGGCAAACACAACAGCTGCAAGTTCCAAATCATGCGTCGGATAATTCTTCTCATGGTTCTTGAGTTGTCCTGGAAGCATAAGCTATAACCTTTCCGTGCTGCATCAATACACATCCCAAACCGACTCTGGAGGCATCACAATAGACTACAAATCCCTCTGTGCCTTCTGGCAAGGCCAATACTGGTGCCGAGGTCAATCTTGACTTCAATTCTTGGAAACTTTTCTCACATGCTTCGGACCACTGGAACTTAACTGCTTCTGCGTCAATTTAGTCAATGGGGAGGCGAGGGTTGAGAATCCCTCTACAAACCTCCGATAGTACCGTGCCAGACCCAAAAAGCTGCGAATCTCTGTCGGGGTCGTGGGTCTAGGCCAATCTTTCACTGCCGCAATCTTCTGAGGATCCACCATAATTCCCTCACTGGAAATAACATGCCCTAGAAAAGCTACGGACTCCAACCAAAACTCACATTTTGAGAACTTGGCATACAATTGATGCTGATGAAGGGTCTGCAATGCTGCTCTGAGGTGAACGGCATGATCTTCCCTGCTCCGAGAGTAGATGAGAATATCGTCAATGAATACAATCACAAAGGAATCTAGGAATGGCTTGAAAACCCGATTCATAAGGTCCATGAAAGCCGCTGGGGCATTGGTTAGCCCAAAAGACATGACCAAAAACTCGAAGTGACCATAACGAGTTCTGAAGGCGGTTTTAGGAATATCCTGCTCCCTGATTTTCAACTGGTGGTACCCAGACCGTAAATCAATCTTTGAGAAGAACTTCGCTCCCCGCAATTGGTCAAACAGATCATCCACTCGAGGCAAAGGATATTTATTCTTGATGGTGACTTTGTTGAGTTGCCGATAATCAATACACATTCGAAGTGACCCATCCTTCTTTTTGACAAAAAGAACTAGAGCAACCCACGGCGACACACTCGGTCGTATGAACCCTTTCTCTAATAAATCCCTCACCTGCTCCTTTAACTCCCTTAACTCTGCTGGCGCCATTCTGTATGGTGGAATGGATATTGGCTGAGTATCCGGCATTACATCGATCCCGAAATCAATCTCCCTATCCGGCGGGATGCCTGGAAGCTCATCTGGAAACACTTCAGGAAATTCATTCACAATTGGCACGGACTCGAGGGTAGGCACATCTGAGGTGGTGTCCATTACCCGAACCAGGTGATAGATACACCCTTTCCTAATCATCTTCGAAGCCTTAAGGTAGGAAATAAACCTACCCCTTGGCACTACACCATTTCCTCTCCATTCAATAACTGGCTCGTTAGGGAACTCGAGCCTCATAACTCTCGTTCGACAGTCAAGTTTGGCAAAGCACGAATAGAGCCAATCCATCCCCATAATTACATCAAAATCTACCATCCCAAGCTCAATAAGATCGGCCGTGGTATCACGACCACCCACCGTAACAACACAATTCCTATAGACTCGTGAGGCCGATTTAAGTCGACACAGAGAACGGCTCATGAGAACTGCTCACGAAGCTGTTCGGGTTCTATCCCAAAACTTGAAGCAATGAATGGAGTAACATAAGACAAGGAGGACCCCGGATCAATAAGGGCATAGCAATCAATAGTCCGAACAGACAGGATACCTGTAACAATATCTGGAGAAGCCTCGGCATTTTGGCGGCCACTCAATGCATAGAATCGGCTAGGTCCACCCCTACCCCGAGCTCCACCCCTAGCTGCACCACGCCCTGCTGCTGCTGGAGTACGCGCTGATGATGTAGCAGCTGAAGAACCGGATGACTGAGCAGATCCCCTACCTATACCCTGACGGGGTGCACGGCAGTCCCGTTGAATGTGACCTCTCACCCCGCACCCGAAGCACACTGGAAGGTCAAGGTAGCAAGTCTCTGTATGAAATCTCCCACACTTGGGGCATGTAGGTCTCCCCCGCTGCTGGGATCTCACCCCAGGACGACCAGACTGACGAGACCTCCTGCTGTCTGAACCAGGTCTCGAGTAACTGCCTTGCTGATGACTGTGCACGGATGGCGGTGCACTCGCGGAGGACTGAGCATATGACTGGGATGGCCCTGATGACCCCCTCCCTGGAAGTGATCTCCCCGAACGACCCATTGACCGGGCCCTGCTGCTACTTTCTCTTTCTGCACGAATCTTCAATTTCCTGGCCTCTGTGGCCTGAGCAAACCCCACAATCCTCCCATAGTTCATGTCTGAGTGCAAAGCTGCTGTGGCGGCCTCATTCACCACCAAAGGGCTAAGGCCCCTGAACAAACCGTCGAACCCGGGCATCCATGGTCGACACTAAATGAGGAGCATACTTGGACAACCTTACGAACTCCATGTGATACTCCCAAACACTCATACTGCCCTGCTTGAGGACCTCGAACTCCGTGGCGCGGGCTGTCATCACCTCGGCAGGCAAGAAGTGGTCCATAAATGCATCTACGAACTCATCCCATCTGGCCAGAGGGCTCCCTTCCTCACGGGAATCCTCCCACATTTCGAACCATGAACGTGCCGCTCCCTTCAGCCTGTAAGAGGCCAACTCTACCCCTTCTATATCTGTAGCCTTCATCACTCCGAGGGTCTTGTATATGTCATCAAGGAAATCCTGTGGGTCAGCCTCTGGATCGGTACCTGAGAATTCTAGAGGGGCCAACCGCAAGAACTGGTGGACTCTGGAGCCGGAGGAATCTCCCTGTCCACTGGAGGATGCAGGGGCATCATGGGATCTCTGGGCCTGGGCGGCCACTAGCCTGTGTTAACATATGGATGGCTCCCCTAAGATCTTCATTAGAGATACCAGAGCCCGAAGCGGGAACTGTATTTGAGTCAAGAACACCGGCAGGAGGAATGGTGGCATCCTCTGCCGCGGCTGGAATAGGGACACTTGGGTTTTGAACAGATGGGTCAGGCAAATTCGGGACCTGGTGGGTCATTCTCTCCCACGGCATCGGGTACATGATTAACAGCTGCACTTGGGTCGGCATTAGCCCTAAGGCCGAGTCTAGCCTTCTTCTTAGGTGCCATATTCTGAAAATTTGGGAACAAGGCACGAATTAGACACAGATATCTCCACATTGCACTTTACCGCACGATATAGATTATCAAAGAAGTAGGTAAATTCCTAAATTCCCGTGTAGCCCCCTACTTATATGATGTGGTCGACAACACACCTATAAGAAGGGCACTACTAGACACGGCTCCGAGACATCCTAGGACACTTTAAAAAAACCATAGGCTCTGATACCAAGTTTGTCACGCCCCAAATCGAGGGACATGACCGGCGCCCTGACCGGGTTGCCCCAGTCAAGCGGACCTGGGTGCCTTTTATTCCCACGCGTAACCCCTGTGTTGATTGTTTCTCATTAACCAAATATTTTACCAATAATGACTGATTTCATAATGCATAAACATAACCATGTGATTGATTCACTAACAAGTTCATAATTTATATTTACAACGCCCCATACATATACATAGGCCACAATCCCACAGCTTACATGTCTATGGAGCCTCTAGGATACAAAAAGGGAAATACAATACTTGCCGGTAACAAGGCTCCGGCTATACCTTACAAAACCAAAATGAAATCTAAACCGAGTGGCATGAACCACACAGGGCCCCAAGGAAGAAAGGGGCTCACCAAAACGGGCAGTGGAAGGAGAAGGATACTACCGCCGATGAGCTGAAGTGCCTGCTACTGATCCACCTACAATCATAACACGAATGTAGCGCCCCCGGAAAAAAGGGATGTCAGTACACTTGAATTGTACTGGTATGTATGGACAAACTTTGTCCCAAGTAAACTCAAGCCATTAAATTACATCAACAATTAATTAAGCCACCCAACCATGTTTCCACATTTTCCTCATTTCAAATAATTCTCACACAAAGCACTTTCTACGATCAACCAATTTAACAATAACCAATCAATCACGTAAAGCACAAGTAGTCAAACAAAGGGGCAATCGGTGCCCCACAGGTTGCAAACTCTCCTGCTGTCTCCTTTCACAATTTCACATTATTGATTTTTGTATCAATTTTCAATAGCGATTTCGATCGCTTTCCATCCTTATTGCCCCCGACCACCCTTATTACCTCGGCCACCCTTATCACCCCAACCCACACCTTATTTCCCCACGTTGCGGCGCGCAACACGACCCCGCCTTACAGGTTGAAAACACAACAATTTCAAACAGCAGATAAGGTACTACACACAATTTCAACAAGTTCTAATAAGCAACTTACACATTGGTTCATGTTCTCAATTTCTTCTCAAGCCAATATCAAAACCAAGTTACAAGTATTCCAAAATCGAAAATGCCCACATAATCATGTTCAACAATTTACCACAATTAAGGTGTTTCAAATTCCTTCCACAATGAGCCAAATATGCCATCACAATGGTTGTTCCCAACTCTTTACCAATCTCGATTACCTTTTTATCTTTCAATTCATATTTCATACCACACCACACGTAGTTCAACATCAATCAAATGCTCAACAAGGAAATCAATGAATTACGTAAAATTTCTCAATTTGACACATGCCAAAACGATTCGCTCACATTTGGGCGATTTTACAAGAATCAAAATTAGCCATACATACCTGGTGATGAGTTTTCTTCCGTTAACTTCCTACTTTATGCTTACCCACGCTATCTTACTCTTGCCAACCTTGTTCTTGAAGACTCGTACTTCTACTCACTTCTTTTTACTAAAAATCAAGTTCAATAATCATGCATGAGTGTAAAAATTCTATTTTTAAAAGCTATTATATGCAAACCTCTCTTTACCCAATTAAAACTGAAAATCAAAGAAAATAGTTAGGGTTTTTACCTTGAAAAGATTGGGGATGTTGAATCTTTGCCCTAAGATCCCTTGGAATTAAGATGGTTGGAACAATCTTTGAAGATGAAAGATTTCTCTCTCTAAAAACCTCTCTTCTCTCTCTAATTTTGGTAAGATGATATGATAAAATGAAGAAGAAGTGTGTTATATTAAAGAAGAGATCGGGTCAAAATGTTACAAAAATCGGGGCCGGGGTCAATTATGCGGTGCACTATGCGACCGCAGAATCAACATGCGGTCCGCATAGTGACCGCAGAATTGCCCCAAATTTTACACAGGTTCTGTTAAGGAATGCGGCCAGAATGCGGTCCGCATGCTTGATCCGCGGTCGCAAAGTGCACCGCAGATTTGACATGCGATCGCATATCGACCGCACTTTTGCACGATTTTTGGGAAACTCTCTGGAACGTTTTGCGGCAAGAATGCGGTCCGCATGTCAGGTTTGCGATCGCATTCTTGACCGCATATTGGACACTTTTCGGAAAAATTAATTCTCTACATTTTTGAAACTTAAATCACTACCAAGGGTCCGAACCGCGGCGAGCTTGCGAGCCGCGAAGAATTCTACGCATTCCTAACACATTATTCGGACCATGACACCACAGCTACTAGGTTTTATGCACAAAATTTTTACGGGGCCTTACAATTATATATTTTTAACTTTTTTCTCGTTTCTTCTCTTGTTATGCTTCAACATTCTACACCTTTTCTCTATTTTCATGGTTCCACTTCAAAAACCAAACCACCACCCCACACTTTTGCTTTTTCATATTTTCAATACCATTCTAGTGCTTAGTGAGACGAAAATTGGTTCAAACAGCAGGCTATTCAAACAATTGGGTAAGGTGTTCACATTGTGGTTGCCAAAGAAACATGCTTATTGGCTCAACGGGGTTAACTAAGCATTCAGGTGGATTTACTTTGTATGTTTGGCTCAACAAAGAAATGCCTATATCACTTCTAAAATTCAATAAAGCTACTATTTCGTTTTGCAAACACATGGGGCAAGTTGTAGTCATCAAATTTATAGCATGGAATATAGTAACACTCACACACACATGGCACATGACTCACTCTGGATAAGTTTATCAAGACATTCTCTTTTGAGTGTTCATGTTAGGTACAAACATACAATTTTTAAGGCACTTAAACAAGATAACCCTTGAAGCTAAGCGCTTTATTCTAGTGTCTATCATGTTCAGGTGTAAAAACGCTAAGGGTTTTTCTTCTTAGATTTTTTTTAAGCTCGTAGCCCACTAATCCTAACCTAAAACGAAAAATAAAAACTACATATACCTGGTTCAAGCTAATCCCTTGGAAAAGAATTATGGCACAAAGAAAAAGGAAAGGGGGGAGGGGGTTACTACACTACCAAACAAATAAAATAAAAAATATTTTTGGTATTTTCTCTATACTAACTTCTCTCAAGAAAATTGTCTAAAGGATCCGTCATCAAGAAGAATCTCTCTCTCTCTCTCTCTCTATATATATATATATATATATATATATATATATATATATATATATATATATATATATATATATATATATATATATATATATATATATACTTAGTCCCTCAAGAACCCCACCGAAAGAGATTCGTCGTCTGGACAAGTCACTTACTATTGCTACTTACCTAATGAACTACTATTCTAACACCAAAAAATCAAAGCAAATAGTTAATTGTTACAATTACAGACATACAATGAAGTATACATAAAACAAAGGCATGTCCCCATGGCTTCATAATGTAAAGAACAGTGAGGTAAAAGAACTTTCCTGAGGCTCACTCCTAGTCAGAGACGGTGTTTCAGTTCACATTGCATGCATGACTCAGTGCTCACAACCAGCCCAAAAATTTCTTTTCTAACTTCACCTTCCTGTCATCCACTTCCTCAATACGGGCAGTCAAATCATTGACTGAGGTATGCAACCCAACCAACTCTTACTCTAAAGTTGCCATGCAAGTGCTCATGCGTGGCTGTGATTGGCCTACCTCGTCCCTTCTCGTAGGTGTAGTGGCCTCAGCTGCCCTAGCATCATCATCAGACTCATTAGTAGAGTCATCACTATCCGGCATTGGCTCTATTCCATCAAGTCCAATTTTCTTTGCTTGGAATGGGGCCTTCAAAGGTTACTTCCCATCAACTTGAAGGTTCTCAGGGACCTTAGAAAGATGGCACGATCGGGTGACTAGTGAAGGGAAATAGTGTCCCTTGATTAGCTCAGGCGATCTAATGAAAATTTCATCATGGAGGATTCGGGCGACATCAAATCCTTGGTGAGTCACAAAGCAGTAGATCATTGCTACTTGTGGCCCATTCACATCAGTGGTATTGTTGGATGGTTGCAGACGTATATTGATGACAGTAAGTCAGCCCTTTGCCTCTCAAGTAAGAGGCTGTGAGTGTAGAGTCTTCAGTTGTGCTATCCATTTGAGCATTTTACTAGGGATACAGATTATATCTTGAATTGTGTCCCACCCAATCCTCGAGCGGTGATACATCATATAATAATCGTCACCCGTGAATGCTGGTAGGTCATACACTCGGCGGATGGCCTCTAGTGATGCATTAACGTGTGTTGCGCACAGTCACAACCCCATTCTCATTTTCAGGAAAGTTTGCATAAAACTCCTTCACCAGCTGAATATTAGCCTCCTCTAGGACGTCAAATAAAATGTCTAGCTGATACCCCCTCAACTCATTAAACATATTTGGGCACTCCATCTCCAATGTTGTCCAATCGATATGAACCTTATGGAGCAACTTCTTAGCTACTTTCTGATTGTACCTTGTCTCCGCTTCAGATACGAACTAAGTGCTATCAAACTACATTGCACTGGCTTGGGCCCTAGCTTGTGAGGAGCCTTCTGGACCACTAGCAGAGGACCCGGTGTTTCGTCTCGTACGAGATGAACTCATACTACCTATCAAAATAGAGAAACACTTATTAGGACATATGCAAAATATGTGACTATGGGTGGTTACTCGGACTTCACCAAAACCATGTCACAACATCTTCTTATATCTCCATTGAGGCAATTTCCCAAACACATTATGGGTGGGGCAATTATCTTCATATACATGGCCCATGGGAATCAAGAAAACTTCCACAAATCAAATATGCCACTATACCCACAAACCCCACACTTTCTACAAACAATCACCCACCAACAACACCATTCCAAACATTCAATACATAGCTTTTTCACCAAACATATGCAAAAAATGAAATTACACTAGAAAATAGAAAAAGAAAAAAAAAGCTAAACAAAAATCCTATTACCAATGCTAAATTATAACCAAAGTGAACTAGCATAACAACAATAAAATATAGAAAGAAAGAGAAGGGGGGTCAGAACTCATACCTTAAGGGAAGAAGGTGAGGTTTATTGTGAGAGAAGAAGGAGAAAATGCGAGTATGGGGGGGGGGGGAAAGTTAGGGTTTAGAGAGAAAGATAGAGATTGGGAATATTAGGGATGGGGTTAGGTGTTTTTGGTTGGGGGGGGGTTGTTTTTTCAAAATTAAAAGAAGAAGAAAAGAAAATAGAAGGAAAACAAAAAACATAAAAAAAATATACAATACCTGGTACCCCCGCGGTCGACTGCGGTCTACTGCGAATGCATACGGTTTTAAAATTTGAGATGGTGTACTCCGCGGTTCACCGCGGTCCTCATCGCGATCACGGGGAAATTTAAAACCTGAGACAGTGTACTCCGCGGTTCATCGCGGTCCTTGTCGTGGTCACGGGGCTGGCAACATGTTTTTCTCTTATTCTTTTTTATAGGAAGTTACAAGAACATACTTACAACAACATTCGTGGGTTGCCTCCCATGCAGTGCCTGATTTAACGTCACAACACGATGCAGATAAGTGCATTTAAGGCTCGCTCAACCTCTGAGGTTCTGTCAGATTTGTCTCAGATACTACCTTTGGGTCTTTCATGCCTATGTATAACTTCAATCTCTGCCCATTGAATCTAAATGTTTGAGAGTCTTTCTCCGAGACAATATCCACAGCTCCTGAAGGGAAAACTTCTACCATTCGAAATGGACCAGACTATTAGACTTAAGCTTACCCGGGAATAACTATATTGTTGAGTTATAAAGCAATACCATGTCCCCGGGATTGAAATGTCGCTCAGTTATGTTCTGGCCATGAAACCTCTTCATTCTCTGTTTATACAATTTTGTGCTCTCAAAAGCAAGATGTTTGAACTCGTCGAGTTCATGCAATTCAGTAATTCTTGTTGTTCATGCTGCCTCAATATCTAAGTTCAGCCATTTCAATACCCACCACGCTTTATGTTCAAGTTCTACTAACAAGTGGAAGGCCTTTCCAAATACCAACTTATATGATGACATATCAATTGGTGTTTTGAAAGTAGTTCTATAAGCCTAGAGTGCATCATCTAACCTTTTTGCCCAATCAGTTCTTGTGGTGTTCATAATCTTCGGTAGCACACTCTTTATTTCTCTATTGGACACTTCAACATGTTCACTAGTCTGAAGATGATATGGGGTAATCACCTTATGGCATACATCATACTTTGCAAGCAACTTCTCAAAGGCTCTATTACATAAGTGGGTGCCTCCGTCACTGATAATCACTCTTGGTGTCCCAAAGCGGGTGAATATATTCTTCTTCAAAAATCCCACCACTACTCTTACATCATTAGTGGGCAACACCGCAGCTTCAACCCATTTGGACACGTAATCCACAGCAACAAGTATGTACTTATTCCCAAAAGAGATAATGAAGGGACCCATGAAGTCAATCCCCCAAACATCGAACACCTCCACCTCTTGAATCGGGTTCATGGTCATCTTATAGAGTCAGGAAATGTTCCCGGTCCGCTGACATTAATCACAGCCCTTCACCCATAGGTATGATCTCAAAACATTGTTGGCCAAAATAATCCGGCCTCTAGCACTTTTACAGCTGTCCTGACCCCTACAAAATGTCCTCGATAAGATGATGTGTGACAAGCCTGGAAAATAGAAGATTGTTCTATCTCGCGGACACACCTCCGGATCATATTATCAACAAATATTCTAAACAAGTAAGGCTCGTCCGAATAATACATGCAACAATCATGATAAAACTTTTTCTTTTGTAGAGATAAAAGGTCACGGGGAACTATACCGCAAGCCAGGTAATTTGCAAAGTCTGCATACCTTGGAACTCCCTCAAGACTAGCTACGAGAATGTGCTCGTATGGAAAGGTTTCCAGAATCTCTTCAACCTCGACTAACTTTTTAGCTCCTTCAAGTCGTGATAGATGATCAGCAATTTGATTTTCTTTGCCTTTATGGTCACAAATTTTGAGGTCAAATTCTTGAACAGTAGCACCCAATGAATCAGGCGTGGCTTAGACTCCTTCTTCTCAATCAAGTACCTGAGAGTTGCGTGATCAGTGTATACAATTACCTTGGATCCTATGAGATATGATCTGAACTTGTCAAAAGCAAACACCACTACTAACATCTCATTCTCACTTAACAGTATAGTTGAGTTATGCACCGTTTAGTGTCCTACTTGCGTAGTAAATTAGGTGCATCAGTTTATCCTTTCGCTGCCCCAAGACTGCTCATATGATATAGTCACTTATTTCACACATAAGCTCAAATGGTTGCTCCCAGTTGGGTGCAATAATGATGGGTGCAGTCACCAACCTCTTTTTCAATTCCTCCAATGCCAACCTATAATCATTCGAACACACAAAGGGCAAATCCTTTTCAAGGAGTTTGCATAATGGTTTAGCAGTTTTGGAAAATTCTTTAATGAATCACCGATAGAATCCGGCGTGTCAAAGGAAACTTCTCACCGCCTTGATTGAAGTGGGTTGTGGTAGATTTTCAATCACGCCAACCTTAGCATGGCCTACCTAAATTCCTTTAGTGGACACTCGATGCCCTGGACTATCCATTCATTTACTATCAAATGGCACTTCTCCAAGTATAGCACTAAATTTGTCTCCATGCATCTTTTGAGCACTCTTGTTAAGTTGTAAAGATAGACTTCGAATGAATCTCCTACCATGGAGAAATCATCTATAAAGACTTCCATAATATCCTCCACCATGTCTGTGAAGATGCTAACATGCACCGTTGAAATGTCGTTGGTACATTGCAAAGCCCAAAAAGCATTCTCTGAAGGCGAAGATGCCATACGGACAAGTGAAGGTTATATTTTCTCTATCTTTGGGAGCTATTAATATCTGATTGTACCCCGAATATACTTCCAAGAAACAAAAATGTGATTACCCGGCCAAGTTGTCCAACATTTGGTCAATGAAGGAAAGGGGAAATGGTCCTTCTAGGTGGTTGTGTTCAATTTTCAGTAATCCATGCAAATCCACCATCACGTGACTATACGAGTTGAGCAACTCATTATTCTCATTTTGCACAACAGTCATTCCCCTTTTTTCAGCACACATTGGACAGGGCTGACCCAATTGCTACCAGAGATGGGGAAGATGATTCCCGCATCTAACCATTTGATCACTTCCTTCTTTACCACCTCTTTCATGTTCAGGTTCAGCCTTTGTTGATGTTCTCTATAAGGTTTCTGCCCTTTTCCAAGAGAATCTTATGCATACAAAAGGCTGGGATGATACCCTTAATGTCTACCATGATCCAGCCAATGGTAGTCTTACTTTCCTGTCATATCTGTAAAAGCTGTTCTACCTGCACATCTAGCAAACTGGATGATATAATAACAGGCAAAGTAGAATTAAGGCCTAAGAAAATGTACCTGAGGTGATCTGAGAGTGGCATTAGCTCCAGGTTGGGTGGTTCCTCTATTAATGGCTTTGCTTGAGGTGTAGCCCTTTTTCTAACTCCAGGGACTCAAACTGATGTTCCCTTTTCAGGAATCCTTGGCCTTCAAGTGCCATGACCCATTCAGCTAACCCTTCACCATCCATCTCTTCTAAATTTGTCAGACATGCCTCTAATGGATCTTTAACAATCAAGGCCACATCACCTTCTTGCAGATCACATCTACTACCTCCACTAGCAAGCAATTAGCATATTCACTGGGTCTCCTCATAGATTGCTGAACATTGAATATGACTTCTTCATCGTTCAGTCTCATTTATAATTCCCCAGTCTCACAATTGATCAATGCTCTTCTAGTGGCCAAAAATGGTCTACCCAAAATGAGAGGTATCTCCTCATCTACCTGACAATCCAGAATAACAAAGTCTACAAGGAATACGAACTTCCCCACTTGTACTAACACATCATCAAGAATACAACTTGGCATTTTTACCGTGCGGTCCGCCAGCTGTAGAAGCATCAAAGTTGTTCTAGCTCTTCCTATGCCCAGCTTGGTGTACACTGCCAGCGACATCAGATTTATGCTGGTTCCCAAATCACATAATGCCTTTGCAAAGGCATAACTCGAAATTGTGCATGGAATAGTGAAGCTACCTGGATCAGACATCTTTTGAGCCATCGGTCTTGTTACTACTGAATTGCAGGTCTGTGTCAGAGTCACAGTGGAAAGATCCTGAAACCCGTGACATTAGATCCTTCATCATCTTGGATAACCATGCATCTCCCTTAGGGCATCCATCAAAGGAATATTCAACTGAATTTGACGAAGAATCTCCACGAATTTCCCGTATTGGTCTGCATTCTTTTGTTTTACCAATCTCTAAAGGAAGGGTGCAAGTATCAACCTTTGTTCACTATTTGTTGGCTTCTCTCTGTTGGAATTTGCTGGCACAAGAGGTGTCACCTGTCACACCTCCATTTCCACACGTAATATACGTAATGTGCCGCTGTTTACTACTACATCTCGAGAAGAGGTATAATAATAATCAGGGAAGGAGTTTTTCCACTTAAAGGACAGTCGAAACGAGATCAATTTATTTAATTATTTAGAGTCGCCACTTGGGAAAATAATGGTGTCCCAAGTCACCGGTTTAATCCCGAGCCGAGAAAATTTATGACTCTAGAATACAGTCTGCGAAACTAGAAACCTGGATAAGGAATTCTGTTAACCCGGGAGAAGGTGTTAGGCACTCCCGGATTCCGTGGTTTAAGAACGGTCGCTCAACTTCAATTTTTTTTATCTGATTTCTTTATATGTTTTAATTATGTTCCTTTATGTTCCACTTTTTAATTTTAGAAGAATTGCGACGTCACGAAAACACATTTCGAGTCACACCGCAACCGGTACGCCTGTGACTTTAATGCTTTTCAGTTTCGCCGAGAGTAAGATTTGGGTCATATAAATGCGCACCCGTATTTAGGAAAGTAATTTTATTTACAAATCGTGCCTAAAGAGTCTATCGTGTTGTTAACTTTGAGAAAGACCATGAAATTTGCTAAACGGTCCTTTCAAATCTAAGTTTTTTATAACAATTGATTGAGAGCCCCGCAATTGTATATTTAGTGCGGCGAGGATCGTCTCAAATTATTCCAAAGAGCTTTATTCAACTCAAGCAAACTACGAGGTTTAGGAATTATTTTCTAAACTTCTTGAAAGTGACTCATGTGATGAATATTTAGAGCATTTGGTCTATAGACAAAACAAATAATCCACGTAGCAGGGAAATGTAATTGGACTCTTTAGGATTTCAACATGAAAATGCACTCACAACAATTAAAAAAAATAAAAAATCAAAGACCTTAAACTCCTAAAGCATGACTACCAGTGCTTTCAATTCAATATGCACGATCAGTTTCCTCCTTAACCATTCTCAAATACAGTAGACTTTTGTCTAAGAATTCATTCGGCAACATTACAACTAATCAAACCAATTCTAATAGATATTTCTATCACTCTGCTTTATACTCAAAACAAAAGAAAAGCCATGAATATTCATGAAGCAAACTCATTGCTGAATTGAAATCCACTATATTTTGCCAAGTCCAAAGTTGACTTATAGCAAGAATAACATAGATGAACCAACACACAGAAAAAATAACAATCAAGCATAGATGAGCTCTAGAGAGATAAGGCCGCGACTTATGCTAGCCCAAACTGGGATCTTCCAATTTAATTGGCGTGCTCTCGACCTCTCTCGTTAACATATACACTCCATTTCGGGCTGTTACAGCTCTTCAAGACTCAACAAGAAACCAGAGAAACACCTTAAACTTACTATTTCATGTGTAATCCTAAGGAACAAATAAAATTCTCAAGGGAGTTGCTTATGAATGCAGCAGGTGTACAATTCTTAAGATGAGAAGATCAGGGAGCACTTCAATGCGAAATAAATTGGGACGAGCATCAAACAGAAACTAGCAAAGACAAACCAATTGAGGCGTTCAATAAACCATAGGTGAATTGATCAGTTCCTGCAAACTAATGTATAATCTGAACGCCTCATCTTTCCCAATGCCCATGCTCAAACATTTCAAACAACGAGTAAATCACCAGGTAACAGAAGCAGAATTACCCAGCTTAGAAATAACTTTGCCATGAGTTTGTACATTATTATACAGTCACAGTGTCACATCTATTAGTATAACATGATTTTAACAGATTATTTACTATTTGCAGAAGCAAAACTATTCTGGGCATATATAAAGTTAGTCATGGATATTGCAGAACTTCTCATCTTAACACAGGCACGCCCTATGTACTGCTCTTTGCTATCTGAAAAAACTAATGAAATCCAGTGGTATAAAGGCACGACTGAAGTTACCAAGCCAGGGCATCAAATTCCAGATTTTAGCAACCATTTTGGGATCCTAATTCACAAAACTGAACCAATAGGCAACGAGAATCAAAGAGATTTAGTTTGAATCATGTTCAGACAGTGGTGTTGAGCTTTAAACCAAAGAGCACAAAATATAAATAGAGCTAATATTATTTCAAACCATGAAAACCTCACCAAATCTAACAATATTTCACCACATAATCACGCTGGGTAAAACAACCGAGCGCCAGAGAGCGAAAAACAGAGACATTTAAACTTTTAATATAGCAAGGTCATTCCGGATTTTTGAATTTTACACTAATAATAGAGAATTATCACGATGCCAACTCCAATACAAAAGATAAGTGAACGAGATGAACCTGTCAAAGTTTTCGATTGATCTTTCAGTAAATTATAGCAATCGAGATGAATCGGATGAATCTACAACAAAGAATTCAACCAGGACCTCTAAACAGAAACGAAAACACCAGCTATCGAACTAGAACAATAGCTCCAACAGTGACGAGCTCGTTAATCAACTCTGATTCAATCGTATTCCATGGCGAAAGATGGATGAAGAACAAACAATCGACAAAAAAAAAGTAGAAAATAAAATCGGAAGAACTTGAGAGCCCTAGAATTTGAATTGACAAATCTGAAATTTCTCCCTGTGTTTCACTCGCTCTCTCCGAATTTTCTCTCCAAAATCCTCTCTGAAAAAAAATCCTCCAGAATGTCTTTCCTCTCTGTTTAAAACTCTCTATCTATAAGAAACTCCCTTTTATCCCTATCTGTTTCTCTTCTGTTTTTATAGACAAAAACATAACTCTTTTTCCAAACAATAATTCAACTTTTCCAGCCTGTTTATTCCCTCCCATGTGCATTACTTTTAACCTTTTATCAGTCCCCCCCATGTGTTCTCTGATTTCCGGCTCAAAAGAGCATTAAACAGGGTGTTACTAGGAGCGTTGAAGATGATAGGGGAGGGGGAAATGAAATGAAAAATGGGTCTTGGGGGTTTTTTGTGTATTAAAATCAAGACTTTAATCTTAACCGTTGGATTTAACAACCAACGACTGAGATCAAATGAATTAAAATGGGACCGGGTCGGTTCAACTTGGAAATGGGTCGGATTTGGGTGTATTTGGGTTGGGTTTCAAGAATTGGGCTTGGAGTGTTGGGCCAGGTCCGATTTTCTCTTTTATTTTTGTTTCTTTTCTTCTTCACTTTTTGTTTAATTTAATTCCTAAACAAAAAATTCTAAATTACAAAAAATAAAATTAACTTATAATAATACTAATTAAGTTATACTAGTAATTAGCACATACCAATAAATATCAATCAAAAATAAATCACACAAGTTTGACATTAAACCCTAAAAATGCAAAAATACACATATAGATATATTTTTTTGTAATTTTCTATATTATTTTGTAAAATAAACTTGATTACTTTTAATGAGTCATAAATGCAAAAATGTGACATATTTTGTATTTTTGTTAATTTAAACAAATAAACACGCACACACAGACATAAATAATAAAAGAAAATAATATAAAATCCACAAATATTGCAAAAAACACAATAATTATTTTATTGTGAAATTTTTGGGAGTAATTCTCATGTTGGGCAAAAATCACGTGCTCACAGCTGCCCCTCTTTGCGTGGAAACATGAAGAGTTTTTGTGCAAAGATAAGTGAGCAGATACGAGCGATTTTTTCCCGTCTGAGCACTCCGTATGAAGCATTTTTTTTGGAAGAGTTTGACCGAACCTTTGCTTCCGAAGGTCTCCTACATATCCCTGGCTAAAAGGGAATCAGGTCAATGTAGTTCGGGAAGTTTTGGTAGCTGGGACTACCATGACTGCTGTGATCGTGCTGTTACTGTTGTTGCTGTTGTTGCCACTGCTTAACTGATCTCCTTATTACATCGTGCTAAACGAAAACTAAGAAGCTAGACAAAGTTACAGTATTGCAAATTCTTATCTATCTTTTTAGCTTGATCTTGTCATGTTCCTTGCCATCCTGTTGGCTTTGATGTTTCTTCACATGCTTCTTCTTTTCTGACAATTGTTATTTCGGCCCATCTTGATTGCCGAACTCCGACCATTGGTCCCTTCCTTGTGATCTTCGAACTATTTTCCTTCGAAGTTTGAATCTATCTTTTCTGACCCTTGTTGCCTTCCTTCTGATTTTGAACTTGGATCCATGCTGGGGATTTCCGTTACACTTTGTCACTTTCCGATTGTTCACTATCGTTATCAAATTTTAGAAACTGAGACGCCGTTCTGCTTTTCTAGCGGGCTTCTGACTTTATCGACAAACTCTAATCATAAATCGCCACTCCATTCTTCAAGCGGACATCTGACCTCAACAACAAACTTTGAAAATAAATCGCCACTCCATTCTTCAAGCGGGCACCTGACTTTCAACAACAAACTTTGAAAGTAAATCGCCACTCTATTCTTCAGGCGGGCACCTGACTTCAACAATAAACTTCAAAAATAAATCGCCACTCCATTCTTCAAGCGGGCACCTGACTTCAGCAACAAACTTCGAAAATAAATCGCCACTCCATTCTTCAGGCGGGCTCCCTGACTTCAACTATAACTTCAAAACTAAATCGCCACTCCATTCTTCAGGCGGGCTCCCTGACATCAACTACAACTTCAAAACTAAATCGCCACTCCATTCTTCAGGCGGGCTCCCTGACTTCAACTACAACTTCAAAACTAAATCGCCACTCCATTCTTCAAGCGGGCTCCCTGACTTCAACTACAACTTCAAAAATATAGCCACTCCATTCTTCAGGCGGGCACCCTGACTTCAACTACAACTTCCAAACTAAATCGCCACTCTATTCTTCAGGCGGGCTCCCTGACTTTAACTACAACTTCAAAACTAAATCGCCACTCCATTCTTCAGGCGGGCTCCCTGATTTCAACTAAAACTTCAAAACTATCGCCACTCCATTCTTCAGGCTGGCACCCTGACTTCAACTACAACTTCAAAACTAAATCGCTACTCCATTCTTCAGGCGGGCTCCCTGACTTCAACAATAACTTCAAAACTAAAATGCCACTCCATTCTTCAGGCGGGCTCCCTGACTTCAACTACAACTTCAAAACTGAATCGCCACTCCATTCTTCAGGTGGGCTCCCTAACTTTAACAATAAACTTTGAACTTCATCCCATACCTATCGTTTTCCTTTGCTTCCTGCACCACTTTCTTCTTCCTGCATCACCTCTTTAACCATCCTTTATTCTAAATTACCTTGTTCTGGAACTGCTTTCTTCTTGGGTCTCGTTATTTTAAATTCCCCAGCAGAGTCGCTAGAGCTGACACACCTCCTTTTTCCGCAAACCCGCAAGGGCGCGAGGTGAAAGGAGCTTTTCCAATTAAAGGACAATCAAAATAGGATTCATTTATTAAGAGATTCAGAGTCACCACTTGGGGGATTTATGGTGTCCCAAGTCACCGGTTTGAATCCCGAATTGAGGAAAAGTTTAACTCTATTTAACAGTCCGCAAACTAGAAATCTAGATAAGGAATTTTGTTAACCCGGGAGAAGGTGTTAGGCATTCCCGAGTTCCGTGGTTCTAGCATGGTCGCTCAACTGTCGTATTTGGCTTAATTATCTGATTTATACCATGCTTTAACTTATGTGCAAAGCTTAACCCTTAACCGCTTTTTAATATTTTTTTACAAGAATTGCAACGTTGTAAAAATGTATTTCGGATTACACCGTACCAGTACGCCTGTGACCTTTAAAGCATTTTGACTTTGTTGAGATTTGAATTTGGGTCACATAAATGCACACCCATATTTAGGAAAGTAATTTATTTACAAATCGTGCCTAAAGATTCTATCGTCTTTATTACCTTTGGGAAAGATCGTGAAATTCACTGAACGATCTTCCCGAGTCTAAGTTTTTTATAACAATTTATTTGAGGGCCCCGCAATTGTGTAATTTTGTTTGGCGAGGCTCGTCTCATTATTTATATAAGGTCAATCCTAACATGATTATGTTTTTTTATTCTATCAAGTTTCACCGTAATTTATTTTAAAAGACAGTTTCAGTTGTATTTAAATGAATATTCAGAGCTTTGGGCTTTAAACTGAGCCCAATACAAAAAGAAGAATGAATGAACTGGGGTGATAGCCCATGCGTGCGCCAGAGTCTCGTTCTGGGCATATAAATCGGCCAAATTTCAACTTAATGGCTTTATCATATGAGATATGAGATAAAACTGTAGTGGTTACCGAATTATGTAAACTATAAGTTTGAAATGGGAATTCAATTAAGTATTAATAGTAGTTCCTCCTTTAATTTTCAGGCGTGTCTTTAGCATTGCAAAACAAAATTGAGCCAACACTTTAATTCATAATATTAAGCTTTAAATCTCAACAAAACAAATCACAATGATATGAATATATACTGAAGCTAACACTGAAATTGCTGTTTATACACCTACACGAATAGAAAAATTTCTATAATGTTTCAAAATCAAATGAAACTAATACTATTACTTCAAATTATTCAGTAAGTTACTGAGTCCATATCTATTCAAAACAACGGCAGTCCAATTAACAGTCCAATTCTTCTAACGTCATTAACATTTCCAACATATAGCATAAATGTTGTAGGTTCAAAATATAATTGATGCAGTACCCGTTTTGTTATTTTAAGTGAATTATTCCTGTGAATATATATGTTGGAGGTACTTTTTCATTTGTTTAATATATTATTCTTGGTAGATGAGGATATGTAAAGAATGTGAACTATGTGCTAAAATGTCTAGACTTCAAGTCAAGTTTGAATTGATATTTTGATGCCAAAGTTTGTGAGAAAACTTGTTATGGTTGATTCTTCCAAAATGTTCTTACGTGTACCAAAGGTATTTGATTGATTGCGTCTTGTTGTTGGTAATGTATAAAGATGTTTGGAAATGAAGTAAGTGACTGTGTAAATGTGGTAAGACTAAATGTTGGACTCTAGCTGTGATTGATACTTTACATGAATTGTTGTTGTGACCCGATGTTTGTGAAAGATCCATTCCAATATGATCAATGTGCTATTCTATTAGTTAACATAATGAAATAAAAAAATCAGAGTATAAAGTTGAATCCAGCTCTTTATTCATGTGTCAGCGGGTTTGAAATACATCAATGCGAATCTGAAATGTGTACCTGGATGATGACAATAGAAGAAGGAAAAGGAGCAATCAGCAGTAGCAACACAGTAACACCAGCCATTAGTAATACAACAACAACAGACCAGCAATAGTTATGGAATTCAAACCAATCCAAAACCAGTTTCAAACCAACTCAAACCTCCACCAATAACCCGAAATCAGTTGTGACACCAAACAACGATAGAACATAAGCACCATCAATCAATAGAATTCAAACAATGGGCCATAAACACTCCAGTCGATAGAACTGAGCTGGAGATTGTCACTTAATAGTTAAGAAGTAGACAAATCAGAATTAGTTCAAAATTGAAAAACTAAAGGAAGTTCTCCAAAACTCTCCCAATTTTTCCTCCCTTTACCTTAAGTGTATCCCTTTAATCTCCCTATGTTCCCCTTACTCACAGGCTCTCCTCTTTTCTTTTTCCTCTTTCAGACTCCCTATTGCTTAAAATCTCTCTGTGTGTTTTCCCTCCTGACTGCTGGTGATATCTTTAGAATTTGTTTACTTGCCTGCTGAGGATAATGATGCTGGGAAAATTTTCCTTCATTCCCTCCCTTCCTTTGACTCATGTGCTGGGAACTCTTGTTGTAACTCTATGCTTTATGGTGTGTTACTGGTTTCAAGACCTGCAATGTAAAGACTGAAGACATGCCTCTTGTTATACAGGTAGGCGCATGTTTTTATTAGGAACTTTTGAATTTAAAATGCATGCTGGCAAATCAATAAAAATAAAACAAACATAAAATATCCTATTAGAGAGTGGATAGTCCCATCGTATCTTATTCGAGGGCGGATACTCCCATCGTATTCTATTCGAGGGCGGATACTCCCATCGTATTCTATTGGAGGGCGAATACTCCCATCCTATTCTATTCGAGGGCGAATACTCCCATCGTATCCTATTCAAGGGCGGATACTCCCATCGTATCCTATTCGAGGGCGGATACTCCCATCGTATTCTATTCGAGGGCGAATAATCCCATCGTATTCTATTCGAGGGCGAATACTCCCATCGTATCCTATTCGAGGGCGGATACTCCCATCGTATTCTATTCGAGGGCGAATAATCCCATCGTATTCTATTCGAGGATGAATACTCCCATCGTATCCTATTCCAGGGCGGATACTCCCATCATATTCTATTCAAGGGCGAAAAATCCCATCGTATTCTATTTGAGGGCGAATACTCCCATCGTATCCTATTCGAGGGCGGATACTCCCATCGTATTCTATTCGAGGGCGAATAATCCCATCGTATTCTATTCGAGGGCGAATACTCCCATCGTATCCTATTCGAGGGCGGATACTCCCATCGTATTCTATTCGAGGTCGAATAATACCATCGTATTCTATTCGAGGGCGAATACTCCCATCGTATCCTATTCGAGGGCGGATACTCCTATCGTATTCTATTTGAGGGCGATTACTCCCATTGCATTCTATTTAAGGGTGAATACTCCCATCGTATTCTATTCGAGGGCAGATACTCCCATCGCATTCCATTCTAGGGCGAATACTCCCATCGTATTCTATTCGAGGGCGAATACTCCCATCGTATTCTATTCGAGGGCGAATACTCTCATCGTATTCTATTCGAGGGCGATTACTCCCATGATGTTAATGTTTGAGAGCGAACAAACCTGAGACGTCCTGTTCGAAGGTGGACAAACCTGAAACATCCTATTTGAAGGTGGACAAACCTGATACGTCATCTTGAATTGCCTTCCTCGTTTCTCCGAGAAACTTTTCAACAACGGCAAAAAATTTTCTGCCCCAGTATTTGGTGTTCTTCCTTGTGGCATGACTTTCTGCTATCAATAGCACTTTCTTTCCGTGTTTCAAATCAAAGAAAATTTGTTAGTTCAAAACACTGTGAGCGGTTGTGCCGCTCGTGTGGGGTGGTTTTTCTGTCACGCCCCAAATCGAGGGACATGACCGGCGCCTGACCGGGTTGCCCCAGTCAAGCGGACCTAGGTGCCTTTCATTCCCACGCGTTACCCCTGTGTTGACTGTTTCTCATTAACCAAAGATATTACTAATCATAATGACTGATTTCATAATGCATAAACATAACCATGTGATTGATTCACTAACAAGTTCATAATTTATATTTACAACGCCCCATACATATACATAGGCCACAATCCCACAGTTTACATGTCTACGGAGCCTCTAGGATACAAAAAGGGAAATACAATACTTGCCGGTAACAAGGCTCCGGCTATACCTTACAAAAATCCAAAAGAAAGTCTGAAATAAAAGTGGCATGAGCCACACTGGGCCCCGAGGAAGAAAAGGGCTCACCAAAACGGACAGTGGAAGGAGAAGGATACTACTGTCGATGAGCTGAAGTGCCTGCTACTGATCCACCTACAATCATAACAGGAATGTAGCGTCCCCGGCAAAAGGGACGTCAGTACACTTGAATTGTACTGGTATGTATGGACAAACTTTGTCCCAAGTAAACTCAAGCCATTAAACAAGAATCACCATGTTAAGACCAGCCAATAGATTACATCAAGAAATCAATTAAGCTAACTAACCATGTTTCCAACCTTTTACTCATTTCAGTTAAGCCTCAACACAAGCACGTTCAAGGTCAACAAATAGAACAACAACCAATCAACAACATAGATTGCAAGTAGTCAAACATAGGAGCAATCAGTGCCCCCAGGTTGCAAACTCTCCTGCTGTCTCCTTTCACAATTTCACATTATTGATTTTTGTATCAATTTTTCAATAGCGATTTCGATCGCTTTCCATCCTTATTGCCCCGACCACCCTTATTACCTCGGCCACCCTTATCACCCCAACCCACACCTTATTTCCCCACGTTGCGGCGCGCAACACGACCCCGCCTTACAGTTGACAATTTCAACAATTTCAAACAGCAGATAAGGTACTACACACAATTTCAACAAGTTCAAATAAGCAACTTACACATTGGTTCATGTTCTCAATTTCTTCTCAAGCCAATATCAAAACCAAGTTACAATGTTTCCACATTCAAGAATATTCACACATGTATATTCAACAATTTTCCATAATTCAAGTGTTTCATCTCTTTCCACAATAAACCAATTCTCAAGTGTTTCGTTTTCTTTTCCACAAGGTGCCATATAGGCCATCATAATCATTATTCACAAATTCTTTACCCAATTCAACTCTCATTTACCTTTCGGTTCATATTTCATACCACAACACTCATAGTTCAACAACAACTTTGAATATCCAACAACAACATCAATTAATCACATACAATTTCTCAAATCAACACATGCCAAATAATTTTACACATAAGGGCGATTTCACAAGAATCAAAATTAGCCATACATACCTGGTGGTGAGTTTTTCCTCCTACTTTATGCTTACCCAAGATATCCTACTCTTGCCAACCTTGTTCTTGAAGACTCTTACTCCTACTCACTTCTTTTTACTAGAAATCAAGTTCAATAACCATGCATGAGTGTAAAAATTTTATTTTCAAAAGCTATTATATGCAAACCTCTCTTTACCCAATTTAAAACTGAAAATCAAAGAAAATAGTTAGGGTTTTTACCTTGAAAAGATTGGGGAAGTTGAATCCTTGCCCTAGGATCCCTTGGAATTAGGTAGTTGGAACAATCTTTGAAGATGAAGAACTTCTCTCTCTAAAAACCCTCTCTTCTCTCTCTAATTTTGGTGAGGTGATATGATAAAATGAAGAAGAAAGGTGTTATATTAAAGAAGAGATCGGGTCAAAATGTTACAAAATCTGGGCCGGGGTCAAATATGCGGTCACTATGCGACCGCAGAATCAACATGCGGTCCGCATAGTGACCGCAGAATGGCTCAAAAATTACGCAGGTTCTGTGAAGGAATGCGGCCAAAATGCGGTCCGCATGTTTGATCTGCAGTCGCAAAATGCACCGCAGATTTGACATGCGATCGCATATCGACCGCACATTTGACACGATTTTTGGAAACTTTCTGGAACGATTTGCGGCAAGAATGCGGTCCGCATGCCAGGTTTGCGGTCGCATTCTTGACCGCATATTTGACATTTTTCTGGAAAATTTTATTCTCAACATTTTTGACACTTAAATCAGTACCAAGGGTCCGAACCGCGGCGAGCAAGCTCGCCGCGAAGAATTCTACGCATTCCTAACACATCATTCGGACCATGACACCACTTCTACTAGGTTTTATGCACAAAAATTTTACGGGGCCTTACATTTTCCTTTTCCCCTTTTAAGCTCTCGGGATTACCAAAACTTGTTGGGGAATGATTTCATTTGCTGGAGATGATATTCTTGCTGGGGATGGGTTTTTCCGTTTATCCCTTCACCGTTCTGTGTTTCTCAACTTGCTGGGGGCTATTTTGTTGTAGATGAGATTTCCTTTCTTCCTTTACCACTCTGTGTTGTCCGGCCACCTCGGAACTTGCTGAAGATAACACTGCTAGTGGATTTTCATTTCCTCAAAATTGGTGTTTCAATCTTCTAAAGGCTGTTGGAGATGACATTGGTTTAAATATTGTCTTCCCTTAAGGCCTTCTTTCTTCCCTTTTCCCCAAATGGGACTCGGCTTCCAGAAAATTTTCAAAATGAAAAGAAAATTTTCAGCCCCAGTTTAATAATCTTCTTTGCACCATACTTCTCTGCCGTCAATGGCATTTCCTTGCCTTGCATAATAATTGGAAAGTTGGTGGCAAGTTTTGAAGTCATTTCTCATTATATTTTGACTAGACAGACTTTGACGGGGGAATTTTTGACAAAAGGAGAAAGATAAAAAGAAACAACAAATAGAAGACAAGGGAGAACTGACTCTCTAACAAGAAACAACTATAAAAATTTATCAAACGCGGATACCAGCTCTACTGGTCATGACATGCACATATGGCCTATCCTCCGTCGTTAATTGCCTTTCACGATTTCTGTCTCGTGATTTCCATCTGATTATCACCTTTATTCGACTTGTAGTGCTCGAAGGGTTTTCACTTTCAAGCCTCTCTCATTTTGATTTTCTCTCAGCTTTCGTCGCCTTATGGTACCTGTGAAGGTTTTCACCGGTAAGACTCTCTCATTTGTATTACTTTTAGCTGGGGATTGGGGTGTCACTGCTAAGACTTTCTCGTGTTTCCTTTCTGCTGGGAATCAGAGTCTTTTCTGCCGAGAATCAGCGTGTTATATTCTGATAGGACTCTCTCACTCGCCTGACGTGGCATCTTTTGAAGACTGATCGGAAGGTCTTTCTTTGGACCGTAATGTGGGATTTGGATAGGGCTATAAAGAAAGGGTAGTAAAGGCTCAAAACAAATCAATTTTGCGTTCAATATTTACAACCTTCGGACCTAGATTTATTTATAATCAACACACAATTTTTCTTTGTCCCAGTTTCATACTTGGGGATTTCTTTATTTACACTATGACCGAGCTGTGAAGCGCCTACATATCCTCTTTAAGGAATCAGGTCAAACGTAGTTCCCAATTCCTTTTTTTCAAGTTTTATTCATTTTTCTTTTTCTTTTCTTTTCTTTATCTCTTTTTGTTGTTTTCTTTTCTTTTCTTTTTCTTTATCCCTTTCTTCTCTTGTCTTTCAAACTTATGTTTCTAGTCTTTGCAACTAATTCCGAAGGAGGGGTATGAAAGATTTTAAAAATAAATCTCAAAGGGTTTACGATTGATAAAGTGTTTGGATAGCAGAACAAAATGCCTTCGTCATTCCCATCTTCAAAACATGCCAAGTACAAACAACATATTCATGACATCTTCTGGTTGTGCCAGGATAGATAACCATATTGTCCATTTGCCTTTTCATCTGTCATTTTAAAGTATTGCTGGATGACACTTTCATTTCAGTATCACGAGCGAACCCCGTCTTAGCATGTCCAATTTTCCCTTAAGGGTTTCTTTGTGTTTTACCTGCCCCAGTCTCACATGATTCGGGCTCCAAATAATCTCAAATCGTTTTTATTTCTTTAAAAATGCCCTGATTATCTTCCAATTGCTTCATGATTAACCCTTAACATTAGGCCAAAATTATGTGCGATGTCATGTCATTAGAATCGGTGTTCGAACAAATGACCAATCTAAAGATAGAAGAACTAAACAAAAAGACGACTGTGGTAATAAAAGACCAAACATTTCATTAAACTAATCGGAGAAATGGTTCAAATACAAACAAGCAAACCAAAATACAAACCAGAAGAAAAACTTGACAAGACTAAGCAAACTGAAATGACCAAAATGGAGAGGGTTTCACTACAAGACAAAATCTAGGTCACAACCCTGAAAACAACTCGGACAAAAGAAATGACAACAAAAACAAACCACCAAAATTCCTCCTGATTACCAAGCATGACTTCTTATATACCAACTTTTGCCGATTGGTTTTGCTTTGGAATATAGATCGGGCTTCTTAATTTTCCCTTCCCTTGTGTATCAATTTGATCATATGGGTCTAAGGGTGAGCTGGAAATGGATTCTGATTAATGTTGGGTGCCTCTGGTGTCTGAACCTCGATCTTATTGGTGTCAATAAGATTTTGCACTGCATGTTTCAATTTCCAACATTTCTCGGTATCATGTCCTAGAGCCCCTGAACAATACTCACAGCTTACTAAGCGATCCATATTTTGGGGTAGGGGATTTGGCAATCTTGGCTCAATACGACTCATGTCACGACCCAAACCCTGGTCGTGATGGCGCCCAACACAATGCTAGGCAAGCCCGACCATATTATCCCTTTAACCAGCCAATTATTAAATAAATTAAACTTAAACAGTAGTTAGTCATATCAGGTGAAAACCGAAACGTCAAAACATACAAAAATACGGTCCCAACATATCGTGGTGTCACGAGACTGAGCCTCTACAGAATAGCATCCTAATACAACCAAGTCTAGACAAATAGGAAATCAACAAGATGATAAAGAAGGAGAAAAACAAGCTCTGCGGACGCTGGCAGCTACCTCGTAATCTCCGCAAAAGTAGATATGGATCAGCAGCTAAAATGTCTCAACCGCTCTCGGGCACCTGTGGATCTGCACCAAAAAGTGCAGGGGAGTGGGGTGAGTATATTTCAACTCAGTGAGTAACAATAATAAATAATAACTGAAAGTAAGAACTCCTGTGCTATCACTTAGCAGTTCTAAGGCAATCTTCACAAGTACGTCATCACTATAGTAGTACTTTAACCTCCAATCTACGTTTATCTCTACAAGATCTCCACACTGAACAAACCCTCGCTCGTACCCCTACGGTGTACGGCCATCTCAACATATAAAGGCGCATACTTATGTCTATAATGTATAAGTATCTAAGTAAATAGTAGGATATGATTAAGTATAATGCTGCGGCGCGCAGTCCGCTCCAATACATATACCGCTGCGGCGCGCAGCCCGCTCCATTTAACGTCGACGGCGCTCACTGGGGGTGTATACGGACTTCGGAGGGGCTCCCTAGGCCCAAGCACTATAATACTGCGGCGTGCAGCACGATCCACACAAATATTACTGCGGCGTGCAGTCCGATCCAACATATATACTGCTGCGGCGTGCAGCCCGATCCCATAATATACCAGCGCTCACTGGAATGTGTGCAGACTCAGACTCCGAAGGGGCTCCTACAGCCCAAGCGCAATAATACTGCGGCGTGCCGTCCGTCCCACATGTATATTACATGTATATCACATGTATATTACTGCGGCGTGCAGTACGATCCAACATATATACTGCTGCGGCGTGCAGCCCGATCCAATGTAGGTATATATATACTTGGCCTCTCAGGCCCAATATAATATATCACAATGGGTCCTTGACCCTGTCTCAGTTAATATAGACTTGGCCTTTCATGCCCAATATAACATCTCCTAGTGGGTCCTCGACCCTATCTCATCTCAATCGGTATAAACTTGGCCTTTCAGGCCCACTCAGCTAGAACAGGGAATCCCACCCTAGATAATCTCTCTCAATGTACACATCTAGTACAGGCTCATATTATGCTATGCAGCTAGAGCTATGGCTGAGTGTATATTTCCAACACGATGTAAAGGTCACCTAGCTCTATAGGTTCCCTAATGCTCTACAGATCGGCACAAGACCCCAAACATGGCTATTAGCCCAATGGTACAGTTATAACATTATTAACAGTTGTACAACACAGTATTCTATTAGCCGGGAAGGACTAAGTCCGAACCCCTTATCACAATGTTACCACGCCCGTCATAGAACGCGTGTCTCATCTCAATATAGCACTGTAAAGTGCTAGTACGGGGTTTCAAACCCTCAGTGTATTGTTTACTACTACCACTCACCTCGAACCGGTAGAAGCTTCAATCCGCCTTGCGCTTGCCTCGCAAATCAATCTCCTCGGATGCCAAATCTGCTCAAAGTCATAGAGAATGCATCAATATACGCTAATTTCACGAAATTCATTCGAAATAACCCAATTTATATCAAAACCCACAAGTTGTCAAATCCCGACTTTTGGTACACTTGTCGAAAAATTACAAAAATTACATATTCGGAATCCTCACCTCGATACGAGTCTAGGCATATAAAATTTACCAAATTCGGACTCCATTTGCCCATTCAAAACCTTGATTTTTCCAAAATCCAAGACTAGGGCTAAATCCTCCATAATTACCCCAAATTCCTCCATTTTCATGATATAATTGCATGATATTATCAATACTAATCATAATATGAGTTCATAGTTGATTACCTGATGATTTCCCTTGATTTCCTCCTCAAAATCGCCCAAAATCGTCCTTAAGCCGAGACCCCCGAATGTTAAAATGTTTCTGAAATTTTCTAACTTCTGATACACTTACTTACAGCGATTTTCGCTTCCTGCGGAACATTTTCCGCTTCTACGCTCCCGTATCCGCGACCAAAGGGTCGCTCCAGCGGTTCCAGGCCTAGCCGGCCATTTCCGCTTCTGCGAACAAAGGGCCGCTTAAGCGGACCCGCTTCTGCGAAGAAGCTTCCGCTTCTGCGGACACATCCGCCTCTGCGCATCACTGACAGAACCGGAACTCTCAACCTGAAATTTCCATGATTTTTCTCCCGTTTAACCATCCGAAAGCACCCCGAGGCCCCCGGGACCTCATCCAAACATACCAACACATCTTAATACCTTATTCGAACTTGCTCCAATCCTCCAAAACACGTCTAACAACATCAAAACTCATAATTCGCATCGAATTCAAGCCTAAATTCCTTAAAACATTCCAAATTACACATTCGATCAAAAACCCGACCAAACGACGTCCGAATGACCTGAAATTTTGCAGGCACATCCAAAATCACCTAACGAAGCTACTGCAACTGTCGGAACTCCATTCCGACCCCCGGATCTAAATCTCACCTATCGTCCGGATTTCGCCAAAATTCAACCTTAGCCAATTCAAGCCTATTTCTACACCGGGCCTCCAAATTCAATTCCGATCGCTCCCCTAAGTCACAAATCACCTTCCGGAACTAACCGAATCATCAGAATCCGATTCCGAGCCCTTTAACCAAATAGTCAACTCCGGGTTGACTTTCCTTATTCAAGCTTCCTCCAAAAAGGCTATATGCCTCATTTCCAATTTAATTTCACTCCTAACTCCCCCGATAGACTCTAACACTTATATAAAAGCATGAATTATGTAATTACAACATAACGGGGTGGTAATTCCCGTGACGACGGGCCGGGTCGTCACATTCTCCCCTCTTAAGCAAACGCTCGTCCTCGAGCGGGTCAAGAAACATACCTGAAGTCTCAAATAGCTGAGGGTATCTGCTCCGCATCTCCTGCTCAACCTCCCAAGTAGCCTCCTCCACGGGTCGACCTCTCCACTGAACCTTAACCGATGCAATCTCCTTGGACCTCAATTTTCTCACCCGACGACCCAAAATAGCAATAGGCTCCACATCATAGGACAGATCACCATCAAGCTGGATGGTACCGAAGTCTAATACATGAGACGGATCTCCAATGTACTTCCGGAGCATAGACACATGGAATACCGGATGAACGCTGGATAAACTGGGTGGCAAGGCTAACTCATATGCCACCTCTCCAACTCTCCTGAGTATCTCAAAAGGGCCAATATACCTGGGACTCAACTTTCCTTTCTTCCCAAACCTCATGACACCCTTCATAGGTGAAATCTTCAACAATACTCTGTCACCAACCATGAAAGACAACTCTCGAACTCTACGGTCCGCATAACTCTTCTGACGAGACTGTGCTGTACGAAGCCTCTCCTGGATTAACTTTGCTCTATCCAGAGCATCCTGGACTAACTCGGTCCCTATCAATCTAACCTCACCAGGCTCAAACCATCCCACGGGAGATCTACACCGTCCGCCATACAATGCCTCGTACGGGGCCATCTGAATACTCGACTGGTAGCTGTTGTTGTAGGCAAACTCAGCAAGTGGTAAGAATTCATCCCACGAACCACCAAAATCAATCACACATGCCCGCAACATATCCTCCAGGATCTGAATAGTACGCTCAGACTGCCCGTCTGTCTGGGGGTGAAATGCTGTACTCAACTCAACCCTCGTACCCATCTCTCGTTGAAATGCTCTCCAAAACTGGGAAGTGAACTGAGTGCCTCTGTCAGATATAATAGACACTGGGACCCCATGCAACCTGACAATCTCCCGAATAAAGATCACCGCCAACCGCTCCGATGAGTAAGTAGTACTAACTGGGATGAAATGTGCGGACTTAGTCAGCCGATCAACAATCACCCATACGGAATCAAACTTCCTCGCTGTCTGAGGAAGCCCAGTAACAAAATCCATGGTGATCCTCTCCCATTTCCACTCGGGAATAACCATACGCTGAAGAACACCGCCCGGTCTCTGATGCTCATATTTGACCTGCTGGCAATTGAGGCACTTAGCTACATGCCTAACAATATCCATCTTCATTCTCCTCCACCAGTAGTGCTGTCTCAAGTCTTGGTACATCTTTGCGGCACCTGGGTGAATAGAGTACCGCGAACCGTGTGCCTCCTCAAGTATCAACTCCCGCAAACCATCAACATTGGGCACACATATACGGCCCTGCATCCTCAAAACACCATCACTGTCGATAGTCACATCCCTAGCATCATTATGATGCACTCTGTCCTTAAGGACAAGCAAATGTGGGTCATCATACTGTCGCTCTCTGATGCGATCATATAAGGAAGATCGAGAAGCAATACAAGCCAACACTCGACTCGGCTCCGAAATATCTAATCTCACTAGCCGATTGGCTAGGGCCCGAACATCATAAGCAAAAGGCCTCTCCCCAACTGGGATGAAAGCTAAGCTGCCCATGCTAACCGCCTTCCGACTCAAGGCATCGGCCACCACATTGGCCTTCCCCGGATGATACAAAATAGTGATATCATAGTCCTTAAGCAACTCCAACCACCTCCGCTGTCTCAAATTAAGGTCCTTCTGTCTGAATAAGTGCTGAAGGCCGCGATGATCCGTGAACACCTCACATGAGACACCATACAGGTAATGCCTCCAAATCTTCAAGGCATGAACTATGGCTGCTAGCTCCAAATCATGAACAGGGTAGTTCTTCTCGTGGGGCTTCAACTGACGAGAGGCATAAGCAATGACCCTACCCTCCCGCATCAACACACAACCAATGCCCACTCCTGAGGCATCACAATATACAGTATAAGAACCTGAAGCTGTCGGTAGAATCAAGACTGGTGCTGTGGTCAGTGCTGTCTTGAGCTTCCGAAAGCTCTCCTCGCACTCCTCGGACCATAAGAAAGGAACACCCTTCCGAGTCAATCTAGTCAAGGGTGAAGCAATAGAAGAGAACCCCTGAACGAATCGATGATAATACCCTGCCAATCCCAGAAAGCTACGGATCTCAGTAACTGAGGTCGGTCTGGGCCAACTCTGCACTGCCTCGACCTTCCTCGGATCTACCCGAATACCATCACAGGACACCACGTGCCCTAAGAATGCCACGGACTCAAGCCAGAACTCACATTTGGAGAACTTGGCATACAGCTTCTCCTCTCTCAATCTCTGCAACACAACACTCAAGTGCCGAGCATGCTCCTCCTGGCTACGAGAGTAGACAAGTATGTCATCAATGAATACGATCACAAATGAATCAAGATACGGCCCGAATACACTGTTCATCAGATGCATAAATGCTGCTGGGGCGTTGGTCAGCCCAAAAGACATCACAAGGAACTCATAGTGACCATATCCGGTCCGGAATGCAGTCTTCATAATGTCAGACTCTCTAATCTTCAGCTGATGGTAGCCTGAACGAAGATCAATCTTCGAGAACACCCTAGCTCCCTGGAGCTGATCAAATAAATCATCAATACGAGGAAGAGGATACTTATTCTTCACTGTTACTTTGTTTAGCTGCCGATAGTCAATACACATCCTCATAGATCCATCCTTCTTCTTAACAAACAGGACCGGTGCACCCCACGGCGACACACTCGGCCGAATAAACCCCTTATCTAGGAGTTCCTGGAGCTGCTCCTTCAATTCCTTCAACTCAGCTGGTGCCATACGATACGGAGGAATAGAAATAGGCTGAGTGCCTGGCACCAAATCGATACCAAAATCAATATCCCCGTCCGGCGGCATGCCCGGCAGGTCTGAGGGAAACACATCAGGAAAGTCTCGCACAATGGGAACAGAATCAATACTGGGAGTCTGGGCCTCGACTTCCCGCACAAATGCTAAATAAGAGAGACATCCCTTCCCAACCATTCGTTGGGCCTTGAGGAAAGATATTACCCTGCTAGGTACATACTCAGTCGTGCCTCGCCACTCGATCCTCCGAATGCCCGGCATAGCCAAAGTGACTGTCTTAGCATGACAGTCCAGAATAGCATGACATGGAGATAGCCAATCCATGCCCAATATAACATCAAAATCAATCATGTAGAGAAGCAATAGGTCCACTCGGGTCTCCAGACCCCCAATAGTGACAAAACAGTATCGGTATACATGGTCCACAATAATAGTGTCCCCCACCGGGTAGATACATGCACTGGCAGCTCAAGACTCCCTCGGGTCGTGCCCAAATAAGGAGAAAAATATGTAGACACATAAGAATAAGTAGAACCGGGATCAAACAATACCGAGGCATCTC
The DNA here is from genome assembly GCA_032618575.1 of Nicotiana noctiflora. Taxonomy (NCBI): domain Eukaryota; kingdom Viridiplantae; phylum Streptophyta; class Magnoliopsida; order Solanales; family Solanaceae; genus Nicotiana; species Nicotiana noctiflora. The sequence continues at coordinate 297,898 of JASVEL010007319.1, forward strand.
TGTGGCAGACTGAAATAATACTTGTAATGACAGCATCAGAAGCAACGGCCTCAGATCGGCCCTGAAAAGCATAGCATCTAGCCTGTCCGCCTGATCGGCCTCCCCTCGAGGGCGACCTTTAGCTGACTGACCCTCACCCCTAGCTGGTGGGGTGGGTGCTGAAGTAGAAGGACCAGATGACGAGGGCTGCCCCCTCTGCTGATAAGATCCGGAAACAAGACGGGGACACTCCCTACGGTGATGCCCAAACTCTCCGCACTCGTAGCAACTCCCCGGTGCTGGGTACTGAGACTGATAAGGACCTCTGGCGCTGGAATGGCCAGCTGATGAACTAGGCCGAGATGAACCCTGAGCGGATGGGGCCTGTGAAGAACTCTGAGCTGGCATGGCACTGAGAGCTGGCTGGCTCTGGTGCGAACCCTGATAATCCTGTCTAAGAGACCATCTACGACGATCTGAGCGTCTCGACTGCGAAGACCTGAAAGAGCGACCTCGGCTCTGCTGACTCTGGCCTCTGGTCTGTGTGCCACTGGAACTAGCTGCTCCTCGAGGCCTCTTGGCCTCCCTCTCATCCCGCTCCCTGCGACGATCTGTCTCAATGTCGCGAGCAATATCCAGAGCATCCTCAAATGTACGACTCAAAACCCTCTCCCGAGTCATCAGAATACGAATGGGGTAAATGAGGCCGTCCACAAAGCGCCCAATCCTCTCTCTGTCGGAATGAACCAACCACGGTGCATATCTGGACAACTCTGTAAATCTGATCTCATACTCTGACACCGACATGTCCCCCTGACGGAGACCCTCAAACTGCCTACGCATCTCCTCTCTCTGAGATCGAGGCACCCATTTCTCTAAGAACATAGTGGAGAACTCCGGCCATGATAGTGGTGCTGCCCCGGCTGGCCTGCGGCGCTCATAAGCCTCCCACCAAGCAAAGGCTGGTCCCTGAAACTGAAAGGTAGTGAAAGATACCCCACTGGACTCCAATATCCCTGCCGTACGAAGCATCCGACGGCACTTATCCAGAAAACCTTGGGCGTCCTCGCCCGGAGCACTAGTAAACACGGGAGGAGATAACCTGGTGAACCTCTCGAGACGACACTGCTCATCGTTTGTCATAGCTGGGACCCTATCCCCCTAAACCTGATCTGCTGGCCGAACCGGAACCACAGGCTGAACTGGAGGAGCCTCTGGTGTCTGTATGCCCTGCACTGCTGGCTCTGGAGTGCGTACTGCGGGGGTCTGATGACCACCCCTGATCCCCGATGCAGCTGCTGCAGTAGTAACTGAAACCGCCTGTGCTAGGCCAGTGCAGACTGCTAGTATCTGAGCCAGGGTCTCCTGTAGACCCGGAATAGCAATGGGCACAGCTAGTGCCTGATCTGGTGCTGTTGGCACCTCTGCAACTGGGGGCTGTGGGTCAGCTGGTACTGCCTTAGCTGCCCTAACTCCGCCACGACCACGACCGCGTCCTCAGCCTCTAGCAGGTGGTAGTGGTGGTCGTCCTCCACGTCCAGAAGCTCGAGTTCTCGCCATCCGCGAGAGAATAGAATGTCAAAGTTCAGCTCAAGTCAAAAGTAATCGCACGACAAGAATTCCAAGAATTGAAACTTTTCCTAAAAAGGTTTGCAGCCTCCCGAGGATAAGTACAGGCGTCCCCGCACCGATCCACGAGACTCTACCAACCGGCTCACGACTCGCGAGACCTATTAACCTAGGCTCTGATACCAACTTGTCACGACCCAAACCCTGGTCGTGATGGCGCCCAACACAATGCTAGGCAAGCCCGACCATATTATCCCTTTAACCAGCCAATTATTAAATAAATTAAACTTAAACAGTAGTTAGTCATATCAGGTGAAAACCGAAACGTCAAAACATACAAAGATACGGTCCCAAACATGTCGTGGTGTCACGAGACTGAGCCTCTACAGAATAGCATCCTAATACAACCAAGTCTAGACAAATAGGAAATCAACAAGATGATAAAGAAGGAGAAAAACAAGCTCTGCGGACGCTGGCAGCTACCTCGTAATCTCCGCAAAAGTAGATATGGATCAGCAGCTAAAATGTCTCAACTGCTCTCGGGCACCTGTGGATCTGCACCAAAACAGTGCAGGGGAGTGGGGTGAGTATATTTCAACTCAGTGAGTAACAATAATAAATAATAACTGAAAGTAAGAACTCCTGTGCTATCACTTAGCAGTTCTAAGGCAATCTTCACAAGTACGTCATCACTATAGTAGTACTTTAACCTCCAATCTACGTTTATCTCTACAAGATCTCCACACCGAACAAACCCTCGCTCGTACCCCTACGGTGTACGGCCATCTCAACATATAAAGGCACATACTTATGTCTATAATGTATAAGTATCTAAGTAAATAGTAGGATATGATTAAGTATAATGCCGCGGCGTGCAGCCCGCTCCAATACATATACTGCTGCGGCGCGCAGCCCGCTCCATTTAACGTCGACGGCGCTCACTGGGGGTGTATACGGACTTCGGAGGGGCTCCCTAGGCCCAAGCGCTATGGTGCTATGGCGTGCAGCCAGGTCCACCATATATCACTGCGGCGTGCAGTCCGATCCAACATATATACTGCTGCGGCGTGCAGCCCGATCCCATAATATACCAGCGCTCACTGGAATGTGTGCAGACTCAGACTCCGAAGGGGCTCCTACAGCCCAAGCGCAATAATACTGCGGCGTGCAGTCCGTCCCACATGTATATTACATGTATATCACATGCATATTACTGCGGCGTGCAGTCCGATCCAAAATAGGTATCTATATGCATAATACCTCATAATGGGTCCTCGACCCTATCCCAATCAGTATGTACTTGGCCTCTCAGGCCCAATATAATATATCACAATGGGTCCTTGACCCTGTCTCAGTTAATATAGACTTGGCCTTTCAGGCCCAATATAACATCTCATAGTGGGTCCTTGACCCTATCTCATCTCAATCGGTATAAACTTGGCCTTTCAGGCCCACTCAGCTAGAACAGGGAATTCCACCCTAGATAATCTCTCTCAATGTACACATCTAGTACGAGCTCATATTATGCTATACAGCTAGAGCTATGGCTGAGTGTATATTTCCAACACGATATAAAGGTCACCTAGCTCTATAGGTTCCCTAATGCTCTACAGATCGGCACAAGACCCCAAACATGGCTATTAGCCCAATGGTACAGTTATAACATTATTAACAGTTGTACAACACAGTATTCTATTAGCCGGGAAGGACTAAGTCCGAACCCCTTATCACAATGTTACCACGCCCGTCATAGAACGCGTGTCTCATCTCAATATAGCACTGTAAAGTGCTAGTACGGGGTTTCAAACCCTCAGTGTATTGTTTACTACTACCACTCACCTCGAACCGGTAGAAGCTTCAATCCGCCTTGCGCTTGCCTCGCAAATCAATCTCCTCGGATGCCAAATCTGCTCAAAGTCATAGAGAATGCATCAATATACGCTAATTTCACGAAATTCATTCGAAATAACCCAATTTATATCAAAACCCACAAGTTGTCAAATCCCGACTTTTGGTACACTTGTCGAAAAATTACAAAAATTACATATTCGGAATCCTCACCTCGATACGAGTCTAGGCATATAAAATTTACCAAATTCGGACTCCATTTGCCCATTCAAAACCTTGATTTTTCCAAAATCCAAGACTAGGGCTAAATCCTCCATAATTACCCCAAATTCCTCCATTTTCATGATATAATTGCATGATATTATCAATACTAATCATAATATGAGTTCATAGTTGATTACCTGATGATTTCCCTTGATTTCCTCCTCAAAATCGCCCAAAATCGCCCTTAAGCCGAGACCCCCAAATGTTAAAATGTTTCTGAAATTTTCTAACTTCTGATACACTTACTTACAGCGATTTTCGCTTCTGCGGAACATTTTCCGCTTCTACGCTCCCGTATCCGCGACCAAAGGGTCGCTTCTGCGGTTCCAGGCCTAGCCGGCCATTTCCGCTTCTGCGATATACGGACCGCCTCTGCGCGTCCGCTTCTGCGAAGACTCGACCGCTCCTGCGACCACATTTCCGCAGGAGCGAAAATGACAGAACCAGAACTCTCAACCTGAAATTTCCATGATTTTTCTCCCGATTAACCATCCGAAAGCACCCCGAGGCCCCCGGGACCTCATCCAAACATACCAACACATCTTAATACCTTATTCGAACTTGCTCCAATCCTCAAAACACGTCTAACAACATCAAAACTCATAATTCGCATCGAATTCAAGCCTAAATTCCTTAAAACATTCCAAATTACACATTCGATCAAAAACCCGACCAAACGACGTCCGAATGACCTGAAATTTTGCAGGCACATCCAAAATCACCTAACGAAGCTACTGCAAACTGTCGGAACTCCATTCCGACCCCCGGATCTAAATCTCACCTATCGTCCGGATTTCGCCAAAATTCAACCTTAGCCAATTCAAGCCTATTTCTACACCGGGCCTCCAAATTCAATTCCGATCGCTCCCCTAAGTCACAAATCACCTTCCGGAACTAACCGAATCATCAGAATCCGATTCCGAGCCCTTTAACCAAATAGTCAACTCCGGGTTGACTTTCCTTATTCAAGCTTCCTCCAAAAAGGCTATATGCCTCATTTCCAATTTAATTTCACTCCTAACTCCCCCGATAGACTCTAACACTTATATAAAAGCATGAATTATGTAATTACAACATAACGGGGTGGTAATTCCCGTGACGACGGGCCGGGTCGTCACAACTCAACAAACCTATCTGCTTCAATTTGCGGAACAAAGCAGTATAATTTTCTCCCAACTCAGTGAATGTTCATTGTGCCTTTTCCTTTCTGAAGGCATGATTCCCTCGGAAACCTGGTCCTAGAGGGTTATTATAAGCCCTTGGTGGTGGATATATGTTTCGGGAAGGGTGATTAGGGTGATTTGGGTGATAGGGTCTGGCTTGGTACTGAGATGAAGAACCTTTCTATCTGGACCAAGTACCCTCCTCTATCGTTGCAACTTCTTCTCTTCTCTTCTTCCCGAATGCAACCCCTGTGCCATTCTGAATAGCCTGAGTTGTTGCTTTTAACGCGGAATAGCTCAAGATCTTATTGGACTTAAGTCCCTCTTCTATCATTCCGCCCTTTTTGACCACTACATTGAAAGATTTACCAACCGATGTCACCAGGTGACCCAAGTAAGTTGGCTCCAGTGTCTGCAAGAAGTAATCTGCCATCTCGTTTTATCTCATTGGTGGATCTACCCTTGCTGCATGTTCCCTCCAGTGGAACCCAAATTCTCTAAAGCTTTCGGCGGGCTTCTTCTCTAACTTTAGCAATGATAAGCGATCAGAGATTATTTCAAGATTATATTGAAACTGGCCGATGAATGCTTGGGCCAGGTCATCCCATGTAAACCATCTGTTGGGATCATGCCCGGTGTACCACTCTAGTGCGGACCCTCCCAAGCTCTGACCGAAGTAAGCTATCAGAATTTCATCTCACCCTCCGGCTCCTCGCATTTTTCTGCAGAAACCTCGGAGATGGGCTACTGGGTCACCATGCCCCTCGTATAGATCAAACTTGGGCATTTTGAACCCAGAGGGCAACTAGACATCTGGAAATGGGCACAGATCTTTGTAAGCAACACAGACTTGGTTGCCTAAACCATGCATATTCCTGAAAGATTGCTCCAAGCTCTTAACTTTCCGAATAACTTCCTCCTGCTCCAAACTTTTGAAGTGCTTTTCCGGTTCTGCCGGGTTATCCCAGTGAGGTGTGTGTGAATGCGGTTCAGGAGCCCTAAAGGTAGGCTCGGGAGAATAACAATGATTGTCATGGATTTGAAAAATCGGCTCACTGGACGACTTCTGTAAAGTAGCAGGTGGAGGTGGCACAAAAACAAGGGTAACCGGGGGAGGAGGATTTTGTCTGGCTGGTGGAACCTGGGATGTATAAGGGTTTTCCCCTCTATAATATGGATAGATCGGGGCACTTGTCGAGGGGTCAATGGGCGGACGCTCTGGTGTTGGTGTAAGAGTAGGAAGGTTTGGTGATGGATGTCCCCAAGCCCAGGCTAGGTGCATCTCTGTTATCTGCTGTCTAAACCGGTCCACCTCCTCTTTCATGATCTGTATCTCTGCTTTCTCTTCATTGAGACTTTTGCCGGAACTAGACATGCTTGCTGGAATTGGTCCTTTTGATCTAGTAGGGTAATGGTGATTGGCCAGTATATTTTGTCAAGTAAACTGCTAAACTTCTTTGGAAGTGCAACAAACTTGTTAGCTCACTTAGTTTAACAGATATGTTATCGCACGTTGGATGCAATGCACCTAATCACTTAACCATTTCTATATGTATTCACCGCATGCGTCATTCCAGCTTTTCCTTTTCAATTATCCTTGAAAACCTCGCTTGTTATTAACCTCCCTTTTTTTCTTTTTTTTCTTTTTTTTTCTTTTCAAATTGGAATAAAAACCTTATTTTTACAAACACGGCCTTTCAGCGCCTCGGGGACAAAGATTATAAGGCTGTGAGGGTCAATTGACTAAAACAATCTACGAAATGACCCAAAAGTGGCCGTTTATGCAAAGTCATCCTTCCGGCGTCCCTTTCGGGTACATTCGGCTGTTTTTGAAAACGGCATCACTCAACTTATTTACAACGAAAAATTAATTTCGATATTTTTGGCTATTTTTGCAAAAAGGGAAAGTTGGACCCAATGAAGGTTGCCTACGTACCTCACACCATGTGAGAATCAAACCAGCGTAGTTCGGTCAAATAAAAACAAACTACATTGGTAAATGAAACAAACATTTTTTTTATTTTAAAGCAAACGTTTTTTTTTTCTTTTTAAGTAAAAAAAACAAACTATTTTGAAACTATTTTTTTTAATTATAATCACACATTTTTTTTTTATTTTTAAAACAAAAATTTTTTTTTCTTTTAAAAAAAAACAAACTATTTTGAAACTATATTGTTTTTCATTTTCCTCAATATTTAAAAACCGGTTAGTCTGCAAGTCTGAAGCAAAGAAATGCGCAAAACAAACAGGATGCATCAAGTTGGTCTTTTGTTTCAGGTACACATGTCCTAGACAGGCCCAACCCCCGTGTTGAGCCTCCTAAGTCAATATGCACATGATGCAAATAGACGTTCCTTATCGGGAATCCGGCAGAGGGTTTTGTTATTCTAGGTCATCATCCTGTTGGAAAAGGTATATACACTAGCTTTAACTCGGGCGGACAACTCGAGCCGAGGAGTGTCAGTGCACCGGTAGCATGGATTTCCGGCTTAATTGAAAATGCTCCCCGCCTAAACATGTGTGATTACAAATCCTTCACCGGGTGCCAAGCACCACAGCTATCTTGATAAAAACGGGCTATGTCCAGCAAATGCCCGATATTATATTTCAAAGAGACTCAGAAGAAGAAAATGGGTATCAACACAATTTATATACAATTCACAAAATATCAAAGCAGTAAAAATAATATTTAGCACATTAATACAAACATATTATAAAATCAGATAACAAATAAACCAAATACAACAATTATTCCAAGCTCGAATTCTTAAACCCTGAGCCAGTGGTTATGGGTTAGACTTCCCCAGCAGAGTCGCCAGAGCTGTCACACCTCCATTTCCACACGTAATATACGTAATGTGCCGCTGTTTACTACTACACCTCGAGAAGAGGTATAATAATAATCAGGGAAGGAGTTTTTCCACTTAAATGACAGTCGAAACGGGATCAAATTATTTTATTATTTAGAGTCGCCACTTGGGAAAATAATGGTGTCCCAAGTCACCGGTTTAATCCCGAACCGAGGAAATTTATGACTCTGTAATACAGTCTGCGAAACTAGAAACATGGATAAGGAATTCTGTTAACCCGGGAGAAGGTGTTAGGCACTCCCGGATTCCGTGGTTTTAGCACGGTCGCTCAACTGCAATTTTTGTTTTTATCTGATTTCTTTATATGTTTTAATTATGTGCCTTTATTTTCCGCTTTTTAATTTTAGATGAATTGCGACGTCACGAAAACACATTTCGAGTCACACCGCAACCGGTACGCCTGTGACTTTAATGCTTTTCAGTTTCACCGAGAGTAAGATTTGGGTCACATAAATGCGCACCCGTATTTAGGAAAGTAATTTTATTTATAAATCGTGCCTAAAGAGTCTATCGTGTTGTTAACTTTGGGAAAGACCGTGATATTTGCTAAACGGTCCTTCCAAATCTATGTTTTTTATAACAATTGATTGAGAGCCCCGCAATTCTATATTTAGTGCGGCGAGGCTCGTCTCAAATTATTCCAAAGAGCTTTATTCAACTCAAGCAAACTAAGAGGTTTATGAATTATTTTCTAAACTTCTTGAAAGTGACTCATGTGATGAATATTTCCAGCATTTGGTCTACAGACAAAACAAATAATCCACATAGCATGGAAATGTAATTGGACTCTTTAGGATTTCAACATGAAAATGCACTCACAAAAATTAAAAAAAAAAAATCAAAGACCTTAAACTCCTAAAGCATGAGTACCAGTGCTTTCAATTCAATATGCACGATCAGTTTCCTCCCTAACCATTCTCAAATACAATAGACTTTTATCTAAGAATTCATTCGGCAACATTACAACTAATCAAACCAATTCTAACAGATATTTCTATCACTGTGCTTTATACTCAAAACAAAAGAAAAGCCATGAATATTCATGAAGCAAACACATTGCTAAATTGAAATCCACAATATTTTGCCGAGTCCAAAGTTGACTTATAGCAAGAATAAGATAGATGAACCTCTCTCGTTAACATATACACTCCATTTCGGGCTGTTACAGGTCTTCAAGACTCAGCAAGAAACTAGAGAAACATCTTAAACTTACTATTTCATGTGTAATCATAACGAACAAATAAAATTCTCAAGAGAGTTGCTTATGAATGCATCAGGTGTACAATTCTTAAGATGAGAAGATCAGGGAGCACTTCAATGCGAAATAAATTGGGACGAGCATCAAACAGAAACTAGCAAAGACAAACCAATTGAGGCGTTCAATAAACCATAGGTGAATTGATCAGTTCCTCCAACTAATGTATAATCTGAACGCCTCATCTTTCCTAATGCCCATGCTCAAACATTTCAAACAACGAGTAAATCACCAGGTAACAGAAGCAGAATTACCCAGCTTAGAAATAACTTCGCCATGAGTTTGTACATTATTTTACAGTCACAGTGTCACATCTATTAGTATAACATGATTTTAACAGATTATTTACTATTTGTAGAAGCAAAACTATTCTGGGCATATCAAGTTAGTCATGGATATTGCAGAACTTCTCATCTTAACACAGGCACGCCCTATCTACTACTCTTTGCTATCTGAAAAAACTAATGAAATCCAGTGGTATAAAGGCACGACTGAAGTTACCAAGCCAGTGCATCAAATTCCAGATTTTAGCAACTATTTTGGGATCCTAATTCACAAAACTGAACCAACAGGCAACGAGAATCAGAGAGATTTAGTTTGAATCATGTTCGGACAGTGGTTTTGAGCTTTAAACCAAAGAGCACAAAATATAGATAGAGCTAATATCATTTCAAACCATGAAGACCTCACCTAATCTAACAATATTTCACCACATAATCACGCTGGGTAAAACAATCGAGCGTTAGAGAGCGAAAAACAGAAACATTTAAACTTTTAATATAGCAAGGTCATTCCGGATTTTTGAATTTTACACTAATAACAGAGAATTATCACGATGCAAACTCTAATACAAAAGATAAGTGAACGAGATGAACCTGTCAAAGTTTTCGATTGATCTTTCAGTAAATTGCAGCAATCGAGATGAATCGGATGAATCCACAACAAAGAACTCAACCAGGACCTCTAAACAGAAACGAAAACACAAGCTATCGAACTAGAACAATAGATCCAACAGCGACGAGCTCATTAATAAACTTTGATTCAATCGAATTCCATGGCCAAAGATGGATGAAGAAGAAACAATCGACAAAAAAAAAGTAGAAAATAAAATCGGAAGAACTTGAGAGCCCTAGAATTTGAATTGACAAATCTGAAATTTCTCCTTGTGTTTCACTCGCTCTCTCCGAATTTTTCTCTCCAAAATCCTCTCTGAAAAAAAAATCCTCCAGAGTGTCTTTCCTCTCCGTTTAAAACTCTCTATCTATAAGAAACTCCCTTTTATCCCTATCTGTTTCTCTTCTGTTTTTATAGACAAAAACAGAACTCTTTTTCCAAACAATAGTTCAACTATTCCAGCCTGTTTATTCCCTCCCATGTGCATTACTTTTAACCTTTTATCAGTCCCTCACATGTGTTCTCTGATTTCCAGCTCAAAAGAGCATTAAACAGGGTGTTACTGGGAGCGTTGAGAATGATAGGGGAGGGGGAAATGAAATGAAAAATGGGTCTTGGGGGTTGTTTGTGTATGAATCAAGACTTTAATCTTAACCGTTGGATTTAACAACCAACGGCTGAGATCAAATGAACTAAATGGGGTCGGGTCGGTTCAACTTGGAAATGGGTCGGATTTGGGTGTATTTGGGTTGGGTTTCAAGAATTGGGCTTGGAGTGTTGGGCCTGGTCCGATTTTCTCTTTTATTTTTGTTTCTTTTCTTCTTCTCTTTTTGTTTAATTTAATTCCTAAACAAAAAATTCTAAATTACAAAAAATAAAATTAACTTATAATAATACTAATTAAGTTATACTAGTAATTAGCACACACCAATAAATATCAATCAAAAATAAATCACACAAGTTTGTTATTAAACCCTAAAAAATGCAAAAATACATACATATATATATATATATATATATATATACATATATTGTAATTTTCTATATTTTTTGGTAAAATAAACTTGATTACTTTTAATGAGTCCTAAATGCAAAAATGTGACATATTTTGTATTTTTGTTAATTTAAACAAATAAACAAGCACACACATTCATAAATAATAATAAAAAATAACATAAAATCCACAAATATTGCAAACAACACAAAAATTATTTTATTTTGAATTTTTTGGGAGTAATTCTCATGTAGGGCAAAAATCACGTGCTCACACCACCTGTTCTGCAGCTTCCTAATTCATATTATCTTTGCCTTTTTTCTCCTGACTCTTTTCAATCATCACTTCAGTAAGTTCTATTGGTTCCTCCACTCCTAATGGAATTGGGCTGACTAGCGTACTCTCCTTTCTGGCTTGTATAATTTCCTGTTCTTTGTCTCAATTTTTATGACCAAAAACACCCACGCAAGTTCACGTGATCGTCAAGTAATAGAGTAATGAGTAGAGTATCGTTCCCTCAAAGACTTGTGATCAACTATAGACTGATTCAGACACACTTACATTACTTTTCAAGGGATGTGTCACAAAAAAAAGTTGTACTTATTTTACTACCTAAGTTATCAAGAAATAATCTAACTAAAGAAATTAACCAAACGGATAGCAGTTTCGAATAACACATAGTAGGAGAGGATATTTCAGGGTCACTGGCTAGTTAACAATCTTGTTGTGTCCTTAGGTTAAGATGACTAATCGGTTTATCTGTGTTATTGATTGACAAGGTTTATATTACTCATAAGAATCTGTCGAGTTCTTACTCGCCTGCTCAAATTAACTCAATGCCTATATTTCTACGGAATTAAGATTAACAAGAACGTATTTACAATTCCCGTATTTTAACCAAGCAAGGCAAGTGGGTATATGTCTATCCCAAGTGCAAATTCGTTCCCCAAGACCCGGGGTTCAAGAACTTGCTCTATTTAATTCTATATGCAACCTAGAGTTCCCACTGAGCACGTGATTTTTGACTTAAGCAATTAATTCCAAATATAAATTACAAAAAAATGATTTTTGATTGAAATTGGTTGATTATTGTGTAGAAAATATTGGTGTGTGTTTTAATTGTTGAAAATAAAGTGAAAATTTGAAAAACAATATAAAATGCAATTAATTAGAAATACCAAAAAATGTAGGATAATTACTAAGAAATTAGAAAAATCAAAGAAAAATACAAAGTTACAAAATAAAAGAAAATACACCAGGAATAATATACTAAGAAAAACATGTATAAAATACAAGAAAAATACAGAAATTGATTAATTAAATACAATTTAAAAATACAAAAAAATAGAGAAATGCAAGAAAAATACAAGTATACAAGTGTTTGGGCCAATTACAAAGGCTAGCCCAAAAAAATTACATCTAACAAGACCTGGCCCAATTTTGAAATCCAACCGACCAGCCTTGCAAAGGAGTAAAACGATGACGTTTAAAGCAATTGAATCTGGACCGTTGATATATTCAATAAAACGGACCAGGAAAGGTGGTTACTTAATAAATGAAACGACACCATATAAAGAAGCAATCACAATCATCTGTTCAATTAATCTAACGGATACAATTGATGTCACACTTAAGCCAAACAACGCAGTTTAGTTAAATGAATCTCAACCGTCCAAGAGATTGATCTGACGGACGAGGTAAAGGCTTCAATTAAAATACACGACATCGTTTAAAGGGGGAGTGATCTGGTCCGTTCATATTATCTAATCTAAGAGTTGTTAATCAATAACACAATTTTAATATATATTCACACCTTTCATTCATTACACCCATTATACAGACACACCCTTCATATTCAAAACCCTAGCCGCTCTGAACTCCCTTCTTCCTCTCCACAGACCACCGGAACCCTACTGGTGGTCTGCCTCCGTTCATTGTCTCCGGCTAAAACCTTCATCCCTGAACTCCCTTCTTCCCCTTCTACCAGTTTACCTCATTAACCTCAGCCAAACATCAAACCAATTTCCCCCAGTTCTTGAAGTTCCGTCGCTGGAACCCTAGCCGGCGACCACCCAAGTTATGAACCAGCCTCCCAAATTTACACTCCAGAGCTGCCTTAAACTCCTATTTCACCCCACCTAAGCCTCGTCTCTCGAATCTTAGCCATACTTCTCAAATATTCAAAAATGTCTCACCGGAACCCTACTCCGGACGGACATCCAAATTCAAAACCCTTTTTAAACCACAACCCTAGTCTCCAAATACATCCTTCACATATCCAAACTAGATTCCTGGGGTCTGCCTAGAAGATCTAATGTAAAAGAGACCCGGAGTCTCTGAAGAACCAAGAAAAGGAATAAAATGAAGAAAAGAAGAAAGAAAAGACAGAAAAGAAGAAAGATAGAAAAGGAAAAGAAAGAAAAGGAAAAGAAACCCAAAGGTTAAGTATATCTTAACCATCTTCGATTTTCTATGCTTCTATGCTTCTGTGTTAGTATTTGATCAAACCCTGAACCTTTACATGATATCTTGTCACGACCCGGATTTTCCCCCAACATCGGGATCGGGATGGCGCCTACTCGTGGTAGCTAGGCAAGCCACTGTATTCATACTATCCTGTTTTTAACACAATTTTAATTAAATAAATGCGGAATACTTTATCGAATTAGAAATAACTAATTACAAAGTGAAAATCATACTGAAATCCTCTACCCAAGACGTGGAGTCACCAACTCACGAACTACTATGGAATACTACACATAAAAGTCTGAAGGAAATATAACATAATTCTGTTTGTCTCGGAACAAAGAGACTACATCTAATAACATAAATAAAGAGAGAGACGCCGGGCCTGCGGACGTCTGCAAGCTACCTCGGTCTCAAATATGATCAACTCCCACGCAATCGATTTACTGCTGTCGCTGCTCCTGATCGTAACCTGGACCTGTGCAAAAACGCACAGAAGTGTAGTATCAGCACAACCGACCCCATGTGCTGGTAAGTGCCTGGCCTATCCCGGCGAAGTAGTGACAAGCCTAGGACCGGACACCCACATAAACCTGTGCAATTCAATATATATGTATACCACAGAATAACAAGAAATAACCAGGTCTTCACACAATAAGGAATATCTCAAGAATTCAACAATTAACCACAGTTAATAAATTCACAAGGAAAAACAAAGTATAATGTAAACACAAGTAATATCAAGTCAAGGAATAACAAGCAGTTGCACGGCATCACCCTTCGTGCTTTTACTCTCATCCTCACCAAATAAGCAAATAAAGTACACGGCATCACCCTTCGTGCTTTTACTCTCATCCTCACATCCATAGTACGGTATGATCCTTCGTACATGGTTCAATAACAGGGCACGGCATGATCCTTCGTGCATAATCAATAAAACATGGCACGTCATTAACCTTCATGCATAAATAAATAAACATGGCACGGCATCGCCCTTCGTGCATTATCACTCTTCCTCACCCAAATAACAATCACAGTTAAGGGCAAAGAAAGAAACAGTAATTCATAAACTGTCCCAACAAGGGCAATCAATAATCATCTTCACAACAAGTCCCGACAAGGGAGAACAGTAACAATTCATTTGTAATATATCTCAAAATAATCATTTTCCAACGACTCACAGTCATACTAGACGCCAGTGTATGGATGCTCGTCACCACAGCCCATACACCGCACTCGAAAACATAACACATAGCACATAGTCCTATTCCCTCAAGCTAGGATAGAACAAACACTTACCTCGAATGTTTATGAACAATTCAATCCGTGGTAATGTCTTTTTCTTTCAACTTTGGCTCCAATCCAATCGTATCTATACACAATTGATTTAATATCATCAATACTACTCAACAAACTAATTCTTAAGACCAAATACAACTTTTACAACATTCCTGCCCGGAATAGTGAATTTCAACCTCGGGCCCACATGGTCGGAACTCGGGGTTAGGACCAAAATCCGGTTACCCATCCCCCCACGAGTTCATGTATATGATTTGTTTCAAAATCGGACCTCAATTCGAGGTCCAATTTCCCAATTTATGAAAAACCCTATATTCTAACAAAAACAAGAAATTCTACCATGAAAACCTTTGATTTCTAATGAAAAACATGTTTAATGATGTTAGGAATTGAAAGAATTAAGTAAAAAGTGACTTACAATTGTTTTGATGAAGAAGGAATCCGTGAAGAATCGCAAATGGGTGTTTTTGTTTTGTAAAAAGTGAAGAAATGAACTTAAAATCGTGTTTCACAGGTCTCTGTGTTCGCATTTGCGAACATGGGTTCGCAATTGCGAACCCCGACCAATTTCTGGAGTTTGAAAAATAAGCTAAGAGTGGGAAGTTCGCATTTGCGAACATAAGTTCGCATTTGCGAACACTGGCAGTCACAGGGATGTTCGCATTTGCGAACAATGGTTCGCATTTGCGAACATAGGCTGTATAGGGCAGTGTTCGCATTTGCGAACAATGGTTCGCATTTGCGAACCAAGGCAATATGGGGAATGTTCGCATTTGTGAACTTTTGTTCGCATTTGCGAACATAGGCAGGCCCTGGGGACTTTCGCATTTGCGAACAATTGTTCGCATTTGCGAACAAGGTTGGGTCAATGGGGCTTCGCATTTGTGATCAGGGTTCGCATTTGCGAGCCCTACCTTGTACTGCCCCTTCGCAATTGCGAGAAATACTTCGCAATTGCGAAGCCAACTGCTGGGTGAAAAACCAGCAGTGCAACATTTCAGAATTTAATCCAATGGCCTATCAAATCTTTACCCGAGCCCCCAGGCTCCAAACCAAACATGTACACAACCTCAAAAACACATTATGAAGTTGTTCGTGCGATAACATCGCCAATATCACCTCGTTTTCATCAAATCAAGCCTCCAATTCATGATTTTCATACCTTTGGTTTTCAAAACTTTCAAACTTGGGACTCAAGGTCCAAAACATCTCAAATGACATCCGAATGTCACCAAACTTTACAGAAATCACATATATAATATTTAAGACTTGTACCGGGCGTCGGAACCAAAATACAAGCCCGATACCAAGGTCAATTAATTCATTTTCCTTTAACAATTACATCAAAAACAATTTCATAGAAAATTCATAACTTGGGCTCTAGGCCTCAGAATTCGACTCCGGACGCATGTCCAAGTCCCATATTTTCCTACGGACCTCTCGGGACCATCTAATCTCGGGTCCGGATCGGTTTACCAAAAATGTTGACCGAAGTCAACCATATCAATATTAATATCAAAATTCTTCAACCTTTTCACATATTTCACATATTTCAACATAAATATTTTCTAGCTTTGTGCCCGGACTGTGCACGCAAATCGAGGCAACTATAAATGAGGTTTTCAAGACCTCAAAAGCTCGGAATGATTTATAAAACAAGTGATGACCCTTTGGGTCGTCACAATCTCCACCTCTAAAACAACCGTTCGTCCTCGAACGGACAAAAGAAAGAAGTACCGAGTCAGGAAACAAGTGTGGGTAACGGCTCCGCATATCAGACTCGGACTCCCAGGTCGATGCCTCAGGAGGCTGACCTCTCCACTGAACACGCACAGAAGGATAACTCTTCGACCTCAACTGTCGAACCCGCCGGTCTAGAATAGCCACCGGCTCCTCCTCGTAAGATAGATCATTGTCCAATTGGACAGTACTGAAGTCTAACACATGTGTGGGATCGCCGTGGTATCTCCGAAGCATAGATACGTGAAAAACTGGATGCACGGCTGATAAGCTAGGCGGCAAAGCTAATCTGTAAGCCACCCCTCCCACTCTGCCTAGAATCTCAAATGGACCAAAATCCCTAGGGCTGAGCTTGCCCTTCTTCCCGAACCTCATCACGCCCTTCATAGGCGACACTCGGAGCAATACTCGTTCACCAACCATGAAATCCACAGCTCGAACTTTACGATCCGCATAAGTCTTCTGCCTGGACTGAGCTGAACGCAATCTCTCCTGAATAGTCTTGACCTTATCCAAGGCCTCCTCGACTAAGTCTGTACCCAACAACCGAGCCTCTCCCGGTTCAAAGCATCCAACTGGTGATCGACATATAACGCCTCATACGGAGCCATCTGGATGCTAGACTGGTAACTGTTATTGTAGGCGAACTCTGCTAATGGTAGAAACTGGTCCCACGAGCCTCCGAAATCAATAACACAGGCTCGAAGCATGTCCTCAAGAATCTGAATAGTCCTCTCGGACTGGCCATCCGTCTGAGGATGAAATGCTGTACTCAACTGAACCTGAGTGCCTAACTCCCGCTGGATCGCTCTCCAGAACCGCGAGGTAAACTGCGTACCCCGATCAGAGATAATAGATACTGGCACCCCATGGAGACGAACAATCTCCCTAATGTAAACCTCCGCTAACCTCTCCGACGAGTAGGAGACAAATACTGGAATAAAGTGTGCTGACTTGGTCAACCTATCAACAATGACCCAAATAGCATTAAATTTCTTCCGAGTCAAAGGAAGTCCAGTAACGAAGTCCATAGTGATCCGCTCCCATTTCCACTCGGGAATTTCAATCCTCTGGAATACACCACCAGGTCTCTGGTGCTCATATTTCACCTGCTGACAATTCAGACACCGAGCGACATACACAATGATATCTTTCTTCATTCTGCGCCACCAATAGTGTTGCCGTAAGTCCTGGTACATCTTCGCGGCGCCTGGGTGAATAGAATACCGCGAACTGTGGGCCTCCGCTAAGATTAACTCTCGAATCCCTTCGACATTGGGCACACAAACTCGACCCTCTAATTTCAATACCCCATCATCATCTAGATTTACCTGTGTGGCACCTCCCCGTTGTACTGTATCTCTCAACTCACACAGATGAGGATCATCAAATTGCCTCTCACGGATACACTCTAATAAAGAAGAACGAGTGACCGTGTAGGCTAACACCCTGCTAGGCTCAGAAATGTCTAATCTCACGAACCGGTTGGCTAAGGCCCGGACATCTAGAGCTAATGGTCTCTGACTGACCGGAATGTATGCAAGACTACCCATGCTGGCGTACTTTCTACTCAAAGCATCGGCCACCACATTGGCCTTACCTGGGTGATATAATATAGTAACATCATAGTCTTTTAGCAACTCTAACCATCTCCGCTGTCGTAGATTCAACTCCTTCTGTTTGAACAAGTACCGTAGGCTTTTGTGATCGGTGTACACCTCACATGTCACACCATATAGATAATGCCTCCGGATCTTTAAGGCATGAACCACTGCTGCTAACTCAAGATCATGAACTGGATAATTCTTCTCATGTATCTTTAACTGCCTCGAAGCATAAGCGATAACCTTACCATCCTACATCAATACCGCTCCAAGCCTTGTACGAGATGCGTCACAATAAACTGTATAAGGTCCTGTACCTGTAGGTAGTATCAACACTGGTGCGGTGGTCAAGGCTGTCTTGAGCTTCTGAAAGCTCGCCTCACACTCCTCTGACCACTGAAACTGGACACCCTTCTGGGTCAACCTGGTCATCGGGGTTGCAATAGAAGAAAACCCCTCTACAAATCGACGGTAGTAACCTGCTAATCCCAAGAAACTCCGGATCTCAGTCACTGAAGCTGGTCGAGGCCAATTCTGGACTGCCTCAATTTTCTTTGGGTCTACCTGAATACCTTCCACTGATACAATGTGACCCAGAAATGCTACCGAACTCAGCCAGAACTCACATTTAGAAAATTTGGCATATAGTCGGTTATCTTTCAGAGTCTGAAGAACCACTTTGAGGTGCTGCCCGTGCTCTTCCTAGCTGCGGGAGTACACCAGGATGTCATCTATGAAGACTATCACGAACGGATCTAAGTAAGGCCTGAATACCCGATTCATCAACTCCATGAATGCTGCTGGGGCATTGGTCAACCCGAAGGACATGACCAAGAACTCATAATGCCCATATCTAGAGCGAAAGGCTGTCTTAGGAATGTCAGCCGCCCTGATCTTCAGCTGATGGTAGCCTGACCTCAAGTCTATCTTAGAGAATACCCTCGCTCCCTGGAGCCGGTCAAACAAATCATCAATCCTCGGCAGTGGATATTTATTTTTGATAGTCACCTTGTTTAACTGCCGGTAATCAATACACATCCGCATCGAGCCATCTTTCTTCTTTACAAATAATACAGGTGCTCCCCAGGGGGAAACACTGGGCCTAATAAAGCCCTTCTCAAGAAGGTCCTGCAACTGATCTTTCAACTCTTTTAGCTCCGGCGGGGCCATACGATAGGGTGGGATAGAGATGGGCCGAGTGCCCGGTGCCAGATCAATACAGAAATCAATATCCCTGTCGGGTGGCATGCCCGGCAGGTCTGAAGGAAAAACCTCGGGAAACTCCCGTGCAATAGGGACCGACTCAATGGAAGGAACTTCTGCACTGGAATCACGAACATAAGCCAGATAAGCTAGACACCCCTTCTCGACCATACGTCGAGCCTTAACATAAGAAATAACAGTGCGAACGGAGTGGCTTGAGGTACCTTTCCACTCTAGTCGGGGTGATTCCGGCAAGGCTAAGGTCACCGTCTTAGCATGGCAATCAAGAATAGCATGGTATGGGGACAACCAGTCCATCCCCAATATGACATCAAAATCTACCATATCCAAAAGCAACAGATCAACACGGGTCTCAAGACCTCCAAATATAACTACGCACGAACGATGCACCCGATCGACTACAATGGAGTCACCCACTAGTGTAGCCACATAAACTGGAATATCCAGAGCATAGCTGGGCACGACCAAATACGGTGCGAAGTAGGAAGACACATAGGAATATGTAGATCCAGGGTCAAATAATACCGAAGCACCTCTGCCACACACAAGAATAGTACCTGTAATCACGGCATCTGATGCCTCTGCCTCTGGCCTGGCTGGTAAAGCATAGAATCAGGGATCTGCACCTCCCCTCTGAGCTGCGTCTCTAGGACGACCATCAACCGGCTGACCTCTACCTCTCGCTGGACGGTCTCCACATCTACGGTCTCGACCTCCACCTCTATAATCTCTACCCCCGCCTCTGGCTGGCTGGGTAGGCTGAGGGTCAGCTGGGGCCAAAATCATAGGACGAGGACCTCGTTGCTGAGAGTTGCCCGCTGCTAAAGGGCAATACCTGATAAAATGACCTGGGTCACCACAACCGTAGCAACTCTTAGACTGATAGGGCTGCTGGCCCTGACGACCTGAATGGCCTCCGCGAACACTCTGAAGAGGCTGAGCATTAATAGGAGGCTGGTCTGAATAATGCCCTCGAAAACCACGATCACCTGGTCCACCCTGTGAAGCCTGAAGGGCGGAATGAAAAGTCCTGGAAGGCTGGCCTCTATAAAAGAATTCTCTGCCACCAGAGGAAGAACCACCAAACCTGCCAGAATGACGAGGCCTCTTATCTGAAGAATAACCGCCTCCCCTAGCAAGAGCCATCTCAACTCTGCGTGCTGCATTGGCTGCCTCCTGAAATCATATGTCACTCCCCACGCCCATAGCCATCTGGTGTCTAATTGGCTGATTAAGCCCATCTATAAACCTGCGGACCCTCTCCCGCTTTGTGGGAAGTATCACCACTGCATGACGAGCCAAATCGACAAATCTCGTCTCATACTGTGTAACCGTCATAGTGCCCTGATGGAGGCGCTCAAACTGCCTCCAAAGTACATCCCGTTGAGTAGCAGGGAGAAACTTCTCCATAAATAGTTCCGCAAACCTGGTCCCATGATAAAGCTGGGGACCCCGCTGGTCGAGTCAAGCAATAATCTCTCCACCAAGTCTTGGCGGATCCTACAAGCCTGAAGGTACAGAAGGAAGTCAACTCCGTTTGTCTCCACGATCCCCATAGTCTTGAGAATATCATGACAACTGAATAAGAAGTCCCTGAGGATCCTCTGATGCGGCTCCACCGAATGTAGTGGTAAATAGCTTGGAGAACCGATCAAGCCTCCATAACGAATCAGAAGTCATGGCCGCTCCATCGCCGGCATGAGCTGTGGTACCTGACTGAGTGGCCACAGCTGGCTGAATTACTGGTGCCTGAGGCTGAGGAGCTACTGGCTCCGGAGTACGAGCAATAGGAGTCTGGGCCCCTCCTCCAGCCTGAGAAGTGGCTGGGGCAACTGATAATAAACCCGCTCTGGCAATGCTGTCCATGAATCCCGCTATTCTGACCAAAGCATCCCGGAGATCCGGGGTAAATAAAGCCTCTCCCGGGACCTGAGCTGGGCCCACTGGAGCTGCTGGAACCGGAACCTCCTCGTCAATCTCAATATGAGGCTCCACCTCTGGAGTAGCTGCCTGGGGCTGAGCTCTACCCCTACCACGGCCTCTGATACGGCCTTGGCCCCTACCCCTCACGGGAGCTGCCCGGGGCTCGGGCTGCTGGTCAGCGGACGAAGAAGCGCGTGTCCTCACCATCTGCGAAAGGACAGAATAGAAATTCAATCAGTAATTGAGGAACAAGTCGCACGACAAGAAAGAACAAATGAGAGACTCTTTCCTAACTCAATAGACTCTGGAGGACAAGTACGGACGTCTCCGTACCTACCTCTCAAACTCTACTAAGCTTGTTCGTGAGTGGTGAGACCTATGTAACCTAGAGCTTTGATACCAACTTGTCACGACCCGGATTTTCCCCCAACATCGGGATCGTGATGGCGCCTACTCGTGGTAGCTAGGCAAGCCACTGTATTCATACTATCCTGTTTTTAACACAATTTTAATTAAATAAATGCGGAATACTTTAACAAAATAGAAATAACTAATTACAAAGTGAAAATCATACTGAAATCCTCTACCCAAGACGTGGAGTCACCAACTCACGAACTAATATGGAATACTACACATAAAAGTCTGAAGGAATATAACATAATTCTGTTTGTCTCGGAACAAAGAGACTACAGCTAATAACATAAATAAAGAGAGAGACGCCGGGCCCTGCGGACGTCTGCAAGCTACCTCGGTCTCAAATGTGATCAACTCCCACGCAATCGATTTACTGCTGCTGCTCGTGATCGTAACCTGGACCTGTGCAAAAACGCACAAAAGTGTAGTATCAGCACAACCGACCCCATGTGCTGGTAAGTGCCTGGCCTATCCCGGCGAAGTAGTGACAAGCCTAGGACCAGACACCCACATAAACCTATGCAATTCAATATATATGTATACCACAGAATAACAAGAAATAACCAGGTCTTCACAAAATAAGGAATATCTCAAGAATTCAACAATTAATCACAGTTAATAAATTCACAAGGAAAAACAAAGTATAATGTAAACATAAGTAATATCAAGTCAAGGAATAACAAGCAGTTGCACGGCATCACCCTTCGTGCTTTTACTCTCATCCTCACCAAATAAGCAAATAAAGTACACGGCATCACCCTTCGTGCTTTTACTCTCATCCTCATATCCATAGTACGGCATGATCCTTCGTACATGGTTCAATAACCAGGGTACGGCATGATCCTTCGTGCATAATCAATAAAACATGGCACGGCATTAACCTTCGTGCATAAATAAATAAACATGGCACGGCATCACCCTTCGTGCATTATCACTCTTCCTCACCCAAATAACAATCACAGTTAAGGGCAAAGAATAAAACAGTAATTCATAAACCGTCCCAACAAGGGCAATCAATATTCATCTTCACAACAAGTCCCGACAAGGGAGAACAATAACAATTCTACTACCTGGAAAAGGTTCAACAATTTATTTTCCAATGACTCACGGTCATACTAGACGCCAGTGTATGAATGCTCGTCACCACAGCCAATACACCGCACTCGATCACATAACACATAACACATAGTCCTATTCCCTCAAGCTAGGATAGAACAAACACTTACCTCGAATGTTTATGAACAATTCAATCCGTGGTAATGTCTTTTTCTTTCAACTTTGGCTCCAATCCAATCGTATCTATACACAATTGATTTAATATCATCAATACTACTCAACAAACTAATTCTTAAGACCAAATACAACTTTTACAACATTCCGCCCGGAATAGTGAATTTCAACCCCGGGCCCACATGGTCGGAACTCGGGGTTAGGACCAAAATCCGGTTACCCATCCCCCACGAGTTCATGTATATGATTTGTTTCAAAATCGGACCTCAATTCGAGGTCCAATTTCCCAATTTATGAAAAACCCTATATTCTAACAAAAACAAGAAATTCTACCATGAAAACCTTTGATTTCTAATGAAAAACATGTTTAATGATGTTAGGAATTGAAAGAATTAAGTAAAAAGTGACTTACAATTGTTTTGATGAAGAAGGAATCCGTGAAGAATCGCAAATGGGTGTTTTTGTTTTGTAAAAAGTGAAGAAATGAACTTAAAATCGTGTTTTACAGGTCTCTGTGTTCGCATTTGCGAACATGGGTTCGGAATTGCGAACCCCGACCAATTTCTGGAGTTTGAAAAATAAGCTAAGGCTGGGAAGTTCGCATTTGCGAACATTTGTTCGCATTTGCGAACACTGGCAGACAAAGGGAGTGTTCGCATTTGCGAACTAATGTTCGCATTTGCGAACATAGGTTGTATAGGGCAGTGTTCGCATTTGCGAACAATGGTTCGCATTTGCGAACCAAGGCAGTATGGGGAATGTTCTCATTTGCGAACTTTTGTTCGCATTTGCGAACATAGGCAGGCCCTGGGGACTTTCGCATTTGCGAACAATTGTTCGCATTTGCGAACAAGGCTGGGTCAATGGGGCTTCGCATTTGTGATCAGGGTTCGCATTTGCGAGCCCTGCCTTGTACTGCCCCCTTCGCAATTGCGAGAAATACTTCGCAATTGCGAAGCCAACAGCTGGGTGAAAAACCAGCAGTGCAACATTTCAGAATTTAATCCAACGGCCTATCAAATCTTTACCCGAGCCCCCGGCTCCAAACCAAACATGTACACAACCTCAAAAACACATTATGAACTTGTTCGTGCGATCACATCGCCAATATCACCTCGTTTTCATCAAATCAAGCCTCCAATTCATGATTTTCATACCTTTGGTTTTCAAAACTTTCGAACTTGGGACTCAAGGTCCAAAACATCTCAAACGACATCCGAATGTCACCAAACTTTACAGAAATCACATATATAATATTTAAGACTTGTACCGGGCGTCGGAACCAAAATACGAGCCCGATACCAAGGTCAATTAATTCATTTTCCTTTAACAATTACATCAAAAACAATTTCATAGAAAAATTCATAACTTGGGCTCTAGGCCTCGGAATTCGACTCCGGACGCATGTCCAAGTCCCATATTTTCCTACGGACCTCTCGGGACCATCCAATCTCGGGTCCGGATCCGTTTACCAAAAATGTTGACCAAAGTCAACCATATCAATATTAATATTAAAAATTCTTCAACTTTTTCACATATTTCACATATTTCAACATAAATATTTTCCAGCTTTGTGCCCGGACCGTGCACGCAAATCGAGGCAACTATAAATGAGGTTTTCAAGACCTCAAAAGCTCGGAATGATTAATAAAACAAGTGATGACCCTTTGGGTCGTCCCATATCTCTATATTGATTACGTGTTCTGTTTGTTCTAGTTAAAGCTATCCTATTAAATCACATGCTAATTAGCTGTTTTGATTGTTTTTGTGTAATAGAACCTGTTTCGATTAAGGGTTTAATTAATTAGGATTCAACCATTATCTATTGTCTCTTTGAATTCTGATTAGTTAAAATATTTGAGATTAGGGTTATATTTGCAAATTACATGAAATGGGTTAGTTTTGCAATACGATTTATATGTATGGCTTTTCTGAACTTTGAACACTTAGTCACGATAGGGTTATATGTGCAAATGAAATGGGCTATTGTTGTGACAGTGTGAGTTTTGACTGTTAAGGCCATTTCTGAAAGTGGTTAGTTCTGTAAATCATACTTAGTCTTAAAATGGGTTAAAAAATAAAGTTTAGTTATTTGTTACATTTTTAATACAAGGCTGAGACACCCTAGGTCTTAACAGACCTAAGGGCATGTTGGGTGAATATATATAAGTATAAGGGTAAAAGGGTAATGGAAAATTGTATTTTTAAGAATAATATAGAGGTAGTGAGGGCATAAAGGACAATTGAGCCTGGTTTTATTGTAAATAAATAAACAATAAGGGGTAAAACAGGCATAGTAAAATGGTGAACAAGCAATAATCCTTAGTAAGTGAGGGCAGTAAAGGTATTATCGTCCAATAGAACAGTATAGAATAACCTAGAACCTTCTAGCAGGGGTTCAACTGCATTTTTATTAAAAAATACCCTATACTTAACTGAAATAACTGAAAAAGAGTAGGGGTGGGAAATCTGAATAAATAATTCAAATTTCCCTCCCAATCTACTCTATAAATAGGCCGTTTCAGGCCTAATTTAAAGGGTTCGGAAATTTTTTAAAAAGGTTCAGGAATTTAGAGTTTAAAATTGGGAGAGATCAAAATTTTAGAGTTTCAAAGTTCCGAAGTATATACATTGAAGTGATATTGGTTTTCAATTGTTGATTGACTCGAGTGTTGTTCTCGGAATCTCTGTTGGGTCGTTTCCTCACTGGTTTATTTCGACTTTGCTGGGTTTTCCAATTTGCTTAGATTGATTTGCTGGGTTCTATATTCTGGAGTTTTGGTAGATGTTGCTGTGTTGATTCATTTTACTGCTATTGCTATAACGTTGTTGCTACTGCTGATTTTTCTTCTTCTCCAACTCTAGACTCATTGGTTTATCATTTGGATCAGGTGCACTACTATGTCCTGGAGATGTAATTGAGTTGCTGTGAAGAAATAAAAATGTTAATCATGTTCTAGTTAATCAGTCGTGTATCTGTTCTTTCATGATGTAGTTAAAATGCTCAGATCCTTGTAATTCAATTAGGATTTGATTGTAATAAGTGGACTGGCGGTATACTTTAAATTCAGTAGTAGCAGCAGCGATAAATGAGAGGATAAATAAGCTAGGTAGAGATGATCACCTAAATCTAAGATTAAAACTGGTTTGAACTTAGATAACTCGCCTGGATTTATAACTATTATAAATTAGATGTGTATTAGTAATACTTAGGCATTTTGTTAATAAAGTTTCGAATACGCATCAATTAATTGGAAAAGCATAAGTAGTTTTGAATCTCAAATTGTGTTACTATTTGTAAATACTTAAGTTGATTTAGGTACAAATTTGTTTTGGGACTCTGCAATTTGACAATAGTAATTCGAGCATGCTTGGTGTCACAACCCTACTTCACGAATCATGAACATGTCATAACGGCACCCAGTCTTCGCGACTAGGTAAGCCTAACACAACCCGGAATATACACTTTTATGAACAAAAGATAAGATAACAGCGGAATAATATAAGAGAAATGTAGTAAGTTCCGCTCGGCACATACACTTCGCCAAATAACAGAAGAAATACAATCACCAAGACCCGGAAACTCACGGGCAACACAGACTAAGAGAATACAACTGTGGCTCTATACATCAAGAGTGTCTACACAACGAAAATAAGGGAATAACTGACATCACTAAGAAGAATATAAGAAGACCCTCCGGATCTGCGGACGTAGCAGATTCATACCTCGAGTCTACTGAAAATTCTCCTAAGTCACCTTTAGTGCATCTGATCAGATGTACCTGGATTTGCACAACAAAATTGTGCAGAAGAGTAGCATGAGTACACCACGGTGGTACTCAGTAAGTGCCAAGCCTAACCTCAATTGAGTAGTGACGAGGAATGTCAAGGCGCTACCAAGAAATAAAATGAGATAATGATAATAATAATAATACCGAACAACTCAAGATAAGAACAAGTCTAAAGTAACAGCAAATGAGATAAATTCTACAAACCGTCTAAAATTCAGCTAAGAAGAAAAAAGTCAACACAACAAGTACAAATCAATATTCCAGGATCTCCGGGAATTGAACCCGCACTCCTTTTATACTCAGCAACTCAGGATCTCCGGGAATTGAACCCGTAGTCCTTTTATACTCAGCAACTCAGGATCTCCGGGAATTGAACCCGCAGTCCATATATCAGTATCACAAGATCTCCGGGAATTGAACCTGTAGTCCGTATATCAGTATCTCAGAATCACCGGGAATTGAACCCACAGTCCGTATCTCAGTATCTTAGGATCTCAAGGAATTGAACCCGTAGTCAATATATCACTATCTCAGGATCTCCGGGAATTGAACCCGTAGTCCGTATATCAGTAGCATCGGATCTCCGGGAATTGAACCCGCAGTCTGCATCTCAGTATCTCAGGATCTCTAAGAATTGAACCCGCATTCTATATATCAGTATCTCGAGATCTCCGGGAATCGAACCCGCAGTCCACAAAACACAAACACAATCAATAAGAGGAAACACATAGAAATATGAAGTACACAGATACAATTGACACTAAATCTAGTCTCAACAAGTTCGAGGGAGTTCAATTAAAATAAGTAGGCACTTAGACAGATGATCCTATCTAATCATGCTTGCCTAGTTATCACCAGATAAATCTTGCAATTAAATCAATTAAATAACAAAGATAACACGGGTTGAGCAGTTCAAGTAAGGTGGTTTTCAACACTTTACGCAAGTACACACCCATGACCTCGCATACAAAGCGTTTAAATCAACACATATATATATCCTAGGGGAGAAAATTCCCCACGCAATATTAGACAAGTCACTTACCTCTATCCCGGTACAAAACTGCTAAGAAATGACTCCCTTGTCACGAGTATTCGACTCCGAGTGGCCCAAATCTAGTCAAAACAATTACACAGTGTAAATAACATAGCAAGTAACTAATTACTGTGATAAAATTAAAGCTACGTCATGAAAATGGGTGAAATGACTAAAATACCCATGCAACCATCGGCTCAGAATCAAAATATTTTTACATTTTCAGAACCCTCGTACTCTCACGAGTCTAACCATATAAAATTTATCAAAATTGGACACCATTTGCCTATTCAAATCAATGATTTTCGACAACCCATGCTTAGAGCAAAAATCCTCCATTAACCCACATCCAATCCTCTATTTTCAGAGGTTTAATCCGTGGTTTAACAATATATTAACATAAAATTAGTCCATGAGTGATTACCTGATGATTCCCCTTGATTTCCGCCTCAAAATCGCTAAAATCCTCTCCTAGTTCGAAGCCTCCAATGTTTTTAATCTTCTGAAATTTTTGAGTTAGACTGATATTAAACCGTCCAGGGATTTTCGCTTCTGCGACTCATGTGCCGCTTCAGCGGCTCCGCATCTACGGACATATGGTCACTTCTGCAATCCTAATTAAAAATTCGAGTTATGCTTCTGCGGATTATCAATCACTTCTGCGACACCGCTTAAGCGGAATTTGTCCGCTTCTGCGAAAACCTTGAAGGTGGCCCTTTTCGCTTCTGCGATATCCTTCCCGCTTCTGCGGAAGCGCTTTTGCGAACTTTCGTCTGCTTCTGTAGTAATTCACTGACCGGTCCAAAAGCACTTCTGCGCTCATTTGTCCGCTTCTGCAGACACACTTCTGCGGGCCTTTTCTGCATGAGCGGAAATACCAGAAGGCAGCTATACCAGACTTGATACAACTTCAAATTTCTCCCGTTTAATCACCCGAACTCATCCCGAGTCCCCAGGGACCTCAACAAAAAACACCAACCTACTCCAAATGATGATACGAACTCGTTCCAATCATAAAAACATATCATTAAACACAAAATTCGTCAAATCATAGCGTATTCAAGCCTAAGTTTCAACCAAAACTTCTGAAACCTACATGCTATCAAAAACTCAGCCAAACGATGCCCGAATGACCTGAAAATTTGCAGACATATCCAAAATCACCTAACGAAGCTACTGCAACTGTCAGAATTCCATTTAGAATCCCGAATCAAAATATCACCTATCGATCGTATTTCCAAAAATTCCAAACATCGGCATTTCAAGCCTAATTGAGCTACAGACCACCAAAATACATTCCGAGCGCGCTCCCAACCCCGAAATCACCAAACGGAGCTAACAGAACCATCGGATTTCCATTCTGAGGTTGTCTTAACACTATTCTAAATAAGGGCTATTTTTCAACTATAAAGCTCTCATTTAGGGACTAAGTGTCCTAAAACACTCCAAATTCTATAACCGAATATCACGGCAAACCACAATAGTTAAAACGAACTTAGGGGAAGTAGTAAATTAGGGATCGGGGCATAAATTTCAAAAACAACCGGCCGGGTCATTACATCTACTCACACTTAAACATTCGTTCCTCCTCGAACGAGCATAGAAAACATACCTGAAGTGGTGAAGAGATGGGGGTACTGGCTGCACATATCCTGCTTAGTCTCCCGGGTCGTCTCCTCGGTCGGATAACCCCACCACTGCGCCTTTACTGAAGTGATGTCCTTTGATATTAGCTTCCTGATTTGCGTGTCCATAATCTTCACTGGCCCCTCAACATAAGACAAATCCTTGTCTGGCTGAACAGAAGTGAAATCCAACACGTGCGACAGGTCACCATGGTATCTCCGGAGCATAGAGACATGAAATATGGGATGGACTCTAGCTAGGCTGGGAGGTAAGGCCAGCTCATAAGCAACCTCGCCAACATGCCTCAAAATCTCAAAAGGGCCAATGAATCTCAGACTCAGCTTCCCTTTCTTCCAATACCTCATGACGCCCTTCATAGGTGAGACCCGAAGTAGAACCCGCTCGCCAACCATAAAAGCCACATCGCGAACATTCTTGTCCGCATAACTTTTCTGTCTGGACTGGGCTGCATGAAGTCTGTCCTGAATCACCTTGACCTTGTCTATTGCATCCTGGACCACCTCAGTACCTAGCATCCTGGCCTCGCCCGGCTCGATCCAACCCACGGGGGACCTGCACCTCCAACCAATAGGGCCTTATACGGTGCCATCTAAATACTGGACTGATAGTTATTGTTATAAGGAAACTCCGCTAGTGGCAAGAAATGATCCCATGAACCTCCAAACTCAATCACGCACGCACGTATCATATCCTCCAAAATCTGAATTGTACGCTCGAACTGTCCATCCGTCTGGGGGTGAAATGCCGTGCTCAGCTCCACCCGAGTACCTAAATCCTGCTGCACGACTCTCCAGAACCGTGAAGTGAACTGAGTGCCCCTTTCTGAAATGATGGAAATTGGAATACCATGCAATCGAACTATCTCCCTAATGTACATCTCCGCCAACAGCTCTGATGAGTAAGCGGTGCACACATGTATGAAATGGGCGGACTTTGTCAACCGATCTACATTGACCCAAATGGAATCAAACATCCTCACAGTCCGTGGAAGTCCAGATATGAAGTCCATGGTGATGCGCTCCCATTTCCACTCTGGGATCTCAATCTGCTGCATTAACCCACCCAGACGCTGATGTTAATACTTCACATGTTGGCAGTTGAGACATCTAGAAACATAGTCAACTATATCCTTCTTCATCCGCCTCCACCAATAATACTGCCTCAAGTCCTGATACATCTTCGCGGCACCAGGATGGATGGAATACCGTGAGCTTTGGGCCTCATCTAGAATCAACTCTTGAAGATCATCTACAATGGGCACACAAATACGCCCTTGCATCCTCATCACTCCTTCATCCCCGATGGTAACATCTCGAACATCACCACGCCAAACTCTATCTTGAAGGATAAGCAAATGAGGGTCATCAAACTGTCGCTCCCTGATGCGATCAAATAGAGAAGACCGAGAAAGCACACAAGCCAGAACACGGCTGGGCTCCGAAAGACCCAATCTAACAAACTGCCTAGCCAAAGCCTGAACATCCATCGCCATAGGTCTCTCCAAAGCTGGTAGATATGCCAAACTCCCCAAACTTTCTGCCCGGTGACTCAAGGCATCGGCAACCACATTGGCCTTGCCCGGGTGGTAAAGTATAGTAATATCATAGTTCTTCAATAGCTCCAACCACCTTCTCTGATGCATGTTCAGGTCCTTTTGCTTAAGTAAGTGTTGCAAACTCCGACGATCATTGTAAATATCACAAGGAACCCCATACAAATAATGATGCCTAATGTTCAAGGCGTGAACAATGGCATCTAGCTCAAGATCGTGGACATGGTAGTTCTTTTCATGCACTTTTAGCTGTCGAGACGCATAGGTAATCACCCTACTATCCTACATCAACACTGCTCCGAGTCCAACCCATGAGGCATCACAATATACCGTATAGGACCTCGAACCGGTAGGCAACATCAATATAGGGGCCAAAGTCAAAGTTGTCTTGAGCTTTTGAAAGCTCACCTCACACTCCTTCGTCCACTGATAATGGGCACCCTTTTGGGTCAATTTGGTCATAGGTGCTGCGACCGAAGAGAACCCCTATACAAAACAACGGTAATAACCCGCCAGACCAAGGAAGCTACGAATTTAGTAGTTGGTGAGGGCCTAGGCCAACCCTGCACGACCTCCACCTTCCTCGGATCCACTCAAATACACTCGCTCGACACCACGTGGCCTAGAAATGCCACCGAACCCAACCAAAACTCACATTTAGAGAACTTGGCATATAATTGATTCTCCCTCAGGGTCTGAAGCACTATGCTCAGGTGGTTCTCATGCTCTTCCCGACTCCGGGAATATACCAAAATATCATCAATGAAAATAATCACGAACAAGTCAAGATATGGCCTAAATACACTATGAATCAAATGCATAAAAGTTGTTGGGGCATTAGCCAGCCCGTAAGACATAACGAGGAACTCGTAGTGACCATACCGAGTCCTGAAGGCAGTCTTCAGAATATTTAGCTCCCGAATCTTTAGCTGATGATAACCAGAGCGCAAATAAATCTTAGAGAACACCTGTGCGCCTTGCAACTGGTCAAATAAGTCATCAATACGTGGCAAAGGATACCGGTTCTTTACTGTAACTTTGTTCAACTGGCGATAGTCAATACACATACGTATAGAACCATCCTTCTTCTTCACAAACAACATAGGAGCACCCCAAGGCGAAACACTGGGTTGAATGAAACCCTTACCCAATAACTCCTATAACTGATCCTTCAACTCCTTCAACTCAGAAGGAGCCATGCGGTATGGAGGAATTGAAATGGGCTGAGTGCCTGGCAAAACGTCAATACCAAAATCGATATCTCTGTCGAGCGGCATGCCCGAGAGATCAGCTGGATATACATCATAGAAATCACATACCACTGGGACGGAATCAATAGAAATAGTGCCAATACTGACATCCCTCAAATAAGCTAGATAAGCAGCACACCCTTTCTCAACCATACACTGAGCTTTGAGAAAGGAAATAACACGGATGGGGGTGTGATCTAGAGTACCACTCCACTCAATACATGGAATGCCTGGCATAGCCAGCGTCACGGTCTTTGCCTGACAATCAAGAATAGCATAGTGGGGCGACAACTAGTCCATACCCAGAATAATATTGAAATCAACCATACCGAGCAATAAAAGATAAGCTCTGGTCTTAAAACCAGAAATAAATGACCAAACATGACCGATACACACGGTCCACAACCAAATAATCTCCCACCGGAGTAGAAACATAAATGGGCGCACTCAAAGAATCCCGAGGCATACCTAGATGTGAAGCAAAATAAGAGGACACATATGAAAAGGTAGAACCAGGATTGAATAGAATCGATGCCTCGCTGTGACTAACCAAGATAATACCTGTGATAACATAATCGGAGGCGACAGCTGTGGCACGATGAGGAATAACACAAAATCTGACCTGACCCCTCTCTCAAAGGCGGCCTCTGGCACCCTAATCCCTGTCCCTAGCTGGCTGGGCATGTGGGGTGGCAGCTGGGGCTGGAACGATGGCCTGCTAACTCTAGGAACCACGCTGAGGCTGTGAAGTCTGTGGAGGCATTCCCCTCCTATGCCTAGGGCACTCCCTAACCAGATGGCGAGTATCCACGCACTCAAAACAAGCCTTGGGAGGACGTGGTAGCTGTGAATGACCGGCCCCGCTCCCGCTGAACTGACCCCTGGAGGTACCCCGCGCAGGAGGCGCACTGGAAACTGGGGAGCATAATAAGGCTCCAGAGGTGCTGGAGTTCTACTGGCTACTAGCAATGCTGAATGAACTAGACAACCAGAATAACCACTACCAAAACGATTGGCTGCTGAAGTACGGGCACCAGAGAAATGACCCGACTCACGAGACCTCTTGGCCTCCCTCTATCCTCGCTCTCTAGTGAGCATACCCTCAATCTGCCTGGCAATACTTACCGTCTATTGATACGGTACATCCGTCTCCAACTCTCTAGCCATACTGGACCGGATAGGCGAAATAAGACCCTCAATAAACCTTTGCACCCTCTCCCGGACCGTGGCTACCAAGGCCGGTGCATGTCTGGCTAGCCGGGTGAAACTGATAGCATACTCTAATACTATCATAGAGCCCTGACGCAACCACTCAAACTCTGATCGCCAAGCATCCCTAAGGCTCTGAGGAACAAACTCCTTCAAAAACATATCAGAAAAATGTGTCCAGGTCAACGAGGCAGACTCGTTTGGAATATCCAACTCATACGTGCGCCACCAATCATAAGCGGGCCCTCGAAGCTGAAACGCAATAAAGGAAACCCCACTGGTCTCCACTATACCCATAGTACAGAGGATATGATGACACTCCTCCACAAATCCTAATGCATCATCTAAAGACAAGCCACTGAACACTGGGTGATCATATTTCTTGAACCTCTCTAACCTACTCTGCTCATCCTCGGAGGTAGCTGGCCCACCTCCGGGCTGTACTAGTGCGGCAGGAGGTATTGAAATAATCTCTGGAACCTACTCCATGGGCACTCGCTGCTCAGGTGTACCGGCTGCGGGAGTCTGGGCCCTTCCCCTGGCGTGAGATGTAGCTGCAGCAAGAGGAAGCAACCCCGCCTGAGCTAGAGTAGTGTACATACTCATAAATTAGGCTAGGGTCTCCTGGAGTGTTGGAATCGTAGCAGTTGTAGTAGGTGTACCAGGTTCCTGCACTCCAACCTGATCCACCGGTGGTGCCTCAGCAGTAGCGCACGGGGGTGTTGTGGCTACACCTCGGGCACCTCCTCGACCTCTACCCCAGCCCCGACCTCTAGCGGTGGCAGTAGGGGGTGCAGGTGCCTGATCCTCACGAGTAGCATGTGTCCTCACCATTTGTCAGAGAATAGAAGACAGAAGTTTAGATTTGGGGTCAAAATATCGCACGACAAGGAATTCAAAAGAAATGAATAGTTTCCTAAATAGTTACATAGCCCCTCGTAGATAATTACAGACGTCTCCGTATCGATCAGCGAGACTCTAAATAACCAGTCTATGTCCCGTGACTCCTATGAACCTAGAGCACTAATACCAACTTGTCACAACCCTAGTTTATGATTCGTGAACATGTCATGATGGCACCCAGTCTTCGCGACTAGGTAAGCCTATCACAATGCAGAATATACACTTTTATGAACAAAAGATAAGATAACAGCGGAATAATATAAAATAAATGTAGTAAGTGCCGCTCGGCACATACACTTCGCCAAATACCAAAAGAAATACAATCACCAAGACTTGGTAACTCACGGGCAACACAGACTAAGAGAGTACAACCGTGGCTCTATACATCAAGAGTGTCTACACAACAAAATAAGGAAATAACTGACATTACTAAGAAGAGTAAAAGAAGACCCTCCGGATCTGCGGACGTAGCAGATCATACCTCGAACCTCCTGAACGTTCTCCTAAGTCACTTGTAGTACGTCTGATCAGATGTACCTGGATCTGCACAACAAAAGTGTGCAGAAGAGTACCATGAGTACACCACGGTGGTACTCAGTAAGAGCCAAGCTTAACCTCAATAGAGTAGTGACGAGGAAGGTCAGGGCCCTAGCGAGAAATAAAATGGGATAATGATAATAATAATACCGAACAGCTCAGGAAAAGAATAAGTCTAAAATAACAGCAAATGAGATAAATTCTACAAACCGTCTACAATTAAGCTAACAAAAAAAAAGAAAAAAGTCAACACAACAAGTACAAATCGACAATCCAGGATCTCTGGGAATTGAACCTGTAGTCCTTTTATACTCAGCAACTCAGGATCTCCGGGAATCGAACCTGCAGTCCATATATCAGTATCACAGGATCTCCGAGAATTGAACCTACAGTCTATATATCAATTTCTCTGAATCTCCATGAATTGAACCCACAATCCGTATCTCAGTATCCCAGGATCTACAGGAATTGAACCTGCAGTCCGTATATTAGTATCTCAGGATCTCCGGGAATTGAACCCGCAGTTTGTATCTCAGTAGCATCGGATCTCCGGGAATTGAACCTGCAGTCCATATCTTAGTATCTCAAAATCCCCGAGAATTGAACCCGCAGTCCGTATATCAGTATGTCAGGATCTCGGGGAATTGAGCTCGCAGTCCATAGAACACAAACACAATCAATAAGAAGAAACACAGAGAAATATGAAGTACACAGCTACAATTGACACTAAATCCAGTCTCAACAAGTTCTAGGGAGTTCAATTAAGACAAGTAGGAACTTAGATAGATCCTATCTAATCATGCTTCCCTAGCTATCACCAGATAAATCTTGCAATTAAATCAAATAAATAACAAAGATAGTACGGATTGAGCAGTTCAAGTAAGGTAGTTTTCAACAATCTGCGCAAGTACATGTCCGTCACCTTGCGTACAAGGCATTTAAATCAACACATATATATCCTAGGGGAGAAAATCCCCCACGCAAGGTTACACAAGTCACTTACCTCAATCCCGGTACAAAACCTCTAAGAAACGACTCCCTTGCCACGAGTATCCGACTCCGAGTGGCCAGAATCTAGTCAAACAAATTACACATTGTAAATAACATCACAAGTAACTAATTACAGTGATAAAATTAAAGCTACGACGCAAAAATGGGTGAAATGACTAAAATACCCCTAAAGCCATCGGCTCAGAATTTAAATATTTTTACGTTTTCAGAACACTCATACTCTTAAGAGTCTAACCATATAAAATTTATCAAAATTGGACTCCATTTGCCTATTCAAAACAATGATTTTCGACAACCGATGCTTAGAGCAAAAATCCTCCATTAACCCACCTACAATCCTCTATTTTCAAAGGTTTAATCCGTGGTATAACAATATATTAACATAAAATTAGTCCATGAGTGATTACTTGATGATTTCCCTTGATTTCCTCCTCAAAATCGCTTAAATCCTCTCCTAGTTCGAAGCCTCCAATGTTTTTAATGTTCTGAAATTTTCGAGTTAGACTGATATTAAACCCTCCAGGGATTTTCGCTTCTACGACTCCTGTGCCGATTCAGCGGCTCCGCCTTTGCGGATATATGGTCGCTTCTGAGATCCTAATTAAAAATCGAGTTCTGCTTCTGCGGATTATCAGTCGCTTCTACGACACCGCTTAATCTGAATTTGTCTGCTTCTATGGAAACCTCCAAGGTGGCCCTTTTCGCTTGTGTGATAGCCTTCTCGCTTCTGCGGAATCGCTTTTGTGAACATTCGTTCGCTTCTGCGGAAATTCACTAACCGGCCCCAAAGCGCTTCTGCACTCATTTGTCCGCTTCTACGGGCTTTTTTCCACAGGAGCAGAAATACCAGAAGGCAGCTATACCAGACCTGATACAACTTCAAATGTCTCCTGTTTAATCACCCGAACTCATCCCGAGGCCCCCGGGACCTCAACCAAAAAAACCAACCTACTCCAAATCACGATACTAACTCGTTCCAATCATAAAAACATATCATTAAACACAAAAATCATCAAATCATGGTGGATTCAAGCCTAAGTTTCAACCAAAACTTCCGAAACTGACATTCTATAAAAAACCTGGTCAAACGATACCCGAATGACCTGAAGATTTGCAGACATATCCAAAATCACCTAATGAAGCTACTACAACTGTCTGAATTGCAATCAGACTCCCGGATCAAAATCTCACTTATCGATCGGATTTCCAAAAATTCCAAACTTCGGCATTTCAAGACTAATTGAGCTACAGACCACCAAAATACATTCCGAGCACGCTCCTAACCTCCAAATCACCTAGTGGAGCTAAAGAAACAATCGGATTTACGTTCCGAGGTCGTCTTAACACTGTTCCAAATATGGGCCATTTTTTCAACTATAAAGCTCTCATTTAGGGATTAAGTGTCCCAAGACACCCCAAATTCTAGAACCGAACATCCCGGCAAACCGCAATGGTAGAAATGAACTTAGGGGAAGCAGTAAATTGGCGATCGGGGCATAAATTTCAAAAATGACCGGCCGGGTCGTTACACTTAGTTTAACCGAGAGTATTTTTTTCTCCAGTTATGTGAAAGTGATAAAAAATAATTCTACAATTAGTGTCATAATAACAATTTGAATATCAGATTCTGCCAGTTGAATAATAACATTGATATAAACTACCGTGTTAGAGTTCTGAATTAATTGTTAAATATTAAAATCAGTAATGACCAAATGCAAATTTGCGTTTGTAGAAACCGTTAATTGTTACATTCATATGTGCTGCAAAGATGATAATTAGTTCTTGTCTTGCTTTAAATGTGAACGATTTGAGCCTCAATGGGAAATCAGGCCTTGATCGAATTGAAATGGCATTCATGCCTTCGAATAGGAACAGAAATATATGTTGGGCTCCAGAGACCCAGTTGTATCTGACTTCGAACTGTTAAGCAGTTTGAAGTCCAGGCCCTATAATAAATAATGGCCTGGACTCTAATATTAAGAGCCTGAAATTAATACAAAAACAATTTATATATATTAGGAAGAAAAAAAAACAAAAAAAAAATAGAAGTAGAGAATATAGTGCGCAAATAGGATTGACCTTTAAAAATAAGGAAAGAGCCTCGCTATAAATTTGAAACACACGGGGACCCCAAAATAATAACTTAAACTCTAGACTTGGAAGGATCATTTAGACAATTTCACGATCTTTACCGAATATTAACAAGAGTAGGCCTTTAAGCATAATTAAATTTACATTCCTAATACGGGTGCACATTTATGTGACCCAAATCCAAATCTCAACGAAGTTGAAATGTATTAAAGTCACATGCGTACTGGTATGGTGTGACTCGAAATGCATTTTCACGACATTGCAATTTTTTTAAAATGATAAAGCGGAACACAAATGAAGTCATATAAAAGCAAAACATATGAAAAAATCAGATAAAAACGAAAACAACTGTTGAACGACCGTGCTAGAACCACGAAATCTGGGAGTGCCTAACACCTTCTCCCGGGTTAACAGAATTCCTTATCCGGATTTCTGATTCTCGGACTGTAACAGAGTCATAATTTCCTCGGTTTGGGATTCAATCGGTGACTTGAGACACCATTAATCTTTTAAGTGGCGACTCTGAACCTTAATAAATAAATCTCGTTCCGACTATCCTTTAAGTTGAAAAATTCTTTCCCTTTTGGTTATTATATCCCTCCCTGGGGGTGTAGTAAAATCAAAGCAAAAGGTGCTTATGTGTAAAGAAAACCGAGGTGCGACAGCTCTAGCGACTCAGCTGGGGAAAAGAAACCCAGAACTTCGGTTCAGGGTTTAAGAATTCGAGCTCAGTTAAATTGCTATTTTTGCTTATTTCTGATTTCATTATATATTTTGATCAATGTGCTATGTGTTTATCGCTTTTGATATTACGTGAACTGTATATACAATTGTGCCGAAAACCCTTCTCTTCTTACCTCCGGGGATGTGCTTACTGGTTGAGACTCCCCTTTTTGTTAAGTCAATACCTAAAATAAGAAACATAGGCTGAAAAAGTTACAAAGTCGGACGATCTCGCGAGTCCCCGGTACGTAGCCCTCTCCTCGATCCGAGTTGTCTGCTCGGGTACACAGTCTAGTATTACTGAAAAATTAGGATATTGAGCCAAGAATAAGGACGATTATTTGCATCATATCTGACTTAGGAGACTCAACATAGGCGTTGGTTCGGTCTAGGACAGGTACCCGGATATCAAAGACCGGGCATGATTATGTGCTGCATTTATTTGTCTTGGGCCATTATGCTGACCGGCTAAATACCTGAAAATGAAAAGAAGTGCAAAATAGAAATGTCTAAATATTGACGAAATGCTGTCAAAAGTTTGAGGAAAAATATGAAAAACAGTCGGGTTAAGTCAATTTTGTCAATAATAAAGGTAGTTGGTCTAGAAACAATTTGACTAACGCTGGTTTGATTCTCACCACTAGGCGAGATACGTAGGCAACCCTTGACGAGTCCACCCACCTTTTTTTAAAAAAAAATAACCAAAAAATATTAATAAATCAAAGTGATACTATTTTTGAAAATAGCCGAATGTTCCGAAAGGACGCCGGAAGGCTGTTTGCGCAAAAATGGCCACTTTCGAGTCATTTCCCTAAATAATAAATATAGCTTAAAATCTTCGGATGAAATATTGAAAGGACATATTCGCAAATAGGGACTTTTTGAAAAATGATGAAAAGAAATTTTCCTTTGAAAAATATTTTTCTTTTGAGTCAAATAATATGTGTTTAAATCACCTTTAATAAATGTGCAGGATGAGCATAATGCAAAATGTACCTTTTTCACTAATGAATAAGATTCCCTTGGAGTTATGGCTGTGGTGGAACGACTTGGGTCAAGATGGACAAGATGAGGTCAAAAAAATATTTGAAAGGTCTTACCGAGCTGCTTGATATGATACCCCGGGGAGATATTATTCGAGCCTTAGTCACCTGCTGGGATCCTGCACACAATGTGCTCCACTTTTCAGACTTTGACCTCACTCCGACACTATAAGAGATTGCTAATTACATCGGAAAGGATGATGTCCCTTTGAAAGACAAATATCTGGTTGCTCCAAGAGCCATCACTATGCACAGATTCATCGACTCCTTGAAAATAGCCAAAAGCGTTCACAATGAAGATTTGGTCCACAGAATTTGCACTATGAACTTTATAAACCACAGATATAGTCACGTTGAAGGATTTTAACGTTCCAACAAACAAACTCTGCAGCAAAGCAAATCGGGCTAAATGGGAGGAACATAGGCGTTGTGCCTTCCTGGTAGCCTTTCTGGGTTTGATAATATTTCCAAGGAAAGATGGGAACATCGACTTCAGAGTTGCCGAGATTGTCAGTACACTCCTTACACAGGACAAGAGTACTTTGGCGCCAATGATATTGGCCAATATCTTTCATGCTCTCAGAGCTTGTAAAGCTGGAGAAGATTTCTTCCAGGGATGCAATTTGCTATTACAGATGTGGATGATCGAGCATTTATGCCATCACCCTCAGTTTCTGAGCTATGGATCATTAGAAAAGACTTGTATCAAAGAATTCTACACGAGGACAAAAGGGGCCAAGTTGTCGGAGGGGTCTAAAGGTTGGATCACATACTTCCGATAACTTACTGCTAGTTAGATCCAATGGGCATTCGGCTGGTTTCCCATCAATGAAGTCATATACATGCCAGCAGAAGGATCACACTTTCTTTTAATGGGACTCAAAAGTATCAAACCTTATGCACCGTATCGAGTATTGCGACAACTCAGAAGATATCAATAGTGCCAAAAGATGGGGATCTCAGCCTTCAAGTGATAGAGATTAGTCCCGATGGGCAATTTCCTAAGGCAAAAGTCTGACAAAAATGGAATGAGTGCCAATGTTTGAGAGTGGACACTTGTGTAAGGGCTCGGGTCAAAGGTGAAGTGTCACTTGGTTATTCTGCAAGCTACCGAAGAGAATTTGAGCATGAAAAACCAATGAAGAGACCTCGCATTCAAGAATTTGTCGAGCTGTCAAAGGAGCACTGGGATTGGTTGGCCAATGAGAATGAATACCGAGGCAAAATCAGTAAATTAAAAAAGCAAGTTCAAGACCTCAAGTTCGAAAGCAGCTTACAAGCAGCGGCCGATGAGGGTGAAAAGAAACAACTGATTAAGGAGAATGAGGCATTGAAAGCTCAGATTTTGAAAATGAGAGCAGCAACTGAAACCCCTGTTCGGCATGCTCGTGATGAAAAACTGATTGATAATCTACGGCAAAAGGTGAATTACTACAGTATTCATCTAGACAAAGCCGAGAAAGAATTAATTGATGTTCGGAAACAATTAGCTAGAAATGCTGACGAAAGGGCTCGGATGATCCAACATTGAAAGATGAACATAATATTGAAGTTTCCCAGTTAAGAAAAAAGATTGTCATGGCCAAGGTCAAAAGTAGCAAACAAGTAAAAGAATTTGACATAGCAAGAGAACATTGCTATATGGCCATGGCTTGGTTAGAAATAGAACTGCAGCAACTTCAAGAGAAAAGCCAACAGACACTGGACGCTTGTGCCGAACAAATAGGAAGGTTGCTTCAAGAAAAAGGAATGATCAGGGAAAGAATTGTCAACATTACTCACTATATTACACAAAAATACCAGATGTGCGAAGATATGACCAGTCCACATTTGCCGCTTCAGCAATGATATTTGTAAAGCAAGTGATGAGAGATTTGGATAAACTCCAAAGGGGATTATCATATAGGCTCGCGGTAAGACCGAATGATGTCTCGCGAGCACTAGGGTCTTTTATGTATTCTTAGACATGCATTTTTTTTGTTTTTTTATTTCTGCATTTAGAAGGATGTAGTACAATGTAATCTTTGGAATCAATGATTGGATATTAATGAATTGAGAAATTCCAAATTTTGTTATTATTTACATTTTCTGTAAATACTTATGCGATAGGCAAATATGTAGGACCGAAAAATAAAACGAGGGGTGGAAAAAATAAGAAAAGAAATGAAAAATGAAAAAATGAAAAAGAGTGAAAAGAATATCGACGGAAATAAAAAAAAAGGAAAAGAAAAGTCAAAAAAGCAAAAGAATGGGCAAATCAAGAAAAAACAACAATGCCGTTATGACGCATATTGCCAGACAAAATGTGTTCTTAAAATCTGTGATGTTGACCTATTATGGCCTAACCACTAACAAGGTTTGTCATTGTTGGATTAGATAAAGTGGTTAGTAACTGGCATTCTATAAATTCACAATTACAACAATCACTCTAAGCGTATGACAAAGGCAATTACTCAGGAGATTGAAGCGACAATTATGGACCCAGTGCAAGAGGATGAGGTGGTAGATGTGAATAGCATGAAGGAGGAGATGTATAAGCTTAAACAACAGATGGCTGAGATGTACCAGGCTTGGTCGAAGGGACAACC
The DNA here is from genome assembly GCA_032618575.1 of Nicotiana noctiflora. Classification (NCBI taxonomy): domain Eukaryota; kingdom Viridiplantae; phylum Streptophyta; class Magnoliopsida; order Solanales; family Solanaceae; genus Nicotiana; species Nicotiana noctiflora. The sequence goes on from JASVEL010007319.1 coordinate 340,012, forward strand.
TTTACCTACCTACCCTGCCAACCCCACATACATCCCTCCACCAGTCCCAGCACAAGATCCACCCACTATGAACTTATCTTCCACTTATCCTACATATCCACCCTACTATGCAACCACATCACAAGCACCACCTCCAATCCCTAAATAAGTTCCACCACCACAGGTTGCTCTTGTATATGTGGCACCACCATCAGCCACCTTGCACAAATCCTCCAATGAACCACTATTCCACGTCCAAGATAACCATTATTACCCTCCGTAACCCACCTTCCGAAAGCATGATTCCTATACCCCTCTTATTGATATGGCAGAAGAGGAGAAACCCACAAAAAATCCTAACCAAGAAGAGATGGCTAGAAAGATGAAGAGTCTTGAGCAATGATTCCATAATATGCAGGGTTTGGGTGGTCAAGTAAGCATAGCTTACAAGGATTTATGTATATGCCCTGAAGTACAACTGCCAGCGGGATTTAAGCTGCCAAAATTTGATATCTATGATGGCCACGATAACCCGGTAGCACATTTAAGAGTGTACTGCTGCAAGATGCGTGGATCTGGTAGAAAAGATGAACTACTCGTGTCTTACTTTAACCAAAGTTTCAGCGGTTCAGCTCTTGAATGGTATACTCGTCAAGATCATACCAGATGGTTTATTTGGGATGATTTAGCCTCATCCTTTGCAAACCATTTTCAGTACAATTTAGAAATTATCCTGGATAGGTTGTCATTGACCAAGATGGAGAAGAAGCCGGGAGAAAGTTTTTGGGAGTATGGGTTTAGGTGGAGGGAGCAAGCAGCTCGGGTAGACCCGCCAATGAAGGAGGGAGAGATGGTAGATTGTTTTATGCAAGCTTTGGAACCAACATACTATGGGAATTTGGTATCTGCAATTGGAAAAACCTTCAACGAGGTAGTTAAAATGGGAAATGTTGTTGAGGAAGGATTGAAGATAAATAAAATCCTGAGCTATTCAACCATCAAGGCTACGAACCAGGAAATCCAGACAGGTACAGGTGGAGCAATCGGGAAGAAAAAGAATGAAGAAGTGGCAGTTATAAAAGGGAGGTCTTGGTCCAGAGGTCCCAACCCATATTTCCATCACCCTCGCCCACATTAACCCTATCCACCAACACCATATAGCCCACCTCAACACTATTACCCTCATCCTGGTCCACAGTTTTCTGTACATCATGCCCATGCTTACCCACCACCTTCTCCTTCATGGCGAACTCCAGCACCTCAAAATATTTACCACACCCAAAACACATACCCACCACCAAAAACCTACAAAAATTCAAATGGAACCAGTTTCTGTCCTAACTCTGGAGTCAAGAATGACAGGGCATAAAGAAAGAAAATAGTTACTCCCTTGGGTGAGTCATTTACTAGCCTTTCCATAGATTAAGACAACTCGAAATGTTAAACCCCATAGAGCCTAAAATTCCCAATCCACCAATGAGAAATTTGGACCAATCTATCCATTGTGAATATTGTTCAGGGGCCCCTGGGCATTACACTGAAAAATGCTGGCACCTGAAGTCTGCAATACATGAACTTATTAACTCTAGAAGAATTGAGTTTCAAGCTTCCAAGGCTCCTAATATAACACAGAACCCTTGGCCTACGCATCATGAGACCCACATGATAGAGGTGGTACAAGGAGGAAGTTGAAAGAAGCCCTCTTAGGCTGTAATGATGATTAACGTGAGCAGCAAGACAGAGGAGAAAGTCATAAGTGAGAAAATACCAGTCAAGCCACCTGTAAGCAAGCCAGCAGTGGCAGTTGAATCTGAACCTGTAAAAGTGACAGTGCCCGGAGTGAAGCCCGTATTGACTGTAAAAATGGAATAGTTACAGCCAGATTTTATCAAGCCAGTCACTCAAATGCCCATAGTGAACACCAGAAATGTGCCTTGGAAGTACAGCAAGGTGACTATCACGTATAAAGAAAAGGAAATCAAGGAGGAGATTTGCGAAACCCATGGTTTGACCCGGTCAGGGAGATGTTCTGCTCCTAATGAATTAAGGAAGGCGAAAATTGCAAAAGATAATCCGGCCAATGTAAAGAAGGCTGTCACTGAAGAAGAAGCCGAGGAATATATAAAGAAAATGAAAGCTTAGGATTATTCCATAGTTGAACAGCTGAAGAAAACACTAGCTCAGATATCGTTACTATCATTGTTAATTCATTTTGATGAACACCGAAAGGCGTTAATGAATATTCTGAACGAGGCCCATGTACCAGAAATGATCATAGTGAGTCATTTAGAGAATATCACAAATAAAATCTTCGAGGCAAATAGGATAACATTTTCAGATGATGAACTGCCGTTAGAGGGGAGAGAGCATAACAGGGCATTATATCTTATGGTGAAATGCGAGGAATTAGTGGTGACCCGCATCTTGGTTGATAATGGGTCAAATGCCAATATTTTCCATTTATCTACTCTGGGAAAGCTGAAGATTGATCACTAAAGAATCCACACGAACAACATATGTGTGAAAGGATTTGATGGGGGCGGGAAGAATACTATCGGAGACATCATATTGGAACTCACCATCGGACCGGTAGAATTTACCATGGAATTTAAAGTGATGGATGTTGTCGTATCCTATAATCTCCTGCTAGGGCGTCCATGGGTTCATGCTGCAAAAGCGATGCCTTTTTCACTGCATCAAATGGTGAAATTTGATTGGAATCAGCAAGAAATAGTAGTGCATGGTAAAGATAATGCTTGTAATACCATTATGCCGTTTGAAGAAGTCAAGGGTGACAAAGGTGCTTGGATGTACCAAGTGATGGACACTGTGTCTATGGATAAAATATCTGAAGGAGAAAACATTCTGATGCCCAAGGTAGCTCCCGCGGCATTCATGGTTACTAAGGAGATGCTGAAGAACGGGTTTCCCCTGGGAAAAGGGTTATGAGCTGCTCTACAAGGAATAACATAGCCAGTATATCTTCCCGGTAACACTAACACTTTCGGATTAGGTTTCAAGCCAACCATTACCGACATACAAAGAGCCAAAAGACTGAAAAAGAAAGGATGGACCCTCCCCAAACCTATCCCAAAACTCTCTTATTCCTTCATCAAGCCTGGTATAAAAAGACGTACGACAACGGTCATGCCTAGCCAAGCAGGGATAAGGCCAGATGAAGAGATGTTGGAAAGATTTGAGAGGTTGTTCAAAGACGTGAACATGATAGAGGCAGTTAAGGGTACAAGCAGAATGGAAGTCTAGTTTGTCGGATCCCAGATCAAGCTAAATAACTGGGAAGCTACTCCTCTTCCAATCAGAAGGGAGTTGTGGTAGTTAGATTTAATGTTTCATTCCTAAATCTGTCTTATTTCCAAATGTTGTAATATAAATCCTATGTTCCGTCTAGTCCGACGTATCAAAACCTTGTTATCTTTCAAAGTTTAATGAAATGAAATTTCTTTCTTCCTATATTTTGTTAGCCTTATTTCATTTTCTTTTCTTTTCTTGTATAGTCAATTTTTTGCTGATTTCAATGATGTGTCATGCAAAAGGAATTCTCGGTCAAGTCTGGATAATAAGATAGTTATACAAGAAATTGAACATGATAATGAAGTGGAGTATGAAGATGAGGAAGTTTTGGAAGAAATTAGTAAAGATCTGAGCCACTACGAGGAGAAACACAAACCAAACTTAAATAAGACGGAGTCTGTTAATTTGGGAGATGAGGAAAACATTCGAGAAACAAAGATTAGTGTTCATTTGGAAGCCACACTCAAAGAAGACTTGATAAAGTTGTTACATGAGTACAAAGACATATTTCCATGGTCTTATGACGATATGCCAGGGCTAAGTACAAATTTGGTGGTACATAAGTTGCCCATTTATTCGAAATGCCAGCCTGTCAAGTAGAAGTTGAGAAAGTTCAAAACAGACATCAAGGTGAAAATAAAAGAATAAGTCAACAAGCAATTTGAGGCAAAGGTCATACGGGTTACCAAATACCCCACCTGGTTAGCTAATTTTTACCTGTTCCGAAGAAAGACGGAAAAATCAGGGTGTATGTTGATTATCGAGACCTTAACAAGCAAGTTCGAAGGATAATTTTCCATTGCTAAACATCCACATGTTAATTGACAATTATGCCAAACATGAGATTGGTTCTTTCGTGGATTATTATGCGGGTTATTAGCAGATCTTGATGGACGAAGAAGATACAAAAAAGACAGCCTTTATCACACATTGGGGGACATATTGCTACAGAGTAATGATGTTCGGGTTAAAAATGCTAAAGCTACATATATGAGAGCAATGACCACCATGTTTCACGACATGATACATCAAGAGATTGAAGTCTATGTGCATGATGTCATTATAAAATCCAAGAAGCAGTATGATCATGTTAAAGGCCTGAGGAAGTTCTTCCAGAGGATTCGGAGATACAATCTCAAGCTCAGTCCAGCAAAATGTGCTTTTGGAGTACCATCAGGAAAACTATTGGGGTTTGTGGTAAGACGACATGGTATTGAACTGGACCCGTCAAAGATAAAAGCAATTCAGGAGTTGCCTCCGCCAAAGAGCAGGAAATATGTGATGAGTTTGCTAGGCAGGTTGAATTATATTAGCAGATTTATTGCCCAGTTAATGTCAACTTGTGAGCCTATTTTCAAATTATTGAAGAAAGATGCTGCAGTAAAATGGATTGAGGAATGTCAAGATGTATTTGATAAAATCAAGGAATATCTGGCCAATCCGCCTGTATTGGTTCCTTTAGAACCTGAAAGGCCCTTGATCCTTTATTTGACCGTGTTGGATAATTCCTTCGGTTGTGTGCTGGGGAACATGATGAAATAGGGAAGAAGGAGCAGGCAATTTACTACCTTAATAATAAATTTACATCTTACGAGGTAAAATATACTCAATTGGAAAAAACATGTTGTGCCTTGACATGGGTTGCACAGAAGTTGAAAGATTACCTGTCGGCTTACACCACTTATCTTATATCTCATATGGATCCACTAAAGTACATCTTCCAAAAGCCTATGCCCACAGGAAGGCTCGCTAAATGGTAAATTCTGCTCACAGAGTTTGATATTGTTTATGTAACCAGCACTGCAATGAAAGCACAAGCAGTTGTCGATCAGTTAGCAAAAAATCCAATCGATAATGAATATGAACCGCTGAAAACATATTTCCTTGATAAAGAGACAATGTATATTGAAGAATTAGCCGGGTTGGAAATTATACTTTGATGGGGCTGTCAATAGCAAAGGATTGGGAATCGGAGCAAGTGCTCATTTCAGAAATAGGTCAGCATTATCCTGTCACCGCTCAACTCCAATTTTTCTGTACTAATAATATGGCTGAATATAAAGTGTGTATATTGGAATTGAGAATGGCAATAGACATGGGTTTTGAAGAGATTTTGGTCATGGATGACTCGGATCTCTTGATACATCAAATTCAAGTCGAATGGGAGACAAGGTATTTGAAGCTCATACCGTACTGACAGTGTCAGCACGAACTATGTCAGTGGTTTCAATCCATAGAATTTAAACATATCCCAAGAATGCACAATGAAGTTGCAAATGCTCTGGCCACTTTGTCGTCTATGTTACACCATCCAGAAAAATCTTGTGTGGATCCATTACAAATCCAAGTTCATGATCAGAATGCTTATTGTTATACGGTAGAAGAGGATCTTGATGGTGAACCATGGTTCCATGATATCAGAGAATATTTGAGAATGGTTGTGTACCCGGTGCAAGCTACGGGGGATTAGAAAAGAGCCATAAGACGATTGGCGAGTGGATTTTTCTTCAGTGGAGGGTTTTTATACAAAAGGACCCCAGATTTGGGATTGCTAAGATGTATAAATGCAAAGCATGCTAAAACAATCATGAATGAGGTACATGCAGGAGCTTGTGGACCCCACATGAGCGAGTGTGTTTTAACAAAGAAAATACTCAGGGCTGGATATTATTGGCTCACTATGGAATGAGATTGTATCAGATATGAACGAAAATACCATCAATGCCAGATACACGGGAACTTGATTAATTCTCCACCATATGAATTGCATATGATGTCTGCACCATGGTCTTTCATTGCTTGGGGCATATAGCATCTAACGGGCACACATTTATTCTGGTTTCCATTGATTATTTTACCAAATGAGTGGAGGCGAAGACATTTAAAGCAGTAACTAAGAAGGTAGTGGTGGATTTCGTACATGCGAACATCATTTGCCGTTTCGGAATTCCAAACGTGATTATTACAGATAATGGAGCCAATCCTAACAGTCATCTTATGGCGGAAACATGTGAAAGGTTTAAAATTATGCATCGCAATTCTACACCTTATTGGCCGAAAGCAAATGGAGAAGTTGAAGCCGCGAATAAGAATATTAAGAAAATCCTTCGGAAAATTTACCTTTTACTGTAACGACCCGACTTATCGTTATGTGATTTTGGATGTGCGTGCAAAATTTTAGGTCATTCGGAGGTGTTTAGGTTGGGTTTTGGATCGAATGTTAGTTTCGGAAGTTTTGAATAATCTTAGGCTTGAATCCGTGCAAAATGGGTGATTTTGATGTTTACGATGATGTTTTTATGTTACGAGCAAGTTTGAATGAGGTAATGTGATGCATTGGTGGTTTTGGTTGAGGTCCCGGGGGTCTCGGGATCATTTCGGATGCTCAACGGGCAAGTTTTGATCATAAAATTGCAGCAGAACAATTGTAGTCAGTGATTGCTCTATGCGATCGCATAGAGTCATTGCGATGGCATAGAAGAGCCTAGAGGGGTGAGAAAAATGTGCTATGCGATCGCATAGCAAGGTGTGTGATTGCATAGGCTTATTACACTGCACAGTGCGATCGCATACCAAGTGTCGCGATCGCAGAGAAGAAAAAATGAGGCTTGAGAGTTTGTACTATGCGATCGCATAGGTGTATTGCGATCGCATAGAATGGAAAATTGGCAGGGAAATTTAACTCTATGCGATCGTATAATTGCATTGCGATCGCATAGAAGGAATTGGTCTGACAGAGAATTAAAATCCAGAAGTAGTGTAGTCGCGGGTACATTCACCAAAAAACACAATTTTGAGCCCTAGAGAGAGAAACTCACAGGAAAACGCTGGGGATTCATCGGGTATTCATTGGAGGTAAGTTTCTTGACTCAAAACATAATTTTATGGCAGAATTTAAATCAAACTTCATGAATTTGGGTAGAAATTGTGAAGGATTGTGGCCTATGTATTGAAAATGAATTTTTGGGTTTTGAACGGCCATTCGAACTCCGATTTTGATAAATTTTATATGCACGGACTCGTGGAGAGATGAGGAATCCGTTGGTATGATTTTCAGAATTTTTCGAGAAGTGGGCCCGGGGCTTGGGTTTTACCAACTTCGTAAATTGTTGCATTTTTCGAATAATTTTTATTGGGTTATGTTTCTTTGACCCATATTTATATTATTATTGTTGTTTTGACTAGATTCGATGCACGAGGCTGCAAATTTGAAGGGAAAAGGTATCGCGGACGAGTCCACGGCCGACAACAGGTGAGTAGTTTGTGTATATGGTAGCCTGAGGGTTCGAAACCCCGGCTTAGCACATTGTGACACAAGTAGGGCGTGGCTCGCACCCCGTGGTAGGTGCGGGGATTGGTTGTGACTGGGGATTGAAACTTAGTCCATCCCGAATGAGTATAATATGATATTAGAGGTTGAAAAACACCGTGTTTGATATAATTGTGGGCTGTAAGCCGTGTTTGGGGCCTTGTGCCGACCTGTAGTATCCCTAGGGGATAGTTATATATGTGATAGCTATACTTGCTTAAATCACTGATCTCAGTCTTGGTTTTGAAATCACAATATTGAAATGCTAAGTCATATGTTTTGGATAATTAAATAAAGGTTAAAGTATTTTCATAAATTATGAACTGGAATCTGGAAATAAGTAAATTGAGCTATTTTGTGACTTATCTGATTATTGTGGACTAAGGATGGATCGGGCTGCACGCCGCAACAGTTATTATGATATGAGGATCAGGCTGCATGCCACAGCGGTATTTGCGCTTGGGCTGTAGGAGCCCCTCCGGAGTCTGCACACACCCTTTTATCAGTATTTATCCGAGTTGCTGAGGTAGCTGCTAGCATTCGCAGGACCTGGCATCTCTTCTTATTCCAGTTTTCCTTTATATACACATTATTCAGACTTGAGTATTTTGTTTAGATATTGTATCTGATCATGTTAGAGGCTCTAGACTCGTGACCCTAGATCTTTGGGTGGTTATCCAGTTTAGCTTTATTGATGATATTAATGTTTAGGTAATTGATTTGAGCTTCATGCTCGGGATGAGAGTGTGGATGGTCGGGCTTGCCTAGCAGTTGTGTTGGGCACCATCACGACCGGGATTGGGGTCTTGACAAGTTAGTATCAGAGCCTAGGTTTACTAGGCCCCATGAGTCTTGAGCCGGTTGGTAGAGTCTCGTGATCGGTACGGGGACGCCTGAATTTATACTCGGGAGGCTGCAAACCTTTTGGGAAACACTTCACATTTCTTGGCATTCTTATCGTGCGTACTTGATTCAGCTTGAGATATAAATTTTGAAATTCCTTCCACACGTCTGTGTACGCATTGAGCGCTTAGTAATGTAATTGCCTTGAGGGTTTGTGATTCCCCGATCGAGGGGCGAGATATAATCACTATGAGTTCATGTTGGGCCAGTCGGGAGGACTTGAGGCCAGACCTTTGTCTATGACTTGAGCACCCCGGTGCTGATCTTACAAACTGGTATTATGAAATTTCATGTGATCGGTATTGTCCCTAATTGTGGAAATGGCAGCTTAATAATGTACGAGTTGTCAGGTGCTAGATCCTCATTGTAGTATGTTGTGTAGCCCTGAACTATGGGCGTGGTGAATATTTATCATATCTCTTAGTTGGAAGGTAAAGTGCCTTACGTGTAGTAAACGAGTTTAGACTCAGGAAGACTAAAGTGATTATGCTATGTGTATCCTGGTGGAGGGTATTGTACCAAAATGCTAAATCGAGGCAAAGTAGGTGGGTTGATTCTTAGGTGTAATTGAAAGGTATTTGATATGTGTTATGATTCGAGTAGGTGCAACGCATGTTCAGGTATTAATTGTGATAATATGATTCGTATAGTATTGAGATTTAATGTTGTTGAAATTGTGATGTCTTGTTGAGTTGTGGATGTATTGTTAGAATGGTTTGGTGATTCTCTGACAGGTGGATAGGCCAATTTACAAAGGAAACTCTGCCGAAATTTTTGAAAAATTTGGGACTTAGAAAAGATTTCTGTCACCTAAAGAGAGTTGGCTTAACTGTGGTGTGTGTTTAAATGCAAGAATTGCAGAAGGGTTAAGGTCTCTAATGATTCGAGTCTTTGTCAAGCTTGTAAATGACTTGAGTTTAATCTCACCATAACATTGTGGCATCATTTGAGTAAAGAATGCTATGAACGGCTAAAAGTGCTTTGATGTATTGCTCCGAGCAAAGTTGGGGGAGGTTGTTATTGACTAACTGATTGCAATGTTGTGTGCTATGTTGGTTCTATCTCTAAGTATGTTGGGGAAATTCTAGTAAGGGTTATGGTGCTTCGTAGATGTGAAGAGATCCTAGGATGATTTGAACTGCTGTTGGTAAAGAATGTTTGGTGTATAGAAAAGAACGACAGCTAAATGCATCTATATGTAATCATGTTCTGCTGGTGTCAGAGTTCTAACAAGGCACGAGTTGTTCTGTCCAATAAGACAGTTGAATGATAATTGAATAAGGGTGAATGAGGCCCGAGAATGGCCTTGCGGTGTTCAAGACTTTGCTTGTAACGGTAAGGTGTCTTAAAATTGTGTATATGGCTAAAGATGGTGGTTTTGTTATAAGGAATCAAGACATGTGTATGTTATGTGAATGAGGGGATTCTGTGTATCTGTGTTGGGGAGTAATGATAACGAATTCAAAATCACAGGAAGTTCTTCAAAACAAAGTATTGTAGAAGGTGGTACTTCTGGGAAACATTGAGAGAGTATTCAGCGGCTGTGAGCCTTAGACTGTGTAGTATTGTGTATAAGCCTTGTGTAGTAACATGAGTTGGAATATTGTAGTGCTACAGTAAAGAGATTATTAAATTTAAGATGAATCAGAAAGGATATTGGGTAAATGGAGCAACTTGTTAATAAACCGGAACGGTATGATAAGGATACGATTAACTCCTGGTATGTGTTCGAAGTAATGGGTCTTGCAGATACGGTGCAACAAAGCTCTTAAGTGCTGGCAGTTGCATATCTCAATGTGGGAAAAAGGACTCAGTCCTGACAGTTAACGTATGCAATGGATTGGGAGAAAACGTTTGTGATATGTTCTACCGTGGTTTGAAAGTGAGTATATTCATGTTGGTATGCAAAGTAGGGAATGTTTAATAAGCTTTCCTCTGTATGGAATCATGAAAGTCCTTGACTAGTTGAGTGCGTCGATGTTTGTGGCGTAGAAAAGGGATATAAGTTTCCATGTTATCTTAGTGTGGTATGGTATATGCAATGTGTTATGGAAAGTTGATAATGGCATGTTCAAGGTTTTGAGATCAGTTCATAATATATGGGAAGTCATTAAAAAAATTAATGAGCAGCGCGGGCAGCGGCAGGTAATTTAAGAATCGATCTTTCTGGTGATCAAGGAAAAAAATGATACTGCTATTCTAGTAATTTGGCAAGGTATATGGTCAAAAAGGGACAAGGTGCTGTAAACTGATAATATCTAGTGGTATGGTGGTATTGTCTTGTTGGATCGATGGTAATGATTGAATTGTTGATGGCATAGGACAAAATTTCTGAATGACTTTCGTGTTATGAATGGATGCTTGATGTGTGTTATGTATTCGCACAGTGGAGTGTAAAATCAGGCATAGTGATTTAGGTGCTATATGCAGTTAATCCGCCTATGCAGTGGTTGTATATCGTGTGTATCGGCACCGTTTAGCGATTACTGGAAATTGGAAGCCCTAGTGGCTCTCTCTTAGCTTTATATGATGAATTTGGGTTATGGGACTTGATTGTAGACTGGTTGTCATAAGTCAGGTTGCCTAGACTAATGTGATATGGACTATGTTGGAAATGGCACAAATTGTGTAGCAGAGTAAATCAGAGTATGCTCCAACAGGGTAGTTATACCAGAACCAGCAGACGCTGGTAGGTATTGCTTTTTCAGTGGGGCCTTCGTGGTAGATATTAGTGCAGAGGTTTCTACCATTAATTTAGTTCCGGTATTATGGAACTTTGTCGGGTGCGTATCTTGTGGCCGAGCTTGAGGCTATATATATTTGTTGTAATGAGCAATCTGACTCGGTGTGCATTTCTTTTGCGAGAGTTTTGCGTGGATCGGGTGGCACACCGACACGGGTTATTTGGATCGGGTGGCACGCCGCCACAGGTATGGTATCTGGATCGGGTGGCACGCCGCCACGGGTATGTCATTTTGAGCAGGTTGCACGCCGCAACCGTGTAATATGGAGCATAGTTTTTTTTCTATAGGTTACCTTGCGTACTATACTTCCTTGTCTCTAAGGAAAGTCAGTGTTGGGTATCGCTCGGCGACTGGCGCATCGGTTATGTCCATACAAGATTTGATGGCGTATATTAATTGTTTCACCGTGGGTGAGATTGATTGCTTGAGTTCAGACCTAGATCTGTGTGTGGCTGACTGTTTTGAGCATGATGAGATGACTTGAGGTGCTTCATGGGTAATAGTGTTTGGATGGAATCATAAGTTGTGGCAAGGCCATATGATATTATGACCTTTCGAGGAGAATTCAGGTACTCTATTTCTATATTGCGAGACTGGATCTCAGTCCTATGTTACGATGGTATGGAGGAATTGAATTATAGATTTTGTGTTTGAGTTAGTTGTCATGATTTGAGTATGTTCAGACGTTTCTTATTGGAGCATGTGTTGTGCTCATCGTGGCTTAGGCCGGTGCTGAGGTGTCATATCACTAGTGCAGTGTGTTATAATTGGAATGATCATTGGAACCATTAATGAGTACGGGTATATGTGAGTTCAGCTGGTTAGAAAGGAAACATCGAGGTTTGGCTCCAAAATATATTGTGATATCAGTCAAAAGGGGAAATGGATTCATGAATGGATCACCTGAGAAATGGATTCGCTATATCGCATGTTTCAGCTGCCGTGGGCAGGGTATGGAGGTGTTGGAATAAGACTTTAGCTACTGAAAAAGGTTTTTCAGTTAGTATTTAATTATTGTAGGAAATTGTTATGATTAGAGGCCATCACCTCGACTGTTTGGGTTGTTTGGTACACCATAAGATCTCACCCGGAGTGGCGAGTATGGGCTATTACAATTGGTTCGGGTGTATTCTGAGTATAGACGTGGGAGTCGGATTTGGTATATGATTTCGGAAAGTGCAATGTGGTCTATGGTCCAGATGGACTGTGGAAGTTCAGATATATTCTGTTAACAGACTTATGATAGAGAGGGTAACGTGGTACCACCCCGCATACATGCTTGGTAAGGTCATACAGCTATTGGGCTGTTTCTAGTACAACTTTGGGTACGCTCGAGGACGAGTGTTTGTTTAAGTTGGGGAGAATGTAACGACCCGACTTGTCCTTACGGGAGTTATCGTCTCGTTTTATTCATTTAATACCTCAATATTCTAATTTAAATGTGTTTGGAGAGTTAGAAGCAAATCGGAGAGAATTTGAATAGAAATGAGGCCATAAATTCATTTGTGAGAAGAATAGGTTGGAAAAGTCAACCGAATGTTGACCGGTGAGTTAGACAGCTCGGAATTGAATTCTGATGATTCGACTAGTTTCGGGGGATCATTTATGACTCAGGAGAGCAATCGGAATCGGATTCGAAGGTCCGATGTAGTTTTAGGCTTGAATTGGCTAAGGTTGAATTTTGGCGAAATCCGAACGGTAGGTGAGATTTTGATCCGGGGGTCAGAATGGAATTCCGACAGTTTCTACAGCTTTGTTATGTGATTTTGGATGTGCGTGAAAACGTTCAGGTCATTCAGAGGTGTTTAGGTCGGGTTTTGGATCGAATGTTAGTTTCTGAAGTTTTGAAGAAACTTAGGCTTGAATCCGTGCAAAATGGGTGATTTTGATGTTTACGATGGTGTTTTTATGTTACGAGCAAGTTTGAATGAGGTAATGTGATGCATTGGTGGTTTTGGTTGAGATCCCGGGGGTCTCGGGATCATTTCGGATGCTCAACAGGCAAGTTTTGATCATAAAATTGCAGCAGAAACATTGCAGTCAGTGATTGCTCTATGCGATCGCATAGAAGAGCCTGGATGGGTGAGAAAAATGAGCTATGCGATCGCATAGCAAGGGGTGCGATCGCATAGGCTTATTACACTGCACAATGCGATCGCATACCAAGTGTCGCGATCGCAGAGTAGAAAAAATGAGCCCTGAGAGTTTGTACTATGCGATCGCATAGGTGTATTGCGATCGCATAGAAGGGAAAATTGGCAAGGAAACTTAACTATTTGCGATCGCATAATTGCATTGCGATCTCATAGAAGGAATTGGTCTGACAGAGAATTAAAATCCAGAAGCAGTGTAGTCGTGGGTTCATTCACCAAAAAACACAATTTTGAGCCCTAGAGAGAGAAACTCACGGGAAAACACTGGGGATTCATCGGGTATTCATCGGAGGTAAGTTTCTTGACTCAAAAACATAATTTTATGGTAGAATTAACATCAAACTTCATGAGTTTGGGTAGAAATTATGAAGGATTGTAAAAAAGGTATTGATAACGACTTTTTGGGTTTTGAAAGGCCATTCGAACTCCGATTTCGATAAATTTTATATGCACGGACTTGTGGAGAGATGAGGAATCCGTTGGTGTGATTTTCAGAATTTTTCGAGAAGTGGGCCCGGGGCTCGAGTTTTACCAACTTCGTAAATTGTTGCATTTTTCGAATAATTTTTATTGGGTTATGTTTCTTTGACCCATATTTATATTATTATTGTGGTTCTGACAAGATTCGATGCACGAGGCTGCAAATTTGAAGGGAAAAGGTATCGCGGACGAGTCCACGGCCGACAACAGGTGAGTAGTTTGTGTATATGGTAGCCTGAGGGTTCGAAACCCCGGCTTAGCACATTGTGACACAAGTAGGGCGTGGCTCGCACCCCGTGGTAGGTGCGGGGATTGGTTGTGACTGGGGATTGAAACTTAGTCCATCCCGAATGAGTATAATATGATATTAGAGGTTGAAAAACACCGTGTTTGATATAATTGTGGGCTGTAAGCCGTGTTTGGGGCCTTGTGCCGACCTGTAGTATCCCTAGGGGATAGTTATATATGTGATAGCTATACTTGCTTAAATCACTGATCTCGGTCCTGGTTTTGAAATCACAGTATTGAAATGCTAAGTCATAGGTTTTGGAAAATTAAATAAAGGTTAAAGTATTTTCATAAATTATGAACTGGAATCTGGAAATAAGTAAATTGAGTTGTTTTGTGACTTATCTGATTATTGTGGACTGAGGATGGATCGGGGTGCACGCCGCAGCGGTTATAATGATATGAGGATCGGGCTGCACGCCGCAGCGGTATTTGCGCTTGGGCTGTAGGAGCCCCTCCGGAGTCTGTACACACCCCCAGTGAGCGTCGTCGACATTAAATGGATCGAGCTACACACCGTAGCGGTTATGTGCTTTGCATTGCATCTTTGTCTGTGAATTATCTATGATAGTGGTAATGTACTATTGTTATTGCTAGTTTGTAGGAGGAATTGGACTGTAGTTTAGCTTCATTTTGTGGTATTCTGTGGATTTCTTACTTTCAGCTACTTGTATATATTTATTACTCACCTGAGTACTTAGTACTCACCCCTACTCCCTGCACCTTTGTGTGCAGATTCAGGTACACATGAGGGATATATGAGCACTCCAGCTTTTATTAGTATTTATCCGAGTTGCTGAGGTAGCTGCTGGCGTTCGCAGGACCCGGCATCTCTTCTTATTCCAGTTTTCCTTTGTGTACACATTATTCAGACTTGAGTATTTGGTTTAGATATTGTATCTGATCATGTTAGAGGCTCTAGACTCGTGACCCTAGATCTTTGGGGTGGTTATCTAGTTTAGCTTTATTGTTGATATTAATGTTTAGGTAATTGATTTGAGCTTCATGCTCGGGATGAGAGTGTGAATGGTCGGGCTTGCCTAGCAGTTGTGATGGGTGCCATCACGACCGGGATTGGGGTTGTGACATTTTCTTTGTTGGGTTATCGCACTATTGTGCACACTTCAATTGGTGTAACCCCTTATTCATTGGTGTACGGCACGGAGGCAGTGATACTTGCGGAAGTTGAAATACCCTCCCTTTGAATCATTGCGGAGGCTGAAATTGATGATGATTAATGGGTAAAAGCCCCGTTAGAACAATTGAGCTTGATTGATGAGAAAAGATTGGTAGCGGTATGTCATAGACAGCTGTATCAACGGAGGATGGCCAGAGCATATAACAAGAAAGTACGCCCACGAAAATTCGAGGTTGGACAAATGTTGTTGAGACGTATGTTACCACATTGGGCGGAAGCAAAAGGGTAGTTCGCTTCTAATTGGCAGGGACCATTTGTGGTATCTCGGGTGTTGTCCAATGGAGCATTATAATTGACAGATGTAGAAGGGAAATGCATAGAGTCTGCCATAAACTCTGATGCAGTCAAGAGATACTATGTATGGTTTCTTTTATGTATATGATTTACGTCCAAACAACGGTCGTAGTCAATATAATCCGGTTAATCAAGTCCAGAGCCGATCTCATAGGGAATTAACCTACCAACTACAACTTTCACAACCCAAGAACACTTCTGAAGCAGCTTCCCAAAATTTAATATATTTTTGTGAAGGTTTTCTAACAACGAACTTTTGCAAGAATTAAAGACTTGAATAAAAGAATTGAATATTGGATCAAGAATATAGAGAAAGACTAAGGTATTGATTTCCCCTATTGATGGAATCCATTCTGTTTATGCTCATACAAATTGTCAATATATCCTATCAATCATGAATGCTATTTTTACCGTAATTCTCTCCTGAGCAACTACAATAATTTACTAGTGCACTCTCCCGAGCTACCCTAGCTAGCTTTAATTTGAATAGTTCACTTAAGATTGCACCCAAGGCTTCGTTATTCCTAATCCCACCTTTACGCCTAAAATTATAGATTCCTCCAATAACCTAGGTGTGGTTATGTTCAACAATATACCTAAATATGCGCTCTTTTCCAAGTTATGCACACTAAATAGGCACAGATAATTGGGGATCCTACCAATTAACTACAACAAAAACGAAGTTGAATAAATAGAAATCTATCTAACAATTTCTAATCACATAAACGAGAAGTTCATCACTCAATAGGTTCCATCATAACCTTAGATAAGGAATTAGCTACTCATGATCAAAGAAACTAGAATAATAATTGAATTCATAATCAAAGATTCAATATAAAAGAAAGAAAGAAATAAGTTGAGAGAGTTCTCTCTTACTGATAATCTTGCAAAAGTAGTAAATAATACAATGCTTCTTTTTCTTGGGTGAAATCTAGGTTTATATAGAGGGTTTAGGGCTTAAAAATTGAGTTTGTACAAATTAGCCTTAAAATTTTTGGCACCTTCCGCCGTTCGTTCGCTGTCGCGAGCGAACCGCGAACAGAGCACTCCTCTAAATCTTGTAATATTAAGCGAGCATTTTTTTCCGCGGTTCATCTGCGCTCGCGAGTGAACGGCGGATGAACAGTAATCCGAAATCTTACTTCAATTTTTCAAGCCAACTTCACTTTAACTCTTCACTTGGCCTTTTCATCATCTTGTGACTCCAAAATAGCTCCGTTAGTGTCCAATGGCTCATGTGTACCTATAACACACCAATAAACACTAATAAAAGCATTTTGTCATCATAAACAATATCAATTCAACAATAAAGTGTGATTATTTAGGGCATAAATATAGTCAAATTCACCTATTATCAATACCCCACACTTAAACCTTTGCTCGTCCTCGAGCAACCTTAATCACACTTTAGGCCAATTTTATTAATGTCTCCCCCAAAATATGTCATAAAAGCTATCTTTCATGATTAACTTAAGACATGCACAATCCTTCCCTAACCGTAAACTCACATGCCAGCACATTATTGCTTACTCTAGTTATTATCTCAGAATTGCAAATTTACCGTTTTCCTCTTGAATTACATGACCTCACACAATTTATTGAGAGAAGTTCCCACACATAAATAATTTAGAACATGGAACTTATAGATATAGGAAAAATTCACTCACTCTTAACAAAGAACATTCATATGCATACAGATACACCATAGGCTTGCCCCTAGTGTGATACTCCACTAATAGAGTTATTTAATCATAGATCAAGAGGTTTTTAAGGGTTGTAATGTTGGCAACGGGACAGGTAGGATACTTTTGGGTATAGTGGCTAACCTCCCTAAGCACTTTTCTTTCTTTTTCACAACTTCCCTTTTACTTTTCTTCCTTATGTCTCCCCTAAACATTCCTTCACTTCTATATTCTTTTAATCCCCAATTTTATTTTGTTGGTGTAACTAGCCTTTCTAATTTACATATATACATTGATATAGCTATTTTTTCATTTTTTTTATCATTGCTTTGCAGGCGCATTTACATTATTTTGCCATTTCACCATTTTTTTACCATTCATTCTCGACTTTCCCTTTTTTCAGTTTCCCTTCACTCCACACTTAGACTTTTGCATGTTCATTAAAACAAGTGCTTCTAGGAGGTAAAGTAGAACAATATATGATTCCAATTTTTCATGAACATTCAAGGGTTATCAAAGAATAGGCTTTGAGCTCAAAGGGGTTAGCTAGGATATTATGTACAGGTGAATTCACGTCTTATTAATATATGGGGTTACACAAAGAAATGCCTATATCATCTCTACAACCAAACAACTTTTATTTCGCTTTGCAAACACATAGGGCAAGTTCTAGGTATCATGTAAAACATATAATGTAAGTAAAATCTCACACACACATAGCATGCAACTCATTTAGAATCTGGTTCATCTACAAAGTCCTATCAATGTTCAAGCAAGCAGTATTGTGCAATTCGAGGTATATCCTAGAATCTACAGTCAAGCTTAGATAAAACATTCTCAAGTTCAATTAAGTTTTGCTAATGTGCATACTTGGGGTTACATGTTAACCTTTGCCCTCTAATCCTAAAAATAGAAAAATCTACCTAACCCGGTTCAATGAAAACCCTTGGAAAAGAACCGTGGTCAAAAGAAAAACCAAGGGGGAGGTGATACACTACCAAGAAAAAGAAAATAAAATAAAGAAAAAATTCCTACGTGGACTACTTCCCTCAAGAGTACTTGTCCTAAATAGACCGTCATCAGGAAGAGTCGTCTACTAATATTTTTTTGCATTTTTTCAATTTATTTTTTTGATTTTTTGTGTTTTTATTCCGACTTAGACCCTTAAGAAACCCGTCGCCAAGTGTCCATCATCTGGCCAAGCCAGCTAACATAATTTACAACTACATATACTATATACAATATATACAAGATAAGTTTCCCACCCCACACTTAAAATCATGTCATGTCCTCATGACATAATAATACAAATATAGCTCAAAAGGGCGAGAAAACTTACCTGTGACTCACTCAGTCGGAGACGGTGGAGGGTTCGACGTGACATGCTCGACCAAGTGCTCGGAACCGTGCCATAAATCTATTTTTTGATCGAGCTTACCTCTGTGACATCGCGTCTAAGCGCGTGTGTAAACCATCTACAGAGGTGCGTAAGTCTGCAACCTCATCCTCCATAGACCTAAGCATAGGTCTAGTAAACTCGGACCTTGACATGCCCGCTCCATGGTGAGCTTGCCTTGAAGGTCCGGCTGAGTTAGTGGAATGCCTGGCCCGGGCAACCGGCACAGGGTCAACCTCAGCATCTAAGTCAATTGGGTCATTGTCTCTACCCACCCTGATTTGAGAAGCTCTGAAAGGAGCTTTTGGAGGGAGATCACCATCCGTGGCAAGGACCGGAGTCCGATAGCCGAGACACAAAGTAGTGACGAGAGATGGGTAATAGAAACCCTTGGCTTTGAGGGATCCCCTCAGCGCCATCTCGTCACTAATCAGGAGGGCGATGTCCACGTCCCACTGGGTGATAAAACACCATGTTAGTAGTGCCTTGTTAAAGTTCACGTCAGTGGTGTTGCTTGAGGGCAAGAGCCGGTTACATATGATTGTGAACCAGTATTTAGCGGTATGGGTGAAATAGTTAGAATGGAGTGTTTTGTTTCTTATCCAGACTGGGATACCATCAACACATAAGGCCTCAATTAAGGTGTCCTAGGTGACACCAGGCCTATCGTGGTAGTAGTCCACGTCACTAGTAAAATTTGGCAGTCTAAGAGCCCGCCTAATAGAGTGTACATGAGCGTAGACGTACTTACCTCGGACAAATACTTCTCTAGACATCCCGTAGAGAGCATTAGCATAAAACTCCCAAACCATCATATTGTTCACGATGGCTGGTGCGTCGAACAAGATCTCCATTTCGTGGCGGCGGATTTCATCATATATCTCGGGCTTTTCAGACCGAATGGGTAACCTGTCAATTTCAATTTCCTGGAGCCAAGCTTTAGTAGCCTTGGCGTGGAAGTCATCTTCCGCCTCCTCGCATCTGAATCTAGACTCGTCATAGGTCGATTGCCTAGATGAGCTAGCTGCATGCCGTGATCTTTTAGGAGCCATAATCCTGCACAAAAGAGAAACAACCAAAAAATTTGCATAATGTTAGAACATCGGTTGGCTACTCACACTTCAGCATCTGTGGGTTACCACAATATTCTCTTTAGTGCTATCATCCCATAACTCCTACAATTAACCACTTATGTAACAAATTCACCAAGTCACCTCAAGCACCCCATACTTATTTCTTTTGGCAATCAAACATGACCCAATTAAACCTACACCATCTCCAATATTATACAACAACAAACAACCAAAAAGTTGGGCAATATCTCCCCTAAAAATTCAATATCCAAATACTATAGCATACAATTGCCCACATTTGCTAACCAAATCACCAACTATATCACCCATCACATTAGGCCTCCAAAACAACAAAATTAACACAATTAACAATCTAAATTGATTCACGTCCAAGCAACGGTCGTAGTCAACATAACCTGGTCAAATAAGTCCAGAATCGATCCCACAGAGAATTAACCTACAAACTGCAAATTTCACAACCCAAGAACACTTCTGAAGAAGCTTCCCAAAATTTGAATATATTTTTGTGAAGGTTTTCTAACAACTAACTTTTGTAAGAATTAAAGACTTGAATAAAAGAATTGAATATTTGGTCAAGAATATAGAGAAAGACTAAGGTATTGATTTCCCCTATTGATGGAATCCCTTATGTTTATGCTCATACAAATTGTCAATATATTCTATCAATCATGAACACTATTTTTACCGTAATTCTCTCCCGAGCAACCACAATAATTTACTAGTGCACTCTCCCGAGCTACCATAGCTAGCTTTAATTTGAATAGTTCACTTAAAATTGCACCCAAGGCTTCGTTATTCCTAATCCCACCTTTACGCCTAAAATTATAGATGCCTCCATTAACCTAGGTGTGGTGTTGTTCAACAATATACCTAAATATGCACTCTTTTACAAGTTATGCACACTAAATAGGCACATCTAATTGGGGATCCTACCAATTAACTACAACAAGAACGAAGTTGAACAAATGGAAATCTAGCTAACAATTTGTAATCACATAAACGAGAATTTCATCACTCAATAGGTTCCATCAAAACCTTAGATGAAGAATTAGCTACTCATGATCAAAGAAACAAGAATAATAATTGAATTCATAATCAAAGATTCAATATAAAAGAAAGAAATAAGTTGAGAGAGTTCTCTCTTACTAATAATCTTGCAAAAGTAGTGAATAATACAATGCTTCTTTCTTTTGGGTGAAATCTAGGTTTATATAGAGGGTTTAGGGCTTAAAAATTGAGTTTGTACAAAATTAGCCTTAAAATTTTCGGCACCTTCCGCGGTTCGTTCGCGGTCGCGAGCGAACCGCGAACAGAGCACTCCTCTGAATCTTGTAATGTTCCGCGAGTATGTTTTTCCGCGGTTCATACGTGGTCGCGAGTGAACCACGGATGAACAGTAATCTGAAATCTTACTTCAATTTTTCAAGCCAACTTTACTTTAACTCTTCACTTGGCCATTTCATCATCTTGTGACTCCAAAATAGCTCCTTTAGTATCCAATGGCTCATGTGTACCTATAACACACCAATAAACACTAATAATTGCATTTTGTCATCATAAACAATATCAATTCAACAATAAAGTGTGATTATATAGGGTATAAATATAGTCAAATTCACCTATTATCAGTATATAATTGTATTTGTCATATTTTTGAAATTGAAACAATGAAGGCATTTTTATTTCTCTATCCAAACACTTTATCCAGTGCTATCCCTTCGAGCCTTAATGTATTATTCTATCATACCCCTCTTTCGTAATCAACAATGAAGTCAAAAATGAATGATGACTTGAAAAGAAAAATTGGAAAACATAGTTGAAAATGACAAAAGAAAAAAAGAGAATATACAAAAGAAGAAAATCGAGAGAAATTCATAATCACAACAATGAAGTGATCTTATGGTTCGAACTACGTTTGACTTGATCCCGAAAGGGTACGTAGGCAGCCTCACTGAGGTTCATTCACAACAGAAGAAAAATCCAAGGTTCCCCAAAAATTAAAACTGGGGCAGAAGTTATGATTATTATGAAGGATAAGATTCCGAAAGTTGTAATATTTGAAACCCAGCCTTTATACCCTTTTTACTAAATCCATCCAAAAGCCACACTATGGTCCAAAGAAAGACATTCTGATTAATTTCAAGGAAATGACAGTACATGTAAGTGAAGAAAATCATATTATGGACAACACACGGAAATATAAAGATGGAGGATATGAAAAAAATAAATAAAATGAGAGTCTTACTGGTGAAAACCCTCACGGGCACCATAAGGCGACATGAGCTGAGAAAAATGAAATGAGAGAGTCTTATTGGTGAAATCCCTCACAGGCACCATAAGGCAAAAGTGAGGAAAGCAGCAAGTCAAGTAAAGTTTGGGTTGTTGAAAAGAGAAATAAAGTCAGCAAGTGATTTGGTTGGACAGAATGGGTCGGTTAGCCAAATGCATGGCATGGTCAAAGGAATCAACCTTCGCACCCAGATAAGTCTTGTCTTTTACTTTGAAAAATATTCCTACCCTCAAATTCAGGGTCATTGCATTTCCTTTTATTTTCTTAAAATCTGTCTGCAAGGCATTGCCAGTTGAAAGCTAATTACCAGTTTCTCGTGTTAAATGGCACAATGATATTGGGTCCTTCAAAGGACGGGAGAAATAAAACAACATATGGCAGCCATATAGCCATAGGGAATAAAAGAGAAGAAGAAACAACAAAAGAGAATAACAATGAAAAGTTGAGCTTAGAAAATTGTTGGGAAACAACAGGAATTACAGCAAGGCGGCACAAAAGCAAGCTGAAGCAAATTCAAGAGTGGAAGCAAGGGCAACAAGAATGCCAGTTGCTAACCACAATTTTATACTAACAAGTTGTTCACTGATTAAAACAGGGACAAAAGATTCAAATTCTTACTAATCCTTTAAAGTGAATGTGACCAATGTGGACACACAAAGGAGCACAAGTTTGGCAAAATCAGGCACCCACCTGGAAAATAAGGGAAAGCAGTCAAAAGGAAGCAATAATGGAGGATGGAATCCACGATGAAAGGATCAGTAATCAAGCACCCACCTGAATAATAAGAGAAGTTTTACCTTTTATTTCCAAGAGAGAATATTGCACCCAGTTATCAAACTGGGGCAGATTTCTTTGTCAATATTTTTTTTTTGCAATCAGGCGCCCACCCGGATAACAAGGGAGTATTTTTCGCTAATGTTTCAAATCAGGCGCCCACCTGGATAACAAGGGAATATTTTACTTTAATTTTTTGCAATCACGCGCCCACTTGGATAACAAGTGAATATATTTATTTAATTTTTGCAATCAGGCGCCCACCAGGATAACAAGGGAATATTTTTCTTTAATTTTTGCAATCAGGCGCTCACCTGGATAACAAGGGAATATTTTTCGCTAAATTTTGCAATCAGGTGCCCAACTGGATAACAAGGGAATATTTTTATTTAATTTTTTGCAATCAGGCGCCCACATGGATAACAAGGGAATTGTTTTCTTTAATTTTTGCAATCAGGCGCCCATGTGGATAACAAGGGAATATTTTTCTTTAATTTTTGCAATCAGGTGCCCACCTGGATAACAAGGTAATATTTTTCTTTAATTTTTGAAATCAGGCGCCCACCTGGATAATAAGGAAATATTCTTCACTGATTTTTGCAATCAGGCGCCCACCTGGATAACAATGGAATATTTTTCGCTGATTTTTGCAATCAGGCTTCCACCTGGATAACAATGGTATATTTTCTTTAATTTTTGCAATCATGCGCCCACCTGGATAACAAGAGAATATTTTTTGCTCATTTTTCCAATCAGGCGCCCACCTGCATAACAAGGGAATATTTTCTTTAATTTTTGCAATCAGGCACCCACATGGATAACAAGAGAATATTTTTCTTTAATTTTTTGCAATCAGGCGCCCACCTGGATAACAAGGGAATATTTTTCTTTAATATTTGCAATCAGGCGCGCACCTGGATAACAAGGGAATATTTTTCTTCAATGTTTGCAATAAGGCGCCCACCTGATTAGCAAGGGAATATTTTTCTTTAATATTTTCAATCAGGCATCCACATGGATAACAAGGGAATATTTTTCTTTTATTTTTGCAATCAGGCATCCACCTGGATAACGAGGGAATATTCTTGGATAACAAGGAAATATTTTTCTTTAATTTTTGCAATCAGGCACCCACCTGGATAACCAGGGAATATTTTCCTTATTTTTTGCAATTAGGTGCCCACCTGGATAACAAGGGAATATTTTTCGCAAAACGAAATTCTTCTTTTCTCTAACAGATAATGGCATGATAGATTTTAAGCCCCATACTGGGGCATAGAGTTTTTCTTTGTTTTTGTAGCAAGCAGGCACCCACCTGAAGAACAAGAGAATATTTTCGCAAAATGAAATTCTTCTTTTCTCTAACAATTAATAGCATGATAGATTTTAAGCCTCATACTGGGGCAGAAAGTTTTTCTTTATTTTTGTAGCAAGCAGGCGCCCACCTGAAGAATAAAGGAATACTTTTCGAAGCTTTGCAAGCAGGCGCCCACCTGAAGAACAAGGGAATACATTTTAAAAGTTTTACAAGCAGAATAAGGGAATATATTTGAAGCCAGTTGCAAGAAAGGAATCTTCTCAAAGAATGGAAGACGCAAATGAAATACAAGAATTTAGTGGAAGATATAGATAGGATTTTGTAAAACATAGAATATAGTTTAGCTTATTTTTATTTTACCATGGTGTAATAAAGAGATTAGCAGGCAGTAGTGACAAGCAACAGCAGTAGAGCCATAGCTCTCTGGTAGTTTCAACTACCAGACATTCCAGAACTACACTAACCTGATGCCTGTTTAGCCCAGAATATGTAGGCAATCCTTAAAGCTGGATGCGGTCAAAACTTTCAAAAAATGCTTCACACGGAATATGCGAGTGGGCAAAAATCCCTCATTACTGCTTACTTGTCTTTGCACTGAAACTCTTCGTGTTCCCGAGCAAATAGGGCAGCTGTGAGCACGTGATTTTTGCCTTAAGCAATTAATTCCAAAATAAAATACAAAAAATGATTTTTGATTGAAATTTGGTTGATTATTGTGTAGAAAATATTGGTGTGTGTTTTAATTGTTAAAAATAAAGTGAAAATTGAAACAAAAATATAAAATGCAATTAATTAGAAAATACCAAAAAATGTAGGATAATTACTAAGAAATTAGAAAATTCCAAGAAAAATACAAAATTACAAAATAAAAGAAAAATACACCAGGAATAATATACTAAGAAAATTAGGTATAAAATACAAGAAAAACACATAAATTAATTAATTAATACAAGTTAAAAATACAAAAAATTAGATAAATGCAAGAAAAATACAAGTATACATGTGTTTGGGCGAATTACAAAGGCTAGCCCGAAAAAATTACATCCAATAAGACTTGGCCAAATTTGGACCGGCGCCTGACTGTTGATATATTCAATGAAACGGACCAGGAAAGGCGGTTACTAAATAAATGAAATGACACCATATAAAGAAGCAATCACATCTGTCTATTCAATTAATCTAATGGATACAATTGATGTCACACTTAAGCCAAATGATGCAGTTTAGTTAAATGATTCTCAATTGTCCAAAAGAATGATCTGGCAGACGAGGTAAAGGCTTCAATTAAAACACACGACGTCGTTTAAAGGGGGAAGTGATCTGGGTTGTTCATATCATCTAATCTAACGGTTGTTAATCAGTATCACATTTTTAATATATATTCACACCCTTCGTTCATTACACCCATTATACAGACACACCCTTCATATTCGAAACCCTAGCCGCCTTGAACTTCCTTCTTCCTCTCCACAGACTACCGGAACCCTACTGGTGGTCTTCCTTCATTCATCGTCTCCGGCTCAAACCTTCATCCCTGAACTCCCTTGTTCCCCTTCTACCATTTTACCCCATTAACCTCACCCAAACATCAAACCATTTCCCCCAGTTCTTGAAGTTCCGTCGCCGGAACCCTAGTCGGTGACCACCCAAGTTATAAACCAACCTCCCAAATTTACACCCTAGAACCACTTTAAACTCCTCTTTTACCACACCTAAGCCTCGTCTCTGGAATCTTAGCCATACTTCTCGAATATTCAAAAATGTCTCGCCGGAACCCTACTTCGGCGGACATCCAAATTCAAAACCCTTTTTAAACCATAACCCTAGTCTCCAAATACATCTTTCCCATATCCAAACTAGATTCCTGGGATCTACCTAGAAGATCTACTGTAAAAGAGACCTAGAGTCTCTGAAAACCAAGAAAAGGAAGAAAATGAAGAAAAGAATAAAGAAAAGAAGAAAGAAAAGAAAGAAAAGAAGAAAGAAAGAAAATAAAAAGAAAGAAAAGGAAAAAAAATCCAAAAGCTAAGTATATCTGATCCATCTTTGATTCTCTATGCTTCTATGCTTCTGTGTTAGTATTTGATCAAAGCTTGAACCTTTGCATGATATCACTATATTGATTACGTGTTCTGTTTGTTCTAGTTAAAGCTATCCTATTAAATCACATTCTAATTAGCTGTTTTGATTTTTTTGTGTAATAGAACCTATTTCGATTCAGGGTTTAATTAATTAGTATTCAACCATTATCTATTGTCTCTCTGAATTCTTATTAGTTAAAATAGTTGAAATTAGGGTTATATTTGCAAATTACATGAAAGGGGTTAGTTTTGCAATACGATTTATATGTATGGATTTTCTAAACTTTGAACACTTAGTCACAATGAGTTATGTGCAAATGAAATGGGCTATTGTTGTGACAGTGTGAGTTTTGACTGTTAAGGCCATTTCTGAAAGTGGTTAGTTCTGTAAATCTTACTTAGTCATAAAATGGGTTAAAAAAATAAAGTTTAGTTAGTGGTTATATTTTTAATACAAGGCGGAGAACTCTAGGTCTTAACAGGACTAAGGGCAGGTCGGGTGAATATATATAAGTATAAGGGGTAAAACGGGAATGGGAAATGGTATTTTTGAGAATAATATAGAGGCATAAAGGACAACTGAGCCTGGTTTTACTGTAAATAAATGAACAATAAGGGGTAAAACATGCATAGTAAAATGGTGAATAAGCAATAATCCTTAGTAAGTGAGGGCAGTAAAGGTATTATCGTCCAATAGAACAGTATAGAATAACCTGGAACCTTCTTGCAGGGGTTCAACTGCATTTTTATTAAAAATGCCCTATATTTAACTGAAATAATTGAAAAAGAGTAGGGGTGGAAAATCTGAATAATTAATTAAAATTTCCCTCCCAATCTACTCTATAAATAGGCTGTTTCAGGCCTAATTTAGGGGGTTCAGAAAAATTATAAAAAGGTTCAGGAATTTACAGTTTAAAATTGGGAGAGATTAAAATTATTAGAGTTTCGAAAGTTCTGAAGTATATACACTGAAGTGATATTGGTTTTCAATTGCTGATTGGCTCGAGTGTTATTCTCGAAATCTCTGTTGGGTCGTTTCTTCACTGGTTTATTTCGACTTTGCTGAGTTTTCCAATTTGCTTGGGTTGATTTGCTGGGTTCAATATTCTGGAGTTTTGGTAGTTGTTGTTGTGTTGATTCATTTCTACTACTGTTGCTATATCATTGTTGATGTTGCTGATTTTCCTTCTTCTCCAACTCTAGACTCATTGGTTTATCATTTGGATCAGCAACACTACCATGTCCTAGAGCTGTAATTGAGCTACTGTGAAGAAATAAAAATGTTAATCATGTTCTAGTTAATCAGTCGTGTATCTGTTCTTTCATTATGTAGTTAAAATGCTTAGATCCTTGTAATTCTTTTAGGATTTGATTGTAATAAGTATTGGACTGCCAGTATACTTTAAATTCAGTAGTAGCAACAATGATAAACGATAGGATAAATAAGCTAGGTAGAGGTGATCACCTAAATCTAAGATTAAAACTGGTTTGAACATAGTAAATCGCCTAGATTTATAACTATTATAAATTAGATGTGTTGTATTAATACTTAGGCATTTTGTTAATCAAGTTTAGAATACGCATCAATTAATTGGAAAAGCATAAGTAGTTTTGAATCTCAAATTGTATTACTGTTTGTAAATACTTAAGCTGATTTAGCTACAAATTTGTTTTGAGACTCTACAATTTGACAATAGTAATTTGAGCATGCTTAGTTAAAACTAGAGTATTGTTTTCTCCAGTTAAATGAAAGTGATAAAAAATAATTCTACAATTAGTGTCATAGTAACAATTTGAATATCAGATTCTGCCAGTTGAATAAAAACATTGATATAAACTATTGTGTTAGAGTTCTAAATTAATTGTTAAATATTGAAATCAGTAATGACTAAATGCAAATTGGCGTTTGTAGAAACTATTAATTGTTACATTCATAAGTGATGCTAAGATGATAATTAGTTCTTGTCTTCCTTTAAATGTGAATGATTTGCGCCTCAATGGGAAATCGGGCTTTGATCGAATTGAAATGGCATTCATGCCTTCGAATAGGAACAAAAATATGTGCTGGGCTCTAGAGCCCCAGCTGTATCTGACTTCGAACTGTTAGGCAGTCTAAAGTCCAGGCCCAATAATAAATAATGGCCTGGACTCTAATATTAATAGCCTGAAATTAATACCAAAAAAAAGTTGTATATATTAGGAAGAGAAAAAAAACAAAAATAGAGAATATAGTGCGCAAATAGGATTGACCTTTAAAAATAAAGGATGAGCCTCGCTATAAATTTGAAATACACGGGGCCCCCAAAATAATAACTTAAACTGTAGACTTGGAAGGATCGTTTAGACAATTTCACGATCTTTCATATTAACAAGAGTAGGCCTTTAAGCATAATTAAATATACATTCCTAATACGGGTGCACATTTATGTGACCCAAATCCAAATCTCAACGAAGTTAAAATGTATTAAAATTCACAGGCGTCCTAGTACGGTGTGACTCGAAATGCATTTTTGTGACGTTGCAATTCTTTTAAAAATGATAAAGCGGAACACTAATGAAGGCATATAAAAACAAAACATATGAAGAAATCCGATAAAAACGAAAACAACAGTTGAGCGACCGTGCTAGAACCACGAAATTTGGGAGTGCCTAACACCTTCTCCCGGGTTAACAGAATTCCTTATCTGGATTTCTGATTCTCGGACTATAACAGAGTCATAATTTCCTCGGTTCGGGATTCAATCGGTGAGTTGAGACACCATTAATCTCTCAAGTGGCGACTCTGAACCTTAATAAATAAATCTCGTTCCGATTGTCCTTTAAGTAGAAAAACTTCTTCCCTTTTGGTTATTATATCCCACCCCGGGGGTGTAGTAAAATCAAAGCAAATGGTGCGTATTTGTAAAGAAAAAGGAGGTATGACACCCACTTTCGAGTTCA
The DNA here is from genome assembly GCA_032618575.1 of Nicotiana noctiflora. Classification (NCBI taxonomy): domain Eukaryota; kingdom Viridiplantae; phylum Streptophyta; class Magnoliopsida; order Solanales; family Solanaceae; genus Nicotiana; species Nicotiana noctiflora. The sequence goes on from JASVEL010007319.1 coordinate 369,247, forward strand.
ACTCTAGATTCGTAGATAGCGTTCCACTATTAGCTACTCAGCAAAATAATTAACAACAAAATTAAATAAACAACCCAATATGATAAACCAACTTTGTCAAATTAAACCTCAAACCACAAATTTATGTTTTACCCATGACCCTAGAACAATGGGTTTTAGCCACTTATACTATTGTTCATTAGAATTAGATTCAATTTCATCATAATTAGCAAAAACAAATAGAAGAAAAGAAACTTGATGATTCATATCCCTCCTTGCCTCTCTATGTCTTGCTTTAGCCTATGAAAAACTTGATAAAACTCCTTTGGGCGAGCTTGACCTTATATAGGTTAAGTAAAGTTTTCTCCAAATTTCAACTTTTTCCCTCAATGAACCATCGCTAGATTTTGGACTAGCTCGACCGCGCATCTGGCCGCGCTAGTTTGCTGGGTTTCTGTCTTGGACATGCATTTTTTAGCGCGGGCGCGCATATGGGCGCGCTAGCCCAGTTGTGCAGTTTCCTTGTTTTCAACCATACTCAGCTCCGGGGGATCTTTGTTGCTCCAAAATGGTTCCAAATCACATTTTCTTGCATAATATAGGCTTCTTAACCTGAAATATATACAATTCACAATTAGAGCCCACATTTCATCAATTAATCATAATATGACCTTGGAATATAATCAAGCGAAAGCATAAATAATAGCTAAATCATCTATATTTCGCCTATTATCAACACCCCACACTTAATTCATTGCTAGTACTCGAGCAATCAAACTATACTCTCTAGATATTCATTCACTCAACCATTCCCCTAATGCATTATACCTATAACAATGTACATACAGTACACCTATCAGTGGACAATCCTAGCCTCAAAGCCGACTCTCAAGTGCCCTGCAATATTCACACTTCCTCAAAGTACTCTACACAGAAGTCAAGATTTTCTTTTCCGCCACGAATCATATGCCCTCACAATCATAGCAAAATTATATAGATCAATTCACACAATCGAATTTCATGATTATTCAAGGAAAAATAACTTACACTCACAAAAGAAGTCACATGCATGCAACTGGTACCATAAGCTTGCCCTTAATGTAAATCTCTACTAATGTAGGCTCACTCGGTCCAAAATCAATTAGGACTTTTTCATGGTTGTAATGTGGGCTAAGGGACAGGTAAGACATATTTAGGAATAGTGCTTCACCCTCCTAAGCACTTTAACACATCACATAATCACTTTGAGCGCAAATTCTTTAATCCCTATTTCAATTTCACAACTAAAATCACTCCTAACAATGTTCCCTATTTCTTTAAACACTACTTTAATTTATACTCCACTAGCCAGAACAAAACAACAATTTATTCACCTATTTTTTTTTTCTTTTTTTAGTGGTGTATTATTTTATAAAACAAGTGCACCTTTCTTTCTTTTATTGGTTCCACTCAAAAGCCACCCCACTCTTAGTTCTTTCTTACTTCTGTTAGCGTTCATTTTTCAATTAAAGTGCTTTAAGAGGTAAAAGGATTAAAACAATGTTAATTAAGAATAAAAATGGTATAGGCTTGTAATGTGGGTGCCAAATATAAGTCTATAGGCTCAAAGGGTTGACTAGGGATAAATTTTATTTGTGATAAGTAATTAAGCTCAAAAAGGTCAAAGAAAGCCTAAGATCATTTTTTAAACCAAGCATCACCTAAGATTTCGCTTCAGTTCACATACCAGGCAAGTTCTAGACACTATTACATTACATGGACTATACAAAACCTCACCACACATTGCATATGACTCATTCAGATCAACTCATCAAGACGCTCCATTACGAGCATTCAATTCAGTACAAACATACAATTAAGGCACCTTCAGTGAGATTCAACAATTAAGACTAAGCGTTACACTCTAGGGTCTATTGTGTTCAGGTGTGTCAACGCTCTGGGTTCTCTTTCAATTTATAGCTCGTGGCCCATTACCTTAATCTACAAAATCAAAAAGAAAACAAAAATAAAAACTACCTATGCCCGGTTCAAGTCAGAACCCTTGGAAAAGAACCGCGACCTAAAGAAAAACTAAGGGGGATTTGACACACTACCTAAGAAGAAAAATCTTTTTGGTGTTTTCTCTAGACTCACTTCCCTCAAGAAAATCGCCTACAAGATTTGTCATCAGGAAGAGCCTATAATCTTTTAGTTTCTTTTTTTTCAACTCAGTCCCTCAAAAACCCCATCGAAAAGGATTCATCGTTGGGCCGAGCCATTTACCTAAATTAACAAACGACTCCTACTCAACAAAAACTATTAAGTCCATATGAAAAAAATAAACAAAACAAATAGTTAATTCATACAACTACATACAACATACACTGAATGAATCCTCACCCCACACTTAAAATGTAGACATGTCCCCATGGCTGAAAATTAGACAGAGCAGAGAGGTGAAGGAACTTCCCTGAGGTGTCACTCCTGGTCGGAGACGGTTTCGGGGTTCATGTTGCACGCACGCCCCAAAGCTCGTAGCCAACCTATAAACGTCTTCTTCGACTTGACTTGTCGGTCAGCTATAGAGTCCATACGTGTGCCCAACTCGGTCATGGAGGCCCGCGACATGCCATCTCCTGCTCCATAGCAATAAAACAAGACACACGGGCAGCCCCTGAAGATGTTATAGGTGTATAAGCTCCGACAGCAGCCACAGTTTGCTCATGGGCCTGTGGTGGGGCTCCCCCGGTCTCGTCATCATCATCCTTATCATCTTTCTCATCATTAGAGCTGCTTGATGTTGCTGCCTCTACCACCACCGGCTCCTTGCCCATCGTCACTTTATATTCACGGAACTTGCCTTCCTTTATGACCAACCCATCCACAGCTATATTTTCTAGCACATGGGTATCCCTGCATAGTTGAGTAACTAAAGAAGGGAAAAAGAATCCATACCTCTTTACCTAGCTGCGAACGAACATCTCGCTTTGTATAACTTTAGCCACATCAAAGTCGTAGCTATTGACAAAGCACCAGATAAGAGCAGCTCGTGGCCCATTGTCCTCCATTTTATTGAGTGACGGGATTAGGTGGTTGTTAATGAGGTGCAGCTAGCACTTGGCTTCATAGGTGAGTGCTGAGTAATGAAACTTCTCCCCATAGTCCATCCAGGTTACATATTTGTTGGGTGCATAAAGAGTCTCAAAGAAACAATCCCATTTTCTGTCATTCATTGGGCGGCGCCCATAATCATGAAAGTTATCACCAGCCTCTGGAGGGGGAGGTAGTTGATAGGCCGCATGTATTGCCTCAACGGAGGCATTCACCGCTTGTCATGTACCGTCACTATCCCATTATTATGCTCTGCCACGTTGGCATAGAACTCCATTACAACCATGGCATTGTCCTCACCAGGCTCATTGAGGAATGTTTGCAATCCCCGCCTCATCAACTCATTATACATACAAGGGTAGAATTTTAGGAGCCATCTAATGTCAACACCTCTCTCCAGAATAGGCTTTCTACGAGCCTTTTCCGCAAATAGGGCCTGAGCTTTGGCTGATACAAACTTGGTAGCATCAAAAGGGGGTGCAGGGGCAGCCCCTCGTGACCTAGCTGAGCCAAGTTAACTGCTCGATCAAGCACTTATGGTACGTTGTTTCTTGGAAGGAGTCATGATAGCTGTAAAACAATAACACATTATCACAGCCCAACAAAACATTTGTGACTCAATGCGGTTACTTAGACTTCACACAAATCCGGGGTCACAAACTATATACTCATGTTCATTGGGACCTTTCCACAAACACATTGTGGGCATTATACCTTCACAACTCTTTTTAAGCATGATAGAGCAAACACACCCACCTACATTCTCCAACATTCCAAATCATGGGAAATTCCACCCCACACTTATCATCTACTAATGCCACAACATATTGCACCAACATCTCTACATTAAAGCTACATACAACATTTACATCTAAGGTATATATATATATAAAAAATCTGGAAAAAAAAAATTGAAAATTAAAGAGATGAGAAAGAGAAAGAGAAACTAGGGTGCATACCTATGAAGAGGGATAATAAAGAAGAAGATGGGTGATTAAGTTGGTGGAATGAGGGGGAACGTTCGGTTCTTGGTGGAAAGGGAGGGGGCGGAAGAACTTGAGAGAAGAGGGGGCGAAGGGTTTTCGGATGGGGAGATTTTTTTCGTATGATTTAGGGGAGGTGTGGTTATGAGGATTGGGAAACTTAAGGGTAATTAGGCTCGGGTAAAAAGAAAAAGAAAAATAAAATAAAATAAAATAAAATTTACACTGAAGAACGCCAGAAAAAGTAACGGGACATACGCGCCCAGATGCGCGGCCGCACTTTTTTAGCGCGGCCAAGGTAGAGAGTTTTCATTTTAGCGTGCCCAAATGCACTGTTAGATGCACGGCAGCACAAGTAGCGTGTTCAGATGCACGACCATGCATTATTTAGCATAGCCAAGGAAGTAGGTTTCTCAATTTAGCGTGCCCAGGTGGGCGTCCAGGTGCGCAGGCGCGCGTCTTGGCAATTTTTTTGTCAATCTTTTTATCTATTCTTACCTTGTTCGATGGCCTTAGCATCCACCCTCTATCACCTGCTTTGGTTAGCTCTTCCTAAAACACCAAATTAACACTACGACTATCTTTGGGTTGCCTCCCAACCAGCGCCTTATTTAACATCGTGGCATGACGGTTACAACATTTCAATGGTTTGCCTCAAATCTAGCGCATGATTTAACATCGCGGCTCAACTCAACATGTTCTCAAGCATCCTTCAAATCCACCGAGGTCTTGTGACGTGCAAAGTCACCACCCCAGTAATGTTTTATCCACGGACCGTTCACCGATAAAGTGCTAGTTGAACTCATATCTCTTAATTCCACGACTCCATGAGGTTTCACACTTACCACAACAAAAGGGCCTGACCAACGAGATTTAAGCTTTCCAGGACAAAGCTTCAATCTCAAATTGAACAAAAGAACTTCTTTCCCTTGTTCGAACTCTCGAAGTTGAATGTGCTTGTCATGCTACCTCTTATTCTTCTTTTTGTATAATTCGGAATTCTCATATGCGTGTAATCGAAACTCTTCGAGCTCATCAAGTTGCAGCAACCTCTTCTCTCCAGCCAAGTCCCCATCCATATTCAACTTCTTTATTTCCCAATAGGCCTTGTGCTCAAGCTCGACGGGCAAGTGACATGCCTTCCCATACACTAATCTATACAGAGAAGAACCTATGGGAGTTTTTTATGTTGTTCGGTACGCCCACAATGCATCGTATAACTTCCCGCCCCAATCTTTTCTATTTGCACTTACTGTTTTCTTAAGAATTTGCTTGACCTCTCAGTTGGAAACCTCCACTTGACCACTCGTCTATGGGTGATAGGCAATGGAGTCCTTATGCTTGACCCCGTACTTTGCAAGGATGTTGTTCAACAGTTTATTGCAGAAATGCGTACCTCTATCATTGATCAACACTCTAGGAGTTCCAAAACGGGTGAAGATGTGCTTCTTGATAAAGCTTACCTCCACCTTTACATCATTAGTGGGGAGAAAAATGACCTCACCCACTTAGACACATAACCAACTTCCACCAAGATGTACCTATGACGGTTAGAGTATGGAAACAGTCCCATGAAGTCAATTCCCCAAACATCGAACAACTCAACTACCAGAATGTTTTGTAGTGGAATCTCATGCTTCTTCGTGATTGTTCCAGTTCTCTAGCACCTGTCACACTTTTTAACAAAGGTGTGTGCATCCCTGAACAATTTTAGCCAATGAAAACCTGATTGCAGCAGTTTCTGAGCGGTTCTGTCTCCACCGTGATGACCCCCGATGACTGAAAGCTATGAAGTATAGAACTCATTTCTTCCTTGGGAACACACCTCTGCACCAACTGATCAGCACAGGTCCTGTACAAGAATGGCTCATCCCACATGTAAAGCCTCACATCATGCAAGAACCTTTTTCTACTATCTAGTGTCAATTCTGGTAGTGTCACCCCACTTGCAATAAAGTTCACATGGAGCTCTGCTTGAGGTGATTGCCAATAACTGCTCATCCGGGAATTTTATTTTGATTGCACCTCCTTTAACCACATAGTTCCGCTTTTCTAATCTGGATAGGTGATCAACCACTTGATTTTCTTGTTCCTTTACGATCCCGGATCTCCAAATCAAACTCTTGCAATAGTAGGACCTACCGAATCATTCTCGACTTGGCGTCTTTTATCTAAAAAAGGTACCTGATGGCTGAATGATCTGTGTAGGCGATGACTTTAGTCCCCATAAGATATGACCGGAACTTGTCAAACGTGCACACCACTGCAAGCAACTCTTTTTCAGTAACGGTATAGTTCATCTGAGCTGGATTCAGGGTTTTGCTCGCGTAGTAGATGGAGTGAAAGATCTTGTTTCTCCTTAGACAGCCCCAATAGCCAAGTCGCTCGCGTTGCACATCAATCTAAATGGTTTCTCCCAATCTGGAGCTACTATGATCGGTGCAGTCACCAACTTTCCCTTCAACTCCTCGAATGCCTTCAGACAGGCATCATCAAATTTAAAGAAAACATCTTTCTCAAGCAACCTACACAAGGGAGAGGAAATGTTTGAGAAATCTTTAATAAAACAATGATAAAAACCTGCATGGCCCAAGAAACTGCGGATGCTTTTGAAAGATATCGGTGGAGGCAATTTTTAAATTGCTTCCACCTTTGCCTTGTCTACCTGCAAACCATCTTTGGACACCTTGTGTCCCAAGACTATACACGTACCATGAAATGGTACTTTTCCTAATTTAGCACCAAGTTAGTATCTTCACACCGAGCAAGTACTTTATCGATGTTCATTAAGCAGTTATCGAAAGAACAACCAAAAATAGAAAAATCATCCATGAATACTTCTACAAACCTCTTGACCATATCAGTGAAAATGGTCATCATACACCTTTGAAAAGTCGCACGTGCATTACAAAGACCAAAGGGCATTCTCTTGAATGCATACGTGCCATAAGGACACGTAAAAGTGGTCTTCTCTTGGTCCTCTGGGGCTATAGAAGCCTGATTATACCCAAAGTAACCATCCAAGAAGCAATAGTACTCTTGGCCAGCAAAATCTATCAAGCATTTGGTCGATAAGGGGGATGGGAAAGTGGTCCTTCCAGGTGGCATTATTCAATTTTCTATAGTCAATGCAAATTCTCCACCAGGTAACAGTTCTTGTAGGGATTAAATCATTATTCTCATTAACTACTACGGTCATCCCCCCTTTCTTAGGTACAAAATGTACTGGGCTTACCCATATGTTGTTTGAGATAGGAAATACAATACCTGCATCAAGCCACTTAATCGTTTCTTTTCTTACCACCTCTTTCATGATTGGGTTGAGTCGTCGTTGTTCCTCTACACTGGGCTTGTGTCCGTCCTTCATGAGGATTTTTGTAAGGTCCCATAAAAATTTTGTGCTTGAAACCTAGTAGTCGTGGTGTCATGGTCCGAATAAGGTGTTAGGAATGCGTAGAATTCTTCGCAGCGAGCTTGCTCGCCGCGGTTCAGACACTTGGTAGTGATTAAAGTTTCAAAAATTGAAAGAATAAATTTTTCCAGAAAATGTCGATTCTGCGGTCAGGAATGCGATCGGAGATCTGCTATGCGGACCGCATTCCTACCGCAGAGTTTAACAGAATGTTTTCAAAAATTGTGTTGAAAATGCGATCCAATATGCAATCGCGGAATGGAAATACGGACCGCAGATCCATCGCATAATTTCTTGAAAATTTTGAGTGTCAAATCTGCGGTGCAATCTGCGACCGCAGAACACGAATGCGGACCGCATTCATGTCGTATATCGTAACAAAACATGTGCATTTTTGGGGAAATTTTACTGTCCATTATGCGGACCGCATGTTGATTCTGCGATTGCATATGCGACCGCAGAATTGACTCGGCCAAGATTTTTTATAAAATTTGACCCGACCTCTTCTTTAATAAAACACCTCCAACCTTCATTTTTATCATATTTTCTTAGAAAAATTAGAGAGAGGAAAGAGGGGTTCTAGAGGGGGAAATCCAACTATCTTCAAAAATTATTCCAATCGTTTTGTCCGGAAGATCCTAGGGCAAAAGTCATCTTCCCCAAATCTCTAAGAGATAAAAACCCTAGTCATTTTCCTCTAATTTTTCAGTTTTCAAAGGTAAAGAAAGAATTGCATACAATAGCTTTTGGAAATAGAATGTGATACTTATGCATGTTATTTGAACTTGAATTTTAGTAAAAAGAAGTGGGTAGGAGTAAGGGTTAGAAAAAAATGAAGTTGGAAACTTAGGATAACTTGGGTGAGCTTAAGTAAGAAGTAAATTCGACTCCAGGTATGTATGGCTAACTTTGATTCTTGTGAAATCGCCTTTATGTGTGCAATTCATTTGGCATGTGATAATTTGAGAAATTGTGTGTAATTCTTTGATTTTGTTGTTGGGTATCAAATTGATGTTGAACTATGTGTGGTGTCGTATGGAATATGAACCAAAAGATAAAAAAAAGGAATTGAATTTGGTAAAGAATTGAGAATAATTGTTGTGATGGCATACCTGGTTTCTTGTGGGAAAGAAATGAAACACTTGAATTGTCATAAATTGTCAAACATAATGGTATGGGTACTCTCGAATATGGAAACATTATAGCTTGGTTGTGATACAGGTTTGAAGAGTATTTGAAAGTATGAACCAATTTGTAAATTGCTTATTTGCACTTGTTGTGATCTTGTGTAGTGCCTTGTTTGCTGTTTGTGATTGTTGTGATTGAAACTGTACGGTAGAATCGCGTTCCGCGCCGCAACACGAAGTAATAAGTAGTGGGTTGGAGTGATAAGGGTGGTCGACGTAATAAGGGTGGACGAGGTAACAAGGGTGGAAAGCGATCGAAATCGCCGTTGAAATTTATAGGAAATCATTGATGTGAACTTGTGAAAGGAGACAGTAGGAGAGTTTGCAACCTGTGGGGCACTGATTGCCCATTTGTTTGAATTGATTGTGTTTTCCGTGGTTGTTTGGTTGTTGCCTTCTTTGTTGATCTTTAATTGTGCCTTGGGCGGAGAACTACTTGAAACGAAGTAAATATGGGAACATGATTGGCTGGCTTATCATTTCTTGGGGTAATCATTTGTTGTCTTATCATCGTGATTTACTTGTTAAGTGGATTGAGTTTACTTGGGACAAAGTTTGTCCATACATACCAGTACCATCGCAGTGTACTAACGTCCCTTTTGCTAGGGACGCTACATTCGTGTTATGATTGTAGGTGGATCCGTAGCAGGTACTTCAGCTCATCGGCAGTAGCATCCTTCATCTTCCATTGCCCGTTTTGGTGAGCCCCTTTCCTTCTCGGGGCCCTGCGTGGCTCATGCCACTTCCGTTATGAACTTTATTTTGATTTTGTAAGGTATAGCCGGAGCCTTGTTACCGGCAAGTATTTTACCATCCTTTGTATCCTAGAGGCTCCATAGACAGTAAACTGTGGGACTATAGCATATGTATATATATATATATGTCGGGCGTTTTAAAATGTAAGCCTGTTAACAATGTTAATAGTGTGGTTATGGTTGAAAAATGTTAATTCAGTTACAATTGGTATGATCTTTTGCTTATAAGTAATAAACAACACAGGGGTAACGCGCGGTTTAGGAAAGGAACCCAGGTCCGCTTGACTAGGGCTACCAAATCAGGCGCCGGTCATGTCCCTCGAATTGGGGCGTGACAAACTTGGTATCGGAGCCTAAGGTTTTTAAAGTGTCCTAGGATGTCTCGGAGCTGTCACTACAAAAAAAGGGATTATTTGCGGGGGTTTATTTGCAGAGGTTTCTATTAACCCCCGCAAGTTGTATTAAATTGCTGGGGTCAATTAAGCCGCCGAAAATTATGTTACAATTGCAGGGGTCACGACCTCCGCTAAATAAAAATAAAGAGACCAGAAATTTTCTCACGTTATTTTTCTAGTTCCTCAAATACTTGTTTCTATTCTTTTCTCTTTTTTAATTGGGGCGGTGGTGACCTCCCCTAAACAAAAATAAAGAGCGCTAAAATTTTCCCAATTTTTCTAGTTTCCCTCAATTTTTCCCCAAACCCTTTTTCTATTCTTTCTCTCTCACTCCCCCAATCTGAAGAGCCATTATTCCCCAATCCTTTAGCAGTGGAACTTCATGTAATTTCTCTTATTTGAAGAATGGAGCAGCCATGGATATATGAATTCTAGCTTGGAATTTTAAGATTTAAACTGATAATTTCTTTCGTTTCCCTCAATTTCCCAATGCCTTTTACTCATTCTTTGGTTTTGTGTAATTTCTTAGATGTATTGCCATCTTCTTCAGTCAGAGTAATTTCTCCCCTCAGGTATTGTTATTTTTGCTTAAAGGTCTTTCTTTTGTCTTGCATGTTCGATTTTCACTACGATTTGAGCGTGTGATTGAAAGTATTTTGGTTTCTAAATATATGTATTCTTTTGTTAGGTATGACTAAAATTTTCCCCTTCTTTTCTCGTTCTTAGTTGCTTGAAATTTGGGGTTAAAATTAATTTGCTAAATCAGTGAGTGGAACGTGGAAAGCTTCGGACCAAGAAAGTTGTTGAAGGCAAGTAGCTAAAGGAGTTCCCCAAAGGTTAGTTGTTCGAGTAATCTGAACTATAAACTTAGTCTGATGAAATCGCTCGTTCGATTTTTCTGACTAAATGATTTAGCTGTTAGGTTTTCCTCTGAATCGACAAGCAAATAAAGTTGAAGATACTGTTTTTAAGCTAGATTTTCTATATTTCTTAGTTAATTCCTTTTGCCATGTTAGGCTTGTGCTTTATTGAAGATGTTGCAGATAGTGATGTTCTTGAGACATTGAACTTAAGAACATAAAGATATTCTGAGTGTTTGGATTTTCTCGCTAGAAACCATGTCTTCAGGTTTATTGTTAAGGGTCATTACTTGTGTATGTTCTGTTTAGATGTATAAAGCACATATATTGGGTGATGGTTTTAGGTTTGTCTATATCCTAGGAACATGGCTGTAGTTTGTAATTATAAATCATTACTTATGTATAACTTGTATTGTAAATGGCATGTTTGAAATATGCCACTGAGTCCTCCAAATCCTTTCCGTTTGAACTGATAACGTTCTTTGTTTTACGTATTCCTTCACCATTTCTTTTAGTAGTATTATAAAACAGAATTAGCTTCTAGCTAGTTTATTGCTGAACATGTGTAATAAATTGCTATCTAGGGACACGTTTTACATTCTAGTTCTTGTCAATTTTAATCAGCTAGATATAAAGATTCTTATAAAAATTCACTGTCAAAACTTTTTTGAAGACTATATACTGAGAAGTTTGTTTGAAGTTTCTTTGGATATATAATCTGATATGAAAGACCCCCTTGTAAGCTTAACCTTTTGCTTGATAACTGTCACAACCCCAAATCCGGTCGCGATGGCGCCCAGCACATTGCTAGGCCAGCCTGACCATTCAATAATAATAACGGAGCTAGGAGCTCGCTTTATCCCATTAAGCATATCAAAACATGAGACAACAATGATACATATATCGAAAACGGGGAACCAAGTCCCAAAATATACCAACTCCCATAGACCGAAGGGTCAAGAGTCATGAGCCTCTAATGAACATAAGTGAAATAATGGTTTACAAGATACCAAGTGCGGAAAGAAATATCAATACATAATCAAAAGATAGTAGGAAAGAATATCGGGTCCTGCGGACTCTGCAGCTACCTCGAATATCCTACAGATGTCGCCTCAAACAGCTACCGGATCACTGCTGAGAGGTACCTGGATCCGCACACAAGGTGCAGGGAGTAAAATGAGTACTGCCAGACTCAGTGGTAATAAACAAAGGTAAGACAGCGCCAGATAAGAAATCCGCAATAAAGCACTATGTAAAGCTGTCATCAAATACCCTGTCACAGAATCAATATCAACTGTACCTGTCCCAACAAGTACCGGCAAAACAGCATAGCAGCTATCAGATGTAGCTAAATGCAATGCAATGCATGATATGACCGCTACGGTGCGTAGCCCGATCCAATTTGGGTACCTGTGCTCATTGTGGGGGTTCAGACTTCGGAGGGGCTCCTACAGCCCAATCATAATATTACTGCGGCGTGCAGTCCGATCCAACATATATACCGCTGCGGCGCGCAGCCCGATCCACTACCAGTCAGATAATATGCCAATACAGCCTCGCAGACTCAAAAGTAGTTTTGAAAACTCTTTTATCATTTTTCAGTTGAAAACAGTAATATCAAGTTCCAGATGTTGGAAATAGCATGATAACAGAAATAGCTACGGACTGGTAGTAAACTAGCATGTTAATATCACAATACGATGATAACGATCCTCGCGGGATCCAATAACTGGCTCACAGCCCACAAGTATACTCAACCGTCCAAGAAGGAGGTTCAACGGCTCAAGAGTAGCCAATATCACAATACAGTATGCAACCATCCGAGAAGGAGGTTCGACGGCTCAAGAATAGCCTACTATCATAACACAATATCAACAAGTCGGACTAAGACATAGTCCCCAATCACAATTGACCCCGCACTCACAAGAGAGTACGTGTCTCGCCGCTATACAGCGTCACAAAGTGGTATACCGGGGTTTCGAACCCGCTGGTCATCACCCACATCTATTACTCACCTCAATACGACTCGACGACTAGTCCGCGATGCCCTTGCCACGAGAATCAAGCTCCGCACGCGTAGAATCTGATCAAATATAGTAGAAACACAACAAATTAGGCCAATGGGACGACACCCAATCAATACAACTCGATTTACACCAAAAATGGCAAAGTTGCCAAAACCCGACATTCGGTACGCTTCTCGAAAAATTACAAAAGTTACATATTCGGAATCCTCATCTCGATACGAGTCTATGCATATAAAATTTATCCAATTCCGACACCATTTGGTCCTTCAAATCTTTGTTTTACATTTTGGGAGATTTCATTAATTTTCTTCCCAAATTCCATCCCAAATCACAGATTAAATAATGGATTCAATGATATATTCGTGTAATCAAGCCAAATCTAAGTTAGAATCACTTACCCCAATGAATTTCTTGAAAAACCTTCGAAAAATCGCCAAAATCCGAGCTCTCTAGGTCCAAAAATCAAATAAAACATAAAACCTCGTATTTATAGACTAACACTCGGATTCCAGCAGTGCTGACCGCACAAAAATGGCCGCGGTCCGCGCAGTTTGCTCTGCAGTGACATGCTTTAGTATTTCGACCATAACTTTCGCTACAGATGTCCAAATTATGATTTCTTTAGTGTTCCGGAAACTAGACACGAAGGGCTACAACTTTCGTTTTTGAATAACGTCAACATTCCTTGTAGATAAAACGATATGAGCTTCCGAAGTAGGACCAATGATCTGAAGATTTTTCCACCTACGCGGACCGCACAGAAATGACCGCGGTCCGCGCCCAGCCAGCGCGGCCGCGCCAAAAGGACTGCGGTCCGCGTCCCAATGACTGCCACTTCCATTTTCTATGTTCCGGGATGTCCGTACTCACCCGAAATACACCCGAGACCCCCGGGACCTCAACCAAAAGCACCAACAAGTCAGAAAACACATCACGGACTTAGTCGAGGCCTCAAATCACTTCACATATCATCAAAATCATCGAATTACCACGTATTCAAGCCTAAATTTATCAAGTTCTTCCAAAACACACATTCGGTCAAAACCCGACCAAACGACATCTGAATGACCTGAAAATTTGCGGACATATCCAAAATCACATAACGAAGCTACAGGAATTGTCGGAATTCCATTCCGACCCCGGATCAAAATCTCACCTACCGATCGGATTTCGCCAAAATTCAACCTTAGCCAATTCAAGCCTATTTCTACACCGGACCTCCAAATTCAATTTCAATCGCTCCCCTAAGTCACAAATCACATCCCGGAACTACCCGAATCATCAGAATCCGATTCCGGGCCCTCGAACTAAATAGTCAACTCCAGGTTGACTTTCCATATTCAAGTTTCTTTCAAAAAGGCTATATGCCTCATTTTCAATCCAATTCACTCCTAACTCACCCGATAGACTCTAACACTGATGTAACACTGATATAGAAGCATTGCAACATAACGGGGTGGTAATTCCGTGACGACGGGCCGGGTCATCACATTCTCCCCAACTTAAACAAACGCTCGTCCTCGAGCGGACCCAGAGTTGTACTAGAGCAACCCAATAGCTAAATGACCTTACCAAACATATATTCAGGGTGATACCACGTCACCCTATCTATCATAAGTCCGATAACACGATATAGCTGAAATTTCACAAACCATCTGAACCATAAACCACATTGCACTTTTCGAAATCATATACCAATTGCTAATCCCATGCTTGTACTCAGGATACACTAGAATCCACTGCAATAAGCCATACTCACCACTCCGGGTGAGATCATATGATGTATCGAATAACCCAATCACTCGAGATGATAGTCTCTAATCACAACAATTTCCCACGGTAACCAAATACCAACTGATAAAACCTTTTTCATTAGCTAAAGTCTTATTCCAACACTTTCATATCATGCCCACGGCAACCGAACACGTGATATATCGCACCCATCTCTTAGGTCAACCATTCATGAATCCATTTCCCTTTTAACTGATACCACAATAGATTTCAGAGCTGAACCTCGATATTACCTTTCTAACCAGCTGGAATCACACACACTCACACTCATTATTGGCTCCAACGATCATTTTGATTATAACACACCGCACTGGTGCTATGACACCTCAACACCGGCCTAAGCCACGACGAACACAACATAGGCTCCAATAGAAATGTTTGAACACACTCGAATCATGACAGCTCAAATCATGACAACTGTCTCCAGCAAAAGAGCTGCAATTCAATTCCTCTGTGCCATCATAACATAGAACTGAGATCGCGTCTCGCATTATAGAAATAGAGTACCTGAATCCTCCTCGAGAGGTCATAACATCACGTGGCCTTGCCACGATTCGTGATTCTATCCAAACACCATTACTCATGAAGCACCTCAAGTTACCAAGCTCAAAAAGGTCAGCCACGCACAGATCTAGGTCTGAACCCAAGCAATCAACCTCACACACGGTGAAACAATTAATGTATGTTATCACATCCTGAAAGGACACAACCGATGTTCCATTCGCCAAGCGATACTCAATACGGACTTTTCCTCAGAAGCCAGGAAGTATTGTATACCAGGTAGCATATAACTAACTATATTTTCACAATATTCTGTTGCGGCATGCAACCCGCTCCAGTGACATACCCGTAGCGGCGTGCCACCCAATCCAGATACCATACCTGTGGCGGCGTGCCACCCGATCCACGCATAATCTCGCAAAAGGAAATGCACATCGAGTCGAATTGCTCATTACAGTAAACATATATAGCCTCAAGCTCGGCCACAAGAAATGCATCCGACAAAGTTCCTCAATACCAGAACTAAGTCAATGTTAGAAACCTCTGCACTGACATCTGCCACGAAGGCCCAACTGACAAAGAAATACCTACCAGCCGTCCACTGGTCCTGGGGTACAACTACCCTAATGGAGCATACTCTGATGCACTCTGCTACGCAATTTGTGCCATTCCATCATAGTCCATATCACATTAGTCTAGACAACCTGACCTAGTGATGACCAGTCAGCAATCAAGTATCATAATCCAAATTTGTCATATCAAGTTGAGAGAAAGAGAGCCACTAGGGCTTCCGATTTCCAATAATCACAAAATGGTGCCAATACACACGATATACGAGTACTGCATAGGCAGACTAACGAGAACTTCAAGTCTCCATCATATATATAACACATGAATCACCATGCCTGATTCCGTACTTCACCGTGCAAATACATAACGCACATCAAACGTCCATTCATACCACAAAAGCCATTCAGAAATTTCACTGTGCCATTAGCGACTCAATTATTACAGTCGATTCAACAAGAGAATGCTACCATATCACTAGATATTATTACATTACCTTGTCCTTTTGGACCATATTCCTTGCCAATTTACTAGAATAGTTGTACCATTTTCCTTAATCGCCAGAAAGATCGATTCTTAAATCACCTGCAGCTGCCCCGCGCTGCTCAATAATTTTAATGACTTCCCATATATTATGAACTGATCTCAAAACCTTGAATATGCCATTATCAACTTTTCCATAACATATCGCATATACAATACCATACTAAGATAACATGGAAATTTTTATCCCATTCCTACGCCGCAAACATCGACACACTCAACTAGTCAAGGACTTTCATGATCCCATTTAGAGAAAACTCATTACACCTTCCAAGCTTTGCATACCAACAGGAAATACACTTATTTTCAAACTACGGTAAAGCACTTCACCAACTCTTTCTCCCAATTACATTACATAAATTAAATTGCCAGGACTGAGTCCTTATTCCCATATCGAGTTACACAACTGCCAGCACTCAAAAGCTTTATTGCACAATATTCGCGAGACTCATTACTCCAAACATATACCAGGAATTAATCGTATTCCTTCTCATACCGTTTCGGTTTATTAACAAGTTGATCCATTTACCTAGTTTCCTTTCTGATTCATCCTTAATTTAATATTAGCCATTACCTTAGCACCATAATACATCAACTCATGTTACCACACAAGACTCGTACATAAGGCCACACGGTCTAAGACACAAAGGCCACTTAATACTCTCTCAATGTTTCCTAGAAGTACCACATTTTATAATACATTATTTTGGAGAACTTTCTGCGATTTGAATTCGTTATCATTACCTTCCCATACGGTTACATAGAATCCTCATCATTCACATAATATAACACAAGTCTTGATCTCTTATAACGAAACCAACGTCTTTAGCCACATGCACAATCTTAAGACACCTGACTGTTACAAGTAAAATCTTAAACACCGTAAAACAAATTCTCGGCGTCATTCACCCTCATTCAGCTGTAATTCAACTGTCTTATTGAACGAACCACTCGTGCCTTGCTAGAACCCTGACACCGTAGAACATGATTACATACAGACACAATTAGCTGTCTTAACTTTCTATACACTGAACATTCCTTACCAACATCAGTTCAAAACATCCTAGTATTTCTTCACATCTACGAAGCACCATATCCTTTATCAGAATCATCCTAACATACTTAGAGACAGAACCAACACAGCACACAACAGTGCAATCAGTTAATCAATAACAACCTCCCCAACTTAGCTCGGAGTCATACATCAAAGCACTTTTAGCCACTGATAGCCTTCTTACTCAAATGATGCAACAAAGTTCTAGATAGATTAAACTCAAGTCATTTACAAGCTTCGGCGGAGGTTCGAATCATCAGAAATGTTAATTCTTTTGCAATTCTTGCATTCAATCACACACAACAGTTACGCCTACTCTTTAGGTGACAAAAATCTTTTCTATGTCCCAAATTTTCCAAAAATTTTGGCAGAGTTTCCTTTGTAAATTGGCCTATCCACCTGCCAGAGAATCACCAAACCATTCTAACAATACATCCACAACTCAACAAGACATCACAATGTGTTTAAACAACATTAAATCTCAATACTATACGAATCATATTATCACAATTTATACCTGAACATGTGCTACACCTGCTCGCATCAATCTAGTGTTTCAGTACAACACCTTCCACCAGGATATACATAGCATAATCACTTTAGTCTTCCCGAGTCTAAACTCGTTTTACTACACGTAAGGCACTTTGCCTTCCAACTAAGAGATATGATAAATATTCACCACGCCCATAGCTCGGGGCTACACAACATATTAGATAAGAGTCGAACAATTAATAGCTCATCCATTAGTAAGCCTCCCTAATACTCTACAGATCGGCACAAGGCCCCAAACATGGCTACTAGCCCAAATACATAGATATAAGCCAGTCTCAGTCATTATACACAGTAATCTATCAATCGGGAAGGATCAAGTCCAAATCCCCAGTCACAATACCACCACACTCGTCACACGACGCGTGTTCCATCTCAGCACAGCACTGTATAGTGCAAATACGGGGTTTCAAACCCTCAATACATTATCTATTGCCACCACTTATAAAATCAGCACCTTGATGCTCAAGTCATAAACAAGGTCCAGCCTCAAGTCTTTCCGACTGGCCCAACATGATCTCACAGAGATTATATCTTGCCACTCGTTCGGGGAAATCACAAGCCATAAGGCAATTATATTACTGAGCGCTCGATGCGTACACAGACGTGCGGAAGGAATTTCAAAAAGTATATCTCAAGTTGAATCAAGTGCGCATGATATGAATTCCAAGAAATGTGAAGTGTTTCCTAAAGGTTCGCAGCCTCCCGAGGATAAGTACAGGCGTCCCCGTACCGATCCACAAGACTCTACTAACCAGCTCAAGTCTCATGAGGCCTAGTAAACCTAGGCTCTGATACCAACTTATCACGACCCCAAATCCGGTCGCGATGGCGCCCAGCATATTGCTACGCCAGCCTGACCATTCAATAATAATAACAGAGCTAGGAGCTCGCTTTATCCCATTAAGCATATCAAAACATGAGACAACAATGATACATATATCCAAAATGGGGAACCAAGTCCTAAAATATACCAACTCCCATAGACCGAAGGGTCAAGAGTCATGAGCCTCTAATGAACATAAGTGAAATAATGGTTTACAAGATACCAAGTGCGGAAAGAAATATCAATACATAATCAAAAGATAGTAGGAAAGAATATCGGGTCCTGCGGACTCTGCAGCTACCTCGAATATCCTACAGATGTCGCCTCGAACAGCTACCGGATCACTGCTGAGAGGTACCTGGATCTGCACACAAGGTGCATGGAGTAAAATGAGTACTGCCAGACTTAGTAGTAATAAACAAGGGTAAGACAGCGCAGATAAGAAATCCGCAATAAAGCACTATGTAAAGCTGTAATCAAATACCCTGTCACAGAATCAATATCCACTGTACCTGTACCAACAAGTACCAGCAAAATAGTATAACAGCTATCAGATGTAGCTAAATGCAATGCAATGCATGATATGACCGCTACGACACGTAGCCCGATCCAATTTGGGTACCCGTGCTCACTGTGGGGGTTCAGACTCCGGAGGGGCTCATACAGCCCAAGCACAATATTATTGCGGCGTGCGGTCCGATCCAACATATATACCGCTGCGGCGTGCAGCCCGATCCACTACCAGTCAGCTAATATGCAAATACAGCCTCGCAGACTCAAAAGTAGTTTTAAAAACTCTTTTATCATTTTTCAGTTGAAAACAGTAATATTAAGTTCCAGAGGTTGGAAATAGCATGATAACAGAAATAGCTACGGACTGGTAGTAAACTAGCATGTCAATATCACAAGACGATGATAACGATCCTCGCGGGATCCAATAACTGGCTCACAGCCCACAAGTATACTCAACCGTCCAAGAAGGAGGTTCAACGGCTCGAGAGTAGCCAATATCACAATATAGTATGCAACCATCCGAGAAGGAGGTTCGACGGCTCGCCAATGTCATAACAAAGTATCAACAAGTCGGACTAAGCCATAGTCCCCAATCACAATCGACCCCGCACTCACAAGAGAGTACGTGTCTCGCCGCTATACAGCGTCACAAAGTGGTATACCGGGGTTTCGAACCCGCTGGTCATCACCCACATCTATTACTCACCTCAATACGACTCGACGACTAGTCCGCGATGCCCTTGCCACGAGAATCAAGCTCCGCACGCGTAGAATCCTGATCAAATATAGTAGAAACACAACAAATTAGGCCAATGGGACGACACCCAATCAATACAACTCGATTTACACCAAAAATGGCAAAGTTGCCAAAACCCGACTTTCGGTACGCTTCTCGAAAAATTACAAAAGTTACATATTCGGAATCCTCATCTCGATACGAGTCTATGCATATAAAATTTATCCAATTCCGACACCATTTGGTCCTTCAAATCTTTATTTTACATTTTGGGAGATTTCATCAATTTTCTACCCAAATTCCATCCCAAATCACAAATTAAATGATGGATTCAATGATATATTCATGTAATCTAGCCAAATCTAAGTTAAAATCACTTACCCCAATGAATTTCTTGAAAGACCTTCGAAAAATTGCCAAAATCCGAGCTCTCTAGGTCCAAAAATTAAATAAAACATAAAACCTCGTATTTATAGACTAACCCTCGGATTCCAGCAGTGCTGACCGCATAAAAATGGTCGCGGTCCGCGCCCAGCCAGCGCGGCCGCGCCAAAAGGACTGCGGTCCGCGTCCCAATGACTGCCACTTCCATTTTCTATGTTCCGGGATGTCCGTACTCACCCGAAATACACCCGAGACCCCCGGGACCTCAACCAAAAGCACCAACAAGTCGGAAAACACATCACGGACTTAGTCGAGGCCTCAAATCACATCACATATCATCAAAATCATCGAATTACCACGGATTCAAGCCTAAATTATCAAGTTCTTACAAAACTCACATTCGGTCAAAACCCGACCAAACGACATCTGAATGACCTGAAAATTTTCGGACATGTCCAAAATCACATAACGAAGCTACAGGAATTGTCGGAATTCCATTCCGACCCCGGATCAAAATCTCACCTACCGATCGGATTTCGCCAAAATTCAACCTTAGCCAATTCAAGCCTATTTCTACACCGGACCTCCAAATTCAATTCCGATCGCTCCCCTAAGTCACAAATCACCTCCCGGAACTACCCGAATCATCAGAATCCGATTCCGAGCCCTCTAACTAAATAGTCAACTCCAGGTTGACTTTCCATATTCAAGTTTCTTTCAAAAAGGCTATATGCCTCATTTTCAATCCAATTCACTCCTAACTCACCCTATAGACTCTAACACTAATATAAAAGCATAAAACATATAATTACAATATAACGGGGTGGTAATTCCTGTGACGACGGGCCGGGTCATCACAATAACAATGTAAGAACCAATCTATGTTTATAAAATAATCTGTCGTTGCTTATTCTAGTTTTTTCATGCAATATTAGTGTAAGTCTATCTTTACTTATCTAAAATGGAAGTTTAGTATAAAGAAATGAATATTGTTGTAAGTAGAATTTGAGTTGTGATTTCAGTATTGTGATGTAAAATTATTGACAGGTTGCAAAACTATAAAAATTATTGATAGGTTGCCGATAAGCTAGGTGTAAAAACATAAGCTATGTTAAATACGTAATCCCTAATATCAACTTTTAGCAAGTGATACTCAAAGTTGATAGTACATAAAATCAGTCTATTTAAGTAGTACTGATCATGATGGAAAACTGGCTCGATGTGCACAAAATCTTCACTGTCCAACACTTATCTCACCAGTGTATGTCCATTTTTGCTGCATCTTGCATCCCAGTTGTAGTAAAGAGTAATTCACTATACTTGAATCAAATTGGCCTCCATCTTACGTATCATCAGTACACATACATGACATTACCCACACAAATGGATATTTTTCCATGTCCTTATTGATGCATGTGGAATGTGTCTTCAAAACTTCTACAATGGTCAATGCTAGTACCCCTGTTATCTATGTATTTTCAGTAAAATTACATGTCAAAAAGTGCAATTATCCCTAGTATTGATTCCTTTGGCTGTGCAATGTTCCTGCCTTTTACTTAAAGAACCAGTCTCCCAAATTGATTTCTGTGTTCCTTGCTTGCCTCGTATTGCTTCTTTCTGTCATCATGAGCTGATTGCTGCTATTCATATCTGCTTTTGATATGCATCCCAAATTCAGAATTGGTTGCACCTAATATCGCTAACTAATATTTTATTCTGAAGCCACGCTTTTGTTTTAGAACATCTGAATCAAATGCATGATTATATGTTTATACTTCTATTGGAAAGAAGTGGGCTGCAAATAGGCTAAAGATGTGGTATGCATTCAATGACCCACTTAAGAGCAGAGATGAGATTATGGATAATGTTCCGGATGGGATTCCACGAGATCAATGGACTACTTATTTCAATTACCGTTTTAACGAAAAAACTAAGGTATATATTCAAATTCTTCGATTGGTATGTGTAATTATATGCTTATTTGTTGGTATATTTAACTTTCAAGTATTTTATTTTGTAAGGAAATATGTAAAAGAAATGCTGAAATTCGAAAGCTGCAAACTGTTTCACATATCGGTGGATCCAAGTCTAACTCTAGAAGAAGAGCTGAAATGGTGAAAGTGTTAATTCATATAGTTTACTTTAGTTATTAAACTTGCAACTATTGTTAATTAGTTAAGTTATTTCGACTTGATTTTTCATTTGTAGAAGATTGAGACTGGACAAAATCCTGGACGAGCACAACTTTATCTTGCTACTCATAGGAAAAATGATGGGTCATATGTTAATGACGCGGCAAAAGAGATATGTGTGAGTTTTAGTTGTTACAAACGTAATAAAATTATGGAAGCTCATATTTTTATAGTGTATATGTTTTAATTTTAGTGAAATATGTTATTTATTTCACTATACTCCTCCTGCTATTTTACGCACTATGTTATTTCTGCTACAATGGTAAATAGTTTACATATTTTCAACTTCTCTTATCGCTTGAGTTAGAGTAGGACTAACTTATAAGAAAGAACGCAGTATGTTGTGAAAGAATGCAGTATGTTATTATTTTCTTTCAATTCCTTTTTCTCGTTGTGTCAATGACTTCTATACCTTCCCCAATAAGAATTATTATTAATGAATGTATTGTAAATTCATTATAATCTTCTATTAATTATATTTTTTTTGTAGGCAAATAATACAACTAGAAGATCATTTGATGGTATTGATTCCAGTGACAACAATTGAAGTTCCTTACAAGTGTATTAGACAATTAAGTACGATACTGAATTGAATGGTTGAAGTAAATATTTTGTGTGTAATAGTTGCAGTAGATGTTTTGCACTTAATGGCTAGAGCAGATATTTTACACTTAATATGTGAAGTAGATGTGGTGCTTAAAGCTAGTTTTGAGACTAAAGATAATACCTAATTTTACGTTCCTTATGATTTAATGTTATTTTGATGTTAATAATTTTGATATGCAATTCAATATTATGTTCATGCTTCATAATATTAATATATTTAAAATATTCTATAGATAATTTTGGCAGCCACAATTACCCCAAAAATCATATTATTTTGAAAAAAATAATGCAAATTGCAGAGGTTTAAACCCCTGAAAATTGCTTGCTTTACAGGGGTTCCAACCGCCGCAATATTTTCTTCAAACAAGTTTCAAATTGGTTAAATAATGAAAATACAGGGGTTCAGTTGCCGCTAAATCAGCCGCCACTACTGATACCAGCGGTCATGAAAAAACCCCCGCTAATTGATTGCGGTGACAAATATTACATTGGTTTTTAAAACCGCCGCGAAAACTATTTGCGGGGGTTGCTGACCCCCGTAATTTGCAAATTTAACCCCCGCAAATAGCCTTTTTTTTGTAGTGTGTGTCTAGTAGTGACCTTCTTATCGGTGTGTTGTCGACCACATCTATAAGTCGGGGGCTGCACAGACATTTAGTAATTTACCCATTTCTTTGTCATTCTATATCGTGCGGTAAAGTGCAAAGTGGAAATACTTATGTCTAATTCACGCCTTGTTCAAAACTTTTCAAAATATGGCGCCTAAGGAGAAAGCTAGACTCAGCCTTGGGGCCAATGCCAGCCCAAGTGTGGCTGCAAATCATGTACCCGATACCGTGGGCGAGAATGACCCACCAGTCCTGAATTTTCCTGGACCATCTATTCCAAACCCAAGTGTCTCTATTTCGGCTGCGGCAGAGGGTGCCACCATCCCTCCTGTAGTGTTCCTGACTCTGATATAGTTCCAGCTTCTGGTTCTGGTATCTCTAACGAGGATCTTAGAGGATCCATTCACATGTTAACACAGTTAGTGGCCATCCAGGCCCAGAGATCTCATGATGCCCCTACGTCCTCCAGCGGTTAGGGAGATCCCTCCGGTTATAGACTCCACCAGTTCCTGCGGTTGGCCCCTCCAGAATTCTCAGGCACAGATCCAGAGGCCGATCCGTAGAATTTTCTTGATGAAATATATAAGACCCTCAGAGTGATGAAGGCTACAGATATAGAGGGGGTAGAGTTGGCTTCATATAGGCTGAAGGGAGCAGCGCGTTCATGGTTTGAGATGTGGGAGGAATCCCGTGAGGAGGGGAGCACTCCGGCCATATGGGATGAGTTTGTAGATGCTTTCATGGACCACTTCTTGCTTGCCGAGACAATGGCATCCCGTGCCACTGAGTTTGAGGTCCTCAAACGGGGCAGTATGAGCATTTGGGAGTACCACATGGAATTCGTGAGGCTGTCCAAGTATGCTCCTCAGCTATTGTTGACCATGGATGCCCGGGTTCGATAGTTTGTTTAGGGCCTTAGCCCTTTGGTAGTGAATGAGGCCTCCACAGCAGCTTTACACTCAGATATTAACTACGGGAGGATTGTGGGGTTTGCTCAGGCCACAGAGGCTTGGAAGTTGAAGATTCGTGCGGAGAGAGAGAGTAGAAGCAGGGCCCGGTCAATGGGTCATTCGGGGAGATCACTCCGGGGAGAGGGTCATCCCAGTCATATGCCCAGTCCTTAGCAAGTGCACCACCATATGTGCACAGTCATCAACTGGGTAGTCATTCGAGACCAGGCTTAGACAGCAGGAGGTCTTGACAGTCTGGTCATCCTGGAGTGAGGTCCCAGCAGCAGGGGAGGCCTGCATGCCACAAGTGTGGGAGATTTCATACAGAGACCTGCTACCTTGATATACCGATATGCTTCAGGTGCGGGGTGAGAGGTCACATTCAGCGGGACTGCCGTGCACCCAGTCAGGGTATGGGTAGGGGATCTGCTCAGTCGTCTGGTTCTTCGGCTGCTACATCATTAGTGCGTCCTCCAGTATTAGTCGGGCATGGTGCAGCTATGTGTGGAGCTCATGGTAGGGGTGGACCTAGCCGATTCTATGCGTTGTGTGGCCGTCAGAGTGCTGAGGCTTCTCCAGATGTTGTTACAGGTATCTTGTCTGTTCAGACTATTGATTGCTACGCTCTTATTGATTCGGGGTCCTCCTTGTCTTATGTCACCCGTTGATTGCTTCGAGTTTTGGGTTAGAACCCGAACAGCTTCATGAGCCGTTCTCTGTATCGACTTTGGTTGGTGATTCTATTACAACCTCACGAGTCTATAGGAATTGTATTGTTACGGTGAGTGGTTGTGTTACTACAGCCAATCTTATTGAGCTTGGGATGGTACATTTTGATGTAATTATGGGGATGGATTGGATTTATTCGTGCTTTGCCAAGCTTGACTGTCGGGCGAGAGTCATCGGGCTCGAGTTCCCTAATGAGCCAGTTATTTAATGGAGAAGAAATGGTCTGGTGCCAAGGGGTAGGTTTATTTCCTACCTCAAGGCTTCGAAGATGATTAGAAAGGGTGTATCTATCACTTGGTCCAGGTAACGGACACCACCTCAGATGTGTCCGCCTCGAGTCCGTGCTAGTTGTAAATAAATTTTCCGAGGTGTTTCCGGATGAGCTTCCAGCGATCCCGCCAGATAGGGATATCGATTTCAGGATTGATGTACTGCCAGATACTCAGCCAATATCCATTCCACCATACAAAATGGTGCCAGCAGAGTTAAGGGAATTAAAGGAGCAGATGAGGTATTTATTAGAGAAGGGGTTCATACGACCGAGTGTGTCACCGTGGGGTACTCCGGTTCGTTTTGTCAGAAAGAAAGATGTGTCACTTAGAATGTGCATTGATTATCGGAAGCTCAACAAAGTCACCAACAAGAATAAATATCCTTTGCCTTGGGTGAATGATCTATTTGTCCAATAACAAGGAGCAATGTTTTTCTCAAAAATTGATCTACGTTCCGGGTACCACCAATTGAAGATCAGAGAGTGGGATATTCCTAAGACCGCCTTCAGAACTCGTTATGGTCACTTTGAGTTTTTGGTCATGTCGTTTGGGCTAACCAATGCCCTGGCAGCCTTCATGGACCTTATGAATCGGGTTTTCAAGCCATTCCTAGATTCCTTTGTGATTGTATTCATTGACGACATCCTCATTTACTCTCGAAGCAGGGAGGATCATGCCATTCACCTCAGAGAAGTATTGCAGACCCTTTCTGAGCACCAATTATACGCCAAGTTCTCAAAATGTGAGTTTTGATTGGAGTACACAGCATTTCTGGGACATGTTATTTCCAGTGAAGGGATTCAGGTGGATCCTCAGAAGATTGCAGCAGTGAAAGATTGGCCTAGACCCACGACCCTGACAGAGATTCGTAGCTTTTTGGGTCTAGCAGGGTACCATCAGAGGTTTGTGGAGGGATTCTCAATCGTCACCTCCTCATTAACTAAATTGATGCAATAGGCAGTTAAGTTACAGTAGTCCGACGCATGTGAGAAACGTTTCCAAGAATTGAAGTCAAGGTTGACCTCGGCACCAGTATTGGCCTTGCCAGAAGGCACAGAGGGATTTGTGGTTTATTTTGATGCCTCTTGGGTCGGTTTGGGGTGTGTATTGATGCAGCGCCAAAAGGACATAGCTTATGCTTCCAGGCAACTCAACAATCATGAGAAGAATTATCCGACGCCTGATTTGGAGCTTGCAGCAGTTGTGTTCGCTTTGAAAATATGGCGGCACTATTATTATGGAGTTCATGTAGATGTGTTATCAGACCACAAGAGCCTCCAGTATTTGTTCAAATAGAAGGAGCTGAATCTGAGGCAGTGGCGGTGGTTAGAATTGCTTAAAGACTATGATATGAAAATATTGTACCACCTAGGGAAGGCAAATGTGGTGGCCGATGCTCTTAGCAGAGGGGAATGTTATGGTTCATAATGGAGCAGAATCATCATTGGTTGCGGAAATCAAGGAAAAATAGTTTATGGATCCAGCATTGGTTCGGGTGAAGGAAGAAGTTATGAATAACAAGACCTCAGCATTTGTACTCTGTAGCGAGGATGGTGTATTGCGGTGTCAAGGTAGGCTATGTGTCCCGGACATGGACGAGCTTCGGGGGAGAGTGATGGCAGAGGCTCATATTTCCAGGTATTCTGTGCACCCACATTCCACAAAAATGTATCATGATCTCAAGGAGATTTATTGGTGGAACGGTATGAAAAGGGGTGGCGAGCTTTGTATCTAAATGCCCGAACTGTCAGCAAGTGAAGGCCGGGTATCAACGGCCTGGTGGGTTAACTCAGCTTATGGAAATCAGCTCACTTCCTGCCACAACAGCTTTACACTCAGATATAAACTATGGGATGATTGTTGGGTTTGCTTAGGCCACAAAGGCTAGAAAGTTGAAGATTCGTGTGGAGAGAGAGAGTAGAAGCAGGGCTCGGTCAATGGGCCATTCGGGGAGATCACTCCGGGGAGAGGGTCATCAGCGCCATCCCAGTCATATGCCCAGTCCTCAGCGAGTGCACCACCATCTGTGCACAGTCATCAGCTGGGTAGTCATTCGAGACCAGGCTCAGACAGCAGGAGGTCTTGCTAGTCTAGTCGTCCTGGAGTGAGGTCCCAGCAGCAGGGGAGAACTGCATGCCCCAAGTTTGGGAAATTTCATACAGAGACCTGCTACCTCAATATCCCGATATGCTTCAGGTGCGGGGTGAGAGGTCACATTCAGCAGGACTGTCGTGCACCCAGTCAGGGTATGGGTAGGGGATCTGCTCAGTCGTCCAGCTCTCCCAGCCAACAACCTGCTAACCCTAAGCTTCCAAGCACCTTGTGTCACGCCCCAAATCGAGGGACATGACCGGCGCCCGACCGGGTTGCCCCAGTCAAGCGGACCTGGGTGCCTTTCATTCCCACGCGTTACCCCTGTGATGACTGTTTCTCATTAACCAAATAAATTACTAATCATAATTGATTTCACATTAAACAAATAAAATGATACGAGTGATTCATTAACAAGATTTCAACTTTTACAACGCCCGACATAACACCTTATATATATATAAGACTGGAGTCCCACAGTTTACATGTCTACAGAGCCTCTAGGATACAAAAGGGAAATACAATACTTGCCGGTAACAAGGCTCCGGCTATACCTTTCAAAACCAAAATGAAATCCAAACCGAAGTGGCAAGAACCACACAAGGCCCCGAGGAAGAAAGGGGCTCACCAAGACGGGCAGAGGAAGGAGAAGAATACTACTGCCGACGAGCTGAAGTGCCTGCTACTGATCCACCTACAATCATGACACGAATGTAGCGCCCCGGCAAAAGGGACGTCAGTACACTTAAATTGTACTGGTATGTATGGACAAACTTTGTCCCAAGTAAACTCAAGCCATTAAATTACGTCAACAATTAATTAAGCCAACCAACCATGTTTCCACATTTTCCTCATTTCAAATAATTCTCAACACAAAGCACTTCCTACGATCAACCAATTTAACAATTACCAATCAATCACATAAAGCACAAGTAGTCAAACAAAGGGGCAATCAGTGCCCCACAGGTTGCAAACTCTCCTGCTGTCTCCTTTCACAATTTCACATTATTGATTTATGTATCAATTTTCAATAGCGATTTCGATCGCTTTCCATCCTTATTGCCCCCGACCACCCTTATTACCTCGGCCACCCTTATCACCCCAACCCACACCTTATTTCACCACGTTGCGGCGCGCAACACGACCCCGCCTTACAGTTGAAAACACAACAATTTCAAACAGCAGATAAGGTACTACACACAATTTCAACAAGTTCAAATAAGCAACTTACACATTGGTTCATATTCTCAATTTCTTCTCAATTCAATATCACAACCATGTTACAATATTTCCACAATTCAAATGTTTCATCTCTTTCCAAAAGGAACCATATATGCCATAACAACAATTTTCCTCAGTTCTTTACCAATTTCAATTCCTTTGTCATCTTTCAATTCATATTTCAAACCATACCAAATGTAGTTCAACCATCAATTGTATACCCAACAATGATATCGAAAAATCACATAAAATCTCTCAAATTAACACATGCCAAACAATTTCACACATATGGGCGATTTTACAAGAATCAAAATTAGCCATACATACCTGGTGATGATTTTTCTTCCGTTAACTTTCTACTTTATGCTTACCCAAGATATCCTATTCTTGCCAACCTTGTTCTTGAAGACTCTTACTTCTACTCACTTCTTTTTACTAGAATTCAAGTTCAATAATCATGCATGAGTGTAAAAATTCTATTTTTAAAAGCTATTATATGCAAACCTCTCTTTACCCAATTAAAACTGAAAATCAAAGAAAATAGTTAGGGTTTTTACCTTGAAAATATTGGGGAAGTTGAATCCTTGCCCTAGAATCCCTTGGAATTAAGTAGTTGGAACAATCTTTGAAGATGAAGAACTTCTCTCTCTAAAAACCCTCTCTTCTCTCTCTAATTTTGGTGAGATAATATGATCAAATGAAGAAGAAAGGTGTTATATTAAAGAAGAGATCGGGTCAAAATATCACAAAAATCTGGGCCGGGGTCAAATATGCGGTCACTATGCGACCGCAGAATCAACATGCGGTCCGCATAATGACCGCAGAATGGCTCAAAAATTACGCAGGCTCTGGAACGATTTGCGGTCACTATGCGGACCGCATGTCGATTCTGCGGTCGCAAAAGTGCACCGCAGATTGACATGCGATCGCATATCGACCGCACATTGGACACAATTTTGGGCAACTCTCTCGAACGATTTGCGGTCACTATGCGGACCGCATATTGATTCTGCGGTCGCAAAAGTGCACCGCAGATTGACATTTTTCTGGAAAAATTTTATTCTACATTTTGAAACTTAAATCACTACCAAGGGTCCGAACCGCGGCGAGCAAGCTCGCCGCGAAGAATTCTACGCATTCCTAACACATCATTCGGACCATGACACCACATCTACTAGGTTTTATGCACAAAAATTTCACGGGGCCTTACATCCTCCCCCCTTAAGATCATTCGTCCTCGAATGAGGATTTTGAAATAAATGAGTTGGTTTTGAAAGACATGATATGCAACCATCAAAATTTTGACTAACTCTTATATTTTAGAAAAATTTCGCCAGAGTTTCCTTTGTATTATGAACATATCCACCTGTCAGAGGGCCCCCGAAACACATCACCAAACAACAATATACAACAACAACACTATTCACAACCGGTATACACCTTCTTACCTCAACGAATGCACATATTCTATCACATTGTTACAATTGCACATAAACTAGTCACTTCAATGAATTCTTACCTTATTTAACCATTTTAACACACCATGTACACTTAACAAACCATTACCAATCTACACTTACTATTAGTCGTTTATTAAACACGTAAATCTTTATAAGGCTTTCATTTATCAAGAACGGTTCAAGTGACCCAAGGTAACAACACATCTAACTCATTACAAATAAAGGAGACTTACTAATACTAAGAGAGAAACAACTTGACAAGATGACAGTTACTAGGAGTAGGAGGGTCACCTAATTTCTTCTAGGCTTGATCAAACAAATGGGGGTACTTTTCCTTCATCTCTTTTTTCGCTTCCCATGTGGCCTCCTCAACTTGTTGACTTCGCCACAATACTTTAACAGAGGCAACTTCCTTATTTCTCAACTTACGGACTTGCCTATCAAGAATGGCAACCGGAACTTCTTCATATGACAAATCTTCATTAACCTCTATAGCTTCGACTGGCATGATGGTGGATGGATCTCCAATCACTTTCTTCAACATGGACACATGGAATACCGGGTGCACTGATGACATCTCAGAAGGCAACTCTAGCCTATAAGCAACTTGACCAATCCTTTGAATGATCCGATATGGCCCGACATACCTAGGACTCAATTTCCCTTTCTTTCCGAATCGCATGACTCCCTTCATAGGAGATACCCTTAAGAACACCCAATCATCGACTTGAAACTCCAAATCCCTTCGACGAACGTCCGCATAGGACTTTTGACGACTCTGTGCTGTTTTCATTCTCTCCTGAATAACCTTGACCTTTTCCATAGCTTCGTACACCATATCTGGCCCTAGCAATTCCGCTTCACCTACTTCAAACCACCCGATTGGCGATCTACATCTTCTCCCGTACAATGCCTCAAACGGGGCCATTTGAATGCTAGCATGATAGCTGTTATTGTAAGCAAATTCTATCAGTGGCAAGTGTTCATCCCAATTACCTTTAAAATCTAAGACACAAGCCCGCAACATATCTTCAAGCGTCCGAATGGTCCGCTCGGCCTGTCCATCGGTCTGTGGATGGAAAGCTGTGCTGAGATTCACCTGAGTTCCCAAACCTTGCTGAAACTTCTTCCAAAAGTTAGCGGTGAACTGAGCCCCGCGATCCGAGATGATAGAAAGTGGAGTGCCATGAAGCCTTACTACCTCTTTGATGTACAATCTTGCATATTGCTCCGCAGTATCAGTAGACTTGACAGGCAGGAAGTGAGCTGATTTGGTGAGTCGATCTACTATCACCCATATTGAATCGAACTTACGCTGAGTGCGAGGTAACCCTACCACGAAATCCATATTGATCATCTCCCACTTCCACCTTGGTATTTCTATAAGCCGAGTTAATCCACCAGGCCGTTGATGCTCGGCCTTCACTTGTTGACAGTTCGGACATTTAGCTACAAAGCCTGCCACATCCCTTTTCATACCGTTCCACCAATAAATCTCCTTGAGATCGTGATACATTTTCGTTGAACCAGGGTGCACAGAATACCTGGAAGTATGAGCCTCTTCCATCACTCTTTCCCGAAGCTCGTCCACATCCGGAACACATAGCCTATCTTGACACCGCAATACACCATCTTCGCCGCTGAGTACAAATGCTGAGGTCTTGTCATTCATGACTGCTTCCTTCACCCGAACAAATGCTGGATCCATGAACTGTTTTTCCTTGATTTCCGCGACCAATGATGATTCTGCTCCATTATGCACCAAGATATCCCCCTCGTCTGACGCCGAGATACGAACCCCCAAACCGGCTAATTGGTAAACCTCTCGAGCCAGGGGTCTCTGATCCACACCCAAATGAGCCAAACTACCCATGGATTTTCGACTAAGAGCGTCGGCTACCACATTCGCCTTCCCTGGATGGTACAATATGTCCATATCATAGTCCTTGAGTAGTTCTAACCACCGCCGCTGTCTCAGATTCAGCTCTTTCTGCTTGAACAAATACTGGAGGCTCTTGTGGTCTGAGAACACATCTACATGAACCCCATAAAGATAGTGTCGCCATATTTTCAAGGCAAACACAACAGCTGCAAGTTCCAAATCATGCGTCGGATAATTCTTCTCATGGTTCTTGAGTTGTCCTGGAAGCATAAGCTATAACCTTTCCGTGCTGCATCAATACACATCCCAAACCGACTCTGGAGGCATCACAATAGACTACAAATCCCTCTGTGCCTTCTGGCAAGGCCAATACTGGTGCCGAGGTCAATCTTGACTTCGGTTCTTGGAAACTTTTCTCACATGCTTCGGACCACTGGAACTTAACTGCTTTCTGCGTCAATTTAGTCAATGGGGAGGCGAGGGTTGAGAATCCCTCTACAAACCTCCGATAGTACCCTGCCAGACCCAAAAAGCTGCGAATCTCTGTCGGGGTCGTGGGTCTAGGCCAATCTTTCACTGCCGCAATCTTCCGAGGATCCACCATAATTCCCTCACTGGAAATAACATGCCCTAGAAAAGCTACGGACTCCAACCAAAACTCACATTTTGAGAACTTGGCATACAATTGATGCTGAAGAAGGGTCTGCAATGCTGCCCCGAGGTGAACGGCATGATCTTCCCTGCTCCGAGAGTATATGAGAATATCGTCAATGAATACAATCACAAAGGAATCTAGGAATGGCTTGAAAACCCGATTCATAAGGTCCATGAAAGTTGCTGGGGCATTAGTTAGCCCAAAAGACATGACCAAAAACTCAAAGTGACCATAACGAGTTCTGAAGGCGGTTTTAGGAATATCCTGCTCCCTGATTTTCAACTGGTGGTACCCGGACCGTAAATCAATCTTTGAGAAGAACCTCGCTCCCTGCAATTGGTCAAACGGATCATCCACTCGAGGCAATGGATATTTATTCTTAATGGTGACTTTGTTAAGCTGCCGATAATCAATACATATTCGAAGTGACCCATCCTTCTTTCTGACAAAGAGAACCGGAGCACCCCATGGCGACACACTCGGTCGTATGAACCCTTTCTCTAATAAATCCCTCAACTCCTCCTTTAACTCCCTTAACTCTGCTGGCGCCATTCTGTAAGGTGGAATGGATATTGGCTGAGTATCCGGCAATACATCAATTCCGAAATCAATCTCCCTATCCGGCGGGATGCCTGGAAGCTCATCTGGAAACACTTCAGGAAATTCATTCACAATTGGCACGGACTCGAGGATAGGCACATCTGAGGTGGTGTCCGTTACCCGAACCAGGTGATAGATATACCCCTTCTTAATCATCTTCGAAGCCTTAAGGTAGGAAATAAATCTACCCCTTGGCACTACACCATTTCCTCTCCATTCAATGACTGGCTCGTTAGGGAACTCGAGCCTCATAACTCTCGTTCGACAATCAAGTTTGGCAAAGCACGAATAGAGCCAATCCATCCCCATAATTACATCAAAATCTACCATCCCAAGCTCAATAAGATCGGCTGTGGTATCACGACCACCCACCGTAACAACACAATTCCTATAGACTCGTAAGGCTGTAATAGAATCGCCAATAGGAGTCGACACAGAGAACGGCTCATGAAGCTGTTCGGGTTCTATCCCAAAGCTCGAAGCAATAAATGGAGTAACATAAGACAAGGAGGACCCTGGATCAATAAGGGCATAGCAATCAATAGTCTGAACAGACAGAATACCTGTAACAACATCTGGAGAAGCCTCGGCATTTTGGCGGCCACTCAATGCATAGAATCGGCTAGGTCCACCCCTACTCTGAGCTCCACCCCTAGCTGCACCACGCCCTGCTGCTGCTGGAGTACGCGCTGATGATGTAGCAGCTGAAGAACCGGATGACTGAGCAGATCCCCTACCTATACCCTGACGGGGTGCACGGCAGTCCCGCTGAATGTGACCTCTCACCCCGCACCCGAAGCACACTGGAAGGTCAAGGTAGCAAGTTTCTGTATGAAATCTCCCACACTTGGGGCATGTAGGTCTCCCCTGCTGCTGGGATCTCACCCCAGGATGACCAGACTGACGAGACCTCCTGCCGTCTGAACCAGGTCTCGAGTAACTGCCCTGCTGATGACTGTGCACGGATGGCGGTGCACTCGCGGAGGACTGAGCATATGACTGGGATGGCCCTGATGACCCCTTCCCTGGAAGTGATCTCCCCGAACGACCCATTGACCGGGCCCTGTTGCTACTTTCTCTTTCTGCACGAATCTTCAATTTCCTGGCCTCTGTGGCCCTGAGCAAATCCCACAATCCTCCCATAGTTCATGTCTGAGTGCAAAGCTGCTGTGGCGGCCTCATTCACTACCAAAGGGCTAAGGCCCCGAACAAACCGTCGAACCCGGGCATCCATGGTCGATACTAAATGAGGAGCGTACTTGGACAACCTTACGAACTCCATGTGATACTCCCAAACACTCATACTGCCCTGTTTGAGAACCTCGAACTCATGGCACGGGCTGCCATTAACTCAGCAGGTAAGAAGTGGTCCATAAATGCATCCACGAACTCATCCCATCTGGCCGAAGGGCTCCCTTCCTCACGGGAATCCTCCCACATTTCGAACCATGAACGTGCCGCTCCCTTCGCCTGTAAGAGGCCAACTCTACCCCATCTATATCTGTAGCCTTCATCACTCTAAGGGTCTTGTATATCTCATCAAGGAATTCCTGTGGGTCAGCCTCTGGATCGGTACCTGAAAATTCTGGAGGGGCCAATCGCAAGAATTGATGGACTCTGGAGCCAAAGGAATCTCCCTGTCCGCTAGAGGATGCAGGGGCATCATGGGATCTCTGGGCCTGGGCAGCCACTAACCGTGTTAACATATGGATGGCTCCCCTAAGTTCTTCATTAGAGATACCAGAGCCCGAAGCGGGAACTGTATCTGAGTCAGGAACACTGGCAGGAGGAATGGTGGCATCCTCCGCCGCAGCTGGAATAGGGACACTTGGGTTTTGAACAGATGGGCCAGGCAAATTCGGGACCTGGTGGGTCATTCTCTCCCACGGCATCGGGTACATGATTAACAGCTGCACTTGGGCCGGTATTGGCCCTAAGGCCGAGTCTAGCCTTCTTCTTAGGTGCCATATTCTGAAAATTTGGGAACAAGGCACGAATTAGACACAGATATCTCCACATTGCACTTTACCGCACGATATAGATTAACAAAGAAGTAGGTAGATTCCTAAATGTCCGTGTAGCCCCCTACTTATATGATGTGGTCGACAACACACCTATAAGAAGGGCACTACTAGACACGGCTCCAAGACATCCTAGGACACTTTAAAACCTTAAGCTCTGATACCAAGTTTGTCACGCCCCAAATCGAGGGACATGACCGGCGCTTGACCGGGTTGCCCTAGTCAAGCGGACCTGGGTGCCTTTCATTCCCACGTGTTACCCCTGTGATGACTGTTTCTCATTAACCAAATAAATTACTAATCATAATTGATTTCACATTAAACAAATAAAATGATACGAGTGATTCATTAACAAGATTTCAACTTTTACAACGCCCGACATAACACCTTATATATATATAAGACTGGAGTCCCACAGTTTACATGTCTACAGAGCCTCTAGGATACAAAAGGGAAATACAATACTTGCCGGTAACAAGGCTCCGGCTATACCTTTCAAAACCAAAATGAAATCCAAACCGAAGTGGCAAGAACCACACAAGGCCCCGAGGAAGAAAGGGGCTCACCAAGACGGGCAGTGGAAGGAGAAGAATACTACTGCCGACGAGCTGAAGTGCCTGCTACCGATCCACCTACAATCATGACACGAATGTAGCGCCCCCGGCAAAAGGGACGTCAGTACACTTAAATTGTACTGGTATGTATGGACAAACTTTGTCCCAAGTAAACTCAAGCCATTAAATTACGTCAACAATTAATTAAGCCAACCAACCATGTTTCCACATTTTCCTCATTTCAAATAATTCTCAACACAAAGCACTTCCTACGATCAACCAATTTAACAATTACCAATCAATCACATAAAGCACAAGTAGTCAAACAAAGGGGCAATCAGTGCCCCACAGGTTGCAAACTCTCCTGCTGTCTCCTTTCACAATTTCACATTATTGATTTATGTATCAATTTTCAATAGCGATTTCGATCGCTTTCCATCCTTATTGCCCCCGACCACCCTTATTACCTCGGCCACCCTTATCACCCCAACCCAAACCTTATTTCACCACGTCGCGGCGCGCGACACGACCCCGCCTTACGGTTGAAAACACAACAATTTCAAACAGCAGATAAGGTACTACACACAATTTCAACAAGTTCAAATAAGCAACTTACACATTGGTTCATATTCTCAATTTCTTCTCAATTCAATATCACAACCATGTTACAATATTTCCACAATTCAAATGTTTCATCTCTTTCCAAAAGGAACCATATATGCCATAACAACAATTTTCCTCAGTTCTTTACCAATTTCAATTCCTTTGTCATCTTTCAATTCATATTTCAAACCATACCAAATGTAGTTCAACCATCAATTGTATACCCAACAATGATATCGAAAAATCACATAAAATCTCTCAAATTAACACATGCCAAACAATTTCACACATATGGGCGATTTTACAAGAATCAAAATTAGCCATACATACCTGGTGATGATTTTTCTTCCGTTAACTTTCTACTTTATGCTTACCCAAGATATCCTATTCTTGCCAACCTTGTTCTTGAAGACTCTTACTTCTACTCACTTCTTTTTACTAGAATTCAAGTTCAATAATCATGCATGAGTGTAAAAATTCTATTTTTAAAAGCTATTATATGCAAACCTCTCTTTACCCAATTAAAACTGAAAATCAAAGAAAATAGTTAGGGTTTTTACCTTGAAAATATTGGGGAAGTTGAATCCTTGCCCTAGAATCCCTTGGAATTAAGTAGTTGGAACAATCTTTGAAGATGAAGAACTTCTCTCTCTAAAAACCCTCTCTTCTCTCTCTAATTTTGGTGAGATAAT
This sequence comes from Nicotiana noctiflora, assembly GCA_032618575.1. Classification (NCBI taxonomy): domain Eukaryota; kingdom Viridiplantae; phylum Streptophyta; class Magnoliopsida; order Solanales; family Solanaceae; genus Nicotiana; species Nicotiana noctiflora. Next base: position 406,535 of record JASVEL010007319.1, read on the forward strand.
ATGATCAAATGAAGAAGAAAGGTGTTATATTAAAGAAGAGATCGGGTCAAAATATCACAAAAATCTGGGCCGGGGTCAAATATGCGGTCACTATGCGACCGCAGAATCAACATGCGGTCCGCATAATGACCGCAGAATGGCTCAAAAATTACGCAGGCTCTGGAACGATTTGCGGTCACTATGCGGACCGCATGTTGATTCTGCGGTCGCAAAAGTGCACCGCAGATTGACATGCGATCGCATATCGACCGCACATTGGACACAATTTTGGGCAACTCTCCGGAACGATTTGCGGTCACTATGCGGACCGCATATTGATTCTGCGGTCGCAAAAGTGCACCGCAGATTGACATTTTTCTGGAAAAATTTTATTCTACATTTTGAAACTTAAATCACTACCAAGGGTCCGAACCGCGGCGAGCAAGCTCGCCGCGAAGAATTCTACGCATTCCTAACACATCATTCGGACCATGACACCACATCTACTAGGTTTTATGCACAAAAATTTCACGGGGCCTTACAGCAGCTATGGGTGGAGCTTATGGTAGGGGTGGACCTAGCCGATTCTATGCGTTGAGTGGTCGTCATAGTGTTGAGGCTTCTCTAGATGTTGTTACAGGTATCTTGTCTGTTCAGACGATTGATTGCTATGCTCTTATTGATCCGAGGTCCTCCTTGTCTTATGTCACCTCGTTCATTACTTCGAGTTTTAGGTTAGAACCCGAACAGCTTCATGAGCCGTTCTTTGTATCGACTCCGGTTGGTGATTCTATTACAGCCTCATGAGTCTATTGGAATTGTATTATTACGGTGAGTGGTAGTGTTACCATAGCCAATCTTATTGAGCTTTGGATGGTAGATTTTGATGTAATTATGGGGATGGATTGGATTTATTTGTGCTTTGCCAAGCTTGACTATCGGACGAGAGTCATGATGCTCGAGTTCCCTAACGAGCCAGTTATTGAATGGAGAAGAAATGGTGTGGTGCCAATGGGTAGGTTTATTTCCTACCTCAAGGCTTCGAAGATGATTAAGAATGGGTGTATCTATCATTTGGTCCAGGTAACGGACACCACCTCAGATGTGTCTGCCCTCGAGTCTATGCCAATTGTGAATGAATTTCCCGAGGTATTTCCGGATAAGCTTCTAGGGATCCTGCCAGATAGGAAGATCGATTTCGGGATTGATGTACTGCCAGATACTCAGCTAATATCCATTCCACCATATAGAATAGTGTCAGCAGAGTTAAGGGAATTAAAAGAGCAGCTGAGGGATTTATTAGAGAAGGGGTTCATACGACCGAGTGTGTCACTATGGGGTGCTCCGGTTCTATTTGTCAGAAAGAAAGATGGGTCACTTCAAAGCATTGATTATCGGTAGCTCAACAAAGTCACCATCAAGAACAAATACCCTATGCCTCGGGTGGATGATTTGTTTGACCAATTGCAAGGAGCAAAGTTTTTCTCAAAAATTGATATATGTTCCGGGTACCACCAGTAGAAGATCAGAGAGCAGGAGATTATTAAGACCGCCTTTAGAACTCGTTATGGTCACTTTGAGTTTTTGGTCATGTCGTTTTGGCTAACCAATGCCACGGCAGCCTTCATGGACCTTATGAATCGGGTTTTCAAGCCATACCTAGATTCCTTTGTGATTGTATTCATTACTCTCGAAGCAGGGAGGATCATGCCATTCACCTCAGAGCGGTATTGCAGACCCTTCATCAACACCAATTATACGCCAGGTTCTCAAAATGTGAGTTCTGATTGGAGTCTGTAGCCTTTCTGGGACATGTTATTTCCAGTGAAGGGATTCAGGTGGATCCTCAGAAGATTGCAGCAATGAAAGATTGGCCTAGACCGACAACCCCGATAGAGATTCGTAGCATTTTGGGTCTATCAGGGTACTATCGGAGGTTTGTGGAGGGATTCTCAACCCTCGCCTCCCCATTGACTAAATTGACGCAAAAGGCAGTTAAGTTCCAGTAGTCTGATGCATGTGAGAAACGTTTCCATGAATTGAAGTCAAGGTTGACCTCGGCACCAGTATTGGCCTTGCCAAGAGGCACAGAGGGATTTATGGTTTATTGTGATGCCTTCAGGGTCGGTTTGGGGTGTGTATTGATGCAGCGTGAAAAGGTCATAGCTTATGCTTCCAGGCAACTCAAGAATCATGAGAAGAATTATCCGACGAATGATTTGAAGGTTGCAGCAGTAGTGTTCGCTTTGAAAATATGGCGGCACTATCTTTAAGGAGTTCACGTAGATGTGTTTTCAGACCACAAGAGCCTCCAGTATTTGTTCAAATAGAAACAGATGAATCTGAGGCAGCGGTGGTGGTAAGAATTGCTTAAAAAATGATATGAACATATTGTACCATCCAGGGAAGGCAAATGTGGTGGCCGACGCTCTTAGCCGAAAATCCATGGGTAGTTTGGCTCATTTGGGTATGGATCAAAGACCCCTGGCTCGGGAGGTCTACCAATTGGCCAGTTTGGGGGTTCGCATCTCGGCGTCAGACGAGGGGAATGTTATGGTGCATAATGGAGCAGAATCATCATTGGTTGCGAAATCAAGGAAAAACAGTTTATGGATCCAGCATTGGTTCGGGTGAAGGAAGCAGTTATGAATAACAAGACCTCGACATTTATACTATGTAGCGAGGATGGTGTATTGTGTTGTCAAGGTAGGCTATGTGTCCCAGACGTGGATGAGCTTCGGGGGAGAGTGATGGCAGAGGCTCATATTTCTAGGTATTCTGTGCACCCAGGTTCCACGAAAATGTATCATGATCTCAAGGATATTTATTGGTGGAACGGTATGAAAAGGGATGTGGCGAGCTTTGTATCTAAATGCCCGAACTATCAGCAAGTGAAGGCCGAGCATCAACGCCCTGGTGGGTTAACTCAGCTTATAGAAATACTAAGGTGGAAATGAGAGATGATCAATATGGATTTCGTGGTGAGGTTACCTCGCACTCAGCGTAAGTTCGACTCAATATGGGTGATAGTAGATCGATTTACCAAATCAGCTCACTTCCTTCCACTCAAGTCCGCTGATACTGCGGAGCAATATGCTAAGTTGTACATCAAGAAGATTGTAAGGCTTTATGGCACTCCACTTTCTATTATCTCGAATCGCGGGGTTCAGTTTACAACTAGTTTTGGAAGAAGTTTCAGCAAGGGTTGGGAACTCCGGTGAATCTCAGCACAACTTTCCATCCGCAGACGACGATCAGGCCGAGCGAACTATTTAGACGCTTGAAGATATATTGCGGGCTTGTGTTTTAGATTTCAAAAGTAATTGGGATGAACACTTACCATTGATAGAATTTGCTTATAATAACAACTTTCATGCTAGGATTCAGATGTCCCCATTTGAGGCATTGTACCGGAGGAGGTGTAGGTCACCAATTGGATGGTTTGAGGTAGGTGAAGCGGGATTTCTAGGGCCAGATCTGGTGTACCAAGCTATGGAAAAAGTAATGGTCATTCAGGAGAGGATGAAAACTGCACAGAGTCGCCAAAAATCATATGCAGACGTTCGCCGAAGAGATTTGGAGTTTCAAGTTGATGATTGGGTGTTCTTGAGGGTATCTCCTATGAAGGGAGTCATGTGATTCGAAAAGAAAGGGTAATTGAGTCCTAGGTATGTCGGGCCATATCGGATCGTTCAAAGGATTGGCCAAGTTGCTTATAGGCTGGAGTTACCTCCTGAGATGTCATAAGTGCACCCGATGTTCCATGTGTCCAGGTTGAAGAAAGTGATTGGAGATCCATCCACCATCATGCTGGCCGAGGCTATTAAGGTTAATGAAGATTTGTCATATGAAGAAGTTCTGGTTGCCATCCTTGATAGGCAAGTTCGTAAGTTGAGAAATAAGGAAGTCGCCTCTGTCAATGTATTGTGGCGAAGTCAACAAGTTGAGGAGGCCACATGAGAAGCAAAAAAAGAGATGAAGGAAAAGTGCCCCCATTTGCTTGATCAAGCTTAGAAGAAATTAGGCGACCATCTACTTTTAATGACTATCGTCTTGTCCAAATTGTTTCCTTCTTAGTGTTAGTAAAGTTTCTTTCATTTTCGCAAAAAGTTATATGTGTTGTTACCTTGGGTCACTTGAACCTTCCTTGATAAATGAAAGCCTTATAAAGACTCATGTGTTAAATAAACAACTAATAGCAAGTGTAAATCGATAATTGTTTGTTTATGGGTATATGATGTATTGAGATGGTTATAAGGCAAGGGCTCATTCAAGTAGCTAGTTTATGTGCAAATGTAACAATCTGATAGAATATGAGCAATCCTTGAGGTAAGAAAGTGTGTACAAGCTGTGAAAAATGTTGTGAATAGATGTTGTTGTTTGATAATGTGTTTCGGGGGCTCTCTGACAGGTGGATATGCCCAAAATACAAAGGAAACTCTAGCAAAAGTTTTCTAAAATATAGGAGTTAGTGAATATTTTGACAATTTTCATATCATGTCTTTCAGAACCAACTGATTTTCAAAATCCTCATTTGAGGACGAATCATTTTAAGGGGGGAGGATGTAAGGCCCCGTAAAAATTTTATGCTTGAAACCTAGTAGCCGCGGTGTCATGGTCCGAATAAGGTGTTAAGAATGCGTAGAATTCTTCGCGGCTAGCTTGCTCGTCACGGTTCGGACCCTTTGTAGTGATTTAAGTTTCAAAAATTAAAAGTATAAATGTTTCCAGAAAATGTTGATTTTGCAGTCAGGAATGCGATCGCAGATATTCTATGCGGACTACATTCCTACTGCAAAGTTTAACAGAATTTTTTCCAAAATTGTGTTGAAAATGCGGTCCAATATGCAATTGCGGGATGGAAATACGAACCGTAGATCCATCGTATAATTTCTTAAGAATTTTGAGTGTAAATATGCGGTGCAATCTGCTACCGCAGAACACGAACGCGGACCACATTCTGGTCGCATATCGTAACAGAACATGTGCGTTTTTAGGGAAATTATGCGGTCCATTATGCGGACCGCATGTTGATTCTGCGATCACAGATCCGGCTGCAAAATTGACTCAGCCCAGATTTTTTATAAATTTTGACCTGACCCCTTATTTAATAAAACACCTCCAACCTTCATTTTTCTCATATTTTATTAGCAAAACTAGAGAGAGAAAAGAGGGGTTCTAGAGAGGGAAATCCAACTATCTTCAAATATTGTTCCAATCGTTTGGTCCGGAAGATCCTAGGGAAAAAGTCATCTTCCCCAAATCTCTGAGAGGTAAAACCCTAGTCATTTTCCTCTAATTTTTCAGTTTTCGAAGGTAAAGAAAGAATTGCATACAATATCTTTTGGAAATAGAATGTGATACTCATGCATGTTATTTGAACTTGAATTTTAGTAAAAGGAAGTGGGTAGGAGTAAGGGTTTGCAAAAACGGAAATTGGCAACTTAGGATAACTTGGGTGAGCTTAAGTAAGAGATTGAAGGAAGTAAATTCGACTCCAGGTATGTATGGCTAACTTTGATTCTTGTGAAATCGCCCTTTTGTGTGCAATTCGTTTGGAATGTGATAATTTGAGAAATTGTATGTAATTCTTTGTTTTTGTTGTTGGGTAACAAATTGATGTTGAACTATGTTTGGTGTGGTATGTAATATGAATCGAAAGATAAAAAACAATTGAATTTTGTAAAGAATTGAGATTAATTGTTGTGATGGCATACCTGGTTTCTTGTGGGAAAGAAATGAAACACTTGAATTGTGATAAATTGTCGAACATAATGGTATGGGTACCCTCGAATATGAAAACATTGTAACTTGGTTGTGATACCGATTTGAAAAGTATTTAAAAGCATGAACCAATTTGTAAATTGGTTATTTGCACTTGATGTGATCTTGTGTAGTGCCTTGTTTGCTGTTTGTGATTGTTGTGATTGAAACTGTACGGTGGGATCGGGTTGCGCGCTGCAACACGAAGTAATAAGGTGTGGGTTGGGGTGATAAGGGCGGTCGAGGTAATAAGGGTGGCCGAGGTAATAAGGGTGGAAAGCAATCAAATCGCCATTGAAATTGAAATGAAATCATTGATATGAACGTGTGAAAGGAGACAGCAGGAGAGATTGCAACCTGTGGGGCACTAATTGCCCCTTTGTTTGAATTGATTTTGTTTTCCATGGTTGTTTGGTTGTTGCCTTCTTTGTTGATCTATAATTGTGCCTTGGGCTGAGAACTACTTGAAACGAAATAAATGTGGGAACATGATTGGCTGGCTTATCATTTCTTGGTGTAATCATTTGTTGTCTTATCATCATGATTTACTTGTTCAGTTGCTTGAGTTTACTTGGGACAAAGCTTGTCCATACATACCAGTACAATTCCAGTGTACTGACGTCCCTTTTGCCGGGGACGCTACATTCGTGTTATGATTGTAGATGGATCCGTAGTAGGTACTTCAGCTCATCAGCAGTAGCATCCTTCATCTTCCACTGCTCATTTTGGTGAGCCCCTTTCCTTTCGGGGCCCTGCGTGGCTCATGCCACTTCTATTATGAACGTTATTTTGATTTTGTAAAGTATAGCCGGAGCCTTGTTACCGGCAAGTATTGTACCATCCTTTGCAACCTAGAGGCTCCGTAGACAGTAAACTGTGGGACTATTATATATATATATATATATATATATATATATATATATATATATATATATATATATATATATATATATATATATATATATATATATATATATATATATATATATATATATATATATATATATATATATATATATATATGTCGGGCGTTGTAAATTGTAAGCTTGTTAACAATGTTAATAGTGTGGTTATGTTTGAAAAATGTGAATTCAGTTACAATTGGTAAGATCTTTGGCTTATAAGTATTAAACAACACAGGGTTAACGCACGGGTTAGGAAAGGCACCCAGGTCCGCTTGACTGGGGCTACCCGGTTAGGCGCCGGTCATGTCCCTCGAATTGGGGCATGACAATTTTGTGCATGCAAAAGGTTGTACTAATGCCCTTTATGTTGGACATCATCCACCCAATTGCTCGCATGTGCTCACGTAGCACTCTGAATAGCTTTTCTTCCTGCAATTTAGACAAGTCAGACGAAACAATAACAGGTAAAGTGTTACAGCCTCCCAAATAAGCATATTGCAGGTGAGATAGGAGAGGTTTAAGCTCCAATTTCGGGGCTTCCTTAATTGACGACTTTGAAGGAGGTCCCTGTGGCCTGTACAAAAGTTCAAAGGGGTGTGTCCCCTACATGTATGCACAAGATGTATCAAGAATGTGCATCATCTGCTTGACCTCCTCATCATTCCCCGGGCTATCAAACAACATAAGTGTTTTCTCTAGAGAATCGTCTAGATGCATACTTGGATCACTAATTTGCTCATCAGCCTCAATAACTGATATCATGTATAGCTCCTCACAGTAACGAGGGAGTTGGATTGCTTTGTAGACATTAAAAAATACTTCCTCATCATCTACCCTCAAGATCATCTTTCCCTCTCTTACTTTTATAATTGCATCACTAGTAGCCAAGAGAGGTCTCCCTAATATGATTAGGACCAGTTCATCGGCCTTATAATCGAGGATAATGAAATCACCAGGGAAGATGAATTTCCCAATTTGGAGTGACACATATTCAATCACCCCCTCATGGTGTGCTATTGACCTGTCAGCCAGCTGCAACATCACAGTAGTTGGCCTTGGAGCTCCAAGACCCAATTGCCTAAACAACGATAGGGGCATCAAATTTATAATTGCCCCTAAATCACAAAGATCATGACCCGCATCAATATTACCAATGCGCACAGGAATCATGAAGCTGTCAAGATCCTTAAGCCTTTGAGGGAGCTAATTTTGGACCCTAGAAGTGCACTTCTCAGTAAGTGCAACTGTCTCAAATTTTGTTAATCTTCTCTTGTAAGCCACTATATCTTTTATGCACTTAGGATACTTTGGAATTTCACGAAGTACATCAACAAGTGGGATATTCAATTGAACATGGATCAACATGGAGAGAAATTTGTTAAACATGCGATCACCATTATTTTTCTGCAATCTCTCGGGAAAAAGTGGGGTGGCCTTGGGGCCTCCACTGGCTCTGGAATTTCAGCAGTCTTCTTTGGCTCATTTGTCACTTTAGGGATCAACTACCCTTCAGGCACGAGCTTATCTTCCCTTTTCTTTGGCACTTCTTCAAGTTCCCTCTCGTTTCTAAGTGTAACAGCATTTACTTGCAGATTCTTTTCTGTATCACTTGGGAGAGATCCTATAGGTTTAGTTTTTTGATTCGTTGCTAACTGCACCATCTACATATCAAGGTTTCTAAAGTTGGTCCTGAGCTGCTGATTATCAATAACAACTTCTTTAGTAAATCATTTGTGCTCACTTCCATTTGTTAGGGTACTCTATAAGGCTAATTAAAACCCCTTTGGGGTCTATACTGATTCTGATTCTGCTTATTTCCACCCATGAGAAGTTGGGATGATTCCTCCAATTTAGATTGTAGGAATTCTCGTATTGTGCATGCTGGTTTGGTAGGCCTCTATTTTGCTGCCGCACATAATAGATGGATTCTGGATTCGTGGGGCACATATCACTCGTATGACTATCACCACACACTTCGCAGAATATAGTCATCTATTGTACCAATTTCATTGGCTATGGCTGCTGCATTGTCATCCTTGTTATCTGATTGGATAGCCTTGAAATTTCAACTATCATTGTTGACACCTCATCGAGCTCAAGTAACCAGTTGATTTTTGCTTAGCTGCCTTTCGTTATTCGCCATTACCTTGCCAGTTATTATCATTAGCAGTGAAGGTATTTAATAATAGTTTGATTTCACTGTATAGTTTGGCTATACCCCCAAAAGCTGAATCAAGATTCATCTTTGAAGCATCATCTAGCCTATCTACAAAAGTGTGACCCAATACCTCTTCTGTCTGGGAATGATGAGGACGGTCTCTGAGCAACTTCTTGTACCTTTCCAATGCTTTTCGAATGTCTCGCCAGCTCGTTGTTCGAACCTAAGAATTTGACTCCTCGACATCTTTTTCTTCTTGGTAGGGAAAAACTTGATTAAGAACTTCCTTGCAGATCATCCCACGTGCGGATTGAATTAGTTGGTTCCTTATTCAACCACTCCTTAGCTTCCCCGAGCAGAGAAAATGGAAAAACTGTTAGCCTGACATAGTCCTTGGAAATATTCAAATAGTTGTAAGTATCCGTAGTTTCTATAAATTTTTGAATATGCCTTTCTGGGTCTTCATGAGGTAGACCCACAAATTTCCCTATGGACTCGATCAGCTGCACCATGTATAATATCGTTCAAAGCGTCCAGTGATATCAGGTTTCACGATAGCCTGAGTCATATTAGCCAGACTGGGCCTTGCAGCTTTAATCACCATGCATTCCTTATTACCTTCCATCTCAATTGACTGTGGTTGAACAACAATGTCCTACTCTCTTTCCATTCTGGTTCTCGCGTCCACCTCTCTCCTCAATCTATAAAGTGTTTGTTCAATTTTTGGATCGAGAGGAAGGAGATTGTTTGTTCTTCTTGCTTCTTCGCATTCAATAGAAAATATGGTATTAGCACAACAAAAGTGAACTGAAAGTTAAAACTTGAATAAATAAATAATAAAAGCTCAAGTTAGTCAAGTAGGTAATTTCTAAGTTCCCAGCAACGGCGCCAAAAACTTGTTGCGACCAAACACACTGACGCAAGTGCACGTGATCGTCAAGTAATAGAGTAATGAGTAGAGTATCGTTGCCTCAAAGACTTGTGATCAACTATTAACTGATTCAGGCCCAATTACTTTACTTATTCAAGAGATGTGTCACAAAATAAAGTTGTACTTATTTTACTACCTAAATTATCAAGAAATAATCTAACAAAAGCAATTAACCAAACGAATAGCAGTTTCGAATAACACATAGTAGGAGAAGATATTCCAGGGTCACAGGCTAGTTAACAATCTTGTTGTGTCCTTAGCTTAAGATGACTAATTGATTGAAAAGGTTTATATTACTCATAAAAATATGTCGACTTCTTACTCGCCTGCTCAAATTAACTCAATGTCTATATTTCTATCGAATTAAGATTAACAAGAACGCCTATACAATTCCTGTATTTTAACCAAGCAAGGCAAGTGGGTATATGTCTATCCCAATTGCAAATCCATTCCTCGAGGCCCGGATTCAAGAACTTGCTCTATTTAATTCTATATGCAACCTAGAGCTCCCACTTTCGAGTTCAACTCTAGATTCGTAGATGGTGTTCCAATGTTAGCTACTCAGCAAAACAATTAAAAACAAATTTAAATAAACAACCCAAGATGATAAACCAACTTTGTCAAATTAAACCTCAAACAACAACATTCATGTTTTACCCATGACCCTAGAACAATGGGTTTTAGCCACTCATACTATTGTTCATCACCATTAGATTCAATTTCATCATAATTAGCAAAAATAAATAGAAGAAAAGAAACTTGATGATTGTGAGCACGTGATTTTTGCCCTGTACGAGAATTACTCCCAAAATGTCAAAAATAAAAGAGTTTTTGCGTTTGTTTGCAATATTTGTGGATTACATGTTCTTTTCTTATTGTTTGCATTTGTGTGCCCATATCTATTTGTTTAAATTAATTAAAAAAATATATATACCAAATATGTTGCATTTATATTTGTAGGATTAGTTCCGTACTTAGAAATAGTTAAGTTTATTTTTACGAAAATGAAAAATCATAAAAATGTATTTTTCGCATTTCTTGTCATTTTAATGTACAATTGTAGGATTTGGTATTTAATTATGCTAATTGTTAGTAAAAAATTAATTATATGTGTTACAAGTTAAGCTGATTATATATATATATATATATATATATATATATATATATAATACAATATAGAGTCTAGTTAAGAGATAAGGAAATCAGATTTGGGCCAAAACCTAGTCCAAAACCAGGCCCAATCGAGTTATCCCTGGTCCAGTCCAATTCATCCTCAATCGTGGCCGTTCATTTCGAATTGATCCGATGGCCATGATCTCCCTTATCACCCGTTCATGAGGCATTGATCTGGGCCGTTTGATTCAGTTGATCCAACGGCCAACACTTCACCCTCACAACCCGAGTTCGCCCGGCCCAATCCACCCACAGACCATACCCGACTCCAATGATGCCCAAACGGCATCGTTTGGATAAGTGAAATAATCCAGGCCGTTGATCGCATCAGATCAAACGGCCAGGATTCGTTTCCCATGCGATTATATAGTCTCAAAGGTTCACCCAGCCCCCCTAATCCGGACCCCCCTTACCTTGATTGTCTCTCTTAGAGATGAACTAAGCCTTCGCCGTCCACCACCGTGTTCCGCCTGCCGAAAATCGCCTCACGGCGGTTCCGGTTGGTTAAACCACCCCAAATTAACACCGTAGAATCTCCCAAGCCTCCTCTACACGGATCTGGCAGTGGTTAGTTTCGAATGTTGCTCGAATGTTTCGAATATCAATTTGAAGTTCGCCGGAACTTGAACGTTCATCCCAAACCACCTCAAATTCACGCCAATCACTCCTCACACCTCCCTCACACCCCTACTAACCCCGGCTTAGCTCGAATCTTACCAGAAATGTTAAAGCCCTAAAGTCGAGCCTCAAGAACCCTAGAACCCAAAAATTAGGGATTTCGTCGAGTCAACGGTATTTGAAGGCAATAGACCTTAATTGGAGTGTTTTTCGTTTGAAGAACACTTCAATTAAAGTCCGTTTACTTCAAAAGAGTGCAAACTCGAAGCCTTTGGAGACGAGTCCGTCCAATTTTGATCCCTCTTCTTGAGGTATCCCATTTCTCATTCTCTTCCTTCTGTTTTGTTGTTGTGTTCATTATATTAATTTAGTTGTTCGTTTGTATCTGTTTTGTGTTTGATTTTAATCTTTTCTGCTTCAACCCCGTAAGACCGTTATTTGGTCATTCTTGTTTTTTTTATATGTCGGAGTAGATTACGATATAGAAACACGAATTGGTTGTAAACGATACTGTCAAGTAGTTAAATTCTGCATTTTTCATGTTTCGTTTGCCTGAGCATTTCGAATCACTAAGTCAATGATTGATTGTTGTTCCTTATGTGAGTTATACGAATGTTGTCATTTAGTCTCGTAGGTCTGTTTATTGGAGTTTTATGGCAGAAATTGACACTGTAAATCACATTGTGAATCACTGTTGGATCAAGATTTTTCTTCTTTTGAACTGTTGTTTTAATTAAGTGGTGAATTGGATATAGTTGTTGTTAGTTAAGAACCGAAGGGTGTAACTGATGGAGTGTAGTGCACATTAGGACTGCTGGTGGAACCTGCTGTACAGCAGAGTTTCCCACCAATGTCCCATGATTATTAATTTAAAAAAAGGCCCCATGCTTAGACATATTGTAGTGACAAAACCAGTGTCAGGGAGGCCAGGGAATATCATGGGCTAGGCAGAGATATGGATGGGAAGGGGTTTAGTTTAAGGCTGGTGGTATCAATCAGGAGTTAAGGTGATAACAATAAGTATAGAGTTTTTCTGGACAGCAGGGCGAGAAAAAGGAAAAGGATTTTGAAAAAGAGAGCATTCTGGCAGAGAGAGGGATTGGCAGAATAACACCATAAGATCTAGAAAAAAGAAAGATTTGAAGTTAAGGATTGTTAAGGACTGTGACACTGTCTCAATTTATGGTAAACAGTTCGAGCTTCTCTTTGTTCCCATTTCACATTTGAAGTTACAACTGAAGGGTCTATTCATTCATTTGGCTTGGTCTTGGCTGTTCAGACTTTCTGGACACCGTTGTTGGTCTATTTTTAAGTTCTTTGGGGATTGATTTCTCTCCGGAATACTCAGTTTGTTCCCTGAGTTGTATGCTGCTTGTTTCATAAGAGTTCTAGTTTGTTATTGGTTGCTTATTACTGGGGTTTTGCTATTGCCGTCTATTGGTTTTGTTGATAACTGATTGGTTGCTGGGATACTACGATTTGCTGAATTGTTGTGTTGTTGTTTAGCCTGAGCTGTTACTGATTTTTGTTCTGCAATCTGTTGTTGTAAATCCAGGTATATTTTGAACACTCTGGATATAGCTTTGAATTGAAGTATGATGGGAGTCCGAATCAAGTCTGTTGATGTTATGAGATCATCTGAAAACTGTTAATTGAATCCATGGCTATCATCTTCACTGAAATCATCCGTTAGAGACATATTATGTGAATTGTTAGCTTTAGGATTTTGGCCAAAGTTGGAATGTTATCTAAGAAATATGACTATAATTGCATTCCTCTAAATTTGTACAAATCAACAGTGTGAATGGTGTATAATTGCTTATGATTCGGTGAGGTAGTAACTAGCAATTGATGTAGCTTGATCTGTAGTCCTTTTGCTATATAGATAGATGTGATACAACTGCAGAAAGTAATCCAAATATGTTCAAGTTTAGTGTATTACTGGTATCACAATTCATCAGCATGCTTGAACAACAAGTTCGTGTCTTCAAATTATAACGATTGATTAGGATTCTTCACATTATCTCAAAAAATTCTCTTTTAGAACATCTTAGCTATTATAGATTGACCTTTAAAAATAAATAAGGCGAGCCCCGCTAAATAAAGTATAAATCATGATGCCCTCGTAAAGGTATATATTCAAATGATTAGAATTTTGGGACGAGCCGTTTAGCTAATTTCATAGCCCTTCGCAAAGTAGTAATATGTTAGTTACTTTAGGTGTGGGTTTAATCCTTTTTTACTTTCTTAAAAATGGGTGTGCATTTCATGCAACCCGAATCCAAATTCAGCAACATTGAATAAGAATGTGTCGAGGATCCGGGTGCATTTCATGTGACGTGATCCGAAAACATGTTCTTAAACAACGTTCATTTTCTTAAGTAGTAAGACAAAAGCGGTAAATAACATTATAATTGCGCTGTGGGATAATATGTTTTAAAATCAAGTACTTTAGCCAAATACGACAGTTGAGCGACCGTGCTAGAACCACGGGACTCGGGAATGCCTAACACCTTCTCCCGGGTTAATAGAACTCCTTATCCGGATTTCTGATTCGCGGACCATTAAATAGAGTCAAGCTTTTTCCTCAATTCAGGATTCAAACCGGTGACTTGGGACACCATAAATCTCTCAAGTGGCGACTCCGAATCTCTTAATAAATGAATCCCGTTTCGATTGTCCTTCAATTGGAAAAACTCCTTTGCACCCTCGCGGGTAGCGGAAAAAGGAGGTGTGACAGCTCTGGCGACTCCACTGGGGATTGAAACCCAGAACCAATGGTTCAGGGTTTAAGAATTCAAGCTTTGAATAATTGTTATATTTGGCTTATTATTATTATCTGATTTTATTATATGTTTGTATTTAATGTGTTAAATGTTGCTTTTTACCGCTTTGATATTTTGTGAATTGTACATATAAATTGTGCCGAAACCAATCTCCTCTCCGAGTCTTCTAAATCATGAAGAAGGGTGCACTTCGTGTGACTTCTTTTCTGTATAGTGTCTAATTCCCACTTTAGAACGAGGTTTGGATAAGTTGCAAAACCGGTGAAGCTTCTGTATTCCCGGGTTGCTGCCTCCTCCTCGGCTCGAGCTGTCCGCTCGGGTAAGCCAAGTCTAGAACAATAAACCCAGGTTTTTGAACCTAGAATAACAAAGCTTCATGCCGGATCCCTAGTAGGAACGTTTATTTACATCATGTTGCATTTGACTTAGGGGACTCAACACAGGGGTTGGGTCCGTCTAGGACGAGCAACCTGAAGTAAAAAGACCATCCTGCTGCATCCTATTTGTTTTACGCATTTATTTGCTTCAAACATTTATGCTGACCGGCTTAAATATAGGGAAAATTTGAAAAAAAAAAAAAAGAAAGAAAGAAAGAAAGAAAAATAGTGTGTCTTATTCTTGAAATAGATAAAAAATTTTACATCGTGTTTTCTTAGTAAAATGGATAAATAAATAAAAAAAAAACAAAAAGAAAATAGTTCTCATTCACACATTGTAGTTTGTTTTATTAAAACCGAACTACGTGGGTTTGATTCTCATTGGATGTGAGATACGTAGGCAACCTTTATCAGGTCCAACTTCACCTTTTGCAAAAATATCAAAAATAACTTTTTCGTACTAAATAAGTCGGTGATGCTGTTTTCAAAAATAGCCGAATGTTCCCGAAAGGGATGCCGGAAGGCTGATTTCGTATAAACGGCCACCTTTGGGTCAATTTTTTGATTTCGATCAATTTACACCCACAGCCTTAAAATCTTCGTCCCCGAGACGTTGAAAGGCCGTGATTGAAAACTGAGTTTTTATTTAGCGAAACAAAGTTGTTTTTCTTTATTTAAATCACCTTAATAAATGTACAGGATGAGCACGAATCAGAATAAATCATTTTCAGTCTTTAGCGAGGTCCCTCAGCAGCTCCACATATGGTGGAACGATTTGGAAGACAGTAGCAAAAAGATAGTGGGGAGAATTTTGGGAGGTTTTGTTAATCTGCTGAATATCAAGCCAAGGAAAGACATCATCGAGGCACTGATATCATTCTGCGATCCGACCCGCAATGTGTTCCGCTTTGTCGACTTTGAATTGACACCTACGCTAGAGGAGATTGCAGGCTATGCAGGATTAAATGGGAAATTAAGAGGGCAATACCTGCTTTCACCAAGACCGGTATCTCCGCATGGATTTCTGGATTTGCTAAGCATTAGTTGGAAGGTGAAAAATGATGATTTATTAGGAGGATGTTGCGATCTCCAATTCTTATACCAACGGTACGGCACTCCTCGGGGTTTTGAAGAGTCAAACCTTGGACTAACTCACGCAGGGAATAGGACCAAGTGGGAGGCCAGACGAATTCTGGCATTCATAACGACATTCTTGGGGATTGTGATTTGTCCACGCGAAGATAAGAAAATAGAGATAAGTCTTGTAGGAATAGCCGATGTTGCAATCAAAAAGGCTACCAACACGGTAGTCCCTTTGGTTTTGTCCGAAATCTATCGAGCCTTGACTGTATGCCGAGAAGGGGGCAATTTCTTTCAAGGATGCAATCTGTTACTCCAATTGTGGATGCAAGAACACCTCCATCATCGGACACAATACATGAACCATGGGTTGATTGGGAAAAACTGTATCAGGGGTTTTGAAGAACGGATGATAGGCGCTGTATTCCCTGAAGGCGTCGAAGCATGGCTTGCACGACTAAGCTCAATAGAAGCCGATCAGGTTGAATGGGCGTTCGGGTGGTTACCCGATACCGAAGTAATATATATGGCAGCCGAGGAGTGTTATATTCTTCTGATGGGGATCCGCAGTGTCCAACCATATGTTCCTCATCGGGTATTGCGTCAACTCGGAAGGTTTCAGGTTATTCCTACTGATCAAGATCTGAGAAAGCACGCCATTGAGTTGAGCCCAGGAGTCGTATTCCCCGAAGAAAAGATTAGAAAGCTGTGGCATGAATGTAGATTCCTTGAGCCTAAAACTATGGTTCGGGAACTAGCTAAGGGTGAGGTAGATCCAAAGTATAATGTGTGGTTCGGGTAAAGGTTTCAGATTCGTCGGAAATGTTTTAAAAGAGCCCATGTCCAACAGTTCACGGAAGATTCACAGGAGCAATGGAATTGGCTAGCAAAGGAGGAAGGGTACAGGACGAAGATTGGTAGGATAGAACAGCAGGTCCGGGACCTTCAATTCGAGAAGAATATGCAAGCTGTCGCCGACGCGGGAGATAAAAAGAAGTTGGCGCAAGAAAATGACTTTTTGAGAGCTCAAATCCAGCAAATGAAAAGGGATGCTGACAGACAATTGAGGAGTCGGTCAGACGAAAAATTGATAAGGAGTTTAAAAAATCAAGTCACAGATGTCCAAAAGGAATTAGAAGAGTCAAAGGCCCAAACAATGAGGATCCGTACTAGCTGGAAGAGGGAGGCACATCAACAGGCACTTCATATACAGCAAGTGGAAAAAGATTATACTGAGGTCATCACCAATCTAAGAGAAGCAAATGTTATCCTCAGGGAACGGGTCTTCAAACAAGCCCGGGATGCTAGGGCAGACCTCGACCGTTGCCACAATTTGATGGCCCGACTGCAAGAACAAGTGGATAGGCTCTAAGATCAGGTCACCTACAACGCTCGAAGATTGGGGGCGAAGAACCAGCGGATAGAACAACTACTCAGAGAAAGGGACATGATCAAAGACAGGATTGGAGAGATCGGGCATTATGTCACCATGAAGTGTTTAGCTTGTGAACAAATGCCCCGCGCCGCCCTTTTTGCTTCGATTATGGACTATGTTCATCAGATCATGAGAGAGTTAAGGAGACTGCACAGGGACCTCACACCAAGGCCCGCGGCGAGGCCGGACGATGCCTCGCGGGCCCCCAAGAGTTGAAGAGCATTGGGTTATTGATTAAAAGATGTATTTTTTACTTTTGTTGACATTTTCAGTATTTTAGGTTTTGTTGAGTCAAGCATTTCTCTTTTGTTGTTGATTATTGTAAGACATGTTTCGTGACCGTAAAGGTTTTTTTTTCTCACTATGAGGATTCCAGAATTTCACCACAATCTTGTTACCAGAACTACGCTCGGTCTGATTCACGCGGGGACGTGATACGTAGGCAATCCACATAAGATTCGACCACCACTAGAAAGAAAGGAAAAGAACATGAAGGTTAATAACAATAAGGTTTTCAAGGATAATTGAAAAAGGGAAAAAGAAAAAAAGAAAAAAAGAGAAAGAAAAAAAAAAGAAGAAAAAGAAGCTGGAATGACGCATGTGATGAGTACATATAGAAAGGGTCATTTGGTTAGGTGCATTGCATCCAACGTGCTATAACATATCTGTTAAACTTGGTAAGCTAACAAGTTTGTTGCATTCCAGAAAAGTTTAGCAGTTGGTTTGACATAATATACTGGCCAGCCACCATTACCATACTAGATCTAAAGGGCCAATTCCAGCAAGCATGTCTAGTTCCGGTAAAAGCCTCGAGGAAGAGAAATCGGAGATACAGATCATGAAAGAAGAGGTAGATCGGTTGAAACAGCAAATAACAGAGATGCACCTAGCCTGGGCTAGGGGACAGTCTTCACCAAACCTCCCTACTTTCGCATCAGCTCCAGAACATCCACCCATTGATCCTTCGACAAGCGCCCCACTCTATCCATACTATCAAGGGGAAAACCCTTATGCCACCCAAGTTCCACCAGCCAAACAAAATCCTCCTCCGGTCACCCCTGTTTTTGTGGCACCCCCACCCGCTACTCTACAAAAGTCGTCCGGTGAGCCGCATGTTCAAATCCATGACAATTCTTACTATCCTCCCGAGCCTACCTTTAGGGCTCCCGAACCGCATCCACACACCCCTCACTGGGATAACCCGGCAGAACCGGAAAAGCACCTCCAAAGTTTGGAACATGAGGAAGTTATTAGAAAAGTTAAAAGCCCGGAGCAGTCCTTCAGGAATATGCACGGTTTGGGCAACCAGGTCAGTGTCGCTTACAAGGATCTGTGTCCATTCCCAGATGTCCAGTTACCAGCCGGGTTCAAAATGCCCAAGTTTGACCTATACGAGGGGCATGGTGATCCAGTAGCCCATCTTCGAGGGTTTTGCAGTAAAATGCGAGGAGCCGGAGGACGAGACGAGATTCTGATAGCTTACTTCGGTCAGAGTTTGGGGGGATCTACACTAGAGTGGTACACTAGGCAGGATCCCAGCAGACGGTTTACATGGGATGATTTGGCTCAAGCATTCATTGGCCAGTTCCAGTACAATCTTGAAATAGTCCCAGACCACTTATAATTGCTAAAGTTAGAGAAGAAACCCGCCGAAAGTTTCAGAGAATTTGGTTTCCGCTGGAGGGAACAGGCAGCAAGTTAGATCCGCCTATGAGAGAGAACGAGATGGTGGATTACTTCTTACAGACACTGGAGCCAACCTATTTCGGACATTTGGTGACGTCCGTGGGTAAGTCATTCACCGAGGTGATAAAGATGGGGGCTATGATCGAGGAAGGCTTGAAAGCCAACAAGATTATTAGCTATTCAGCGTTGAAAGCCACCACCCAAGCTATTCAAAGTGGTACCGGAGGAGTGCTTGGGAAAAAGAGGAAAGAAGAAGTCACGGCAGTCGAGTCCAGAATATGGTTCAGAAACAGAGGCCCCGCACCCCAGTACAACCCGCCACAGCCTCACCACCAAAATTACCTCCACAATCCATATAACCACCCGCAATATTACTATCCAGCACCTGATCCCCATTTTACTGTCCATCATGCTCAGTCATATGCCGCACCTCCCGTCCATGCACCATGGTGTGCACCAAACCCGCAAAACAGTTATCCACCCCCAAGAGCCTACAGAAACCCCACGGGCGCGAGTTTTCGTCCGAACCAAGCATTCAAGAGCGACAGGGCGCCAAGGCCAAAGACTTTCACTCCCTTGGGAGAGTCTTACACCAGTCTGTTCCACCGATTGAAGCAAGTTGGATTGCTAAATCCGGTCGAGGCTAAGCTGCCAAACCCTCTTCCAAAGAATTTGGATCATTCAATAAATTGTGCATATTGGTCAGGATGTCCGGGGCATGACACAGAAAAGTGTTGGAGGTTGAAAACAGCTATCCAGGAACTCATCGACACTCGCTGGATTGAGGTCCAGACTCCAGCAGAACCTGACATCAACCGAAATCCACTCCCAACTCATCATGAGACCAACGTGATCGAGCTGGTACGGGTAGAAAAGGGAAAGGAGAAAATCTCTCAGACTGTAATGATGATCAAGTCTAGTGGGGTAGGAATGAAAAGGGGGCCAAACCTTGATGGGTCACTCATTTGCAAGAAGGACGTACAAGAGGGGTTGGAAGCAGAAAGGGGAAATGCAAGCGAAGTACCGGTGAGGCCGGGGGGAGCAAGAATAGTTGTACCAGGGGTAGCAACCAAACCCGTCTTGACGGTAGCAGGTGTTCGAGTGGATCCTTTCATCATCAAGCCAGCAATGCAGTTGCCAATAGCTGATAACAAAGCTATTCCATGGAATTATGATCGGGTCACGACAACCTACAAAGGAAAAGAAGTTAAAGAGGAAGTTTGCGAAGCGCAAGGTTTGACCCGCTCAAAGAGGTGTTTTGCCTCGGCGGAATTGAGGAAGACTACTCCGGCAACACTGAAAAAGCCGGTAACTGACGAAGAGGCAGAAGAATTCCTGAAAAAGATGAAGGCTGCATGATTATTCTGTCTTAGAACAGCTGAAGAAAACTCCTATGCAAATCTCATTGCTGTCATTGCTGATACATTCTGAAGAACATCGGCAAACTTTGATGAAAGTTTTGAATGAGGCCCATGTACCCGATAAAATCTCTGTGAGTCATTTGGAAAAGATCACCAATAGGATCTTCGAAGCGAACCGGATCACCTTCACCGATGATGAGTTGTCTGAGGAAGGCACCGAGCACAACAAGGCTTTATATCTTACGGTAAAATGTGAGGAGTCGGTGGTTACCAAAGTTATAGTCGACAATGGGTCCAGTGCGAACATGTGTCCTCTCTCTACACTAA
This sequence comes from Nicotiana noctiflora, assembly GCA_032618575.1. Taxonomy (NCBI): domain Eukaryota; kingdom Viridiplantae; phylum Streptophyta; class Magnoliopsida; order Solanales; family Solanaceae; genus Nicotiana; species Nicotiana noctiflora. The sequence goes on from JASVEL010007319.1 coordinate 427,114, forward strand.
ACAAGTTGAAAGTGGATATCGGCAGGATACGCAAGAACAACATATGTGTCCGAGGGTTTGATGGAGGAGGCAAGGCGTCGGTCGGGGACATAATGTTAATCTTGACAATCGGACCGGTGGAGTTCACCATGGAATTCCAGGTGCTGGACATGGTAGTGTCATATAACCTTCTGATAGGGCGACCGTGGATCCATGCCGCAAAAGCAGTTCCATCCAACCTACACCAACTAGTCAAGTTTGAGTGGGACCAACAGGAGATCGTAGTCCATGGAGAGAGTGATCTACAACCAGGCATTATCGTCCCCTTTGTTGAGACAGAAAAGGATGTTGGGCCATGGGTATACCAGATCTGCGATGTGGTATCCGCCAACTGAGTTCCAGAAGGGGAATACATTCCCAATGATAGAATAATTACTGCGGACGTCATGGTGGCTCATGAAATGTTGAGAAACGGTTTCATACCCGGCAAAGGTTTAGGTGCATCTCTGCAAGGAATCATACAACCGGTATCCGTGGTCGAAAATGTGGGAACCTTCGGCTTGGGATTCAAGCCAACATCAGAGGACATCCAGCGAGCCAAGAGGAATAAGCAGAAGACATGGGTGCTTCCGAAGCCTGTTCCACGCCTTTCCCGATCTTTTGTCAGGTCTGGAGTAAAAGGACATCCGACGACAAAGATTCCCAGTCCTATGGTTAGGCCAGACGAAGAGTTCTTAAGAAAATTCGAGGACCTATTCGCAGATGTATGCATGCTAGAGGATGGCGAAGGATCCAGCCATGCCAAGATACAGTTTGTGGTTTCGAAAGCAAAATTGAATAATTGGAAGGCTACTCCTCTCCCTGCCCGGAAGGAGTCTCTATAGTTTGTTTTGGATTGTTTTCTTTTGAAGTTTTGTGTTGGGGTTGTCCCCGAAGTAAAATCCGTTTGTTTTAGCTCATTTTGATTTGAGTTTGCAAGTTTGTTTTCCTTGTACTGTTCCCATTAATGAAATTTTGTTCCCATCGTGTCTAATTTTATTTATTTTCCTTCTTTTTACTTTTCTGAGCAGCTTTCTTTCAACTGATCTTAATGATATGGCGTGCTTAAAGATTAATCAACCCAGTCTAGAAAGTCAATTGGGTTTGGAAATAATAACGCACGGAATAAGAGGTGACGAGAGTGAATCGGAATACGGCGATGATGAAGCCGCAGAAGAAATCGGTGAAGAATTAAGTCACTTCGAGGAAAAACCCAAACCAAATTTAAATGATACCGAGGTTGTTAATCTGGGGGACACAGATGACGTCAAAGAAACCAGAATAAGTGTCCATATTGAACCCAACCTGAGAGAAGAGTTGATCAAAACACTCATGGAGTTTAAAGACATTTTTGCTTGGTCGTACGACGACATGCCAGGACTCAGCACTGATCTAGTAGTTCACAAATTACCCACTGACCCGGCATGTCCTCCCATCAAGCAAAAGCTGCGAAAATTCAAGACGGAGATGAGTGTAAAGATCAAGGAGGAAGTAACCAAGCAGTTGCAGGCGAAAGTCATTCGTGTCACTCGATACCCCGAATGGTTGGCTAATATAGTGCCGGTGCCAAAGAAAGACGGAAAGATCAGAGTATGCGTGGACTACCGCAATCTCAACAAGGCGAGTCCTAAGGATAATTTCCCACTTCCCAATATCCATATCCCGATTGATAATTGCGCCGGACGTGAAATCGGGTCCTTTGTGGACTGCTACGCGGGATATCATCAGATCTTGATGGATGAAGAGGACGCAGAAAAGACGGCTTTTATCACACCATGGGGGACTTATTGCTACCGGGTGATGCCGTTCGGTTTGAAGAACGCAGGGGCAACATACACGAGGGCGATGACTACGGTATTCCATGACATGATACACAAGGAAATTGAAGTGTACGTGGATGATGTGATCATCAAATCTAGACGTCAAGAAGACCACGTTGCCGACCTCAGAAAGTTCTTTCAAAGACTTCAAAGATATGATATCAAGCTCAATCAGGCCAAATGCGCATTCGGAGTTCCATCAAGAAAGTTGCTAGGATTCATCGTCAGCCGGCGGGGCATTGAGTTGGACCCATCCAAAATCAAGTCCATCCAGGAGTTACCCCCGCCAAGGAATAAAACAGAGGTAATGAGTTTGTTGGGAATGTTAAATTACATCAGCAGGTTTATTGCTCAGCTTACAGCAACCTGTGAGCCCATATTCCGTCTGTTGAAAAAAGATGCTGCGATAGAATGGACGACAGAATGTCAGGAAGCGTTTGACCAAATCAAAGGATATCTGTCAAGCCCACCCGTACTGGTTCCGCCTGAACCGGGTAGACCCCTGATTCTTTATCTGACGGTTTTGGAGAATTCGTTCGGCTGCGTACTGGGGCAGCATGATCTTACTGGCAGGAAGGAACGGGCCATTTACTATCTCAGTAAGAAATTCACGGTCCACGAGGTTAAGTACACTCATTTGGAAAAGACATGTTGTGCCTTGACTTGGGTAGCCCAAAAGCTAAAACATTATTTGTCTTCTTACACCACTTACCTCATTTCGCGTTTGGATCCATTGAAGTATATTTTTCAGAAACCTATGCCTACATGGAGGTTAGCAAAATGGCAAATATTACTTACAGAGTTCAACATCATATATGTGACAAGGACGGCTATGAAAGCTCAAGCCCTAGCCGATCACTTAGCTGAGAATCCTGTCGATGACGGATACGAACCTTTGAGGACGTATTTTCCGGACGAAGAAGTATTGCAAATTGATGGGTTGGAATTAACCGAGGATCCAGGGTGGAAGCTTTTCTTCGACGGAGCGGCGAACGCAAAAGGAGTCGGAGTAGGGGTTGTGCTTATTTCTGAAACAGGACATCATTATCCTGTTACTGCTCAACTGCGTTTTCATTGTACCAATAATATGGCTGAGTACGAAGCATGCATTTTAGGGTTGTGATTAGCGGTGGACATGGATGTACAGGAAGTCTTGGTCTTGGGAGACTCGGACCTTTAAGTACATCAGATTCAGGGAAAATGGGAAACCAGAGATTTGAAGCTTATCCCGTATCATCAATGTTTGCATGATCTGACCAAGCGTTTCCGATCAGTAGAATTCAGGCATATCCCAAGGATGCATAATGAGGTTGCCGATGCTCTGGCTACTTTGGCGTCAATGCTACATCACCCGGACAAGGTTCGTGTCGATCCGTTACACATTCAGGTTCGGAATCAACATGCTTATTGCAATATGATAGAAGAAGAGATGGATGGTGAGCCATGGTTTCATGATGTCAAAGAGTACCTCAGGTTAGGAATATACCCAGAGCAGGCAACCTGGAGATCAAAAGAGAGCTATTCGGCGATTGGCGAACGGATTTTTCCTTAGTGGAGGGGTGTTGTACAAAAGAACCCCAGATTTGGGATTGTTGAGATGTATAGATGCGAGTCAAGCCACAATAGTGATGACATATATACACTCCGGAGTTTGTGGACCACACATGAGCGGATATGTATTGGCAAAGAAGATTCTTCGAGTAGGATATCACTGGCTCACTATGGAGCATGATTGTATAAGTTTCGTGCGAAGATGCCATCAGTGTCAGATACACGGAGATTTGATCCATTCTCCACCGACTGAATTGCATACAATGTCAGCACCATGGCCGTTTGTTGCATGGGGTATGGATGTTATTGGACCTATAGAACTTGCGGCTTCCAATGGTCATAGGTTCATTTTGGTAACGATCGATTATTTTACCAAGTGGGTGGAGGCCAAAACCTTCAAATCAGTAACCAAGAAGGCGGTGGTGGACTTCGTACATTCCCACATCATCTGCAGGTTTGGAATTCCAAAGATAATCATCACAGATAACGGTGCCAATCTTAACAGCGGATTGATGAAAGAGGTATGTCAGCAGTTCAAGATTACACACCGAAATTCCACACCATATCGTCCCAAAGCAAATGGTGCGGTTGAGGCAGCAAACAAGAATATAAAGAAGATATTGAGGAAGATGGTAGAAGGGTCTAGGCAATGGCATGAAAAGTTACCATTCGCACTGTTGGGTTATCGCACTACCGTCCGGACTTCGGTAGGTGCAACTCCTAACTTGTTGGTGTACGGGACTGAAGCAGTAATACCAGCAGAAGTTGAAATCCCATCCCTCCGAATTGTCGCTGAAGCTGAGATTGACGACGATGAGTGGGTCAAAACCCGATTGGAGCAATTGAGCTTGATCGATGAAAAGAGATTGACAGTAGTATGTCATGGCCAATTGTATCAAAAGAGAATGGCAAGAGCATATAACAAGAAGGTACGTCCCGGGAAATTTGAAGTGGGACAACATGTGTTGAAGAGAGATCTACCACATCAGGCCGAAGCGAAAGGCAAGTTCGCTCCAAATTGGCAGGGACCGTTTGTTGTGACTAGGGTATTATCCAACGGCGCTCTATGTCTAACTGATATTGAAGGAAGGTGCACCGATATGGCTATCAATTCCGATGCAGTCAAGAGATATTACGTGTAATTCTTTAATGTGTTTGTCAACGTTTGGTTTCGTTTGTGTGTATTTGGCATTTTTCGGAGAATGAAATGACAGAGGCAATCTTTCTACTACCCAAACACTTTAACCCTTGTTTTCTCCTTTGAGCCTTAATTCTTCTTTCATATACCCTCTTTTGGAATCCTTAAGGAAGATGTATAACAAATTAGAAAAAAAAAAAAAACACAAGAAAAAGTGAACTACGTTCGACCTGATTCCTCAAGAAGGATACGTAGGCGCCACACGGCTCGGTCATAATAAAATAAAAATCAAAGATTTCCCAAGCAACAAAACTGGGGCAGAAGTCATGTTTCGTTTGAAGATAGTGTGGATTCCGAAAGTTGTAATGAGCTATCCGTTGAGGTTAAATCCCTTTTCTCTAGCCTCGTACACAAAAACCGCATTAATGACCAAAAAGACCTCTCGATCAGTATTGGAGAAATGCCAAGCCATGCAAATGAAAGCCGAGAAGGACACTCTGATCCTCGACTGAGTCCAGGATTCTCAAGCTAAAAATGGATAGCCATTTAGAGGGAGTTTCGTGGGTAATGCCCCAGCTTGGAAAGAAAGCGAAATGAGAAAGCCTTAACGGTGAAAACCCTCGCGGGCACCTTAAGGCGAAGAAAGCGAAGAGAAATAAAATGAGAGAGTCTTACGGTGAAAACCTTTATATGCACCCTAAGGCGACGGGAGATCGAGAGAAATGAGAGAATCTCATTAGTGAAAACACTTTGAAGGGCACTATGAGGTGACAAGGAAAGATAGTTACAAGGTGTCTGCATGAGACAAGGTTGGGACATTCATTTGCTTCTAGCAAAACGCGGCCATCAAAAAGTGATTGACATAAATAGACTGGGTAGATTAATCTCAAAGGCGCGGCATAACCATTGGATCGGTTACATATTCAGATAAGTTTTTCCCAGTTTCGAGTTCAGAAAAGTTTTCCCCTTTCTTTTGTCATTCGCGGTCAGCATTCTTTATCTATCATTTTCTCTTCTTTTGTTTTCGAAAATTGACTTTTCAAAGCTTACTACCAAGTCTCCCGAAGCGGCACAATGAAGATGAATAGGCGTGGAACGAGGCAATAAGGCAAAAGACGTTCCGATATTAAGATTGGAACGACATGTTGATTGGAAGGTTCACAAGAATTGTGGAATACGATAGATACATATCACACATCCGGAAGACGATTTCTCACAACAGATCATCGACTAAAAGGGTCGGACCAAACTGAAGGTTGGAATAAAAGGGAAAGATGAGAGGCCATCTGTGGAAAGGGCACCACCCCCAGCAAGTGTCAACGTCGTCCCCAAAAGTTCGAGGGGGGCCAAGCAGCTGAAAGAGAAAAGGGAAACTGCCCCAACAAGAGTGGCACGACCACTCGCTGCGTTTCGGAACTAACAATTTTTCTTTGATTTAAAGCAGGAAAAGAGGGTTTGTCGGCGGAAAAGCATGCCACGTAGAAGGTCATCAAACTGGGGCAGAAAATTTTCTCCGATTGCAAAAATTTTCTTGAAAGCAAAATACCCGGTGGATAAGGATAGAAAACAACACGAGATTTCGGGAAATGCCCGTTCCGAGCAGAATAGTATTGAAAGAGGCCAGACAACACGAGGGGTGATCTTTGAGCCTGGTATCATCCCCAGCAGTTGTTGGAAAATGAAACACCAACTCCAAGATTCCCCCAGCAGCATTATATCCCATAAGTTCTTCAAGGAAGCAAAAGCGTGAGTCCCGGAGGAGGTCCGGGAAGAAGGAAAAGGAAAAGGGGTCCCCCGCCAGCTAATGACATTTCAACCCCCGGCGAGTCCGAGAGAGAACGAAGGGTGAAAGAAATAGAAAAGAGGAAATAAAGAATACTTCCCCAGCAGCATCATCCCCAGAGCAGGTGAGTAAACAGTTCCGAAGATATCTCCAGCAGACCAAAGGAAAAGTAACACGACCCCGTGGGAAAGAAATTCCAAGACAAGGTAATTCAGAAGAAAAGGGTGGCCTAAGAGATTGAAGTTGTAGTTGAAGTCAGGGAGCCCGCCTGAAGAATGGAGTGGCGATTTATTTTGAAGTTGTAGTTGAAGTCGGGGAGCCCGCCCGAAGAATGGAGTGGCGATTTTATTTTGAAGTTATAGTTGAAGTCAGGGAGCCCGCCTGAAGAATGGAGTGGCGATTTATTTTAAAGTTTTAGTTGAAGTCAGGGAGCCCGCCCGAAGAATGGAGTGACGATTTATTTTGAAGTTGTAGTTGAAGTCAGGGAGCCCGCCTGAAAAATGGAGTGGCGATTTATTTTGAATTTGGTTGAGGAAAGCGGTTGAGTATAACGGAAATCCCCAGCGTGAATCCAAGTTCATAATCAAAAGGAAGGCAACAAGGATCAGAAAGATAGGTTCAAACTTCGAAGGAGAATAGTTCGAAGATTACAAAGAAGGGACCAATGGTCGGAGTTTAGCAATCAAGATAGGCCGAAATAACAATTGAGTGGCGATTTATTTTAAAGTTGTAGTTGAAGTCGGGGAGCCCGCCCGAAGAATGGAGTGGCGATTTTATTTTGAAGTTGTAGTTGAAGTCGGGGAGCCCGCTTGAAGAATGGAGTGGCGATTTTATTTTGAAGTTGTAGTTGAAGTCGGGGAGCCCGCCTCTGAAGAATGGAGTGGCGATTTATTTTGAAGTTGTAGTTGAAGTCGGGAAGCCCGCCCTGAAGAATGGAGTGGCGATTTATTTTAAAGTTGTAGTTGAAGTCGGGGAGCCCGCCCGAAGAATGGAGTGGCGATTTTATTTTGAAGTTATAGTTGAAGTCAGGGAGCCCGCCTGAAGAATGGAGTGGCGATTCATTTTGAAGTTGTAGTTGAAGTCAGGGAGCCCGCCTGAAGAATGGAGTGGCGATTTATCTTGAAGTTGTAGTTGAAGTCAGGGAGCCCGCCTGAAGAATGGAGTGGCGACTTATTTTGAAGTTGATTGAGGAAAGCGGTAGAGTATAACGGAAATCTCCAGCATGAATCCAAGTTCATAATCAAAAGGAAGGCGGCAAGGACCGGGAAGATGGGTTCAGACTTCGAAGGAGAATAGTTCGAAGATCACAAAGAAGGGACCAACGGTCGGAGTTCGGCAATCAAGATAGGCCGAAATAACAATTGTCGGAGGAGAAGAAGCATGTGAAGAAACATCAGAGCCAGCAGGATGGCAGGGAACACGACAAGATCAAGTTGTAAAGATAGATAAGAATCTGCAATACTGTAACTTAGTATAGCTTCTTATTTTTGGTTTAGCACGGTGTAATAAGGAGATCAGTTAAGCAGTGGCAACAGCAGCAGCAGCAGTAACAACAAGATCACAACAGTCATGGTAGTCCCAGCTACCAAAACTTCCCGAACTACATTGACCTGATTCCCTTTTAGCCAGGGATATGTTGGAGACCTTTTGAAGCAAGGTTCGGTCAAACTTTTCCAAAAAATGCTTCATACGGAGTGCTTGAACGGGCAAAAAAATCGCTCGTATCCGCTCACTTATCTTTGCACGAAAACTCTTCATGTTTCCGCGCAAAGAGGGGCAGCTGTGAGCACGTGATTTTTGCCCTGTACGAGAATTACTCCCAAAATGTCAAAAATAAAAGAGTTTTTGCATTTGTTTGCAATATTTGTGGATTACATGTTCTTTTTCTTATTATTTGCATTTGTGTGCCCATATCTATTTGTTTAAATTAATAAAAAAATATATATATACCAAATATGTTGCATTTATATTTGTAGGATTAGTTTCGTACTTAGAAATAGTTAAGTTTATTTTTACGAAAATGAAAAATCATAAAAATGTATTTTTCGCATTTCTTGTCATTTTAATGTACAATTGTAGGATTTGGTATTTAATTATGCTAATTGTTAGTAAAAAATTAATTATATGTGTTACAAGTTAAGCTGATTATATATATATATATATATATATATATATATATATATATATATATATATATATATATATATAATACAATATAGAGTTATAGTTAAGAGATAAGGAAATCAGATTTGGGCCAAAACCTAGTCCAAAACCAGGCCCAATCGAGTTATCCCTGGTCCAGTCCAATTCATCCTCAATCGTGGCCATTCATTTCGAATTGATCCGATGGCCATGATCTCCCTTATCACCCGTTCATGAGGCATTGATCTGGGCCGTTTGATTCAGTTGATCCAACGGCCAACACTTCACCCTCACAACCCGAGTTCGTCCGGCCCAATCCACCCACAGACCGTACCCGACTCCAATGATGCCCAAACGGCATCGTTTGGATAAGTGAAATAATCCAGGCTGTTGATCGCATCAGATCAAACGGCCAGGATTCGTTTCGCACGCGAGTATATAGTCTCAAAGGTTCACCCAGCCCCCCTAAGCCGGACCCCCATTACCTTCATCGTCTCTCTTAGAGACGAACTAAGCCTTCGCCGTCCACCACCGTGCTCCGCCTGCCGGAAATCGCCTCACGGCGGTTCCGGTAGGCCAAACCACCCCAAATTAACACCGTAGAATCTCCCAAGCCTCCTCTACATGGATCTGGCAGTGGTTAGTTTCGAATGTTGCTCGAACGTTTCGAATATCAATTTGAAGTTCGCCGGAACTTGAACGTTCATCCCAAACCACCTCAAATTCACGCCAATCACTCCTCACACCTCCCTCACACCCCTACTAACCCTGGCTTAGCTCGAATCTTACCAGAAATTTTAAAGCCCTAAAGTCGATCCTCAAGAACCCTAGAACCCAAAAATTAGGGATTTCGTCGAGTCAACGATATTTGAAGGCAATAGACCTTAATTGGAGTGTTTTTCGTTTGAAAAACACTTCAATTAAAGTCCGTTTACTTCAAAAGAGTGCAAACTCGAAGCCTTTGGAGCCGAGTCCGTCCAATTTTGATCCCTCTTCTTGAGGTATCCCATTTCTCATTCTCTTCCTTCTGTTTTGTTGTTGTGTTCATTATATTAATTTAGTTGTTCGTTTGTATCTGTTTTGTGTTTGATTTTAATCTTTTCTGCTTCTACCCCGTAAGACCTTTATTTGGTCATTCTTGTTTTGTTTATATGTTGGAGTATATTACGATATAGAAACACGAATTGGTTGTAAATGATACTGTCAAGTAGTTAAATTCTGCATTTTTCATGTTTCGTTTGCCTGAGCATTTCGAATCACTAAGTCAATGATTAATTGTTGTTCCTTATGTGAGTTATACGAATGTTGTCATTTAGTCTCGTAGGTCTGTTTATTGGAGTTTTATGGCCGAAGTTGACACTGTAAATCACATTGTGAATCACTGTTGGATCGAGATGTTTCGTCTTTTGAACTGTTGTTTTAATTAAGTGGTGAATTGGATATAGTTGTTGTTAGTTAAGAACTGAAGGGTGTAACTGATGGAGTGTAGTGCACATTAGGACTGCTGGTGGAACCTGCTGTACAGCAGAGTTTCCCACCAATGTCCCCTGATTATTAATTTAAAAAAAGGCCCCATGCTTAGACATATTGTAGTGACAAAACCAGTGTCAGGGAGGCCAGGGAATATCATGGGCTAGGCAGAGATATGGATGGGCAGGGGTTTAGTTTAAGGCTGGTGGTATCAATCAGGAGTTAAGGTGACAACTATAAGTATAGAGTTTTTCTGGACAGCAGGGCGAGAGAAAGGAAAAGGATTTTGAAAAAGAGAGCATTCTGGCAGAGAGAGGGATAGGCAGAATAACACCATAAGATCTGGAAAAAAGAAAGATTTGAAGTTAAGGATTGTTAAGGACTGTGACACTGTCTCAATTTATGGTAAACAGTTCGAGCTTCTCTTTGTTCCCATTTCACATTTGAAGTTACAACTGAAGGGTCTATTCATTCATTTGGCTTGGTCTTTGATGTTCAGACTTTCTGGACACTGTTGTTGGTCTATTTTTAAGTTCTTTGGGGATTGATTTCTCTCCGGAATACTCAGTTTGTTCCCTGAGTTGTATGCTGCTTGTTTCATATGAGTTCTAGTTTGTTATTGGTTGCTTATTACTGGGGTTTTGCTATTGCCGTCTATTGGTTTTGTTGATAACTGATTGGTTGCTGGGATACTACGATTTGCTGAATTGCTGTGTTGTTGTTTAGCCTGAGCTGTTACTGATTTTGTTCTGCAATCTGCTGTTGTAAATCCAGGTATATTTTGAACACTCTGGATATAGCTTTGAATTGAAGTATGATGGGAGTCCGAATCAAGTCTGTTGATGTTATGAGATCATCTGAAAACTGTTAATTGAATCCATGGCTATCATCTTCACTGAAATCATCCGTTAGAGACATATTATGTGAATTGTTAGCTTTAGGATTTTGGCCAAAGTTGGAATGTTATCTAAGAAATATGATTGTAATTGCGTTCCTCTAAATCTGTACAAATCAACAGTGTGAATGGTGTATAATTGCTTATGATTGGGTGAGGTAGTAACTAGCAATTGATGTAGCTTGATCTGTAGTCCTTTTGCTATATAGATAGATGTGATACAACTGTAGAAAGTAATCCAAATATGTTCAAGTTTAGTGTATTACTGGTATCACAATTCATCAGCATGCTTGAACAACAAGTTCGTGTCTTCAAATTATAACGATTGATTAGGATTCTTCACATTATCTCAAAAAATTCTCTTTTAGAACATCTTAGCTATTATAGATTGACCTTTAAAAATAAATGAGGCGAGCCCCGCTAAATAAAGTATAAATCATGATGCCGTAAAGGTATATATTCAAATGATTAGAATTTTGGGACGAGCCATTTAGCTAATTTCATAGCCCTTCGCAAAGTAGTAATATGTTAGTTACTTTAGGTGTGGGTTTAATCCTTTTTTACTTTCTTAAAAATGGGTGTGCATTTCATGCAACCCGAATCCAAATTCAGCAACGTTGAATAAGAATGTGTCAAGGATCCGGGTGCATTTCCTGTGACGTGATCCGAAAACATGTTCTTAAACAACGTTCATTTTCTTAAGTAGTAAGACAAAAGCGGTAAATAACATTATAATTGCGCTGTGGGATAATATGTTTTAAAATCAAGTACTTTAGCTAAATACGATAGTTGAGCGACCATGCTAGAACCACGGGACTCGGGAATGCCTAACACCTTCTCCCGGGTTAACAGAACTCCTTATCCGGATTTCTGATTCGCGGACCATTAAATAGAGTCAAGCTTTTTCCTCAATTCGGGATTCAAACCGGTGACTTGGGACACCATAAATCTCTCAAGTGGCGACTCCGAATCTCTTAATAAATGAATCCCATTTCGATTGTCCTTCAATTGGAAAAACTCCTTTGCACCCTCGCGGGTAGCGGAAAAAGGAGGTGTGACAATGATTCAAATCCCTCCTTGCCTCTCTATGTCTTGCTTTAGCCTATGAAAACCTTGATAAAACTCCTTTGGGCGAGCTTGACCTTATATAGGTTAAGTGAATTTTTTTCCAGATTTCCACTTTTTCCCCCCAATGAACCATCGCCAGATTTTGGACTAGCATGGCAGCGCATCTGGGCATGCATCTGGGCGCGCTAGTTTGCTGGGTTTCTGTCTTGGACGCACATTTTTTAGCGTAGGTGCGCATATGGGCGCGCTAGCCTAGTTGTGCAGTTGCCTTGTTTTCCACCATACATAGCTTTGAGGGGTCTTTGTTGCTCCAAAATTGTTCCAAATCACATTTTCTTGCATAATATAGGCTTCTTAACCTGAAATACATACAATTCACAATTAGAGCCCATATTTCATCAATTAATCATAATATGATCTTGGAATATAAAAATAATAGCTAAATCATCTAGATTTTGCCTATTATCATAAATATCTCCCATTTCGGAGGCTTACTACCATCAGCTGATTTGGGTTTTTCTCATTGGGGTTTATGTTTGTGTCTGCAGGCAAGGTTCCCTAAGGGTAGTTCTTTAAAGCCATGGACAACTGTCCCAGCTGCGTTTCAATGTTCTTTATAGCAGAATCATGCACTTCCAATTTTTCCTGCACTTTATTATTTGTCCCAATGCGTTGTTGAAGCATACCCCTGATTTTTTCCATGTTTTTATCTTGTTGCTGAGGAGGTGGTTGGTGTGTGATAATAGGTAAATTTGACTATATTAATGCCCTAAATAATCATGCTTTATTGTTGTTTTGATATTGTTTATGATGACAAAATACTTTTATTAGTGTTCTTCATGTGTTATAGGTACACATGAGTTAATGAAGACTAAAAGAGCAAGTTTTGGAGTCAAAGTGAAAAAGTCCAAAGTGTGGTTCAAGTCAAGAACTTATGTTGAAAATAGCCGGGAAGGTGTGATTACGCATTATATAGATGTTTAGAATGAATTTAAGTGATTTGGAGCTTTGAAGTCTGAGTAAAAGCTCAAGGAATTAAGCCGGGATCGAGTTCGGGGGTCAAATTTGATAGTGTAGTACAAGCGAAGAATGGATGAGGCACATTGCGCACTGTCTAGTAAATTGGACATAACGTTTACTCAGTATATATGGTTGGAAAGCTAACCCAAAGCGCTACAACGTTCATGTTTTGCGTGTTTCCAAATTCCCAACGGAACAGTGTGAAAAACCGCGGTCTCTCCGCAACCGCGGTGGAACCGCGGAAAAACAAGCCTGCAGAAGATTTTTGAAAATTCAGAGAACTGTTCTGTTCGCGGTTCGTCCGCGACCACGGAAGAACCGCGGAAGGTGCCGCAAATATTCTTCCTAGTTGTGTACAAATTCAGTTTTTAAGCCCTAAACCCTCTATATAAACCCCTAGTTCGCCCAATAGAGGCAAGTTGTCTATTTTTAACAACTTTTGCAAGACAATTAGTAAGAAAGAACTCTCTCAACTCATTCCTTTATTTTATATCAAGTATTTATTTTATGAATTCAATTATTATTCTTGTTTCTTTGAGCATGAGTAGCTAAATCCTTTTCTAAGGTTTGGATGGAACCTATTGAGTGATGAACTTATCGTTTATGTGATTACAAATTGTTTGCTAGATTTCTATTTGTTCAACTGCATTCTTATTGTAGTTAATTGGCAGGATCCCCAATTAGTTGTGCCTATTTAGAGTTCATAACTTGGAAAAGAGTGAATATTTAGGTTTATTGTTGAACAACACCGCACCTACGTTATTGGAGGAATCTATAACTTTAGGCGTAAAGGCAGGGTTAGGAATAACAAAGTCTTGGGTGCAATCTTAAGTGAACTATTCAAATTAAAGCTAGCTAGGGTAGCTCGGGAGAGTGCACTAGTAAATTATTGTAATTGCTCGGGAGAGGGTTACGATACAAATAGCATTCATGAGTGATAGAAAATATTAACAATTTGTATGAGCATAACGATAAGGGATTTCATCAATAGGGAAAATCAATACCTTAGTCCTTCTCCATATTATTTTACTCAACATTCAATTATTTTTTTTAAAGCCTTTTTAATTCTTGCAAAGGTAGTTAGTCGAACCACTCACAAACATATACTCAAAATTTTGGGAACTTGATTCGGAAGTACTCTTGGGTTGTGAAGGTTGTAATTGGTAGGATAATTCCCTGTCGGATCGATTCTGGACTTATTAGACCAGGTTATATTAACTACGACCGTTGCTTGGACATGAATCAATTTTGGCGTCGTTGTCGGGGAATTAACGGAATTATTAATTGCCATTGACAGAACTTCAAGATTCTTGTGTAGTCAGGTTCTTTCTACACTTTACATTGACGGAATTTCTCAATTGCCTTAGTGAGTTCGCGAATTGCTCTCTTATTGATGCGGTTGATGTGATAGTGGAGACAAACAATGCAGAGTTGACCATTGAAGATCCACTTCAAGCATGCCTAATGAACTTAGAAGAGGTAAATGGTGAAAGTCTAGCAGAATGGGTACTATCTCAGGAAGGCAAGGGGTGTTGGGAGAGAGAGCTTGAATTCGAGCCTCTACACTTAGAGAAAAGAGAGACCCCTACTGCAAAGCCATCCATAGAAGAGCCACCAAAGCTTGAACTTAAACCAGTACCATCTCATCTCAGGTATGAATTTCTAGGTCTTAACTCCACTTTACATGTTATTATCACATCTGGTTTGCTAGATGTGCAGGCTCAAAAGCTATTATAGGTACTCAAGGAATGTAAAGCTGCCAATGGTTGGACCATACAAGACATAAAGGGGATCAGCCTTGCATACTGCATGCACAAGATTCTCCGGGAAGAGGGCACAAACCTTCCAGGAAACGCAAAAGAACGCTGAACCCGAATATGAAGGATAGGGTGAAAAAGAAAGTGATAAAGTGGCTAGACACGAGGTAAATCCCAGGTAAGTATTCTCATCCTTCTGTGCTATACATGTTTTATTATTCCATGAGGACATGGCATGATTTTAAGTGTGGGGTGGGAGACTTATCTTGTATTGTATATTGTATATAGTAGATGTACCTATAAATTATATTGTATGGACACTTGGCGGCGGGTTTCTTAAGGGTCTAAGTCAGAATAAAACACAAAAAATCATAAAATTTGAAAAAATGCAAAAATATGTGTAGAGGACTCTTCCTTATGACGGACTATTTAGGACAAGTACTCTTGAGGGAAGTAGTCCACGTAGGAATTTTCTTTCTTTATTTTCTTTTTCTAGGTAGTGTATCACCTCCCCCTTGGTTTTTCTTTTGAACACGGTTCTTTTCCAAGGGTTTTTATTGAACCGGGTTAGGTAGATTTTCCTTTTATTAGGATTAGAGGAACAAGGGTAACATGTAACCCCAAGTATGCACATTAGCAAAGCTTAATTGAACTTGAGAATATATTTTCTAAGCTTGACTGTAGAATCTAAATATGCCTTAAATTTGCACAATAATGCTTGCTTGAACATCGATAGGACTTTGTAGATGAACCGGATTCCAAATGAGTTGCATGCTATGTGTGTGTGATGTTTCACTTACATTGTATGATTTACATGATACCTAGAACTTGCCCTGTGTGTTTGCAAAGCGAAAAGAAGTTGTTTGGTTGTAGAAAGGATAGAGGCATTTCTTTGTATAACCCCATAAATCAATAGACATGAATTCACCCGTACATAATATCCTAGTTAACCCCTTTGAGCTTAAAGCCTATTCTTTGATAACCCTTGAATGTTCTTCAAATTATTATATTGTTCTACTTCACCTCCTAGAAGAACTTGTATTGTAATTAATATGCAAAAGTCTAAGTGTGGGGTGAAGGGAAATTGAAAAAGGAAAAATCAAGAATAAATGGTAGAAAATAGTGAACTGGCCAAATAATGTAAATGTGTTGTAAAGCAATGAGAAAAAAAAGATATTTTGAGAAAAAGAGCTATATCAATGTATATATGAAAATTAGAAAGTTCAGTTACACCAACAAAAGAAAAGTGGGGATTAAAGGTAAATAAAAGTGAATGAATGTTTAGGGGAGACATAAGGAGGAAAACGAAAAGGGAAGTTGTGAAAGGGAAAAGAAAAGTGCTTAGGGGGGTTAGTCACTATAACCAAAAGTATCCTACCCGTCCCCTAGCCAACATTACAACCCTTAAAGACCTCTTGATCTATGATTGAATAACTCGATTAGAGGAGTACTACACTAGGGGCAGGCCTATGGTGTGTCTGTATGCATATGAATGTTCTTTGTTGAGAGTGAGTGAATTTTTCCGATATCTATAAGTTCCATGTTCTAAATTTGGTTGTGTGTGGGAACTTATCTCAATAAATTGTGTGAGGTCATGACACTCAAGAGGAAAACGGTAAATTTGCAAGTTTTTGATAATAACTAGAGTAAGCAATAATGTGTCTGGCATGAGAGTTTACGGATAGGTAAAGGATTGTGCATATCTTAGGTTAATCATGAAAAATAGCTTTTGTGACATAATTTGGGGGAGACATAAATAAAATTGGCCTAAAGTGTGATTAAGGTTGCTCGAGGACGAGCAAAGTTTTAAGTGTGGGGTATTGATAATAGGTGAATTTGACTATATTTATGCCCTAAATAATCACGCTTTATTATTGTTTTGATATTGTTTATGATGAAAAAATGTTTTTACTAGTGTTCTTAGTGTGTTATAGGTACATATGAGCTAATGAATACTAAAAGAGCAAGTTTTGGAGTCAAAAGATGGTGAAAAAGGCCAAAGTGTGGTACAACTCAAGAACTTATGTTGAAAATAGCCGTGAATATGTGATTACGCGCTATATAGATGTTATGGAATGAATTTAAGTGATTTTTAGCTTTGAAGTCTGAGTAAAAGCTCAAGGAATTAAGCTGGGATCGAGTTCGGGGGTCAAATTTGATAGTGTAGTACAAGCAAAGAATGGATGAGGCATATTGTGCACTATCTAGTAAATTGGACATAACGTTTCGCGCAGAACTCCATTTTGGCTCTATAATATATGATTGGAAAGCTAACACAAAGGAATACAACTTTCATGTTTTGAGGTCTTTCAAATTCCCAAAGGAACAGGGTGAAAAACCGCAGTTTCTCCGCGACCGCGGTGGAACCGCGGAAAAACAGGCCTGCAGAAGATTTTTGAAGATTCAGAGAACTGTTCTGTTCGCGGTTCGTCCAATAGAGGCAAGTTGTCTATTTTTCACTACTTTTGCAAGAAAATTAGTAAGAGAGAACTCTCTCAACTCATTCCTTTATTTTATATCAAGTATTTATTTTATTAATTCAATTATTATTCTTGTTTCTTTGAGCATGAGCACCTAAATTCTTTTCTAAGGTTTTGATGGAACCTATTGAGTGATGAACTTATCGTTTATGTGATTACAAATTGTTAGATAGATTTCTATTTGTTCAACTTCATTCTTATTGTAGTTAATTGGTAGGATCCCCAATTAGCTGTGCCTATTTAGTGTGCATAACTTGGAAAATAGTGCATATTTAGGTTTATTGTTGAACAACACCACACCTAGGTTATTCGAGGAATCTATAACTTTAGGCGTAAAGACAGGGTTAGGAATAACAAAGTCTTGGGTTCAATCTTAAGTGAACTATTCAAATTAAAGCTAGCTAGGGTAGCTCGGGAGAGTGCACTAGTAATTTATTGTAATTGCTCGGGAGAGGGTTACGATACAAATAGCGTTCATGATTGATAGAATATATTAACAATTTGTATGAGCATAACGATAAAGGATTCCATCAATAGGGGAAATCAATTCCTTAGTCCTTCTCCATATTATTTTACTCAACATTCAATTCTTTCTTTTAAAGCCTTTTTAATTCTTGCAAAGGTAGTTAGTCGAACCACTCACAAACATATACTCAAAATTTTGGGAACTTGATTCGGAAGTACTTTTGAGTTGTGAAGGTTGTAATTCGTAGGTTAATTCCATGTGGATCGATTCTGGACTTACTAGACCAGGTTATATTGACTACGATCGTTGCTTGGACGTGAATCAATTTTGGCGTTGTTGCTGGAGAATTAACGGAATTATCAATCGCCATTGACAGAACATCAAGATTCTTGTGTAGTCAGGTTCTTTCTACACTTTACATTGAATATTTTGACGGTTGTTGATTTGGGTACTTAGGTGCATGCCTAGAAAATCTGCAAGGACTGGAGAACTAATTGAAGGACTCTCAGACCCCGACCAAACTTTCCGGGCACGTAACAAGGCTATCAAACAAATTCAGCAATCTCAACAACCAATCAAACTAGACTTCGAGATGGGTGACATAAATGAACCAAACCAAAAAGATGGGTTAAATATGCAAGAGGCGCAGGAGGAATAGGAAGGTGCACTATATGACTGGGCACAACCCACAGCAGATAATTTGGCAACTGCCATTATTGTACCAGTAATTCAAGCTGAGTCATTCCAGATTACTAACAACATGCTACATTTGTTGCAAAATAAGGGATTATTTTCTGGGTCTCAGGATCCACAACAGCACCTGAAGAACTTTCTCTCAATATGCAAGACATAGAGGCAACCGAATGTGACTTCGGAAGCCATCAGACTATTGCTCTTTTAATTCTCAGTTACAGGAGTTGCACAGGTATGGCTAAACTCACTCCCCATAAACTCTATTGAAACTTGGGATGAGTTAGTCAAACAATTCCATAACAAGTTTCATCCACCTAACAAGACAGCTCAACAAATTGATGGGATTGTGAGCTTCAAGTAGAAACCAATGGAGACATTACATGAAACTTGGGGAAGATTCAAGGGTATGCTTGTTATGTGTCCTCACCATGGGATTCCCGAGCAGATGTTGGGTCAAAGGTTATACATGGGGATGTCAGACAGTATGAAGAATATTGTAGATGCTTCAGCAGGTGGGGATTTTCTTAGCAAGACTTGGAGAGAGGGCCAAAATTTGGTAGACAAAATGGCTCCAAATTCCGGGTGGACGATCAAGAAAGCTCCTATCACTCCAGTGGTACACTCTGTACCTCTGAATCCGTCCAAAACTCTAGAAGAGAACGTGGCAACATTTTTGACACAAATGAGCATCCTGACAAAGAAGATGGAAGAATCTGGGGTCAAGCAGCAGCTTCACATCGTAGATACTACCAATGGTGGTTTATGCACATCTTGCATTAGCCAATCCATAGGTAATCCATGGGCTGCAGTCCAAGAACATCATCATCAGCATGAAAATATGAACTATGTAGCAAATTATGGAGGCAGAGATAGGGTAATCCGAGTTGGGGGAAGCAGGCTCCACAGCAGTTTAGGCCTCCACAACTACAGTATAATGCAGCAGGTATGAGGCCACCACACAACATGGCTCCATATCCTAGACCTCAGAATTTCGGCAATCAGCAGCAGGGATTCCATCCACCTCCACCACAGCATGGGGGTAGACAAGACAATGGGTTCGCAGAGTTGAAAGCTATGATGCAGCAGGTAATTGGGTCAAATGCCAAAACCAATGAAAGAATAGATGCACATGACGCAGCGATCAATAATATGGAAGTACTTATGGGCCAGATTGCTATGTCACATAACAATCATCCTCAAGGGACATTGCCTGCAGATACACAAACAAACCCTAAAGACCAAGTCCCAAAGCAGCTGATGGCAGTGACTCTGAGAAGTGGTAGAGATTTTGATGCTGAGAAAAAAAGAGAGAAAACCGACACACAGGCTGAGACACTCACCCCAGTGACCATAAAACTGGATGAGTCCACAGGGTTGACAGAACTTACAGTCCAGCCAGTTGCTAAAAATAAAGAGATGTAGCAGGGAACGGAGAAAGTAGCTGAACAGGTAGAGCAGCAGGTTGAAGAAAAAGTGATAGAGAAAGAAAAGTTCCAAGTTGTTGGGAAGAAGAGGCCTCCACCACCATTCCCCCAAAGGTTGGCCAAGCACCAGAAAGAAGAGCAATACAAAACGTTCTTTGATATGCTCAAGCAAATCCAGGTAAACATTCCCTTAATTGAAGCTTTAAAAGAAATGCCTGGGTATGCTAAGATGATGAAAGACTTGATGTCGTGGAAATTTGATTTCCAAGACTTGGCCACCGTGACCCTTACCCAAACTTGTAGTGCTGTGGTCTCCAGACCCATTGCTGAGAAGCTTTCTGATCCAGGTAGCTTCACCATTCCATGCACTATAGGAAATTATGCCTTTGCAAAGGCATTGTGTGATTTGGCGGTGATCATTAATCTCATGCCCTTGGTTATTTATAAGAGGCTAGGCATTGGGAGAGCCAAGGCCTACCTCTATGTTATTACAGCTTGTTGACAGGACGGTTAAGCGTCCATTTGGTATATTAGATGATGTGCTTATTCAGTTAGGGAAGTTTGTGTATCCCGACGACTTTATAATTCTTGACTGCAAGGTGGACAAGGAAATTCCTATAATCTTAGGAAGACCATTCCTAGCCACCGGGAGAGCTCTAATTGATTGTGAGACTGGGGAACTCAAGATGAGGTTGAATGATGAGGAGATCATATTCAATGTGTAAAAATCCATGAGGCTCCCTAGTGAGTTCGCGAATTGCTCTCTTATTGATGCTGTTGATATGATAGTGGAGACAGATGATGCAGAGTTGACCATTAAACATCCCCTTCAAGTATGCCTAATGAACTTAGAAGAGGTAAATGGTGAAAGTCTAGCAGAATGGGTACTATCTCGGGAAGGCAAGGGGTGTTGGAAGAGAGAGCTTGAATTCGAGCCTCTACACTTTGAGAAAAGAGAAACCCCTCCTGCAAAGCCATCCGTAGAAGAGCCACCAATGCTTGAGCTTAAACCACTACCATCTCATCTCAGGTATGAATTTCTAGGACCTAACTCCACTTTACCTGTTATTATCTCATCTGGTTTACTAGATGTGCAGGCTCAAAAGCTATTATAGGTACTCAAGGAATGTAAAGTTGCAAATGGTTGGACCATGGAAGACATAAAGGGGATCAGCCTTGCATACTGCATGCACAAGATTCTCCGGGAAGAGGGGCACAAACCTTCCAGGAAATGCAAAAGAAGGCTGAATCCGAGTATGAAGGATAGGGTGAAAAAGAAAGTGATAAAGTGGCTAGACACGGGGTAAATCCTAGGTAAGTTTTCTCACCCTTCTGTGCTATACATGTATTTTTATGCCATGAGGACATGGCATGATTTTAAGTGTGGTGTGGGAGACTTATCTTGTATTGTATATTGTATATAGTAGATGTAGCTGTAAATTATATTAGCTGGCTTGGCCCGATGATGGACACTTGGCGACGGGTTTCTTAAGGGTCTAAGTTGGAATAAAACACAAAAAAATCAGAAAATTTGAAAAAATACAAAAATATGAGTAGAGGACTCTTCCTTATGACGGACTATTTAGGACAAGTACTCTTGAGGGAAGTAGTCCACGTAGGAATTTTTTTTCTTTTATTTTCTTTTTCTAGGTAGTGTATCACCTCCCCCTTGGTTTTTCTTTTGAACACGGTTCTTTTCCAAGGGTTTTTATTGAACCGGGTTAGGTATATTTTCCTTTTCTTAGGATTAGAGGAACAAGGGTAACATGTAACCCCAAGTATGCACATTAGCAAAGCTTATTTGACCTTGAGAATATATTTTCTAAGCTTGACTGTAGAATGTAAATATGCCTTAAATTTGCACAATAATGCTTGCTTGAACATCGATAGGACTTTGTAGATGAACCGGATTCCAAATGAGTTGCATGTTATGTGTGTGTGACGTTTTACTTACATTGTATGCTTTACATGATACCTATTTCTCTGTGTCTTTGAAAAGCGAAATAGAAGTTGTTTGGTTGTAGAAAGGATAGAGGCATTTCTTTGTGTAACCCCATAAATCAATAGACATGAATTCACCCGTACATAATATCCTAGTTAACCCCTTTGAGCTTAAAGAATATTCTTTGATAACCCTTGAATGTTCTTAAAATTATTATATTGTTCTACTTTACCTCCTAGAAGCACTTGTATTGTATTGAATATGCAAAAGTCTAAGTGTGGGGTGAAGGGAAACTGAAAAAGGGAAAATCAAGAATAAATGGTAGAAAATAGTGAACTGGCCAAAATAATGTAAATGTGTTGCAAAGCAATGAGAAAAGAAAGATATTTTGAAAAAAAAAGAGCTATATCAATATATATATATGAAAATTAGAAAGGTCAGTAACACCAACAAAAGAAAAGTGGGGATTAAAGGTAAATAAAAGTGAATGAATGTTTAGGGGAGACATAAGGAGGAAAACGAAAAGGGAAGTTGTGAAAGGGAAAAGAAAAGTGCTTAGGGAGGTTAGTCACTATAACCAAAAGTATCCTACCCGTCCTGTAGCCAACATTACAACCCTTAAAGACCTCTTGATCTATGATTGAATAACTCGATTAGTGGAGTACTATAATAGGGGCAAGCCTATGGTGTGTCTGTATGCATATTAATGTTCTTTGTTGAGAGTGAGTGAATTTTTCCGATATCTATAAGTTCCATGTTCTAAATTATTTATGTGTGGGAACTTCTCTCAATAAATTGTGTGAGGGCATGACACTCAAGAGGAAAATGGTAAATTTGCAAGTTTTTGATAATAACTAGAGTAAGCAATAATGTGCTGGCATGAGAGTTTACGGTTAGGTAAAGATTGTGCATATCTTAGGTTAATCATGAAAAGTAGCTTTTGTGACATAATTTGGGGGAGACATAAATAAAATTGGCCTAAAGTGTGATTAAGGTTGCTCGAGGACGAGCAAAGGTTTAGGTGTGGGGTATTGATAATAGGTGAATTTGACTATATGTATGCCCTAAATAATCATGCTATATTGTTGTTTTGATATTGTTTATGATGACAAAATGCTTTTATTAGTGTTCTTAGTGTGTTATAGGTACACATGAGCTAACATAAAGGGCTAGAACTTTCATGTTTTAAGTTTTTTCAAATTCCCAACGGAGTAGGAGAAAACCCGCGGTTTCTCCGCGACCGCGGTGGTACCGCGAAAAAACAGGCCTGCAAAAGATTTTTGAAGATTCAGAGAACTGTTCTGTTCGTGGTTCGTCTGCAACCGCGGAAGAACCGCGGAAGGTGCCGCAAATATTATTCCTAGTTGTGTACAAATTCAGTTTTTAACCCCTAAACCCTCTATATAAACCCCTAGTTCGCCCAATAGAGGCAAGTTGTCTATTTTTCACTACTTTTGCAAGACAATTAGTAAGAGAGAACTCTCTCAACTCATTCCTTTATTTTATATCAAGTATTTATTTTATGAATTCAATTATTATTCTTGTTTCTTTGAGCATGAGTAGCTAAATCCTTTTCTAAGGTTTTGATGGAACCTATTGAGTGATGAACTTATCGTTTATGTGATTACAAATTGTTAGCTAGATTTCTATTTGTTCAACTTCATTCTTATTGTAGTTAATTGGTAGGATCCCCAATTAGCTATGCCTATTTAGTGTGCATAACTTGGAAAATAGTGCATATTTAGGTTTATTGTTGAACAACACAACACCTAGGTTATTAGAGGAATCTATAACTTTAGTCATAAAGATGGGGTTTGGAATAACGAAGTCTTGGGTGCAATCTTAAGTGAACTATTCAAATTAATGCAAGCTAGGGTAGCTCGGGAGAGTGCACTAGTAAATTATTATAATTGCTTGGGAGAGGGTTACGATACAAATAGCGTTCATGATTGATAGAATATATTAACAATTTGTATGAGCATAACGATAAAGGATTCCATCAATAGGGGAAATCAATACCTTAGTCCTTCTCCATATTATTTTACTCAACATTCAATTCTTTATTTTAAAGCCTTTTTAATTCTTGCAAAGGTAGTTAGTCGAACCACTCACAAACATATACTCAAAATTTTGGGAACTTGATTCGGAAGTACTCTTGGGTTGTGAAGGTTGTAATTGGTAGGTTAATTCCCTATGGGATCAATTCTGGACTTATTAGACCAGGTTATATTGACTACG
Source organism: Nicotiana noctiflora (assembly GCA_032618575.1). Classification (NCBI taxonomy): domain Eukaryota; kingdom Viridiplantae; phylum Streptophyta; class Magnoliopsida; order Solanales; family Solanaceae; genus Nicotiana; species Nicotiana noctiflora. Next base: position 451,019 of record JASVEL010007319.1, read on the forward strand.
ACCATTGCTTGGACGTGAATCAATTTTGGCACTATTGCCGGGGAATTAACGGAATTATCAATTGCCATTGACAGAACTTCAAGATTCTTGTGTAGTCAGGTTCTTTCTACACTTTATATTGAATATTTTGACGGTTCTTGATTTGGGTACTCAGGTGCATGCCAAGAAAATTTGCAAGGACTGGAGAACTAATTGAAGGACTCTCAGACCCCGAGCAAACTTTCCGGGCACGTAACAAGGCTATCAAACAAATTCAGCAATCTCAACAACCAATCAAACTAGACTTCGACAAGGGTGACGTAAACGAACCAAACCAACAAGCTGGGTTAAATATGCAAGAGGCGCAGGAGGCACAGAAAGGTGCACTATATGACTGGGCACAACCCTCAGTAGATAATTTGGCAACTGCCATTGTTGTGCCAGCAATCCAAGATGAGTCTTTCCAGATTACTAACAACATGCTACACTTGTTGCAAAACAAGGGATTATTTTCTGGGTCTCAGGTTGCAGATCCACAACAGCACCTGAAGAACTTTCTCTCAATATGAAAGACACAGAAGCAACCGAATGTGACTCCAGAAGCCATCAGACTATTGCTCTTTCCGTTCTCAGTTACAGGAGCTGCACATGTATGGCTAAACTCACTCCCCATAAACTCTATTGCAACTTGCGATGAGTTAGTCAAACAATTCCACAACATGTTTCATTCACCTAACAAGACAGCTCAACAAATTGATGAGATTGTGAGCTTTAAGCAGAAACCAATGGAGACATTACATGAAACTTGGGGTAGATTCAAGGGTATGCTTGTTATGTGTCCTCACCATGGGATTCTCGAGCAGATGTTGGGTCAAAGGTTCTACATGGGGCTCTCAGATAGTATGAAGAATATTGTAGATGCTTCAGCATGTGGGGCTTTTCTGAGCAAGACTTGGAGAGAGGGCCAAAATTTGCTAGACAAGATGGCTCAAAATTCCGGGTGGACGACCAAGAATGTTCCTATCACTCCAGTGGTACACTCTGTACCTCTGAATCCATCCAACACTCTAGAGGAGAACGTGGCAACTTTATTGACACAAATGAGCATCCTGACTAAGAAGGTGGAAGAATCTGGGGTCAAGCAGCAGGTTCACATCGTAGATACTACCAATGATGGTTTATGCACATCTTGCATTAGCCAACCCATAGGTAATCCATGGGCTGCAGTCCAAGAACATCATCATCAGCATGAAGATATGAACTATGTAGCAAATTTTGGAGGGCAGAAACGGGGTAATCCGAGTTGGGGGCAGCAGTCTCCTCAGTAGTACAGGCCTCCACAACTACAGTATAATGCAGCAGGTATGAGGCCACCACACAATATGGCTCCATATCCTAGACCTCAGAATTTCGGCAATCAGCAGCATGGATTCCATCCACCTCCACCACAGCATGGGGGTAGACATGACGATGGGTTCGCAGAGTTGAAAGCTATGATGCAGCAGGTAATTGGGTCAAATGCCAAAAGCAATGAAAGAATAGATGCACATGATGCAGCGATCAAGAATATGGAAGTACAGATAGGCCAGATTTCTATGTCACTTAACAATCGTCCTCAAGGGACATTGCTTGCAGATACACAAACAAACCCAAAAGACCAAGTCCCAAAGCAGTTGATGGCAGTGACTCTGAGAAGTGGTAGAGATCTTGATGCTGAGAAAAAAAGAGAGAAAATCGACACACAGGCTGAAACACTCACCCCAGTGACCATAGAACTGGATGAGTCCACAGGGTTGACAGAAGTTACAGTCCAGCCAGTTGCTGAAAATAAAGAGGCGTAGCAGGGAACGGAGAAAGTAGCTGAACAGGTAGAGCAGCAGGTTGAAGAGAAAGTGATAGAGAAAGAAAAGTCACAAGTCATTGGGAAGAAGAGACCTCCACCACCATTCCCCCAAAGGTTGGCCAAGTACTAGAAAGAAGAGCAATACAAAAAGTTCTTTGATATGCTCATGCAAATCCAGGTAAACATTCCCTTAATTGAAGCTTTAACAGAAATGCCTGGGTATGCTAAGATGATGAAAGACTTGATGTCGGGGAAATTTGATTTCCAAGACTTGGCCACCGTGACCCTTACCCAGACTTGTAGTGATGTGGTCTCCAGACCCATTGCTGAGAAGATATCTGATCCAGCTAGCTTCCCCATTCCATGCACTATAGGAAATTATGCATTTGCAAAGGCATTGTGTGATTTGGGGGCGAGCATTAATCTCATGCCCTTGGTTATTTATAAGAGGCTAGGCATTGGGAGAGCCAAGCCTACCTCTATGTTATTACAGCTTGCTGACAGGACGGTTAAGCGTCCATTTGGTATATTAGATGATGTGCTTATTCAGGTAGGGATGTTTGTGTTTCCCACCGTCTTTGTAATTCTTGACTGCAAGGTGGACAAGGAAATTCCTATAATCTTAGGAAGACCATTCTTAGTCACCGGGAGAGCTCTGATTGACTGTGAGACTGGGAACTCAAGATGAGGTTGAATGATGAGGAGATCATATTCAATGTGCAAAAATCCATGAGGCGCCCTAGTGAGTTCGCAAATTGCTCTCTTATTGATGCGGTTGATGTGATAGTGGAGACAGACGATGCAGAGTTGACCATTGAAGATCCACTTCAAGCATGCACAATGAACTTAGAAGAGGTAAATGGTGAAAGTCTAGCAGAATGGGTACTATCTCGAGAAGGCAAGGGGTGTTGGGAGAGAGAGCTTGAATTCGAGCCTCTACATTTAGAGAAAAGAGAGACCCCTCCTGCAAAGCCATCTATAGAAGATCCACCAAAGCTTGAGCTTAAACCACTACCATCTCATCTCAGGTATGAATTTCTAGGTCCTAACTCCATTTTACCTGTTGTTATCTCATCTGGTTTGCTAGATGTGCAGGTTCAAAAGCTATTACATGTACTCAAGGAATGTAAATTTGCCAATGGTTGGACCATGGCAGACATAAAGGGGATCAACCTTGCATACTGCATGCACAAGATTCTCCGGGAAGAGGGGCACAAACCTTCCAGGAAACGCAAAAGAAGGCTGAACCCGAATATGAAGGATAGGGCGAAAAAGAAAGTGATAAAGTGGCTAGACACGGGGTAAATCCCAGGTAAGTTTTCTTACCCTTCTGTGCTATACATGTATTATTATGCCATGAGGACATGGCATGATTTTAAGTGTGGGTGGGAGATTTATATTGTATTGTATATTGTATATAGTAGATGTAGCTGTAAATTATATTAGCTGACTTGGCCCGATGATGGACACTTGGCGACGGGTTTTTTAAGGGTCTAAGTCGGAATAAAACACACACAAAAATCAGAAAATTTGAAAAAATACGAAAATATGAGTACAGGACTCTTCCTTATGACGGGCTATTTAGGACAAGTACTCATGAGGGAAATAGTCCACGTAGGAATTTTCTTTCTTTTATTTTCTTTTTCTAGGTAGTGTATCACCTCCCCCTTGGTTTTTCTTTTGAACGCGGTTCTTTTCCAAGTGCTTTTATTGAACAGGGTTAGGTAGATTTTCCTTTTCTTAGGATTAGAGGAACAAGGGTAACATGTAACCCTAAGTATGCATATTAGCAAAGCTTAATTGAACTTGAGAATATATTTTCTAAGCTTGACTATATAATCTAAATTTGCCTTAAATTTGCACAATAATACTTGCTTGAACATCGATAGGACTTTGTAGATGAACCGGATTCCAAATGAGTTGCATTCTATGTGTGTGTGAGGTTTTACTTACATTGTATGCTTTACATGATACCTAGAACTTGCCCTGTGTGTGTGCAAAGCGAAATAGAAGTTGTTTGGTTGTAGAAAGGATAGAGGCATTTTTTTGTGTAACCCCATAAGTCAATAGACATGAATTCACCCGTACATAATATCCTAGTTAACCCCTTTGAGCTTAAAGCCTATTCTTTGATAACCCTTGAATCTTCTTCAAATTATTATATTGTTCTACTTTACCTCCTAGAAGCACTTGTATTGTAATGAATATGCAAAAGTCTAAGTGTGGGGTGAAGGAAAATTGAAAAAGGGAATATCGAGAATAAATGGTAGAAAATAGTGAACTGGCCAAAATAATGTAAATGTGTTGCAAAGCAATGAGAAAAAAAAGATATTTTGAGAAAAAAAGCAATATCAATGTATATATGAAAATTAGAAAGGTCAGTTACACCAACAAAAGAAAAGTGGGGATTAAAGGTAAATAAAAGTGAATGAATGTTTAGGGGAGACATAAGGAGGAAAACGAAAAGGGAAGTTGTGAAAGGGAAAAGAAAAGTGCTTAGGGAGGTTAGTCACTATAACCAAAAGTATCCTACTCGTCCCGTAGCCAACATTACAACCCTTAAAGACCTCTTGATCTATGATTGAATAACTCGATTAGTGGAGTACTACACTAGGGGCAAGCCTATGGTGTGTCTGTATGCATATAAATATTCTTTGTTGAGAGTGAGTGAATTTTTTCGATATCTATAAGTTCCATGTTCTAAATTGTTTATGTGCGGTATCTTCTCTCAATAAATTGTGTGAGGGCGTGACACTCAAGAGGAAAATGGTAAATTTGCAATTATTGATAATAACTAGAGTAAGCAATAATGTGTTGGCATGAGAGTTTACGGTTAGGTAAAGATCGTGCATATCTTAGGTTAATCATGAAAAATAGCTTTTGTGACATAATTTGGGGGAGACATAAATAAAATTGGCCTAAAGTGTGATTAAGGTTGCTCGAGGACGAGCAAAGGTTTAAGTGTGGGGTATTGATAATAGGTGAATTTGACTATATTTATGCCCTAAATAATCACGCTTTATTATTGTTTTGATATTGTTTATGATGACAAAATGCTTTTATTAGTGTTCTTAGTGTGTTATAGGTACACATGAGCTAATGAAGACTAAAAGAGCAAGTTTTGGAGTCAAAAGATGGTGAAAAAGGCCAAAGTGTGGTACAAGTCAAGAACTTATGTTGAAAATAGCCGGGAAGGTGTGATTTTGCACTATATAGATGTTATGGAATGAATTTAAGTGATTTGGAGCTTTGAAGACTGAGTAAAAGCTCAAGGAATTAAGCCGGGATCGAGTTCGGGGGTCAAATTGGATAGTGTAGTACAAGCGAAGAATGGATGAGGCATATTGTGAACTGTCTAGTAAATTGGAAATAATGTTTCCCTCAGAACTTCAGTTTGGCTCCATAATATATGGTTGGAAAGCTAACGCAATGGGCTACAACTTTCATCTTTTGATGTTTTCCAAATTCCCAACGGAACTGGGTGAAAAACCGTGGTATCTCCGCGACCGCGGTGGAATCGCGGAAAAACAGGCCTGCAAAAGATTTTTGAAGATTCAGAGAACTGTTATGTTCGCGGTTCTTCCGCGACCGCGGAAGAACCGCGGAAGGTGCCGCAAATATTATTCCTAGTTGTGTACAAATTCAGTTTTTAAGCCCTAAACCCTCTATATAAACCCCTAGTTCGCCCAATAGAGGCAAGTTGTCTATTTTTCACTACTTTTGCAAGACAATTAGTAAGAGAGAACTCTCTCAACTCATTCCTTTATTTTATATCAAGTCTTTATTTTATGAATTCAATTATTATTCTTGTTTCTTTGAGCATGAGTAGCTAAATCCTTTTCTAAGGTTTTGATGGAACCTATTGAGTGATGAACTTATCGTTTATGTGATTACAAATTACTAGGTAGATTTCTATTTGTTAAACTTCATTCTTATTGTAGTTACTTGGTAGGATCCCCAATTAGATGTGCCTATTTAGCGTGCATAACTTGGAAAAGAGTGCATATTTTGGTTTATTGTTGAACAACACCACACCTAGGTTATTGGAGGAATCTATAACTCTAGACGTAAAGACGGGGTTAGGAATAACGAAGTCTTGGGTGCAATCTTAAGTGAACTATTCAAATTAAAGCTAGCTAGGGTAGCTCGGGAGAGTGCACTAGTAAATTATTGTAATTTCTCGGGAGAGGGTTACGATACAAATAGCATTCATGATTGATAGAATATATTAACAATTTGTATGAGCATAACGATAAAGGATTCCATCAATAGGGGAAATCAATACCTTAGTCCTTCTCCATATTATTTTACTCAACGTTCAATTCTTTCTTTTAAAGCCTTTTTAATTCTTGCAAAGGTAGTTAGTCGAACCACTCACAAACATATACTGAAAATTTTGGGAACTTGATTCGGAAGAACTCTTGGGTTGTGAAGGATGTAATTGGTAGGTTAATTCCCTGTGGGATCGATTCTGGACTTATTAGACCAGGTTATATTGACTACGACCGTTGCTTGGACGTGAATCAATGTGTTAATTGTTACTGATTTTGCTGTGGTTAGCCCTGTGGTTTCTAATATGGAACTGGCACCATTTGGTCCTAAGGGTGCATACCCTCAGGCTATTGCATGTTAGGCATGTAATGCTGATTTTGTGTTTGTCTCCACTGTTGTCCTCCTTGTCTCTGACCCCCAAAGTTGTTGACATAATTCATATCTCCTCTTTCCTCTTGATTTTCACCTTCTCCATTCTATGAACACACTTAAGACTAATTAGCACAAGGTGTACACAGTCCTCCATTTGTTGTGTGATCGATTGCAAACTCAACACAAAGGAAGAGCGGGCACAACTAACTTTTACGCGAATAGTGGTTCGGGGTCAATCCACAGGGAGTTGGAATTTGGAGTGAGAAATTGAGATGAACTAGAACTGCGAGTTAGTTTCTAATTCATCTTCAAACATATTTGTATTTTCTTTTTAATAACTAATTTATCAACTACTAGTATGAAATCTAAATTATGCTAAGGTTTATTTAAAAGTGTAATGCAACTAGGAAAAAGGACTAGGGTAGTAGCATTTACCTAGGTGAATAACTAACGGGTAATGAAATTCAATACAAAGATGATATGATGGGACGATTGGATAACTGTTGCTCTATGCATTCATTCTCACACCTCTCGGTAGAGAGAACAATTTTGCCCGGTTGACTCTCTCGAGACCAATTGGGTAGGCTAATTTGCCCAAGCAACTTTAGGCTAAAGTTGGGTAATTACTCTCTCAAGGTTTTTACCCGTTACTTGGGACTACCGTTCGCATGGGTCCATCCCAAATCCTTGTTGGGATTGATTGAGAAGTTTAAGACTCTCTTTCTCAAGGAGAGCCCAAACCCACAAAGTTAGATTTAGTGTTTGCAACCACAAAATCCAAATGAAAAACATTCAATCAACCCAAATCCCAACACCCATAATCATCTAAGCATTAAATAATCTAACCCATTAATTACCCACACTAGGGTTGAGCAACAACCCTAGCTATGAGTTTGCCATGAATAATGAAGAAACCGAAGAAATTCAAGATGAAATTGACATAATAGTTTATTACAAATTAAATCTAGAAGTTTCAATGATAAAAGACTAAGAAAATTGCCCAAAATAGGCGAAAATATCTTCTCACGAGCTCAGATGTTCGTATCTAATATCTGACATATCCTAAAAAAGTAAAAGAAGCTATTTATACTGTACAAAAATTTTCGGACAAAAATACCCCTGAGGGTTTGACGCGGACCGCACACTTTTGACGTGCGGCCGCGTAGGGCATTTGGTCATCAGATAAGCTGGAAGCTGGGCATGTCATGCAGACCGCGTACTTTTGTCACGCGGCTGCGTAGGCTCAGCAGCGCGGACCACGTAGAAATGGAGCGCGGCCGCACTGTGTAATTCCTCCGAATGCGAACTCTCTGAATCTTCATCCACACGGGCTGCACTGTTTTGGCGCGCGGCCACGTGGGACTTTGCCTTGAATTTTCTCTTCTCTGATCTTCATCGTTGCGGACCGCATGAAAATGGACGCGGTCCGCGTGGATTTGCTTTTGAACTTGGCCTCTCTGAACTTTTCTGCGCGGCCGCACACCAAATCAGTGCGGTCTGTACAGGTGAAAGTGAGCCTTGTCTCTTCTCTGAATCACTTTGTGCGGCCGCACAATAGAACAATGCGGTCCGCACATGTTCCTTTTGTGTCCTTATACTTCTTCATTTGACGCTTAGCCGGTTTCACTCCTTTTTGAGCTGATTTGATGGTATTCTTCCTTTTGTCGCTCATACCTGCAAAATAGCGCACTTGTAAGCAAATCAAGGCTAGACTAACACATTTTATGCACAAAGCTCGGGCAAGAAGGGGTCTAAAAGTATGCAAAATTCCTAGTTATCAACTCCCCCAAACTTAAACCTTTGTTGTCCTCAAGCAAATCAAAATGAGAGACATCAAAACAATTCCCATTTGTCCGAGGGTAACCTCACAAACATCAATTGGGACTAACAATTGTCCCTAATGCAATTGTATCATTGACACCTTTATGAAAATTTGAAGCTTTGTGGATCAAGTGTGACACAAGCGCCTTGAGGGTTGACTCGATTCATCAAGGAGCCTTTCTCAAAACACTTTGGTTTTTGTGAACCCCAAACTCGTACATCCTTGGCTCTCCCTAAGTACACCTCACCTTTTTGAGTATTTGCACACAAATCAATGTAGAGGATTTCACACTCACTCTCTCAATGAAGAGACCCTAAGCCCGACGCTAGGTACCATAGGCTTGCCCTTTATGTAAGTATCCACTTATGTAGGCCTTTCTCAACTTGAGATCATATAGGACTTTTTGGGGAGTCATTGTGAAGGCTTTTTGGGTAGGATAGGAATTTGGTTCTTATTGGTTCAATCTTCCCTAAAGTGCTTCTTTTGATTCATTGATGACACACTTTCTTGACTCTTTTTGAGCATTTCTTCTTTTAAGGATTGAAAGAGAGACACCATGGCACTCTTCTTTTTTGCAATTGACATTTTTTTCTTTGATCACTTCATTCACATTTTTCCTTTTTCCTTTTTGCTTTTCAAATCTTTTAGGTCCCCCCTTTTTGGGTCTTATTCATCTTTTTGTTTGTTTTTCTCTTTGTTTCCTTTTCCAATGCCTTTCTTTTCCTTTTTGCTTTTGTGCCTTTTTACCACATTGGTGCCTTTCTTGTGTTTCCCCCCCAAACTTGTACTTTTGCAATCACTTTAAGGGAAGATTTCTGGGTGCCAAGAGAAGGTCCAAATTGAAACGGGTATAGGCATGCAACTTGGTTTATGAAAGAATAAGGTTTAAGGCTCAAAGGGGTGGACTAGGGATCCTTATATTGGGAGGTTGGAAAAAATGGTTCAAGGTACGTTCATTTGGATCAAAGATGGACTACACTCACTTCTCAAGTCAAGTTTCACCTATGATTTCGCCTCAACAAACATTCGGGGCAAGTTCTAGACCATTGATATGGTACTTGGGCTCACAAGTCTATTTCTTACCACACCTACACTCACAGATCACCAAAAATGTAGTTGAAGGCCCACAACAACCTCGGATAAGATTCAAGCACGCGTTGGTTTACGTGACCAATCGATGGTTTTCGCTCAACACAAGATTCTCAAGGCCACAACTTTCACTATTATAGATACAACTCGATGTCTTTGATCATGAGATCGGAGACAAATGTGCTAGGCCCAAGTGAAGTTTACCTGAGATACCCTTAACTACCACAACTTTGAAAATCAAAAAGAAAACGATTAAAAAAAAAACTGACTCAACCCTTAAGAAAGTTGTCACGCTATCTATCATAGGGAAGAGCCACCCGGTTCACACAACATTTTACCCTTGGAACGACCCGTGGCATTAAGAAAACCAAGGGTTTACTGAAAACTTAAAACAAAACCTAATGATTTTTACGAGAATAACAAAAATGAAAAGAAATCCAACTGAAACCAAATGAATATGTACAAAGATGGATTAGAATATTGATAATAGGTGAATTTGACTATAATTATGCCCTAAATAATCACACTTTGTTATGGTATTATTGTTGTTTATGAGGACAAAATGCTTTGATTAGTGTTTGTTTGTGTGTTATAGGTACATGTGATGCAATGGATGCTAAGAAGAGTGATTTTGAAGTCATATGTTGATGCAAAGGTCAAGAGAAGATCTAAGGTGAAAAGAGCTGGAAGAAGCAGTCAAAAATCCGCAGCACTGTTCCTCCGCGGTTCATCTGCGACCGCGGATGAATCGTGAAAAAAGAGGCATTCTGAAGTTTTACTGTTCGCGGTTGGCTCGCGGCCGCAAACGAACCGCGGAAACCGGCGCCCAGTTCTCCTAGTTGGATTCGAATTTAGTTTTTTAAGCCCTAAAACCTCTATATAAACTCCTAGTTTGCCCTATAGAGGCATGTTGTCTTTATTTCACTAATTTTGCAAGATATTAAGTAAGAGAGAATCCTCTCAACTCCTTCTTTTTATTTTATATCAAGTATTTCTTTATGAGTTCAATTATTATTCTTTTTTCTTTAAGCATGAGTAGCTAAATCCTTTTCTAAGGTTTTGATGGAACCAATTGGGGGATGAACTTATCGTTTATGTGATTACAAATTGTGACATAGATTTCTATTTGTTCAACTTCATTCTTGTTGTAGTTAATTGGTAGAGCTCCCAATTAGCGGTGCCTATTTAGTGTGCATAACTTGGAAAAGAGTGCATATTTAGGTATATTGTTGAACAACAACACACCTAGGTTATTGGAGGAATCTATAACTTTAGGCGTAAAGACGGGGTTAGGAATAATGAAGTCTTGAGTGCAATCTTAAGTGAACTATTCAAACTAAAGCTAGCTAGGGTAGCTCGGGAGAGTGCACTAGTAAATTATTGTAATTGCTCGGGAGAGGGTTACGATACACATAGCGTTCATGATTGATAGAATATATTAACAATTTGTATGAGCATAACGATAAGGGATTCCATCAATAGGGAAATCAATACCTTAGTCTTTGTCCGTATTATTTTACTCAACTTTCAATTCTTTCTTTTAAGCATTCTTAAATCTTGCAAAGTAGTTAGTAGAAAATCATACACAAATATACTCTAAATTTTGGGAACTTGATTCGGAAGTACTCTTGGGTTGTGAAAGTTGTGATTGATAGGTTAATTCTCTGTGGGATCAATCTTGGAATTATTAGACCAAGTTATATTGACTACGACCATTGCTTGGACATGAATCAATTTTGGCGCCGTTGCCGGGGAATTAACGGAATTATCAATTGCCATTGACAGAACTTCAAGATCTTGTGTATTCAGGTTCTTTCTACACTTTACATTGAATATTTTGACGGTTGTTGATTTGGGTACTCGGGTGCATGCCTAAAAAATCTACAAGGACTGGAGAACTAATTGAAGGACTCTCAGACCCCGAGCAAACTTTCCGGGCGCGCAACAAAGCCATCAAACAAATTCAACAATCTCAACAACCAATCAAACTAGACTTCGACATGGGTGACGCAAACGAACAAAACCAGCAAGCCGGGCTAAATATGCAAGAAGCACAGGAGGCACAGGAAGGTGCACTGTTTAATTGAGCACAACCCACAGCGGATAATTTGGCAACTACCATCGTTGTGCCAGCAATTCAAGCTGAGTCTTTCCAGATCACTAACAATATGCTTCACTTGTTGCAAAACAAGGGATTATTCTCTGGGTCTCAGGTTGAAGATCCACAGCAGCACCTAAAGAACTTTCTCTCAATATGCAAAACACAGAGGCAACCGAATGTAGCTCCGGAAGCTATCAAATTATTACTCTTTCCATTCTCAGTTACAGGAGCAGCACAGATATGGCTAAACTCACTCCCAATAAACTCCATTGCAACTTGGGATAAGTTAGTCAAACAATTCCACAACAAGTTTCATCCACCTAACAAGACAACTCAACAAATTGATGAGATTGTGAGCTTCAAGCAGAAACCAATGGAAACATTACATGAAACTTGGGGCAGATTCAAGGGTATGCTTGTTATGTGTCCTCACCATGGGATCCCTGAACAGATGTTAGGCCAAAGATTCTACATGGGGCTTTCAGATAGTATGAAGAACATTGTAGATGCTTCAGCGGGTGGGGATTTTTTGAGCAAGACTTGGAGAGAAGGCCAAAAATTGCTAGACAAAATGGCTCAAAATTTCGGATAGACGTCCAGGAATGCTCCTATCACACCAGTGGTACACTCTGTACCTCTGGATCCATCCAACACGCTAGAGGAGAACATGGCAACTTTATTGACACAAATGAGCATCCTGACAAAGAAGGTGGAAGAATCAGGGGTCAAGCAGCAGGTTCACATTGTAGATACTACCAATGGTGGTTTATGCACATCTTGCATTAGCCAAACCACAGGTAATCCATAGGCTGCAGACCAAGAACATCATCATCAGCGTGAGGATATGAACTATATGGCTAACTACGGAGGGCAGCGACAAGGTAATAAAAACTGGGGCCAACAGGCTCCAATGCAGTACAGACCTCCCCAGCTACAATTTATTGCAGCAGGTATGAGGCCACCACACAACATGGCTCCATATCCTAGACCTCAGAATTTCGGTAATCAGCAGCAAGGATATCATCCACCTCCACCACCACATGGGGGTAGACATGACGATGGATTTGCCAGATTGGAAGCTATGATGCAGCAGGTAATTGGGTCAAATGCCAAAACAAATGAGAGCATAGATGCACATGATGCCACCATCAAAAATATTGAAGTACAGGTGGGTCAGATTGCTATATCTCTCAACAATCGTCCTTAAGGGACATTGCCTGCAGATATACAAACAAACCCAAAGGATCAAGTCCCAAAGCAGATAATGACAGTGACTCTGAGAAGCGGTAGAGATCTTGATGCTGAGAATAAAAGTGAGAAAATCGACAGACAGGCTGAGACACCTAATCCATTGCCCATTGAACTGGATGAGTCCACGGGGTTGACAGAAGTTACAGTCCAGCCAGTTGCTGAAAATAAAGAGGCAAAACAGGGAACGGAGAAAGTAGTTGAACAGGTAGAGCAGCAGATTGAAGAGAAAGTGATAGAAAAAGAAAAGTCCCAATTCACTGGGAAGAAGAGGCCTCCACCACCATTCCCCCAAAGGTTGGCCAAACACCAGAAAGAGGAGCAATACAAAAAGTTATTCGAGATGCTCAAGCAAATCAAGGTAAACATTCCCTTAATTAAAGTTTTAAAAGAAATGCCTGGTTATGCTAAGATGATGAAGGATTTGATGTCACGGAAATTTGATTTCCAAGACTTGGCCACCGTAACACTTACTCAGACTTGTAGTGCACTGGTCTCTAGACCCATTGCTGAGAAGCTTTCCGATCCAGGTAGCTTCACCATCCCATGCACTATAGGGAATTATGCATTTACTAAGGCTTTATGTGATTTGGGGGCAAGCATTAATCTCAAGCCCTTAGTTATTTATAAGAGGTTAGGTATTGGGAGAGCCAGACCCACCTCTATGCTTTTACAGCTTGCTGACAGGACGATTAAGCGTCCATTTGGTATTATAGATGATGTGCTTATCTAGGTTGGGAAGTTCGTGTTTCCCGTCGATTTTGTTATTCTTGATTGAGCGGTCGGCGAAGAAATTCCCATAATCCTAGGAAGACCATTCCTAGCCACCGGGAGAGCCATAATTGACTGCGAAACTGGGGAACTCAAGATGAGGTTGAATGATGAGGAGATCATCTTCAATGTACAAAAATTCATGAGGCGCCCTAGTGAGTTCGCAAATTGCTCTCTCATTGATGTGGTTGATGTGATAGTGGAGACCGACGATGCAGAGTTAACCATTGAAGATCCACTTCAAGCATGCCTGATGAACATGGAAGAGGAAAATGGTGAAAGTTTAGTTGAATGGGTACTATCTCTGGAAGGCAAGGGATTTTGGCAGAGAGAGCTTGAGTTCGAGCCTCTACACTTAGAGAAAAGAGAGAGCCCGCCAGCAAAGCCATCCATAAAAGAGCCACCAAAGCTCGAGCTTAATCCACTACCATCACATCTCAGGTATGAATTTCTAGGTCCTAACTCCACGTTACCTGTTATTATCTCATCTAGTTTGCTAGATGTGCAGGCCCAAAAGCTTATACAGGTACTCAAGGAATGCAAGACTGCCATTGGGTGGACCATGGCAGAGATAAAGGGGAGCAACCCAGCCTATTGCATTCATAAAATTCTCCTTGAAGATGGACACAAACCTTCCAGGGAACATCAAAGAAGGCTGAACCCCAACATGAAGGAAGTGGTGAAGAAAGAAGTAATAAAGTGGCTAGATGCGGGAATCATCTTCTCAATCTCTGACAGCAGCTGGGTTAGCCCGGTCCAATGTGTGCCAAAGAAAGGAGGCATGACGGTAGTGAAAAACGAGAACAATGAGTTGATTTCAACAAGAACCGTTACCGGATGGAGAATATGCATGGACTACAGGAAGTTGAATCTAGCCACCCGCAAAGATCACTTCCCACTTCCCTTCATTGATCAAATGCTTGACAGGTTGGCAGGGAGGTCCCACTTTTGCTTTCTGGATGGATACTCGGGGTACAATCAAATCACCATAGCCCCCGAAGATAGAGAGAAGACCTCCTTCACATGCCCATATGGCATCTTTGCCTTCAGGAGGATGCCATTCGGACTATGCAATGCGCCTGCCAAATTCCAAAGGTGCATGATAGCTATTTTAACCGACATGGTTCATGGATGATATCTTAGTGGCAGGGAATTCATTCGATGAATGCCTGGCCAATCTGACAAGAGTGCTGAAACGGTGCATAGAAACAAACTTAGTGCTAAACTGGGAGAAGTACCATTTTATGGTACAAGAAGGTATAATATTGGGGCACCGGGTTTCAAGAAAAGGCATTGAGGTTGATCGTGCTAAAGTTGATGTCATTGCAAAGCTGCCTCCACCAACATCCGTCAAGGCCATAAGAAGCGTTCTTGGACATGCCGGTTTTACCGGAGGTTCATCAAAGACTTCTCCAAAATATCAAAACCTCTCTGTAAGTTACTTGAAAAAGATCACCCTTTTGTTTTTTCTGATGAATGCAGGATTGCTTCTGAGGAACTAAAGAAGAGGTTGGTCACAGCACCCATCATCATTGCCCCCGATTAGGAGCAACCTTTCGAGCTAATGTGTGATGCAAATGACTATGCAGTGGGGGCAGTGCTGGGCCAAAGGAAAGACAAGCTGATGCATCCAATATACTATGCAAGTAAAACTCTGAGTGGAGTACAGCTAAACTACACATTGACGGAAAAAGAGATGCTTGCAATCGTATTCGCATTCGACAAATTCCGGTCCTATCTCATAGGATCAAAGGTAATCGTATACACATACCATGCAGCTTTAAGATATTTTATTGATAAAAAGGACTCTAAGCCACGCCTGATTCGTTGGGTGTTGCTTCTCCAAGAGTTTGACCTCGAAATTAGGGATATAAAAGGTACTGAAAATCAAGTCGCTGACCATTTGTCAAGACTTGAAGGAGCTGAAATTGTCAAAGAGAGTGGGGAAATTCTGGAAACCTTTTACAGACGAGCAGCTGCTCACCACCACTCTCCTTGAAACACCATGGTATGCTGACTATACTAATTACCTAGCCAGTGGTATTGTTCCTCATGACCTCTCATCGGTCCAGAGGAAAAGAGTTTTTCGTGAAAGTCAGTTTTATTATTGGGATGAACCATATTTGTTTAGGATATGTCTTGATAACATGATCCGTAGATGCGTCCCCGAGATAGAACAATCTTCTGTTTTGCAGGCATGTCATGCTTCAGCATATGGCGGTCATTTTGGAGGAATACGTACAGCTGCCAAAATACTTGAGGCCGGTTTCTATTGGCCAATGGTGTTTAAAGATGCACACTTATGGGTGAAAGGTTGCAACGAATGTCAATGTACCGGGAACATCTCCCGGCATCATGAAATGCCAATGAACCCAATCCAGCAATTTGAAGTGTTCGATGTCTGGGGAATAGATTTCATGGGGCCCTTTATTAGCTCACACGGTAATAAGTACATACTTGTTGCAGTTGACTACGTGTCCAAATGGGTGGAAGCTGCAGCATTACCCACCAATGATGCTATGGTGGTGGTGGGGATTTTGAAGAAGAATATTTTCACCCGGTTCGGGACTCAAAGGCTTATCATCAGTGACGGGGGCACACACTTTTGCAACCGGGCTTTTGAGAAATTATTGGCCAAGTATGATGTTAACACCGTGTGGCCACTCCATATCACCCGCAGACTAGCGGGCAAGTTGAGGTCTCCAACAGGGAGATAAAAAGTGTACTGACTAAAATAGTAAACGCCACAAGGACTGACTGGTCCAGAAAGCTTGATAATGCACTATGGGCTTATAGAACAGCTTTCAAGACACCAATTGGCATGTCGCCATACAAATTGGTGTTTGGGAAAGCTTGTCAAGTACCGGTTGAATTAGAACACAAAGCTTGGTGGGCGCTGAAACAATTGAATCTCAACTTGGATGAAGCAGGAAAAGCAAGGCTAACTGGGTTGCATGAATTAGAAGAATTTCGGTATCTGGCATTTGAAAGTACTAGATTGTATAAAGAGAGAATGAAGCGGATTCATGATCAAAATATCATTGAGCGGAACTTCAAAAGCGGGGACAAAGTACTACTATACAATTCAAGATTACGATTGTTCCCAGGTAAATTGAAATCAAGGTGGTCAAGACCCTTCAAGGTAATTAAGGCATTTGAGTCAAGAGCTGTGGAAATTCAAACTATGGATGGATCACGTACATTCATGGTAAACGGACAGCAGTTGAAACCGTACATTGGCCTGCATGACATGGAGGACAAAGTAGAATTGCGGTTGGATGAACCTCAAAGGTCTAGCGAGCCTTAAATTGCGCTAATTTGAGTCGTGCCGCGATGTTAAATCAGGCACTACGTGGGAGGCGAACCACGAACATGTTGTAAGTATTTTTATTTTAGTAGTATTTTATAAAATAAAATAAGAAAAAACAAATTTTTTTGCTAAACAACTGAGAAAAAAAATTCAGAGAGGTGCACTGTCCGCGGTCCATCCGCGATCACGGATGAACCGCGGAAAAATGACCTCTCTGAAGTTTCTCTGTTTGTGGTCCATTCGCGGTAGTGAACCTACCGCGAAAAAATGCCCCCTCTGAATCTCGACTATTTGCGGTCCATTCGCGACCGCGAACGATCCGCGAACAGTCGCGGTCAGTTAAAAATAAGTTTTTTTTTATTTTCTTAAACCCTAAAATCCCATCCCCCGTTTAGCCAAGTTGGGCAAATTATCCTTGATCATAATTGATGAATGTACTTTTTGGAGACATAATGCCCAACTCATGAATTGGTTATGGTGTACTTTATTGGGGATGGATTAAGTCAATTGGGTAATATTAGAAGTGTTCAAATAACTAAGTGTGGGGTGCTTGAATAGGCATGTGTAAAATAGTTAGATAAAGAATCTAAATATAGGAGTATGAGGTAATTGCACGAAAAAAATGGTCAATTGTGATATCTCACAGATGGCGAAGTCTGAGTAGCCTTCCGATGACTAACGGTTTACAAAATCGTTTTCTCGCTATCTTATTTATGCAGGATCATGGCCCCAAAGAGAGCTCGACATGGTGCTATCTCATCTAGGCAACCGACTTATGATGAGTCTAGGTTTGCTTGTGAAGAAGCGGAGAATGGATTTCACGTTAAAGCGACCAAGAAGTGGCTCCAAGAGGTAGAAGTTGACCGGATAGCTATCCGCTCGGAGAAGCCGGAGATATATGATGAGATTCGGAGGCACGAGATGGAGTTTCTCTTTGACTCACCTCCTAAGGTGAACAAGATGCTTGTTTGGGAATTCTACGCCAATGCTCCTTATGCCATGGTCAGGCAAGTGTTCGTCAGAGGTAAGACTGTTGATGCCCATATTCATACTAGTAGGCAGATACTTAGACTGCCCATGCACACTAGTGATGTCGACTATTACCATGATAGGCCAGGTGTCACATGGGACATGCTAATAGAGGCCTTATGTGTCGACGGCATCCCGGTGTGGATTAGAAATAAGACTCTGCACTCTAACTGCTTTACACACACAGCCAAATGTTGGTTCTCTATAATTTGCAACCGTATCTTGCCCTCGAGTAACATCACAGATGTTAACTTTAATAGGGCAGTTTTGACTTGGTGTTTTGTAACACATCGGGATGTTGATATCGCCCACGTAGTTAGTGATGATATGGTATTGAGGGGATCCCTCACTGCCAAGGGTTTTTATTACCCATCTCTTGTCACTACACTGTGTCTCCTCCATCAGACCCTAGTAACTCAAGCTGATGGTAAGATACTATCAAAAGCTCCATTTAGAGCAGCTCAAATCCGGGTTGGACGAGACACAACCCCAATTGACTTGGATGAGGAGGACGATCGTGTATCGGTTGCCCGGGCCAGGCACTCCACGGATTCAGCCGGACCTTCCAGGCCTGCTCCTCGTGGAGCAAGTATGTCTAGGTCCGAGTCCACACGACCTATGCTTAGGTCCATGGAGGAGGAGGTTGCTGATCTGCGCACCTCTGTTGATGGCTTGCATACACGGCTAGACGCCATGTCTACAAGGCAAGCCCGGTCAGAAAACAGGTTTATGGCATGGTTCAGAGCACTTGGACGAGCATGTCATGTCGACCCATCCACCGTCTCCGACTCCGAGTGAGTCTCGGGTAAGTTTTCTTGCCCTTTTTCTGCTTTCATTTTTATTTATGTCATGGGGACATGATATATCTTTAAGTGTGGGGTGGGTGACTTATCTTGAACATGATGTATATATTAGTGTAGTAGTTAATATAAAATAATAAAAACACAAAAAAATCATAAAATTTTAAAAATCCGAAAATATGAGTAGAGGACTCTTCCTGATGACAGACTATTTAAGACAAGTACTCTTGAGGGAAGTAGTCCATGTAGGAATTTTTCTTTCTTTTATTTTCTTTTTATAGGTAGTGTATCATCTCCCCTTGGTTTTTATTTGAACCGGGTTAGGTAGATTTTTTTATTTTTCTTTTCTTAGGATTAGAGGTAAAAGGGCAACATGTAACCCCCAATATGCACATTAGCAAAAGCGTAAATTGAACTTGAGAATGTATCTTCTAAGCTTGACTGTAGAATCTAAATATGCCTTAAATTGCACAATAATGCTTGCTTGAACATCGATAAGACTTTGTAGATAAACTGAATTCCAAATCAGTTGTATGCCATGTGTGTATGAGGTTTTACTTACATTGTATGTTTTACATGATGCCTAGAACTTTCCCTGTGTGTTTGCAAAGCGAAATAGAAGTTGTTTGGTTGTAGAGAGGATAGAGGCATTTTTTTGTGTAACCCCATAAACGAATAGAGATGAATTCACCCGTACATAATATCCTAGTTAACCCCTTTGAGCTTAAAGCCTATTCTTTGATAACCCTTGAATGTTCATGAAAAATCAAAATCATATATTGTTCTACTTTACCTCCTAGAAGCACTTGTATTGTAATGAATATGCAAAAGTCTAAGTGTGGGGTGAAGGGAAATTGAAAAAGGGAAAATCAAGAATGAATGGTAGAAAATAGTGAACTGACCAAAATAATGTAAATGTGTTGCAAAACAATGAGAAAAAAAAGATATTCTGAGAAAAAGAGCTATATCAATGTATATATGAAAATTAGAAAGGTCGGTTACACCATCAAAAGACAAGTAGGGGATTCAAAGTAAATAAAGGTGAAGAAATGTTTATGGGAGACATAAGGAAGTAAACAAAAAGGGAAGTTGTGAAAAAAAAAGTGCTTAGGGAGGCTAGTCACTATAACCAAAAGTATCCTACACGTCCCATAGCCTACATTACAACCCTTAAAGACCTCTTGATCTATGATTGAATAACTCGATTAGTGGATTATTACAGTAGGGGCAAGCCTATGGTGTGTCTATATTCATATAAATGTTCTTTGTTGAGAGTGAGTGAATTTTTCCGATATCTATAAGTTCCATGTCTTTGAATTGTTAATGTGTGGGAACTTCTCTCAATAAATTTTGTGAGGGCATGTAATTCAAGAGGAACAAGGTAAATTTGCAAGTTTTTGGTGATAAGTAGAGTAAGTAATAATGTGCGGGCATGAGAGTTTGTGGTTAGGTAAAGATTGTGTATGTCTTAGGTTGTTCATGTATAATAGCTTTTATGACATATTTTGGGGGAGACAATTTTTTTTAAAATTGGCCTTGAGTGTGATTAAGGTTGCTCGAGGAAGAGCAAAGGTTTAAGTGTGGGGTATTGATAATAGGTGAATTTGACTATAATTATGCCCTAAATAATCACACTTTGTTATGGTATTATTGTTGTTTATGAGGACAAAATGCTTTGATTAGTGTTTGTTTGTGTGTTATAGGTACATATGATGCAATGGATGCTAAGAAGAGTGATTTTTAAGTCATATGTTGATGAAAAGGCCAAGAGAAGATCTAAGGTGAAAAGAGCTGGAAGAAGCAGTCAAAAATCCGCAGCACTGTTCCTCCGCGGTTCATCTGTGACTGCGGATGAACCGCGAAAAAAAAGGCATTCTGAAGTTTTACTGTTCGCGGTTGGCTCGCGGCCACGAACGAACCGCGGAAGCCGGCGCCCAGTTCTCCTAATTGGATTCGAATTTATTTTTTAAGCCCTAAAACCTCTATATAAACTCCTAGTTTGCCCCATAGAGGCATGTTGTCTTTATTTCACTACTTTTGCAAGATATTTAGTAAGAGAGAATCCTCTCAACTCCTTTTTATTTTATATCAAGTATTTCTTTATGAGTTCAATTATTATTTTTGTTTCTTTAAGCATGAGTAACTAAATCATTTTCTAAGGTTTTGATGGAACCTATTGGGGGATGAACTTATCGTTTATGTGATTACAAATTGTGACTTAGATTTCTATTTGTTCAACTTCATTCTTGTTGTAGTTAATTGGTAGAGCTCCCAATTAGTGGTGCCTATTTAGTGTGCATAACTTGGAAAAGAGTGTATATTTAGGTATATTGTTGAACAACACCACACCTAGGTTATTGGAGGAATCTATAACTTTAAGCGTAAAGACGGGGTTAGGAATAACGAAGTCTTGGGTGCAATCTTAAGTGAACTATTCAAATTAAAGCTAGCTTGGGTAGCTTGGAAGAGAGCACTAGTAAATTATTGTAATTGCTCGGGAGAGGGTTACGATACACATAGCGTTCATGATTGATAGAATATATTAACAATTTGTATGAGCATAACGATAAGGGATTCCATCAATAGGGAAAATCAATACCTTAGTCTTTCTCCGTATTATTTTTACTCAACTTTCAATTCTTTCTTTTAAGCATTATTAAATCTTGCAAAGTAGTTAGTAGAAAATCATACACAAATATACTCTAAGTTTTGGGAACTTGATTCGGAAGTACTCTTGGGTTGTGAAATTTGTGATTGATAGGTTAATTCTCTCTGGGATTGATCCTGGACTTATTAGACCAAGTTAAATTGACTACGACTGTTGCTTGGACGTGAATCAAATATACAGATCCAAAGGGTTCAAAATGAAAGCCAGAGTAGATAAGCTAAAGTAGATCAACTTAACAAAATATATACAAACCACTACAACTAAAAGTGTACTAAAGAGTAATAAATATAAACAGTCCAAAGACAAAAATAGTAGGGCACACCCCCACTAATAAAAGCTAGCATTGTCCCCAATGCTAACTACCAAATAAGCACCAAAAAGGATATCGATGACCCCTCAAGCCTCATCAACTGGACGACTCTGCTCAGTGGCTCCCTCCTCCGCTGTAGTGGTAGGGACCTCAGACTGGTCCCAACCTGTTGTTGTGCTGCTGGGATGGATGCCTGCTCTGGAGGTGGCTTATCTATTGTAGGGGCACTGGAGGGCCCCTCCTGCTTAGGAGCTACCATAATGACAACTCCCTCGGTGTTGGGGAGTTTCCTCTTCTTCCGTGGCCTGGGCTCCTCCTGTGGCTGCTCCGCTCGTAGCTTTACGGCTGGCTCCCCAAATAGAAAATCAAGTGGCAACTGGTCTACCATGAGATTGTCCACCTGCTCCTTTAGAGCTGCAACTGACTCTGTGGAGGCCTTGGTCTTCCTCATTTTCATGTGCTCCCTAGCAAGGCTCTTGAGCTGCTTGCTATGTCCTTCAACTGCCTCGGCTAACCTGTCTTGCTTCTTCATCATCAACTCCTGGTTAGCCAGGATCTTCTTCAATGTTTCCTCAATAAAAGCAGGAACCTCCACAGTCACTGGTGCACTATGAGCCTGAATAACAGTCGTCAATGTGGACAACTTAGATGTCGCTGCCGACATCCAATTATTCAAACTGGCCAATGAATATGTGAGCTGGTTGGCTGTGAACCTGTGAGTCTTGGAGACAGGGATCTCCAAATCAGCAGTAGAGGAGGATGGTGCTGTGGAAGGACCCGGAGGGAGGGAAGTAGTCTGCTCAGTGGCAACTGGCTCCTCAGACTGGCCAGCTACGGAGGATGTAGTGGCTTGGCTTTTCTTAGCCATCTTAGGTTGTCCGGACCCTTTTGATCATACCAAGAGTAAGGCCCCGCCGGAGGCATCATCACATCAAATTTCTTCTTCTTCACCTTGAGCTCCTTTAAGTACATAGTCAGGGTGTTGGGAAAGGGATAGTTAGTCTTGGTCTCATGGCCCACTGTAGAGATCACTCGATGCATTATGTTTCCCACATTCAATGGGAAGCCGGACATAATAGAGGGTACCAAAACCGCACGATCAATAGGAACTAAATGGTCATGTGTGGTTGGGTCCAGTCGGTTGCATACAAATGTCAACCACCCTTTCGCTTCAAAGCTAATGGTGTTTCTGTAGATCTTCTCTTGTGCCTTCAGCCACACCAGAACAGTGCCGGGAGCAGCACAATCTCATCCCTGGGACTCATATTCATCAGCGAACCCCAAGAACTCATTTAAGGACTTACCGTCAAACAGCACAATCTCATCCCTCACCTTTGTAGCAGTGGAATCTCGGACGATGTGGTGGATGTTGGCGTAGAATTCTTTGACCACGTGCTCATTGGCCATCTCCACTCGCTCCTTGAAGAAGCCCCAACCCTCTCTAGTGTGAAACTATGCCTGAACATAAGGGTTGTGAGGTAACAAGTCCGCATCAATGAACCGTCTCTCCGGAATCAGTCTTCTCTTGGGCCACCATTCCCATAACTTGTGCCATGCCAACTCACTCACAAATCTATCGGCCCAAACATTCGGGTCCCTTGTTCGCTCAATACCACCTACTTGTGGCTCCCCTCATTCCGCATGTCCTCCACTCTCCTCTGATAATAAAGCTGTGGGAGAGGTGGAGTATTCATCATCACTGTTCTTGTCCGCTCTAGACTCATCAGACAAGTCTGAGACTACATTCACCGGCTTGGAGGTGGCAGCTGTTGGTTGGTCTAGAGAGGAGGATGCCATGTTGGGTACGGAGATGGACATGTGGGAGGGGGATGACTCTGAGCTCACACTCCAGGAGGGTATGCAATCACTCCCAGTAGAATAAGAGGCTGCTCTATCAGCTTCCCGAATTAGCTTTCTGGTTTTCTTTATGTTTGCCCGGGCCTCCGGAGTGAGCTTTACTATCCTTTTTCCTTTGCCCCCTCGGAAGGGTCCACCTCTCCCGGGATGTTTACCCCCACATTGCGCAATATGTTTCTTCACCATTGTCTGCAAGATGTAGAGTCTAGATTGGTTAGTTGAAGCACATAAGCAGTGTCCAATGTGAGCAGAGTTACAAAGAAAAGGCACAGGTGGGTAACAGGGGTCACGCGGACCGCATGAAAATGCTGCGCGGTCTGC
This sequence comes from Nicotiana noctiflora, assembly GCA_032618575.1. Classification (NCBI taxonomy): domain Eukaryota; kingdom Viridiplantae; phylum Streptophyta; class Magnoliopsida; order Solanales; family Solanaceae; genus Nicotiana; species Nicotiana noctiflora. The sequence continues at coordinate 474,811 of JASVEL010007319.1, forward strand.
ACAAGCTAAACAACAACAGATGCACTTCTCTAAAGTTGGCCTACAAGAACCGCACTGATTTGTGTTGTGGCTACGTGAGGTCAACGCGGACCGCCCAGAAATGGACGCGGTCTGCACAAGCTAATCATCAAAAGAATCAACTCTCTAATGTTGTCTTACGCGGACCGCACTGATTTGTGTTGCGGCCGCGCGAGGTCAATGCGGACCGCCCAGAAATGGACGCGGTCCGCATAGGAGAGAACTATCAAAATAACATTCTCTGAACCTTGGGCACACGGTCCGCACTGATTTGGACCGCGTCTGCATAGCTTTTAGTTCTCATGAAGGTTCATGCACGCGGACCGCACAAAAATGGTGTGCGACCACGTAGTGCAAATTTCAACTGGTAGGGTGTTTTGTTCATTTAGGTCCAATGTTTCCAACACTATGTGTCCTAAGTATCCCGACTCAGTTATATTATCGAAGATGTTAGCCCTAGTTCTACAATTATCATGCTTGAACCTAGTTTAGCAACTAAAAGAGGTAAAAAGAAAGAAATTAAGAAGTTATTCTAGCATTAATCAATTTATGTACAGCATAAAGTAATCTAAATATTGAATTAGAAGTGAAATATTACCAAGGATTAATTGTGAATGCGATTTGAGCACAAGATGGCACATGGTGAACAGTAAAAAATGCTCAGATGTAAATTTGGCCAAAAGGTTAAATGAAGGCCTGGGAACCCTACTTATAGAAAAGGGTGTGGGACCCGTTGTCACACCTCCTTTTTCCGCACCCGCGAGAGCGCGAGGGAGTTTTTCCAATCAAAGGACAATCGAAACGGGATTTATTTATTTAATTCACAGTCGCCACTTGGGAAAATAATGGTGTCCCAAGTCACCGGTTTTAATCCCGAACCGAGGAAATTTATGACTTTGTATTACAGTCTGCGAAATTAGAAAACCTGGATAAGGAATTCTGTTAATCCGGGAGAAGGTGTTAGGCACTCCCGGATTCCATGGTTTTAGCACGGTCGCTCAACTGCAAATTTTTTTATCTGATTTCTTTATATATTTTAATTTATGTGCTCTTATATTCCGCTTTTCAGTTATAGAAGAATTGCAACGTCACGAAAACACATTTCAAGTCACACCGCAACCAGTACGCCTGTGATTTTAATATATTTCAGTTTCGTTGAGAGTAAGATTTGGGTCGCATAAATGTGTACCCATTTTTTAGAATGTATATTAAAATTGTGCCTAATATATCTATGTCTTGTTATTTTGGGAAAGACAGTGAAATTAGCTAAACGGTCCTTCCGAATCTAAAGATTTATAACAATTATTTGAGGGTCCCGTGCATTCTTGCCTTATAACGAGGCTCATCTCATTGTATTTTAAAGGTCAAACCCATAGTGTACTATGTTTTCTATCATTGTTTTTGCTTTATTCTAAATAACTACTAATGTTGTCTAATTACATTTTTTTATTGATATTCCATTCATATCCAGGCCATTGCGTGTTTTGGGCTTGGAAATCGGACTAACATGAAATGCACGGTGGTGCATAGGGCTAATTAAAGTCCTAATTAGTATTTATACATTCGTCTCTCGCAGGCACATAGGCCACAGCGATTGGATCTTGGTTTCTTTACATGATCATGCCCAAATCATTAATAAATCAACAACAGGTTAAAACGTTTTTATTGAGCTAATTATATGTAAACAAGTATAGTACCTTCAATATAAGAAATTTACTAGAAAAACATTAACACTAATTTTTATTTGTATATTACTGTTTAGATACTCAAATTAACTAAAGCCTGATTTACATATTTATATCAGTCGGGGTATTTACTTATTCAGGCGCATAACTACTTTGTTGTTTTGTTTAATTGGAAAACATTAATCTAACTCTTCAACGAATATATTCAAATTGTAACCTGAGTATCATTCATACTTAAATTCCTGCTTTACACCTTACTACTGACCTTTGACATGAGTTTAAAAATCAAGCTAGTTTAAACAACTCAGGATCATTAACGAAATTTAAATCTAATTAACTCATTACTTTTTAAATTATCTACTGTTGACACAGAACTTAAAATTACAAAAGTATTTCAATTATTTGTATTACATTTCTGATCTAACGACAGATGAAGATTAAAAAAAATCGATTCACTAGGCATTAATCAGTTTATAATCTATAATCTAGTAACTTATTTTCTACTAATCTACTTTATGGGATTTCTACATGAGTATCTAAACTAAATACTCTACAAAATTATTAGTTCATGTCCGAAATTAATACAGTCCATGGTCCAAATTATACATACAATCCTAACAAATTACATGTAAATCTACAACATTCTATATCTATAACACAAACAGAATTAAAACAAACAAAAAAACTACTAATAGTTTTATATCTCCATGAAATTCTGGTTACATCCTCGAAGATTAGAAGTGTACCTGGAGTGATGACAATAGAAGAAGGAAAAGAGGCAATCAGCAGTGGTAACACAGTAGCAGTAGAACAACAACAGCAGCAGTAGAACAACAACAGTAGCAGCAGAACACAACAACAGCAGCAGCAAAACACAACAACAGCAACAGCAAAACACAACAACAGCAACAGTACACAACAACAGCAATAGTACACAACCAACAGCAGCAGAACAAAAAAGAGATAGATGCAAGAACCAATACGAAATCTGGCCAAACCTCAATGAAACAGTAACAAGCACACTTAGGGAATTTTCCTTCCTATCTCTCTGTATGTCTCTGTTTTTCTCTTCTCTCACAGGCTCTTACAGTGTTTATGAGTGTATATCAGTATATACTCGGTGTATTTTCTCTATTCAACTTGATGCTCTCAATTTTCAGAATGTATTCAAAGCTTAAGGCTTTTTCTTTTTTTTTTAGACCTCTCTCTGTTAGTCTCCTTTTCTTTTAATACTTTGTGAGTGTCTATGTCTTCTTATAGCCTTCAAACTCAACACCAGCCTATTTTTTATTTGTTTCAGATCTATCTAACCCCTGTTATTCCCCTTTTTAGTTGTCTAAGTATGATTTCAACTATTTAAAACTCTAAAGTGCAGAAAAATGGTAGAAAATCCTGCTGTCCAGCAAGTCCTAATACTCTTCCCATGTGCATTACATATTAAACTAGGACTAATTCCTGGCCTTCACTACTTTGTGTCCCTGATATAGCATAATTCAACATGCCCTAATGATTCATATATGCTCAAAGTGACATTCCACTAATTCTGAAATTCTATAACTAAATTTAATTCATCTTAAACCTCTAACAACTATATCCAATCTCACAACTTACTCAGAATCTAAAATCAAACAACCAAATGATCCCACAAAATAGAAATCCTCAAATCAATTTTATTCTAATAGTAATGACCCAATGACCCACTGCCCGGGATTTCAAACAACAACTTCGCGAATTTATACGACGACGTTCGTTAAATCAACCACAACATGTATAATCTATAACTAATCGATCAGTCATGTTAAAACATATCTCGGCCAATGCCGGACAAATACGAAGCTAACTATTCGACGACGCTAATCGACGCGAATACGTATTCTATGATTAACATATTCACACAAACAAATCAGAAACAACGAATGACCAAATAAAAGGCCGGATGAAGAAGAAGAAAGAAAAGTTAAAATTAAACACAAAATTAAACAAATGAACAACTACAACTAAACAAAGAGTAAAACAGTAACAAGAAATCAAATACCTTAAGAAAGGAATCGGAATTCGAACGGATATGGGCCAATTCGGACTCGAGTTGGCATTTCTGGAGTCGAAAGGACTCTAATTGGAACGTTTTCAAATGAAAACGTCCCAATTAAAGTCTATTAGACTTCCATTGACGAAATTCCCTAATTTTGAATATTAGGGTTCTTGGGCTCGGATTTGGGGTTCGAGTATTTCCGGTCAGATTCGAGTGAAACTAACGGTGGTAAGTGTGTAAGGGAGGTCACAGGAGTGTTCGGGGTGAGTTTGGAGTGATTTGGCGTGGTTTTAGTTTTAACTCGAATCTTCTATTGAAGATTCAAGACATTCGGGGATGATTCGAGGTTAACAGACCACGGATTCGTGTAGAGGGGGTTTAGGGGGAGCTATGGTGTTAATTTTGGGTGGTTTGGCCTACCGGAACCGCCGTGAGGCGATTTCCAATAGGCAGAGCACGGTGGTGGACGGCGGAGTCTCAGCTCGTCTCTAAGAGAGACGATGAAGGTGGGGGTCTGGCTTAAGGGGGCTGGGTAGGTCTTTTGGCATATATAGTGGGGCTGGGTAGGTCTTTTGGCATATATAGTGGGGCTGGGATTTAATCCTGGCCGTTTGATCAAATGAGATCAACGGCCTGGATCTTCTCACTTATCCAAACGATGTCTTTTGTGTGTCTGTGAGGGACTGGGTTGGTCCGGACCTGGATCGGGTTACCCGGAACGGGTGAGGGCGAAGCGATCTCCACCGTTGGATTGGAGATGGCTCTACGGTCGAGATCTGCCAGTGCCAGAATGACGTAGCTTCAATGCCCTGCTACGTCGTTTCATGAGTCTTAGAGGCTCATTGAACGGACCGGGCGGAACAAACCATTTGGGCCTGGAGAACTTGCATTTTTAGCCTCTTGCTTCATCATTACTCACTTTAAATAAAAGCCATTCTGAAAACAAAATTGAGTAATAAAAATATGCTTCATTAGTTCAATGTAAAATCAACCAATTGACAAAGAACACAAATGCACACATTTTTTTTCTTTTTGTGATTAATTATTTACTTAGACAAATAAGTATGAGCACTCGAATGCAAAAATACACAAAAATGCACACAATAAACCAAACCATTTTGTTTTGATTTCATTTGGGAGTAGTTCGCGTGGGGTAAAAATTACGTGCTCACAGCTGCCCCTCTTTGCGCGGAAACATGAATAGTTTTCGTGCAAAGACAAGTGAGCGGATACGAGCGACTTTTTGCCTGTTTAAGCACTCCGTATGAAGCATTTGTTTGGAAAAGTTTGACCGAACCTTTGCTTCAGAAGGTCTCCTACATATCCCTGGCTAAAAGGGAATCAGGTCAATGTAGTTCGGGAAATTTTGGTAGCTGGGACTACCATGACTGCTGTGATCTTGCTGTTACTGTTGTTGCTGCTGTTGCCACTGCTTAACTGATCTCCTTATTACACCGTGCTAAACAAAAATAAGAAGCTAGACTAAGTTACAGTATTGCCAATTCTTATCTATCCTTTCAACTTGATCATGTCATGTTCCTTGCCATCCTGCTGGCTCTGATGTTTCTTCACATGCTTCTTTTCTTCTGACAATTGTTATTTCGGCCTACCTGGATTGCCGAACTTCGACCATTGGTCCCTTCCTTGTGATCTTCAAACTATTCTCCTTCGAAGTCTGACTCTATCTTTCTGATCCTTATTGCCTTCCTTCCGATTATGAACTTGGATTCATGATAGGGATTTCTGTTACACTCTGTCACTTTCCGATTCTTCACCATCCTTATCAAATCATGGAAATTGAGACGCCGTTCTGCTTTTCCGGCGGGCTTCTGACTTTATCGACAAGCTCTAATCATAAATCGCCATTCCATTCTTCAGGCGGGCACATGATTTCAACAACAACTTCAAAATAATAACTCGCCACTCCGTTCTTCAGGCGGGCTCCCTGACTTCAACTATAACTTCAAAACTAAATCGCCACTCCATTCTTCAGGTGGGCTCCCTGACTTCAACTACAACTTCAAAATTAAATCGCCACTCCATTCTCCAGGCGGGCTCCCCGACTTCAATTACAACTTCAAAATTAAATCGCCACTCCATTCTCCAGGCGGGCTTCCTGACTTCAATTACAACTTCAAAATTAAATCGCCACTCCATTCTTCAGGCGGGCTCCCTGACTTCAACTACAACTTCAAAAATAAATCGCCACTCCGTTCTTCAGGCGGGCTCCCTGGCTTCAATTACAACTCAAAACTAAATCGCCACTCCATTCTTCAGGCGGGCTCCCTGACTTCAACTACAACTTCAAAACTAAATCGCCACTCCATTCTTCAGGCGGGCTCCCCGACTTCAACTACAACTTCAAAATTAAATCGCCACTCCATTCTTCAGGCGGGCTCCCTGACTTCAACTACAACTTCAAAATTAATTCTCCACTCCATTCTTCAGGCGGGCTCCCTGACTTCAACTACAACTTCAAAGCTAAATCGCCACTCCATTCTTCAGGCGTGCTCCCTGACTTCCACTACAACTTCAAAATTAAATCGCCACTCTATTCTTCAGGCGGCCTCCCTGACTTCAAGTACAACTCAAAACTAAATCGCCACTCCATTCTTCAGGCGGGATTTCTGTTACACTCAACTGCTTAAAAATAAATCGCCACTCCATTTTTCGGGCGGGCTCCCTGACTTCAACTACAACTTCAAAATTAAATCGCCACTCCATTCTTCAGGCGGGCTCCCCGACTTCAACTACAACTTCAAAATAAATCGCCACTCCATTCTTCAGGCAGGCTCCCTGACTTCAACTACAACTTAAAACTAAATCACCACTCCATTCTTCAGGCGGGCTCCCCGACTTCAATTACAACTCAAAACTAAATCGCCACTCCATTCTTCAGGCGGGCTCCCTGACTTCAACTACAACTCACTAACTCTATCCTATCCATATCGCCTTCGTTTGCTTCATGTACCATTTTCTTCTTCCTGCATCGTCTCTTTGGCCACCTTTTCTTCTGAATTACCTTGTTTTGGAATTGCTTTCTTCCTGGATCGTGTTATTTTCCTTTGACTGCTGGGGATATCCTTGGGACCGTTTACTTACCTGCTCGAGATAATGCTACTGGGGAAGTATTCTTTACTTCCTTTTTTTCTATTTCCTTTAACCCTTATTCTATCCCGAGCTCGCTGGGGGTTGAATTTTCATTGACTGAAAATTACCCTGGCAGGGACTCTCTTTTCCTTTTTCCTCTTTCCCAACCTCCTTCGGGACTTTTTTTTGCTTTCTTAAAAACTTATGGTATATAATGTTGCTGGGAAAATATCAAAAATCAGTGTTTCATTTCTCCAAGAACTGCTGGGGATAATATTAGTCTTAAAGATCAATTCCTCGTGTTGTCTGGCCTCTTTCAAAACTATTCTGCTTGAAACTGGTATTTTCCAAAATCTTGCGTTGCTTTCTATCCTTATCCACTAGGTATTTGCTTTCAAGAAAATTTTTGCCATGGGAGAAAATTTTCTGCCCCAGTTTGATAACCTTCTACGTGGCATGCTTTTCTGCCGACGAACCCTCTTTTCCTGCTTTAAATCAAAGAAAAATTGTTAGTTTCAAAACATCGTGAGTGGTCATGCCGCTCTTGCTGGGGCAATTTTCCTTTTCTCTTTTAGCTGCTTTGCTTTCTTCGAATTTTGGGGATGACATTGATACTTGCTGGTGGATGGCGCTCTTTCCACCGGATCTCTCATCTCTCCTTTTATTCCAAACTTTAGTGTGGTCTGACCCTCTTGGTCGGTGATCTGTTGTGAGAAACTATCTTCCGGGTGTGTAATATGTGTCCATCCTACTCCGTAATTTCCCTTCAACCTATCGTTCCAATCTTAATATCGGAATGACTTTTGCCTTATTTCCTTGTTCCATGCCTATTCATCTTCATTGTACCGCTTTGGGAGACTTGGTAGTAAGCTTTGAAAAGTCAACTTTCGACATAAATATAAAAATCTTTAAAAGAGAGAAAAAATGATTAAAAAATGCAATAAAGAGTGGATTGCAAAAGACAAAAAAAAAAGGAAAACTTTTCTGAACTCAAAACTGGGAAAAACTTATCCGAATGTATAACCGATCCAATGGTTATGCCGTGCCTTCGAGATTAATCTACCCAGTCTATTTATGTTAATCCGTTTCTGACGGCTGCGTTTTGCTAGAGGCAATCTGAATGTATAACTGATCCAATGGTTATGCCGTGCTTTCGAGATTAATCTACCCAGTCTATTTATGTTAATCACTTTCTGACGGCTGCGTTTTGCTAGAGGCAAACGAATGTCCCAACCCTGTCTCATGTAGACACCTTGTAACCATCTCGCCTTGTCACCTCATAGTGCCCTTCAAAGGGTTTTCACTAATGAGATTCTCTCATTTCTCTCGACCTTCCGTCGCCTTAGGGTGCCTGTAAAGGTTTTCACCGTAAGACTCTCTCATTTTATTTCTCTTAGCTTTCTTCGCCTTAAGGTGCCCGCGAGGGTTTTCACCGTTAAGACTCTCTCATTTCACTTTCTTTCCAGGCTGGGGTATTATCCACGAAATTCCCTATAAAGGGCTATCCATTTTTAGCTTGTGAATCCTGGACTGAGTCGAGGATCGGAGTGTCCTTCTTGGCTTTCATTTGCATGACTTGGCATTTCTCAAATACTGATCGAGAGGTCTTTTTTGGTCATTAATGCGGTTTTCGTGTATGAGGCTAGAGAAAAGGGATTGAACCTCAACGGGTAGCTCATTACAACTTTCGGAATCCACACTATCTTTTCAAACGAAACATGACTTCTACCCCAGTTTTGTTGCTTGGGGAATCTTTGATTTTTATTTTATTATGACCGAGCCGTGTGGCGCCTACGTATCCTTCTTGAGGAATCAGGTCGAACGTAGTTCACTTTTTCTTGTGTTTTTTTTCTTTTTTTCTTTTTCTATTTTGTTATACATCTTCCTCGAGGATTCCAAAAGAGGGTATATGAAAGAATAATTAAGGCTCAAAGGGGAAAACAAGGGTTAAAGTGTTTGGGTAGTAGAAAAATTGCCTCTGTCATTTCATTCTCCGAAAAATGCCAAATACACACAAACGAAACCAAACGTTGACGAATACATTAAAGAATTACACATAATATCTCTTGACTGCATCGGAATTTATAGCCATATCGGTGCACCTTCCTTCAATATCAGTTAGACATAGAGCGCCGTTGGATAATACTCTAGTCACAACAAATGGTCCCTGCCAATTTGGAGCGAACTTGCCTTTCCCTTCGGCCTGATGTGGTAGAACTCTCTTCAGCACATGCTGTCCAACTTCAAATTTCCTGGGTCGTACTTTCTTGTTATATGCTCTCGCCATTCTCTTTTGATACAATTGGCCATGACATACTGCTGTCAATCTCTTTTCATCGATCAAGCTCAATTGCTCTAATCGGGTTTTGACCCACTCATCATCGTCAATCTTAGCTTCAGCGACAATTCGGAGGGATGGAATTTCAACTTCTGCGGGTATTACTGCTTCGGTCCCGTACACCAACAAGTAAGGAGTTGCACCTACCGAAGTCCGGACGGTAGTGCGATAACCTAGCAGTGCGAATGGTAACTTTTCATGCCATTGCCTAGACCCTTCTACCATCTTCCTCAATATCTTCTTTATATTCTTGTTTGTCGCCTCAACCACACCATTTGCTTTGGGACGGTATGGTGTGGAATTTCGGTGTGTAATCTTGAACTGTTGACATACCTCCTTCATCAATCCACTATTAAGATTGGCACAATTATCCGTGATGATTATCTTTGGGATTCCAAACCTGCAGATGATGTGGGAATGTATGAAGTCCACCACCGCCTTCTTGGTCACTGATTTGAAGGTTTTGGCCTCCACCCACTTCGTAAAATAATCGATCGTTACCAGAATGAACCTATGACCATTGGAAGCCGCAGGTTCTATAGGTCCGATAACATCCATACCCCACGCAACAAATGGCCATGGCGCCGACATTGTATGCAATTCGGTCGGTGGAGAATGAATCAAATCTCCATGTATCTGACACTGATGGCATCTTCGCACGAAACTTATACAATCACGCTCCATAGTGAGCCAGTAATATCCTGCTCGAAGAATCTTCTTTGCCAATACATATCCGCTCATGTGTGGCCCACAAACTCCGGAGTGTATATCTGTCATCACTGTTGTGGCTTGACTTGCATCTATACATCTCAACAATCCCAAATCCGGGGTTCTCTTGTACATCACCCCTCCACTAAGGAAAAATCCGTTCGCCAACCGCCGAATAGCTCTCTTTTGATATCCAGTTGCCTGCTCTGGGTATATTCCTAACCCGAGGTATTCCTTGACATCATGAAACCATGGCTCACCATCCATCTCTTCTTCTATCATATTGCAATAAGCATGTTGATTCCGGATCTGAATATGTAATGGATCAACATGAATCTTGTCTGGGTGATGTAACATCAATGCCAACATAGCCAAAGCATCGGCAACCTCATTATGCATCCTTGGGATATGCCTGAATTCTACTGATCGGAAACGCTTAGTCAGATCGTGCAAACATTGACGATACGGGATAAGCTTCAAATCTCCGGTTTCCCATTCTCCCTGAATCTGATGTACCAGAAGGTCCGAGTCCCCCAAGACCAAGACGTCCTGTACATCCATGTCCACCGCTAATCGCAACCCTAAGATGCATGCCTCGTACTCAGCCATATTGTTGGTACAATGAAAACGCAGTTGAGCAGTAACAGGATAATGATGTCCTATTTCAGAGATAAGCACATCCCCTACTCCGACTCCTTTTGCGTTCGCCGCTCCGTCGAAGAAAAGCTTCCACCCCGGATCCTCGGTTAATTCTAACCCATCAATTTGCAATACTTCTTCGTCTGGAAAATACGTCCTCAAAGGTTCGTATCCGTCATCTACAGGATTCTCGGCTAAGTGATCGGCTAGGGCTTGAGCTTTCATAGCCGTCCTTGTCACATATATGATGTCGAATTCTGTAAGTAGTATTTGCCATTTTGCTAACCTCCCTGTAGGCATAGGCTTCTAGAAAATATACTTCAATGGATCCAAACGTGAAATGAGGTAAGTAGTGTAAGAAGACAAATAATGTTTCAGCTTTTGGGCTACCCAAGTTAAAGCACAACAGGTCTTCTCCAAATGAGTGTACTTAACCTTGTGAACCGTGAATTTCATACTAAGATAGTAAATGGCCCATTCCTTTTTGCCAGTAAGATCATGCTGCCCAAGTACACAGCCGAACGAATTCTCCAAAATCGTTAGATAAAGAATCAGGGGTCTACCCGGTTCAGGCGGAACTAGTATGGGTGGGTTTGACAGATACCCTTTGATTTGGTCAAACGCTTCCTGACATTCTGTCGTCTATTCTATCGCAACATCTTTCTTCAACAGACGGAATATGGGTTCACAGGTTGCTGTAAGCTGAGCAATAAACCTACTGATGTAATTTAACCTTCCCAACAAACTCATTACCTCTGTTTTATTCTTTGGCGGGGGTAACTCCTGGATGGACTTGATTTTGGATGGGTCCAACTCAATGCCCCGTCGGTTGACGATGAATCCTAGCAACTTTCCTGACGGAACTCCAAATGCACATTTGGCCGGATTAAGCTTGATGTCATATCTTCGAAGTCTTTGGAAAAACTTCCTGAGATCGGCAATGTGGTCTTCTTGACGTCTAGATTTTATAATCACATCATCCACGTACACTTCAATTTCTTTGTGTATCATGTCATGGAATACCGTAGTCATCGCCCTCATGTATGTTGCCCCTGCATTCTTCAGGCCGAATGGCATTACCCGGTAGAAATAAGTTCCCCACGGTGTGATAAAAGCCGTCTTCTCTCTGTCCTCTTCATCCATCAATATTTGATGATATCCCGCGTAGCAATCCACAAAGGATCCGATCTCACGCCCGGCACAATTATCAATCAGGATATGGATATTGGGAAGCGGGAAATTATCCTTAGGGCTCGCCTTGTTGAGATTGCGATAGTCCACACATACTCTGATCTTCCCGTCTTTCTTTGGCACCGGTACTACGTTAGCCAACCAATCAGGGTATCGAGTGACACGAATGACTTTCGCCTGCAACTGCTTGGTCACTTCCTCCTTGATCTTTACACTCATCTCCGTCTTAAATTTCCGCAGTTTTTGTTTGACGGGTGGGCATGCCGGGTCAGTAGGTAATTTGTGGACCACTAGGTCAGTGCTGAGTCCTGGCATGTCGTTGTACGACCATGCAAAAATGTCTTTAAACTCCATGAGTGTTTTGATCAATTCTTCTCTCAGGTTGGGTTCAATATGGACACTTACTCTGGTTTCTTTGACGTCATCGGTGTCCCCCAGATTAACAGCCTCAGTATCATTTAAATTTGGTTTGGGTTTTTCCTCGAAGTGACTTAATTCTTCACCGATTTCTTTTACGGCTTTATCATCGCCGTATTCCGACTCACTCTCGTCACCTCTTATTTCATGCGTTATTATTTCCAAACCAGATTGACTTTCTAGATCGGGTTGATTAATCTTTAAGCACGCCATATCATTAAGATCAGTTGAAAGAAAGCTGCTCAGAAAAGTAAAAAGAAGGAAAATAAACAAAATTAGAAACAATGGGAACAAAATTTCATTAAATGAGAACAGTACAATGAAAAACAAGCTTGCACACTCAAATGAACTAAAACAAAATGGATTTTATTCCGGGGACAGCCCCAACATAAAATTTAAAAAAAAACAATCCAAAACAAACTACCAAGACTCCTTCCGGATAGGGAGAGGAGTAGCCTTCCAATTATTCAACTTTGCTTTTGATCCCACAAACTGTATCTCGGCATGGCTAGGTCCTTCGCCATCCTCTACCATGCATACATCAGAGAACAGGTCCTCGAACTTTCTCAAGAACTCTTCGTCTGGCCTGATCATAGGACTGGGAACCTTTGTCGTTGGATGTCTTCTTGTACCGGACTTGACAAAAGATCGCGAAAGGCGCGGAACAGGCTTCGGGAGCACCCATGTCTTCTGCTTATTCCTCTTGGCTCGCTGGATGTCCTCTGGTGTTGGCTTGAATCCCAAGCCGAAGGTTCCTACATTTTCAACCACAGATACCGGTTGTATGATTCCTTGCAGAGATGCACCTAAACCTTTGCCGGGTATGAAACCATTTTTCAACATTTCTTGAGCCACCATGACATCTGCAGTAATTATTCTGTCCTTAGGAATGCATTCCCCTTCTGGAACTCGGTTGGCGGATACCACATCGTCGATCTGGTATACCCATGGCCCAACATCCTCTTCTGTCTCAACAAAGGGGACGATGGTGCCTGGTTGTAGATCATTCTCTCCATGGACTACGATCTCCCGTTGGTCCCACTCAAACTTGACTAGTTGGTGTAGGCTGGATGGAACCGCTTTTGCGGCATGGATCCACGGTCGCCCTATCAGAAGGTTATATGACACTACCATGTCCAGCACCTGGAATTCCATGGTGAACTCCACAGGTCCGATTGTCAAGACTAACACTATGTCCCCGACCGATGCCTTGCCTCCCCCATCAAACCCTCGGACACATATACTGTTCTTGCGTACCCTGCCGATATCCACTTTCAACTTGTTTAGAGTAGAGAGAGGACAAATGTTCGCACTGGACCCATTGTCGACTAGGACTTTGGTAACCACCGACTCCTCACATTTTACCGTAAGATATAAAGCCTTGTTGTGCTCGGTGCCTTCCTCAGGCAACTCATCATCGGTGAAGGTGATCCGGTTCGCTTCGAAGATCCTATTGGTGATCTTTTCCAAATGACTCACCGAGATTTTATCAGGTACATGGGCCTCATTCAAAACTTTCATCAAAGCTTGCCGATGTTCTTCAGAATGTATCAGCAGGGACAGCAATGAGATTTGCGCAGGAGTCTTCTTCAGCTGTTCTAGGACGGAATAATCATGCATCTTCATCTTTTTCAGGAATTCTTCTGCCTCTTCGTCAGTTACCGGCTTTTTCAGTGTTGCCGGAGTAGTCTTCCTTAATTCCGCAGGGGCAAAACATCTCCCTGAGCGGGTCAAACCTTGCGCTTCGCAAACTTCCTCTTTAACTTCTTTCCCTTTGTAAGTTGTCGTGATCCGATCATAATTCCATGGAATAGCTTTGCTATCAGCTATTGGCAACTGTATTGCTGGCTTGATGATGAAAGGATCCACTCGAACACCTGCTACAGTCAAGACGGGTTTGGTTGTTGCCCCCGGTACAACTATTTTTACTCCCTCTGGCCTCATAGGCACTTTGTTCACACTTCCCTTTTCTGCTTCCAACCCCTCTTGTACGTCCTTCTTACAGATGAGTGACTCATCAAGGCTTGGCCCCTTTTTCATTCCAACCCCACTAGACTTGATCATCATTACAGTCTGGGAGGTCTTCTCCTTTCCCTCTTCTACCCGTACCAACTCGATCATGTTGGTCTCATGATGAGTTGGAAGTGGATTTTGGTTGATGTTGGGCTCCGTCGGAGTCTGGACCTCAATTCGGCGAGTGTCGATGAGTTCCTGGATAGCTGTTTTTAACCTCCAACACTTTTTCTGTGTCGTGCCCTGGACATCCTGAGCAGTATGCACAATTTATTGAATGATCCGGATTCTTTGGAAGAGGGTTTGGTAGCTTAGCCTCGACCGGATTTAGCAACCCTACTTGCTTCAATCGGTGGAACAAACTGGTGTAAGACTCTCCCAAGGGAGTGAAGGTCTTCGTCCTTGGTGCTCTGTCGTTCTTGAAGGCTTGGTTCGGACGGAAGCCCGCACCTGTGGGATTTCTATAGGCTCTTGGGGTGGGTAATTATTTTGTGGATTTGGCGCACGCCATGGTGCCTGGACGGGAGGTGGAGCATATGATTGGGCATGATGGACGGTAAAGTGAGCATCCGGTGTTGGGTAATAGTGTTGTGGATGGCTATATGGATTGTGAGAGTAATTTTGTTGGTGGGGCTGTGGCGAATTATACTGGGGTGCGGGGCCTCTATTCCTGAACCATGCTCCGGAATCAACTGCCGCAACCTCTTCTTTCCTCTTTTTCCCAAGCACCCCTCCGGTGCCACTTTGAATAGCTTGAGTGGTGGCTTTCAACGCTCCATAACTCATGATCTTGTTGGCTTTCAAGCCTTCCTCGATCATAGCCCCCATCTTTATCACCTCAGTGAATGACTTACCCACGGACGTCACCAGATGTCCGAAATAGGTTGGCTCCAGTGTCTGTAGGAAGTAATCCACCATTTCATTTTCTCTCATCGGCGGATCTACCCTCGCTGCCTGTTCCCTCCAGCGGAAACCAAATTCTCTAAAACTTTCGGCGGGTTTCTTCTCTAACTTTATCAATGATAAGCGATCGGGGATTATTTCAAGATTATACTGGAACTGGCCGATGAATGCTTGAGCCAAGTCATCCCATGTAAACCATCCGCTGGGATCCTGCCTAGTGTACCACTCTAGTGCAGACCCCCCCAAACTCTGACCGAAGTAAGCTATCAGAATCTCATCTCGCCCTCCGGCTCCTCGTATTTTACTACAAAAACCTCGAAGATGGGCTACTGGGTCACCATGCCCTTCGTATAGGTCAAACTTGGGCGTTTTGAACCCGGCTGGCAACTGGACATCTGGGAATGGACACAGATCTTTGTAAGCGACACTTACCTGGTTACCCAAACCATGCATATTCCTGAAAGACTGCTCCAGGCTTTTAACCTTTCGAATAACTTCCTCATGCTCCGAACTTTTGACGTGCTTTTCCGGTTCTGCCGTGTTATCCCAGTAAGGGGTGTGTGAATGCGGTTCAGGAGCCTTAAAGGTAGGCTCGGGAGAATAACAATGATTGTCGTGGATTTGAAAAAGCGGCTCACTGGACGACTTTTGTAAAGTAGCAGGTGGAGGTGCCACAAAAACAGGGGTAACCGGGGGAGGAGGATTTTGCCTGGCTGGTGAAACCGGGGAGGTATATGGGTTTTCCCCTTGATAATAAGGATAGATTGGTGCACTTGTCGAGGGGTCAATGGGCGGACGCTCTGGTGCTGGTGGAAGAGTAGGAAGGTTTGGTGATGATTGTCCCCTAGCCCATGCTAGGTGCATCTCTGTCATTTGTTGTCTCAACCGGTCCACTTCTTCTTTCATGATTTGTATCTCTGTTTTCTCCCCATCGATACTTTTGCCAGAACTAGACATGCTTGCTGGAATTGGACCTTTTGATCTGGTATGGTAAGGGTGATCGGCCAGTATACTCTGTCAAGTCAACTGCTAAACTTTTCTGGAAATGCAACAAACTTTTTAGCTCACTGATTTTAACAGGCATGTTATCGCACGTTTGGATGCAATGCACCTAATCAATTTACCATTTCTACATGTATTCCTCGCATGCGTCATTCCAGCTTTTCTTTTTCTTATCCTTAAAAACTTTATTGTTATTGATCTCCCCATTTTCTTTTTTCTTTTTAGCGGTGGTCGAATCTTATGTGGATTGCCTACGTATCACGTCCCCGTGTGAATCAGACCGAGCGTAGTTCTAATAACAAGATGGTGGCGAAATTCAGGTAATTTTTATATCAAAAACCCTTACAGTTACAAAACATGTCTTACAATAATCAACAAAATAAGAGAAATGCTTGACTCGAAAAAAATAAAATAAAATGCCAACCAGCTTGACTCAATATTTCAAAATACATCTTTTAATCAACAGTCTAATGCTTTTAAATTCCTGGGGGCCCGCGAGGCATCGTTCGGCCTTGCCGCGGGCCTTGGTGTGAGGTCCCTGTGTAGTCCCCTTAACTCTCTCATGATCTGATGAACATAGTCCATAACTGAAGCAAAAAGGGCGGCGCGGGGCATTTGTTCACAAGCTAAGCATTTCATGGTGACATAATGCCCAATTTCCTCAATTTTGTCCTTGATTCTGTCCCTTTCTCTGAGTAATTGTTCTATCCGCTGGTTCTTTGCTCCTAATATATGAACATTGTTGGTGACTCGGTCTAAGAGTCTGTCCACTTGTTCTTGCAGTCGTGCCATCAAATTGTAACAACGGTCGAGGTCTTCTCTGGCATCCCGGGCTTGTTTGAAAACCCGTTCCCTGAGGGTAGCATTCGCTTCCCTTAGATTAGCGATGATCTCAATATAATCTTTTTCCACTCGTTGTAGATGAAGTGCCTGTTGATGTGCCTCCCTTCTCCAGCTAGCGCGGATCCTCATCGTCTGGGCCTTCGACTCTTCCAATTCTTTTTGGACATCTGCGACTTGATTTTTTAAACCCTTTATCAATTTCTCGTCTGATCGACTCCTCAACAGTCTGTCAACATCTATTTGCATTTGCCGGATTTGAGATTTCAAGAAGTCATTTTCTTGTGCCAACTTCTTTTTATCTCCTTTGCTGGCGGCAGCTTGCATATCTTTTTCAAATTGGAGCTCTTGGGTCCGTTGCTCTATATTGCTAATCTTTGTTCTATAAGCTTCTTCCTTGGCCAACCAGTCCCATTGTTCTTGTGACGCTTCAGCAAACTCCCTGAGGTGGGGCCTTTTTGTGGGCCTTTGATGCTCCAGGTCTCTGCTATACCATGCATGGTATTCTGACGATACTTCGCCACGGGCTCGATCTCGCACCCGAGTGTCTATCTTCAATGTTTGACACTCACTCTAAATCTTTCGGACCAACGCTTCAGGGAACTGTCCTCCTGGTCCAATTTCAACCACATGTGGACTGAGGTCTTCTTCTTTTGGGATTATTGGGCATCGTCCCAACTATCTCAATACTCGACATGGCGCGTAGGGTTGGATGCTGTTGAGGCCCATTAGTAATAAATATGATTCCGTGGCCGATGCATATATGACTTCATCCACGGGTAGCCAACCAAATGTCCATTCTATCTCGCTGGCTGGAATCAAACGCAAAAGTCATATCCATCCGCTAATCCCCTTTGGCAAATCATATCCCTCGACCCTTGTAGGGAATTCTTCTATACAGGTTTTCTCCGATAAACTATACCTCATAAACTGCGGGCGACGTCATAAGTGAGCGATCATCCACATTTGGAGTAGTACATTGCAAGCTTCAAAGAAGACCCCTCCAGCTTTGCAAATAGTGAGTGCACGAGAGATATCTGATATTATCATGGGAGCCAAAGTACTATTGTCTTGTTTCATCAAAGTGCTGACGACCCCTGCCACATGTATGTTGATATTCCCGTCCTTTCCGGGAAATATCAATGAACCTAGGAAAGCTATCATGAAGGCGATGCGTCTATGCTCTTCCCATTTTGACTGGTTTTCTCCGCTGCAGATTTTACTTTTGTGTTTGTTGAAACCCCCATAATGACCATATTTATCATATAGAAATGCTAAAGTGCAGAACTTTTCTGATAAGTCTGGGTTGTGTACAGTTCTGCGGATTTTCACAGTATCCAAAAACCTATGTACCGTCACTACCCTTGGCGCAATGAGATATTGTTCCCTCATAGGGACTTTTGGTCTTCCGATATATCCGGCCAATTCTTCCAATGTTGGCGTGAGTTCAAAGTCTGAAAAGTGGAACACATTGTGTGCTGGATCCCAGAATGAGATCGGGGCTCGTATGATGTCTCCTCTCGGGGGAATATTTAGTAGCCCCACTAGATTTCCCAGGTACAGCTTAACTGCGTCTTGTCCTTGCTCGCCCAAGTCGTTCCACCACATATGCAAACTTAAGGGGACCTTGTTTATGATACCTTCGGTTGTATTCTGACTCATGCTCATTCTGCACATTTATTAAGGTAGTTTTTAGACGAAAGAAGAATCTTGATTTGACCCAAACAAAAATTATCTTTTTCTTTTTTTTTAAAAAAAAAAAGAACGGGCCTCAGGAATTGATTGGTCAAAATATTAAGACCGATGAAAAGGTGGTCTTTGAGGCAAAGTTAAACATCCAGGCATTCCGTCATTATTTCTTCTTTCATAAAAAAAAAACTTATTTTGAAAATATAGGGAAGTTGGACCTGTTAAAGGCTGCCTACGTATCTCACATCCGGTGAGAATCAAACCAGCGTAGTTCGATCAATGGACGAACTATTTTAAAACAACACTCTCTTGTTCTTTCAAAAATTGAATTCGTAATAATAAAAAAAAATTATTTTTATTATTATTTTTTTTTTCTTTTATTTCTATTTACACCTTCTTTTCTTTTTCTTTTATTATATCCTTCGACGTTTAAAAGTAGGTCAGCATGCGAGTCCAGGACAAATAAATGCAACATGCGAAATGCTCATACGAGGTCATACTATATCTGGTTACCTGTCCTAGAGGGACCCAACCCCTGTGTGGAGTCCCCTAAGTCAAAACATGATGCAAATAATCGTCCTAATTTATGCTAAATATCCTGATTTTTTCTGTTTTTTTTTTTGATACTAGACTGTGTACCCGAGCAGACAACTCGGATTGAGGAGGGGGCTACGTACCGGGGACCCGCGGGATCGTCCGGCTTTGTAACTTATCCCGCCTCTTTTCTTATTTTTGGTATTGACACTAACAGAAAGGGGAGTCTCAACCAGTAAGCACATCCCCGGGGTAAGAAGAGAAGGGTTTTCGGTACAGTTTTATATATACAGTTCACGCAATATCAAAGCGGTAAACATGTAGCACATTAATCAAAATATATAATGAAATCGGATATAAGCAAAAACAGCAATTTAACTGAGCTCGAATTCTTAAACCCTGAACCGAAGTTCTGGGTTATTAGTCCCCAGCAGAGTCGCCAGAGCTGTCACACCTCCTTTTTCCGCACCCGCGAGAGCGCGAAGGAGTTTTTCCAATCAAAGGACAATCGAAACGGGATTTATTTATTTAATTCAGAGTCGTCACTTGGGAAAATAATGGTGTCCCAAGTCACCGGTTTTAATCCCGAACCGAGGAAATTTATGACTTTGTATTACAGTCTGCGAAATTAGAAATCTGGATAAGGAATTCTGTTAACCTGGGAGAAGGTGTTAGGCACTCCCGGATTCCATGGTTTTAGCACGGTCGCTCAACTGCAAATTTTTTATCTGATTTCTTTATATATTTTAATTTATGTGCTCTTATATTCCGCTTTTCAGTTATAGAAGAATTGCAACGTCACGAAAACATATTTCAAGTCACACCGCAACCAGTACGCCTGTGATTTTAATATATTTCAGTTTCGTTGAGAGTAAGATTTGGGTCGCATAAATGTGTACCCATTTTTGAGAATGTATATCAAAATTGTGCCTAATATATCTATGTCTTGTTATTTTGGGAAAGACAGTGAAATTAGCTAAACGGTCCTTCCGAATCTAAAGATTTATAACAATTATTTGAGGGTCCCGTGCATTCTTGCCTTATAACGAGGCTCATCTCATTGTATTTTAAAGGTCAAACCCATAGTGTACTATGTTTTCTATCATTGTTTTTGCTTTATTCTAAATAACTACTAATGTCTGTCTAATTACGTTTTTTTATTGATATTCCATTCATATCCAGGCCATTGCGTGTTTTGGGCTTGGAAATCGGACTAACATGAAATGCACGGTGGTGCATAGGGCTAATTAAAGTCCTAATTAGTATTTATACATTCGTCTCTCGCAGGCACATAGGCCATAGCGATTGGATTTGGGTTTCTTTACATGATCATGCCCAAATCATTAATAAATCAACAACAGGTTAAAACGTTTTTATTGAGCTAATTATATGTAAACAAGTATTGTACCTTCAATATAAGAAATTTACTAGAAAAACATTAACACTAATTTTTATTTGTATATTACTGTTTAGATACTCAAATTAACTAAAGCCTGATTTACATATTTATATCAGTCGGGGTATTTACTTATTCAGGCGCATAACTACTTTGTTGTTTTGTTTAATTGGAAAACATTAATCTAACTCTTCAACGAATATATTCAAATTGTAACCTGAGTATCATTCATACTTAAATTCCTGTTTTACACCTTACTACTGAGCTTTGACATGAGTTTAAAAATCAAGCTAGTTTAAACAACTCAAGGATCATTAACGAAATTTAAATCTAATTAACTCATTACTTTTTAAATTATCTACTGTTGACACAGAACTTAAAATTACAAAAGTATTTCAATTATTTGTATTACATTTCTGATCTAACGACAGATGAAGATTAAAAAAAATCGATTCACTAGGCATTAATCAGTTTATAATCTATAATCTAGTAACTTATTTTCTACTAATCTACTTTATGGGATTTCTACATGAGTATCTAAACTAAATACTCTACAAAATTATTAGTTCATGTCCGGAATTAATACAGTCCATGGTCCAAATTATACATACAATCCTAACAAATTACATGTAAATCTACAACATTCTATATCTATAACACAAACAGAATTAAAACTAACAAAAACTACTAATAGTTTTATATCTCCATGAAATTCTGGTTACATCCTTGAAGATTAGAAATGTACCTGGAGTGATGACAACAGAAGAAGGAAAAGAGGCAATCAACAGTGGTAACACAGTAGCAGTAGGACAACAACAGCAGCAGCCAAACAACAAAGCAGCAGTAGAACAACAACAGCAGCAGTAGAACAACAACAAGCAGCAGTAGAACAACAACAAGCAACAGCAGAACAACAGCAGCAGTACACAACCAACAGCAGCAGAACAAAACAGAGATAGATGCAAGAACCAATACGAATCTGGCCAAACCTCAATGAAACAGTAACAAGCACACTTAGGGAATTTTCCTTCCTATCTCTCTGTATGTCTCTGTTTTTCTCTTCTCTCACAGGCTCTTACAGTGTTTATGAGTGTATATCAGTATATACTCGGTGTATTTTCTCTATTCAACTTGATGCTCTCAATTTTCAGAATGTATTCAAAGCTTAAGGCTTTTTTTTTAGACCTCTCTCTATTAGTCTCCTCCTCTTTTAGTACTTTGTGAGTGTCTATGTCTTCTTATAGCCTTCAAACTCAACACCAGCCTATTTTTTATTTGTTTCAGATCTATCTAACCCCTGTTATTCCCCTTTTTAGTTGTCTAAGTATGATTTCAACTATTTAAAACTCTAAAGTGCAGAAAAATGGCAGAAAATCCTGCTGTCCAGCAAGTCCTAATACTCTTCCCATGTGCATTGCATATTCAACTAGGACTAATTCCTGGCCTTCACTACTTTGTGTCCCTGATATAGCATAATTCAACATGCCCTAATGATTCATATATGCTCAAAGTGAGATTCCACTAATTCTGAAATTCTATAACTAAATTTAATTCATCTTAAACCTCTAACAGCTATATCCAATCTCACAGCTTACTCAGAATCTAAAATCAAACAACCAAATGATCCCACAAAATAAAAATCCTCAAATCAATTTTATTCTAATAGTAATGACCCAATGACCCACTGCCCGGGATTTCAAACAACAACTTCGCGAATTTATACGACGATGTTCGTTAAATCGACCACAACATGTATAATCTATAACTAATCGATCAGTCATGTTCAAACATATCTCTGAGCCAATGCCGGACAAATACGAAGCTAACTATTCGACGACGCTAATCGACGCGAATACGTATTCTATGATTAACATATTCACACAAACAAATCAGAAACAACAAATGACCAAATAAAAGGCCGGATGAAGAAGAAGAAAGAAAAGTTAAAATTAAACACAAAATTAAACAAATGAACAACTACAACTAAACAAAGAGTAAAACAGTAAGAAGAAATCAAATACCTTAAGAAAGGAATCAGAATTCACACGGATATGGGCCAATTCGGACTCGAGTTGGCATTTCTGGAGTCGAAAGGACTCTAATTGGAACGTTTTCAAATGAAAACGTCCCAATTAAAGTCTATTAGACTTCCATTGACGAAATTCCCTAATTTTGAATATTAGGGTTCTTGGGCTCGGATTTGGGGTTCGAGTATTTCCGGTCAGATTCGAGTGAAACTAAGGGTGGTAAGTGTGTAAGGGAGGTCACAGGAGTGTTCGGGGTGAGTTTGGAGTGATTTGGCGTAGTTTTGGTTTTAACTCGAATCTTCGATTGAAGATTCGAGACATTCGGGGATGATTCGAGGTTAACAGACCACAGATTCGTGTAGAGGGGGTTTAGGGGGATCTATGGTGTTAATTTGGGGTGGTTTGGCCTACCGGAACCGCCGTAAGGCGATTTCCGGAAGGCGGAGCACGGTGGTGGACGGCGGAGTCTCAGCTCGTCTCTAAGAGAGACGATGAAGGTGGGGGTCTGGCTTAAGGGGGGGCTGGGTAGGTCTTTTGGCATATATAGTGGGGCTCGGTAGGTCTTTTGGCATATATAGTGGGGCTGGGATTTAATCCTGGCCGTTTGATCAAATGAGATCAACGGCCTGGATCTTCTCACTTATCCAAACGATGTCGTTTATGTATCTGTGAGGGACTGGGTTGGTCCGGACCTGGATCGGGTTACCCGGAACGGGTGAGGGCGAAGCGATCTCCACCGTAGGATTGGAGATGGCTCTACGGTTGAGATCTGCCAGTGCCAGAACGACGTAGCTTCAATGCCCTGCTACATCGTTTCATGAGTCTTAGAGGCTCATTGAACGGACCGGGCGGAACAAACCATTTGGGCCTGGAGAACTTGCATTTTTAGCCTCTTGCTTCATCAATACTCACTTTAAATAAAAGCCATTCTGAAAACAAAATTGAGTAATAAAAATATGCTTCATTAGTTCAATGTAAAATCAACCAATTGACAAAGAACACAAATGCACACATTTTTTTTCTTTTTGTGATTAATTATTTACTTAGACAAATAAGTATGAGCACTCGAATGCAAAAATACACAAAAATGCACACAATAAAGCAAACCATTTTTGTTTTGATTTCATTTGGGAGTAGTTCGCGTGGGGTAAAAATTACGTACTCACACCCGTCACTTACCCACCTGCGCGGCCGCATAGATTTGTCACGCGGACCGCGCAGGATTTAACCATACGTTCATTTGTTAAGCAAGATCACGTGGACCGCACTGTTTTGGTGCGCGGCCGCGTGACAACTTCAGAGACCTGCTCAAGTGGGTAGTTTCCACGCGGACCGCACTGATTTGGTGCGCGGCCGCGTGGTAAACTTCAGAGACCTGCCATATTTCATCCATTCCACGCGGCCCGTATGGGTTGCCCTGAGGTCACTTCTTTTGACGTGGAAAAGCCACACAGACCGCACTGATTTGTTGTGCGGCCGCATGGCCAAACTTCAGAGACTTCTCCAACTTGTGTGTTTTCCCTGCACTATTTCAACATAACCCCTGCAACACTTCACAAACTATCAGCTTAAAAATCCTACTATACGAATGAAGAAAAACAAAGAAAAAGAAAAAGACATGGGTTGCCTCCCAAGAAGCGCCTGATTTAACATCGCGGCACGACGCAAGTTACCATTCACTCATTTCAAATGCAAGAGCTCCACCACTTGGCTATCATCAGGCTTTCCCAAATAATGTTTCACACGGTGCCCATTGACTCGGAATACTTCACCATTTTTGTTCTTTAGATCAAGGGCTCCGAACGGAGTCACACATACCACTTCAAATAGACCACTCCACTTGGATTTTAGCTTTCCCGGGAATAACCTCAACCGAGAATTGAAAAGAAGAACTATATCACCCACTTTGAATTCCTTGCCTCGAGCATATTTGTCATGAAGATACTTTATCTTGTCCTTATACAAGGACGAGCTGGAGTATGCATGAAACCGAAACTCGTCAAGCTCGTTCAAGTGATCCGCACGAAGATTTGCAGCTATATCCCATTCCAAGTTCAACTTCTTCAAAGCCCACATAGCCTTATGCTCAAGTTCCACCGGGAGATGACATGCCTTACCAAACACCAACCGGTAAGGAGACATACCAATTGGAGTTTTATAAGCTGTCCTATAAGCCCAAAGAGCATCATCTAATTTCTTTGACCAATCGTTCCTATTGGCATTAACAGTTTTAGACAAAATACTCTTGATTTCACGGTTGGAAACTTCCACTTGGCCACTTGCTTGAGGATGATACGGGGTAGTGACCTTATGATTTACTCCATACTTGGTGAGCAATGAATCAAATGCCTTGTTGCAAAAATGATAACCCCCATCACTAATGATCACATGGGGAGTCCCGAATCTTGTAAAGATATACTTCTTAAAAAAGGACACAACACTCCGAGCTTCATTGTTCGGAAAAGCCACAGCTTCAACCCACTTTGACACATAATCCACCGCTACCAAAATGTACGTGTTCCCACAAGAGCTCACAAAAGGCCCCATAAAGTCAATCCCCCATACATAAAAAATATCAACCTCTAGAATGGTATTGAGAGGCATCTCATCTTTCTTTGAAATACCACCTGCCCTTTGGCATGCATCACAACTTTTCACCAAATCACTAGCATCTTTGAAAAACGTTGGCTAATAAAAACCACAACTCAAAGCTTTGGAAGCCGTTCTCACTCCCTCATGATGACCACCGTAGGAAGAAGAGTGACAAGCCTCCAAGATACTCATTTGCTTACTTTCCGGAACACACCTTCGAATTACCCCATCCGTGCAAATCTTGAAGAGATACGGATCATTCCAATAGAAATCCAAGCTATCCCGCTTTAAATTTTTCCTTTTGTTAGAAGAGAGCTCATACGGGACCACACGGGTCACAAGATAATTGGCCACATCGGCAAACCACGGCATATCATGCATAGACACCGCGAGGAGTTGTTCATCCGGGAAGGAATCATTTATTTCAAGGCCATTGGATGGCCTCCCCTCCTCCTCCAAATGGGACAAGTGGTCCGCCACTTGGTTTTCACTACCCTTGCAATCAAAAATCTCTAGATTAAACTCTTGAAGAAGTAGGGCCCATCTCATCAACCTTTCCTTTGAGTCCTTCTTTGTCATCAAATACCTAAGGGTGGTATGATCGGTATGAATAATCACCTTGGCCCCCATAAGTAAGGACGAAACTTTTCCATAGCAATGACTATAGCTAGCAACTCCTTCTCGGTGACGGTATAATTTCTTTGAGCCTCGTTCATTGTCTTGCTTGAGTAGTACACCGGATGGAACATCTTGTTGATTCTTTGGCCAAGTACCGCTCCTACCGCCACATCACTTGCGTTGCACATAAGTTCAAATGGAAGTTCCAATTAGGTGCGGTAATGATGGGAGTAGTAGTCAACTTTTGCTTCAATAACTCAAAAGATTCCATACATCTCTCGTCAAAGACAAACTTGCATCCTTCTCAATGGGTTAACAATCTTGGAAAAATCCTTTATGAAGCGCCAATAAAAACCGGTGTGACCTAAGAAACTCCTCACCCCTTTGACAGAGTTAGGGGGAGGGAGCCTTGAAATAACCTCTATATTTGCTTTGTCAACTTCAATGTCGTTCTTCGAGACTTTGTGGCCCAATACAATTCCTTCTCGCACCATGAAGTGACACTTCTCCCAATTAAGCACAAGGTTTGTATCCTCACATCTTGCCAACACACGATCCAAGTTTGACAAACAATCCTCAAAAGAATCTCCTACCACACTAAAGTCATCCATGAATATCTTAAGAATGTCCTCCACCATATCGGTGAAGATCGCTATCATGCACCTCTGAAATGTAGCTGGGGCATTACATAGTCCAAATGGCATTCTAGAGAAGGCAAATGTGCCATAAGGACATGTAAATGTTGTCTTTTCCTGATCCTCCGGGATGATACGTATTTGATTGTACCCCAAATAGCCATCAAGGAAGCAACAATAGGCTCTCCCCGCAAGTCGGTCCAACATTTGATCCAAGAAAGGTAATGGAAAATGGTCCTTCCGTGTCACCTTATTGAGCTTCCTATAGTCCATGCACACTCTACAACCCGTGACCGAACGAGTAGGAATCACTTCATTGTTTGCATTGGTAACAACCGTCATGCCACCCTTCTTTGGAACACATTGGACCGGAGAGGTCCAACAACTATCCGAAATGGGGAAGACCACCCCGGCATCCAACTATTTGATGATTTCCTTTTTAACTACCTTTTGCATGGCCTCATTTAATCTTCTTTGGTGCTCCAGTTATGGCCTAGCATTCTCCTCCAATATGATCTTGTGCATGCAAAAAGCGGGGCTTATACTTCGAATATCCGCCAAGGTCCATCCAATTGCTCGCTTGCACTTTTGTAAGACCGCCAAAGTGGCGTCAACCTACATGTTAGTTAAGCAAGAGGAAAGTATAACCGGCAAAGTGAAATTAGGACCCAAGTATTCATACCTGAGGTGAGGAGGAAGTGGTTGCAACTCCAACACCGGCGGCTCCTCAATAAATGGCTTAGTTGGAGGGGTCTTGCGATTTTCAAGGTCCAAAGATAACTTCCTCGGCTCATAAGAGTAAGAGCCCATACCATGCAAAGCATTTACACATTCAACACGATCGGCATCATCATTGACCTCCATGTTCAAAAGGACCGCTTCAAGTGGATCTTCAACATTGATCATTGCGCTTGTGTCATCCACTATCACCGCCGTGACAATGTCAACAAACAAGCACACCTCGGTGCTATTTGGTTGTCGCATGGATTTGCACACGTGAAACACTACTTTTTCATCACCGACCCGAAAAGTCAATTCTCCCATTTCAACATCAACTAGGGCTTTCCCGGTGGCTAAGAATGGCCTTCCAAGAATGATCGGGACTTCAAAGTCCACTTCACAATCAAGAATGACAAAATCGGCCAGCAAGATAAACTTGTCAACTCGAACTAGAACATCGTCGATGATTCCCAAAGGTCTTTTCATAGACCGATCAGCCATTTGGATCCTCATTGAAGTTGGACGGGGTTGTCCAATACCCAAGGTCTTAAACACGGAATATGGCATGAGATTGATACTTGCACCCAAATCACAAAGTGCTTTAGCAAAATTAGCACTTCCAATTGTACACGGAATGGTGAAAGCACCGGGGTCTTCTAACTTAGGAACCATGGAATGAACTATCGCATTCACTTGGTGAGTCATCATTATCGTCTCACAATCCATCGACCTCTTTTTCGTAACCAAGTCCTTCATGAATTTAGCATAACCCGGCATTTGCTCAAGTGCCTCCACCAAAGGCACATTAATAGTCAAACTCTTCATCATCTCCATGAATTTCTTGAATTAATTATCTCCTTTTTGCTTTGCCAATCTTTGCGGATATGGTGGAGGAGGCCTTGGCAAGGGTGCCTTGGCCTTTGGAATAGCCGGCTCGAGAATATCAATGATGTGTTCCCTAGACGGGTTCACGGTATCTTGAGATTCAATCCCGGCCTCATCCTCAATATCAATCCGCACATCATTTGTTTCAATAGGTTCAACCACATTGTCATCATTCATCGGCATGTCATCATCATTCAAATGTACTTCCGCATTCACAACTCGATTCTCATTTGAGACATTCACATCACCGCCTCTTCCACTTCTTGTTGTCACGTCCATCACATGATTGTTCCCTCCCTTCGGGTTTACCACCGTGTCACTTGGTAGTGCACCCATAGGTCGGGAATTCAAAGATTGAGAAAGTTGGCCAATTTGAAGTTCCAAATTCCGGATTGAAGTATTGTGAGAATCTAGTTGGGCATCCGAATCTTGATTCTTTTTCATCATTTGTTCAAACATGACTTCAATTCGACCCATATCATTGCTCGAAGAACTTGATCCTTATGAATGGAAACGGGGTGGATTGTTGGGTTGTTGATACATGGGAGCTCTTTGAAAACCTTTCCCCCGATTTTTTGATTTCCGCCATTGTTCCATCCGCCTTGATTGTTGTTGTTCCCCCAATTGCTATCATTACCACTCCAATTGCCACCATCATTTCCTTGATTGTTCCAATTGTTGCCTTGATTATTCCAATTGTTATTATTGTTCCAATTTCCTCTTCCTTGTTGGTTCCCCCAATTGCCTTGGGAACGCCATTGTTGATTATTTTGATTCCCTCTATTGCCTTGAAAGTTATTCACATATTGGCAATCTTCGTCTTGATCATCAAAGCCATCATTAGAAAATCCTCCATTATCATTGTTGTTCTCATTTTGATCACATTGGCCTTGTTGTGCTTGTTGCCCTCTATGCCTTCTTTTCAACATCGAGACACTTTCCATGGAATTTACTTGGCGCGGATTTTGCACTTGTTGAATTTGAGCTTTCGCCAATTGATTCATGGTTGTAGTGAGCTCGGCAATGTCTTGGCCATGGTCATGAAACTCTTTGTGTAAATGGATAACATTCGGATAGCCTTGAGGTACATTCGCCCGACTTTGCCATGCCGAAGAAGTGTCGGCCATTTCGTCCATAACATCACACGCTTCCTCCAAAGATAACTTCATGAAATTGCCACCCGCCAATTGGTTCACAATGCATTGATTAGCCGTGTTGACCCCCCCTATAGAAAGTTTGTTGAACCATAACATCGGTCATGTC
Organism: Nicotiana noctiflora; assembly: GCA_032618575.1. Lineage (NCBI taxonomy): Eukaryota > Viridiplantae > Streptophyta > Magnoliopsida > Solanales > Solanaceae > Nicotiana > Nicotiana noctiflora. Next base: position 504,046 of record JASVEL010007319.1, read on the forward strand.
ATTGTTGAGGCACTCTTTCACGATAGTCCGGTACCTCTCACAAATTTCATGTATCGGCTCCGTTGGCTCTTGTTTGAAGGCTAGAATCTCATCTCGCAGGGCCGCCATATGAGTTGGGGAAAAGAACTTGGCGATGAATTTGTCCGCCAATTTGCCCCATGTAGTGATTGAGTGATTCGGTAACCGCTCCAACCAATCCAACGCCTTACCCTTCAATGAGAAAAGGAAAAGTCGTAGTCGCAAAGCATCTTCGGACACATTGGTTTGTTTGCTTCCCCAACAGGTATCTACGAACCCCTTCAAGTGCTTGTAGGCATTTTGATTGGAGGCGACCGTAAAATACCCTCTTTGCTCCAATAGTGTCAGCATCACATTTGTAATTTGAAAGTTCCTTGCCCGGATTCGGGGAGGAACAATGGCACTAGCGTATCCTTGGTTTGTCATTGCTCTTGGCGCAACTCTTGGCGGTGGCGGAGGAGGGTCTGGGATGTGGTCCTGTTGATTTGCATTTGCATTTTAGGCCCTCCGTGGTACATGTGGTACCGGGATTTCATCTAGCTCGAGGTCCTCTACCTCCTCCCCCGCCATGGCATCGCCAAGGGGAACATTAGCATTAGCATTAAGAGCCATTTGAACCAGTTAGATTGAGTCAAGAAAATTAGTAAAAGAAGGAAAAAAGAAGCAAAACACAACACTAGCAACTCAATTAGTCGACACCGTCAACTCCACGGCAACGGCGCCAAAAAGTTGATCGATTGCAAACTCAAACCAAAGGAAGAGCGGGCACAAGTAACTTTTACCCGAATAGTGTTTCGGGATCAATCCACATGGAGTTGGAATTTGGAGTGAGAAATTGCGATGAACTAGAATTGCGAGTTAGCTTCTAATTTATCTTCAAACATATTTTTGTTTTCTTTTTAATAACTAATTTATCAACTACTAGTATGAAATCTAAATTATGCTAAGGTTGATTTAAAAGTGTAATGAAAGTAGGAAAAAGGACTAGGGTAGTAGCATTTACCTAGGTGAATAACTAACGGGTAATGAAATTCAATACAAAGATGATATGATGGGATGATTGGATAACCGTTGCTCTATGCATTCATGCTCACACCTCTCGGTAGAGAGAACAATTTTGTCCAATTGAATCTCTCGAGACCAATTGGGTAGGCTAATTTGCCCAAGCAACTTTAGGCTCAAGTTGGGTAATTACTCTCTCGAGGTTTTTACCCGTTACTTGGGACTACCATTCGCATGGGTCCATCCCAAATCCTTGTTGGGATTGATTGAGAAGTTTTAGACTCTCTTTCTCAAGGAGAGCCCAAACCCACAAAGCTATATTTAGTGTTTGCAACCACAAAATCCAAATGAAAAACATTCAATCAACCCAAATCCCAACACCCATAATCATCTAAGCATTAAATAATCTAACTCATTAACTACCCACACTAGGGTTGAGCTACAACCCTAGCTATGAGTTTAGCTAGTCATGAATAATGAAGAAACTGAAGAAATTAAAGATGAAATTGACATAATAGTTGATTACAAATTAAATCTAGAAGTTTCAATGATAAATGACTAAGAAAATTTCCCAAAATAGGTGAAAATATCTTCTCACGAGCTCAGCTGTTTGTATCTAATATCTGACATATCCTAAAAAGGTAAAAGAAGCTATTTATATTGTACAGAAATTTTTGGACAAAAATACCCCTAAGGGTCTGACGCGGACCACACACTTTTGACGTGCGGCCGCGTAGGGCACTTGGTCTTATGATAAGCTGGCACCTGGGCATGTCATGCGGACCGCATACTTTTGGCATGCGGCCGCGTAGGCTCAGCAATGCGGACCGCATAGAAATGGAGCGCGGCCGCACTGTGTAATTCCTCCGAATGCGAACTCTCTGAATCTTCACCCACGCGGGCCGCACTATTTTGGCACGCGGCCACGTGGGACTTTGCCTTGAATTTTCTCTTTTCTGATCTTCATCGTTGCGGACCGCATGAAAATGGATGCGGTCCGCGTGGATTTGCTTTTGAACTTGGCCTCTCTGAACTTTTCTGCGCGGCCGCACACCAAATCAGTGCAGTCCGCACAGCTGGAGATGATCCTTGTCTCTTCTCTGAATCAACTTGTGTGGCTGCACAACAAAATAGCGCGGTCCGCACAGGTTCCTTTTGTGTCCTTCTACTTCTTCATTTGACGCTTAGCCGGTGTCACTCTTTTTTTTAGCTGATTTGATGTTATTCGTCCTTTTGTCGCTCAAACCTGCAAAATAGCGCACTTGTAAGCAAATCAAGGCCAGACTAACACATTTTATGCACAAAGCTTGGGCAAGAAGGGGTCTAAAAGTATGCAAAATTCCTAGTTATCATTGTGTTAACAATTTGCACCTGTTTTGTACCCATCTCATCAATCTTCTTTATCTATATACTCATCTGTGTCATGAGTGTGGCCATATTCTCTGCATGTGAATTATTTGGGTCAAGAGGAAATGAATGCACTATGGGTGCTAGTGTTGTACCTCTAGTCATTCACCCCAAATTTTGTGACATCTTATCAAGAAGGATTTTGCACTCAGTGAATGTCTTACTCAAAAATGCACCTCCAGTTCAAGCATCCACATTTGCCTTTAGATTTTCAACTAACCCCATGTAGAATCTCTGGCCAAGCATCTAGTGTGGGATGCCATGGTGAGGGCACTTCACTAGCATCCCTTTAAATCTTTCCCAAGTTTCTTGAAAGGACTTAGTCGGTTGCTTCTTATACTGCAATATTTCATCAATCTGTCTTGCAGTCTTGTTGGGCGGATAGAACTTATTCAGGAACTGCTTGACCAATTCCACCCAGGTGACTATGGAATTTATCAGGATCGAATCTAGCCAAGTCTGACTTCCCCGGTGACAGAGATTGGGAACAGTAACAGCTTGATAGCTTCCAGGGTCACATTTGGTTGCCTTTGGGTTACACAAATTGACAGAAATTTTTTCAGGTGCTGCTGAGGGTCTTCAATGTGTGATCCGAGAATAATCCTTTATTCTGCAGAAGAAGCAGCATATTGTTGGTTATTTGGAAGGTCTCCGCTTGAATTGCGAGCACACTATGGCAGTGGCCAGGTTATCAGCTGTGGGTTGTGCCCAGTCATAGAGTGCAACTATTTATGCCGAGAGTCGAACCCACAAGGAATTAACCTATGAATTACTTTCTTTGGATGTACGCAACTCTAAGGAATCAACTTCCCAAACTTTATAAATCACAATTGATGGAATTACTAATAAATAAGACTAAAAGTAAATAGACATCTAAAAACTAACTATGCTTGAGTTGTAAACAATTATGAGAAGGTTCTAATGCTATAATTTTCCCTATTAATGGAATCTCTTCCGATTATGTTTCATATAAATTCACCAAGACATCTGTATCAATTATGAGCACTCTATTTACCGTAAATATCTCCCGAGTAATCACAATAATTTACTAGACGCACTCTCCCGAGATACGCCAGCTAGCTTAGTTTATTACAGCTCACGTTAGATTGCACCCAAGGCATTGTTATCCCTAATCCCGCCTTTAAACCCGCAGTTATAGATCCTTCTTATACTTTGGGAGTGATGTTGTTCAACAATGCCTAAATATGCACTCTCTTCCGAGTTATGCACACTAAATTGGCACATCTAATTGAGGATCCTGTCAATTAACTACAACAAACGCGCAGTTGAACAAATAGAGATTAACTGGAAATCCATTTTAACATAATCTAGAAGTTCATCCTTCAATAGGTTCCATCAAAATCCTAAGCAAAGGATTTAGCTACTCATAACAAAATAAGAGAAAACTACTAAATTATTCATAATGTAAAAATTACAAGAAAATAAAAGATATAAAGAACTATAATATTTTGGGTGATCTCTCACACTTAAATGCTAAATTTTTGGTGCTGATGGCTCTAAATAAAATAAAAAAGGAGGATGAAAGGGCACGAAAAAACCGGAACTGGATAGGAAGATATTTACTCTTTAAGATGTGCTAAATCAGACGGCGCCGTTCCAATGCTTCTCTTAGATCCTTTCATATAATCTGTGGGAGTCGGCAAACCCCTCTCCAATGGCGTCTCTTCCCTCATTCTCCGGAACGGCCAACTCCATCTTTTCCCCTAAGACTCTCCTAAAATTCTGTCTTCCACCTTCTACCCTCCATTTTCAACCCCTCTGCGCTGCCCCACACGAACCCAGCACCACCGCTTCCCCAACACAGCACTCTGGTCGTAACACTAGCCGCTACTCTCCACATTCAAGACCTCGCCGGAACAACAAGCAAGCTTACAAAACTACCATTCAAAAAGAAGCTAAACCCTTAACACTGAGCCTCATCTCAGCAGATGATGTTAACTTGATGACTCTGTGCAATGAAGGTAAGTTTGAAGAAGTAATCGAGTACATTACGCAAGGCGTTGGCGCTGACTTTCGTGTTTTTGAGGTATTGTTGAGCTACTGTACTAAGCTTGCGTCTTTGGATGTTGGGGTGAAGGTGCACGAGCTCTTAATACGTTCGCCCTGGAGTAACAATGTTGAATTGAATGGTAGGTTGGTGGAAATGTACGTTAAGAGCGGGAGCATGAGGAACGCCAGAAAAGTGTTTGATAAAATGCGTGAAAAGAAGTTGGAGTTATGCCACTTGATGATTAGTGGGTATTCGGAAAGTGGCGATGGGGCAAGTGGTTTGCATTTGTTTGAGCATATGAGAAAACTTAGGGTGTTGGAGCTCAATGGGGACACTTTCTCTGCGGTTCTTTCGGCTTGTGCTAGTAAGGGGGCTGTCAAACAAGGTTTTGTGTATTTTGAGCTGATGAAGAATGAGTATGGCATTGTTCCCAAAATTGAGCATTACTTAGGGATTATTGATGTTTTGGGCAAATCTGGGCATTTAAATGAAGCTCTAGAGTTTGTTGAAGACATGCCTATTGAGCCTACAAAAGAAGTATGGCAGTCCATAATAAATTTTGCACGAATTCATGGGGATATCGAACTTGAAGATCGAGCTGAGGAGCTGCTCATTAGACTAGATTCTTCCAGAAATATGGCTGATAAGCCCCCTGCACCATTTCAGAAGAGGCATTCTCAGTTTAATATGCTTGAGGGTAAGGATAGAGTTAATGAGTTCAATAGCACAATTCAACACAGGGCAGATGCATATGAGAAATTGAAAGGCTTGAGCGGGCAAATGAGGGATGCAGGTTATGTACCAGACACAAGGTATGTGCTTCATGATATTGATGAGGCGGCTAAGGAGCAAGCACTGATGTATCATAGTGAGAGATTGGCTATTGCATATGGTTTAATTAGTACTCCGGCAAGAACAACTCTTAGGATCATCAAAAACCTACGAATATGTGGTGACTGTCACAATGCAATTAAAATCATGTCAAAGATTGTTGGGAGAGAGTTGATTGTCAGAGATAACAAGCGGTTTCATCATTTCAGAGATGGTAAATGCTCCTGCAATGACTATTGGTGAAGTCCATTAGTCTAGATTGAAGCTATTACTGCATTTTTACTCTAGAATTTACATGTAAATATAGTTGGTGCAATGCATCTTTGTAATCATGTTTACAGGATGATATCACATTGTACATTAGTTATATAAATATTTTGCAGTAGAATACAATTAAAATTTCCCCGAATTTTCCAGTTCTTGTTATTGGCTACATCTAGAAGACTAGAACCATATTATCAGTTTCTACTATTAACAAGGTCTAATAGACCTCCTGGATGAACAATGGCACATGCAACAAAAGTTGAATATTGAACAATGGCATTTGTTAATATTTTATGGACTCAGATTCGCTACAGAAAGGATTTGAGGATTATCGAAGTTTGATATTCGCACTTAGCCAGTCCAGCACATAGAGCTATGCTACTGTTGACTAGTTCAGGTCATACTGATGTAGAACTAAAGGAACTGCAAATCACTCCATGATGACACTGAGCAATGGAATGGAGCAGTCCAAGAAAAGAGTTACCAATTGTATAACATGATGGGATAAGAGCTTTCATTTACAAAAAGTCAAGCTTCATCCACACATTTGCAATGTTATTGTGTCTATATACAGAAAGGATCCTACCTAGTTATAGATGCAATGAGCGGCAGTCTCATCTAATTGCTTTGATGAGTCAACTACTTATTCGAAGAACATTTATGCTTGTGTTGTTCTTAAAAGAATGGATGTACAAACTTAGAAGTCCAATTCTGAGCCTGAGAAAATTTTGTTAAGAGTGCAGGGATGATGGTTTACTATTTCTGCGGCTGGTAACAACTTCTACAACAGCTTCATCTCTTGATGGTACTCTCAGGTATGATTTCATCAAATCATAAACAGTAAATCCAATTGCCACGGATGGTACCACCTTAATTTCGGAAAGCACATTGATCAGAGCGAGCGAGTAATAGATATTAAAATATAGGAAACGAACAATATTACCCACTTTTGGGTCTAGCAACTCGCATTTTTCCTGGAAAATAGGCTGAGACCCTTCTTATACATTCTGTTGAACCTTAACCTATCATAAGTTTCATTTGTTTTCACTTCTATACCTTAAAATGTCCAGCATACCCTCCATTCTTACATGTAGAAATTCTGTACTTTAAAAGGAGTAGATATTGCATTACCTTCAAATAATTGAGGCTCAACCCAGAAAATAGTTGCTTCCATCCATGTCTTTGTACAATCATAACAAGAGTATCAAGCGTTCCTTTCATTTCATGGCTGCTGCTAGATGCCGAGTCGTTGTACCTGAAATATTGTCTCCTCTTTGTCATTCCAACAGCACGTTGATGACAAAAAACACTTGTTTGCCTTTGCAGTCTCAGTATAATACCTGCATCTGCCGTCTCACGACATCTAGGGGATAAGTAAAAGTCTGACCTAGTTGTCCTGCAACAGATCCACATGCTAGTTTTACTGTGAGAGACTTCCTGTGCTCCTGAGGGACGTGGCTTTTCATTTTCTCATAGAAGTAAAATTTTAGCCCCGCATATGGGAAGATTCCATAGAGTGATGGTGCTGCAAACACTACATGGTTATTAGACTCACAAAACTTGACAAAAAAAGGCCTAATCAGTATAATTGTAAGGCAAAGACTTCCATACCAACACCACGGTACAGCCCTCTTATTCCAGCTTCCTTGTCTTTGAAAAGCAATCCCGTATCCATTTGTAAAACTGTTCACCTGTAGCAAGCCCTTGTACATTCAACTTCTGGGATCCAACAACCTAGACGATCAGAAGCAAAAAATTGTTCACGGAGCAGTAACATGATTTCAACTGATCAATTTCCTTTTGACCAACAGAATCCAGTTCGGAAGTTACATTCGATCAAGTTGCCAATCTCTGCCCTGATAGAGCTTTTGGAGAGAGAGGAGAGAGGCAAGGCGGATGATAAGGAGAAAAGGAAACCAAAGAACATGTCCTCGTACCTCTTACCTGGTAAGCCAATTTAGTTCGAACTAAATCAAGTGGATAGGTAAAAAGTACAGCAGTCCCACCAGCAAACGATCCTGCTACAAGATGTAGAACTGGACCTCTCCCAACTCCAGGAATACTCTGTATAACCCAGCGGCGGTACTCCTCATAGGCCATGAAATGCAAAGCAGCATAAGGCACAATGCGAACAACACTAGCTCCATTTCCCCTGGAGAAGAGTTCCACCAACAAAACATGTGAATTTAAGATGAAATATATAGCTTTCAGTTGTGAAAGCAGTAATTGTGGATTCTTCACCTGAAAAATCCGAGAGGCCCTTCTGTATTAGCAATCTTTGTAAAGGAACCGGATAGCCCCAAACTGCGAAATTCAGCTTGTCTGGTGTATGAAGAAGAAAATTTAAGGGTAAGAATTTGATGTTCCACGAAATTTTGAGCTCTATCAAGAGCATAAAGAAAGGTCATTTTTTTCCAGCAACAGACTTTAGCACTTGTGTCAATAGCAGTCAGTGGAATTAGTTCTCTTAAGTATGTTAATCATTCTACACTGTCAGTGCATGAAACCCAAGATTAGCATCATTAACTTGACAAACCACATTAACCAGAAAGGAAACAAACCACTGGAGAAAAGCTGAGAACTTCCCGCAGGAATAAAGAATTTAAAGCAGAAAAAGAGAAGAATAAAGAAAGAAGGGAACACCTGAAATAAGATGTTGATAAGCTCAAGAGGGGCAACAGCAGTCTTAGCAAATCCACCAGCCACACCCCCAGCTATTAGTTGTTTTGCAAAAAGGGGCATCCTCTCCATTAACACAACTCTCTCCTCCTTTTCAGTTTCATTCGAAGAAACCGCCTGAAATAATGGGTCTCTCTATTAGCACTCTAATTTACAGATCGAAAACATTAATGGTCTAGCTTTCGTAGTAGCTACGAAAACTAGTGGCCACAGTTTCTGGGTCGTTTGGAATTAGAGTTGGGGTCTGTTTATAATATGTACATTGACGTTTCCAGATATATTACTTTTTGGCCAAACATGGTTGACTAAACATGATTTCAAGGAGCAACCACCCGTGCATTTTTATACTATTGATGAGAATATACCTTGTGTCGCGGAAAAAAAAAAAAGATATTGGAGCTCAAGACATGAATAAGTTACCGACCGATGGCGAATTTTAACCTGACAGCACTAATTTGATGCGAGAGTGTTATTATAAAATTAAAGCTGAAACTTTAGATAATATTCTCATTCTTTACGTGACCAAAACATGGCTTTTGTCCAATAACAAAGGTTACGTTAGCTAAAATGTTGAGCAAATAGTGTCTCTTAAGTAGGCGTGAGTTCAAATCTCATTGTTATCATTTCTCCATTCTTTTTTTGGTGATCCTTAATGTACACAATACAGTAACATTTTTTTGTTTTGAGAAAGATACTTCAAAGAAAAAAGGATTAGAGTTGGGCCTCGGATAGTCATATAGAATTCTGGTCTTTTTTGGTTTTAATGAATTTGCGTTTCTGGAATTTGACTATATTATGTCTAGCCAAGTTTCAATTAAATGGATCACGGTTTTAAGTCAAATGATTTAATCTTTTGTGCATTCCTATTTCTTCTCTATCACTTTTAACATTTCATTTTCTACCCAAAGTCCCAAACTAAAGCTGCTACAGCGTTTGATTGGAAAAATAGACTTAAATATTTTTAATTCAGGAGTCGAGACTAAAGGATGAGTTTTTAATATTTGATGGCAGGCAGCCAAATGTTGACATGAATAGGAAAGCGGCTAGAGTGGGCAGTGGGCTGCAGCTGCTCAACGTTGACCACGAGAAGCAAATAATGCATCTTTTCTTTGGTACCGAAAATTGAATTTAATAAAATTCGGTAAACCATTATTATGCCAGCCAGTAGCAGATGAAATAAATGAAAGGTAGTTAGCTAAATGGTTTATCTTCCAGTCTGAAGCACCAACCTGAGCCTTTAAGCAATGCCTATAGACCAAAACCACCTAGTATAGGTTTTGTTACATTGTGTACAAAAAGCAGTCGCCTAACCGATCTAAAGCTGAAAGAAATGGATACCAATTTGCTATGATTAAGCACAGTCGCCTAGAGATAAATCTATGAACATGATCGGCAAGTCCTGAGTGCACAATCTCAATAATAGAATTCATTTGGAAATTGGTGCAGAAGAGAGATATTTTCAATAGACTGTTTATCAAGAATTTCTATGTACTATTCCTCGCAGACTTTTTCAACAAGCTGAAGTAGGATGCTTGCTAGTTCTTCCCCATTGCTCCATTCATGACAATCTGCTTTCAAAAGACCTGCATTACTTAGCAAGCGATCCCACAACGGAAAGCCCTTCCTTGGCATAACATGGTCTCCTCTATCAAGCTTCAAGGTTGGGCAGTAATCACCTCTCCCGTCTCCAAGATATATGACTCTTGATTTCCCTTTCTCAGACATGGAAGCTTGGATCTGCTCAATAACAAGACCCTACACAAAAGTAAAGCTGACATTTTAAATAACTGCTACTTGTAGCCAATGAATTACAGGGTCAAAATGGTAAGAGTCACATCAAAACATCATGGGAAGCAACACAAGTAATGATCAAGATGTGTCAACAACAACAACCCAGTATATTCCCACAAAGTGGGGTCTGGGGAGGGTAATATGTAGACATGTCTTACCTCTACCCAAGAGGGCAGAGAGACTGTTTCCAATCGACCCTCGGCGCAGGGGAGAGAAAAGCAAACAAAAGCAAAAACAAAAACAGCATTAGTTACACCAGCATACATCGCATAAATAATTAACTAAACATACGAGACATACGTACCGTAAATATACCTGCATGCAATAGTATTAAAACAATAACTATCAGAAATGACTACCAAAAGAGAACGCAAACTAATTCTCTATGGGTGGCCCTACCGCACCTCACCCACCCCGGGAAAGGAGTGTTAACAGAGCAGGGAAACAAAAGACAGAACCATAAACACCTGAAAGCTTTGTAATCATGAACTTGCAGCATTCAAACCTATAAGGCATTATTAAGCAGCCACTTTCACTATTAATTTAACCTTTAAAACAGCGAATCAAAGTGCAAATCATGTCCGCAACATCAAGCCTGATACCAATTCAATCACTCATAGAGAAACAACCAAGCAGAAAAAAAAATTATGCATGACATAAATCTTTATCAGAACTTGAAGCATAATTGTTTTTCAATACACATGATAAGAATAAAAATTTCTCTGTTCACAGGATCAATTGCTAATGGCTGAACACAAAACTTTAAGATTGATTACACATGCATGAATAAACAATATTGAAGGGAAAACATGATGTACCAGTGACAAAACCCAAATAGCAATCGTGATCACGACAGCAACAAGTTTTTAACTTGTATGAAGGTGAAACTGAAAAAAGCAAAAAGTGAAGGAGAACTTGCAAGGTGTTGATGATTGATCTAGATGCTGTCAAAACACATCCAGTATGTATTCACAGGTACCACACATTACAAACTGAGAATTTGAATCACTAATTGCCTTAAGTTGCGCAGAATAACAGAATAAATGCCAGGATACCTTGCACAAGTTGGGAGGGCATAGTTTACAACGATGAAATGAGGCCAAATCATGGTAAGGGAAGATCCTCAGTCTACCTTCTCCATCTACCATAGTTGGGTTTGTAATGATCTCCGAGAAACACCTGTATAATCCGTGATGTTTCAATATAGTCTCGATGTAAAACTGATTGGCATCACTAAGAACTTTTAAGTCACATCTGAAATAACCACAACCGTGAATTAGTAAAAGCAACAAGTCATAGAAGTTTCGATACAACAATAAAAAACGACAATTTAGAAATACATACCCAAGAGTGTGAGCTGATTTTATAGCTGAAATTGTCTGAGGATGCAACGGAACGTGCTTCAAACATTCAGCTATCTGTTCAACTGTTTTACCTTGAGAATGTAGCTCCTCCATCATCCTATCCTACAAACCAGTCACACTACACAGTATAAAACTAATACTTATAATAGAAAATAGTAGTACCAACCTAGCCAAATGAAAACCTCATTAATCTACCTTAACTATTTACAGCTTGCTTCACCCAAATAGAAAAACAAAATCCTGCTTTCTTCCACATATAGCCTGTTTGACCAAGCTTAAAAAATGTGCTACTTTTTCAAAGTTTAGGTTGATTGTATCGTATCATTTGGTCAGCATACTTCCAAAATAGAAGAGAAAATTCAAAATTAACCATGAAAAGGGGGAGCAAAACATAAACAAGGGAAAGAGAAATGACTGATCAATTAAAAATGCAAAGTAATATTGAGATTAGAGTGAGGGAAAAGCAGTGACCATGAGAGCATTCCAAGGTAAAGTTGGACGGAGCTGGTTGAACAAATGGGTCAGACCCATATTCTCCACGACCCATCTATCGCTATCATCATCAATTAATGTCCGATCAAAATCGAATATGATCACGGTCTTTGCCCCCGCCATGTTCAGTGATTTCCCGGCGATCAAACAAGCGGTTGTACGCGGCCGGGAACCACTGAGTTGTTCTGAAGCAGCAGCAACTCGGACTTTATACTTCGGGCCGATTGGATGGCCCATAGAGTTTGTTTTTAGCCCAGATCTGGGAATTAGATTCGATCGTCCCAAACTTTTAACATCCACCGGCCAAAAATTAATTAATTACAATAATTACATAATGCGGAGGTTCGTAAATGAGTACCTGTTTAAAATTAAAAGTAAACTGATCAGGCAAATTATTGCGGCGGCAGCAAAAAATAATGGATGATATGGACCCACCATCAAATCTTTGAGATAATAATTGATGTTGATTGCCATTGCTAATAATAATCTTTGCGTTTCTTTTCTTATTTCATTTTTATCGGTTTCTTTTACATCCTTCATTGTCATTGTCATTGTCATGCAAATAAATCTAGTACTCATTTCTCAAAATTCAATCTTGCACAATACCCAGAATTTCTTTTTGCCTAATTACTAGAAATCTGCAAAGAATTCAGTAATTTGAACAAGACCCATATATGCTATTTTCCCTAAAGATGCTATTTTAGCTAGAAATTAATTAATAACGCAAATGTACATTCAAATAAGTACTATATAATTTTTTTGGTTTTTCACTCGGTATCTGGTACTCGTATTGGAGCCCGACTATATTTGGATTCGCACCGCATAGGGCCCCTTTCAGGGAGAAGCGTTCCCTACCAAATATTTTCCATACTCAGGACTCGAACTCGAGACCTCTAGTTATTGGAAGTACCATATAATAGATATAAATTGTCAATAACTATTATCGTTGTAATTTTTAACTCAATATTAAATTCTAGAAAATATATATATATATATATATATATATTACTACATCAGTACGTAGTAAAATACACAATACACATTATATATACAAAATTAATACATTGTAAAACAGTCTATACCCTTTGGATACATAAAAGCATTTGGGATATACTAATGATACATTATGGATACATTGTAAGATGCACGATACACTCTATATACAAATTTTATGCAATGTATATACAAAATAATCTGTCACTATACAAAAAATATACAAATAGACTGTCATTATACAAAAAAATATATAAATAGACTATCACATTTAGATGTAACTATACAAAATATATACAAAAATACATGATACACTTCAAATACACAGTGTGCACACATTACACATACAAAATTGTATAATTTAGATATATTATATCGAACTTAGGATACAATGTTTATACATTGCAAAATAAATATTTATATAATGTGCCGGGCAGGGGTCGAACCTACAACCTTTAACTTAGGAAGCAGGCGCCTATCCACTGAGCTACATGCGCCTATGTTGTCATACTCATTCCTTTCGGCTACTATATGCAACATTTTTAGGCCGAAAGGCTATTTTTTGTAAGTAGGACAAAACATGATCTATTAAAATTTTGAGGGGATATAGAAGGTAGTTTTATCATTAGATTCTGTGCCAACTCGAAAGTTCTCAAAACAAAATTCATAGACATATATGTAGAACTCGCGTGGGATAGCCACTTTTTAACATTGATATTTACTTTTTATCATGTGTTTCTAATGCTGAGCAAAAATAAAGGGTGTTTGGCTAAAGTAATAAATTGGCCAAATCGGCTTATAAGGACTTTTTGGCTTATATACGCATTTGGTAAACACCCAAAATACTTATAAGCTAAAATCAACCATAAGTCATAAGCTGGTCACCCCCAACTTATTGCTTTTCAGCTTATAAACACTTTTGTTTGACCAACAGTTTTACTAGTTTATCCTTAATAATATTTTTTAATTCATAAAATACTTTTCCCAAAATAACTTTTTGACTTTTTCTCCATTCCATATTCAACGTTAATTCTTTTTTTTTTTACAAAGAAATTTTTGTCACACCTCCTTTTGGTGCGCCCACCTACCCCGAAGGGTAAAAGACGGGCGAGGGAGTTTTTCCAATTTAAGTGACAATATTCAAAATGGGATTATTTATTTAATTCGGAGTCGCCACTTGGAATAAATTATGGTGTTCCAAGTCACCGATTTATTTAAATCCCAAATCGAGGAAATTTACGACTTTCCAAATGAAGTTTGCGAACCAGAAATTCTTAAGTAAGGAATTCTGTTAACCCGAGGGAAAGTGTTAGGCACCCCCGGATCCCGTGGTTCTAGCACGGTCGCTTCAATTATTATAAATGGCTAAAAATACCAGATTTTATACATGTTTAATAATTTATATGCTTTAGTTAAACTTTAAACCGCTCTATTAATTTGAAACTGTACCAAAAGAAAAACTAATTACAACATAGACTCGGACTTTTGACAAATAGGTAAATAAATAAAAATGTATCCGGATTACTTATTTTTGAAACTATGCCGATTAAAATGATTGTTAGACTAGACAAAAAGAATCATTTTATTGAAATGTCCATTGAGGTTATTTCCAATTAAGACCTGTACAAAATTGTCACGCCCCGAATCGGAGAACATGACCGGCGCCTAACCGGGTTGCCCCAGTCAAGCGGACCTGGGTGCCTTTCATTCCCACGCGTTACCCCCTGTGTTGATTGTTTCTCATTAACAAAATATCTTACTAATCATGTATGATTTCACATTAAACAAATAAAACCATACGAGTGATTCATTAACAAGTTTGCAGTTTTTACAACGCCCGACATAACATAATGTATACATAATACCGGAGTCCCACAGTTTACATGTCTACAGAGCCTCTAGGATACAAAAAGGGAATACAATACTTGCCGGTAACAAGGCTCCGGCTATACCTTACAAACCCAAAATGAAATCTAAACAAAAGTGGCATGAACCACACAGGGCCCCAAGGAAGAAAAAGGGGCTCACCAAAACGGGCAGTGGAAGGAGAAGGATACTACTGCCGATGAGCCGAAGTGCCTGCTACTGATCCACCTACAATCATAACACGAATGTAGCGTCCCCGACAAAAGGGACGTCAGTACACTTGAATTGTACTGGCATGTATGGACAAACTTTGTCCCAAATAAACTCAAGCCATTGAATTACATCAACAATTAATTAAGCCAGCCAATCACGTTTCCACATTTTCCTCATTTCAAATAATTCTCAACACAAAGCACTTTCTACGATCAACCAATTTAACAACAACCAATCAATCACGTAAAGCACAAGTAGTCAAACAAAGGGGCAATCAGTGCCCCACAGGTTGCAAACTCTCCTGCTCTGTCTCCTTTCACAATTTCACATTATTGATTTTTGTATCAATTTTCAATAGCGATTTCGATCGCTTTCCATCCTTATTGCCCCCGACCACCCTTATTACCTCGGCCACCCTTATCACCCCAACCCACACCTTATTTCCTCACGTTGCGGCGCGCAACACGACCCCGCCTTACAGTTTAAAACACAACAATTTCAAACAGCAGATAAGGTACTACACACAATTTCAACAAGTTCAAATAAGCAACTTGCACATTGTTTCATGTTCTCAATTACTTATCAAGCCAATATCACAACCAAGTTACAATATTTCCATAATCAAGAATATTCACACAAGTATGTTCAACAATTTTCCACAATTCAAGTGTTTCATCTCTTTCCACAACAAACCAATTCTCGAGTGTTTCGTTTCCTTTCCACAAGGTGCCATATAGGCCATCATAAGTATTATTCACGATTCTTTACCCAATTCAACTCTCATTTAACTTTCGGTTCATATTCTATACCACATCACTCATATTTCAACAACAACTTTGAGAATTTCACACAATTTGTCAAATTAACATTAACCAAGCAATTTTCACACATATAGGCGATTTCACAAGAATCAAAATTAGCCATACATACCCGTGATGAGTTTTCTTCCTACTTTATGCTTACCCAAGATATCCTACTCTTGTCAACCTTGTTCTTGAAGACTCTTACTTCTACTCACTTCTTTTTACTAGAAATCAAGTTCAATAATCATGCATGAGTGTAAAAATTCTATTTTCAAAAGCTATTACATGCAAACCTCTCTTTATCCAATTTAAAACTGAAAATCAAAGAAAATAGTTAGGGTTTTTACCTTGAAAAGATTTGGGGAAGTTGAATCTTTGCCCTAGAATCCTTTGAACTAAGATGATTGGAACAATCTTTGAAGATGAAAGATTTCTCTCTCTAAAAACCCTCTCTTCTCTCTCTAATTTTGGTAAGATGATATGATAAAATGAAGAAGAAAGGTGTTATATTAAAGAAGAGATCGGGTCAAAATGTTACAAAAATCTGGATCGGGTCAATTATGCGGTGCACTTTGCGACCGCAAAATCAACATGCGGCCCGCATAGTGACCGCGGAATGGCCTCAAAATTACACAGGTTCTGTTACAGAATGCGACCAATATGCGGTCCGCATTCTTGATCTGCGGTCGTAAAGTGCACCGCAGATTCACTATGCGATCGCATATCGACCGCATTTTCAACATGATTTTTGGGAGGCTTCTGTTAAGCTTTGCGGCAAGAATGCGGTCCGCATAACAGGTTTGCGGTCGCATTCTTGACCGCATATTTGACACTTTTCCGGAAAACTTTATTCTCTACATTTTTGACACTTAAATCACTACCAAGGGTCCGAACCGCTACGCATTCTTAACACATTATTCGGACCATGACACCGCAGCTACTAGGTTTTATGCACAAATATTTTACGGGGCCTTACATCCTCCCCCCCTTAAGATCATTCGTCCTCGAATGGGGATTTTGAAATAAATGAGTTGGTTTTGAAAGACATGATATGCAACCATCAAAATTTTGACTAACTCTTATATTGTAGAAAACTTTCGCCAGAGTTTCCTTTGTATTATGGACATATCCACCTGTCAGAGGGCCCCGAAACACGTTACCAAACAACAATACACAAATACAACACGAATGCACATATTCCATCACATTGTTACAATTGCACATAAACTAGTCACTTCAATGAATTCTTACCTTATTTAACCAATTTAACACACCATGTACACTTAACAAACCATTACCAATCTATACTTACTATTAGTTGCTTATTTAACACGTAAATCTTTATAAGGCTTTCATTTATCAAGAACGGTTCAAGTGACCTAAGGTAACAACACATTTAACTCATTACGAAATGAAGGAGACTTTACTAATACTAAGAGGGAAACAACTTAGACAAGATAGCAGTTACTAGGAGTAGAAGGGTCACCTAATTTCTTAAGGGGGGGAGGATGTAAGGCCCCGTGAAATTTTTGTGCATAAAACCTAGTAGATGTGGTGTCATGGTCCGAATGATGTGTTAGCAATGCGTAGAATTCTTCGCGGCGAGCTTGCGAGCCGCGGTTCGGACCCTTGGTAGTGATTTAAGTTTCAAAATGTAGAATAAAATTTTTTCCAGAAAAATGTCAATCTGCGGTGCACTTTTGCGACCGCAGAATCAATATGCGGTCCGCATAGTGACCGCAAATCGTTCCAGAGAGTTGCCCAAAATTGTGTCCAATGTGCGGTCGATATGCGATCGCATGTCAATCTGCGGTGCACTTTTGCGACCGCAGAATCGACATGCGGTCCGCATAGTGACCGCAAATCGTTCCAGAGCCTGCGTAATTTTTGAGCCATTCTGCGGCCACTATGCGGACCGCATGTTGATTCTGCGGTCGCATAGTGACCGCATATTTGACCCCGGCCCAGTTTTTGTAACATTTTGACCCGATCTCTTCTTTAATATAACACACCTCTTCTTCATTTTTATCATATCATCTCACCAAAAATTAGAGAGAGAAGAGAGGGTTTTTAGAGAGAGAAGTTCTTCATCTTCAAAGATTGTTCCAACTACTTAATTCCAAGGGATTCTAGGGCAAGGATTCAACTTCCCCAATATTTTCAAGGTAAAAACCCTAACTATTTTCTTTGATTTTCAGTTTTAATTGGGTAAAGAGAGGTTTGCATATAATAGCTTTTGAAAATAGAATTTTTACACTCATGCATGATTATTGAACTTGATTTCTAGTAAAAAGAAGTGGGTAGAAGTAAGAGTCTTCAAGAACAAGGTTGGCAAGAATAGGATATCTTGGGTAAGCATAAAGTAGAAAGTTAACGGAAGAAAAATCATCACCGGGTATGTATGGCTAATTTTGATTCTTGTGAAATCGCCCTTAGGTGTAAAATTGTTTGGCATGTGTTGATTTGAGAAATTGTATGTGATTAATTGATGTTGTTGTTGGATATTCAAAGTTGTTGTTGAACTATGAGTGTTGTGGTAAGAAATATGAACCGAAAGGTATATGAGAGTTGAATTGGGTAAAGAATTTGTGAATAATGATTATGATGGCCTATATGGCACCTTGTGGAAAAGAAATCGAAACACTTGAGAATTGGTTTATTGTGGAAAGAGATGAAACACTTGAATTATGGAAAATTGTTGAATATACATGTGTGAATATTATTGAATGTGGAAACATTGTAACTTGGTTGTGATATTGGCTTGAGAAGTAATTGAGAACATGAAACAATGTGCAAGTTGCTTATTTGAACTTGTTGAAATTGTGTGTAGTACCTTATCTGCTGTTTGAAATTGTTGTGTTTTCAACTGTAAGGTGGGGTCGTGTTGCGCGCCGCAACGTGAGGAAATAAGGTGTGGGTTGGGGTGATAAGGGTGGCCGAGGTAATAAGGGTGGTCAGGGGGTAATAAGGATGGAAAGCGATCGAAATCGCTATTGAAAATTGATACATAAATCAATAATGTGAAATTGTGAAAGGAGACAGCAGGAGAGTTTGCAACCTGTGGGGCACTGATTGCCCCTTTGTTTGACTACTTGTGCATTATGTGATTGATTGGTAATTGTTAAATTGGTTGATCGTAGGAAGTGCTTTGAGTTGAGAATTATTTGAAATGAGGAAAATGTGGAAACATGGTTGGGTGGTTTAATTAATTGTTGATGTAATTTAATGGCTTGAGTTTACTTGGGACAAAGTTTGTCCATACATACCAATACAATTTAAGTGTACTGACGTCCCTTTTGCCGGGGGCGCTACATTCGTGTCATGATTGTAGGTGGATCAGTAGCAGGCACTTCAGCTCATCGGCAGTAGTATTCTTCTCCTTCCACTGCCCGTCTTGGTGAGCCCCTTTCTTCCTCGGGGCCTTGTGTGGTTCTTGCCACTTCGGTTTGGATTTCATTTTGGTTTTGAAAGGTATAGCCGGAGCCTTGTTACCGGCAAGTATTGTATTTCCCTTTTGTATCCTAGAGGCTCCGTAGACATGTAAACTGTGGGACTCCAGTCTTATATATATAAGGTGTTATGTCGGGCGTTGTAAAAGTTGAAATTTTGTTAATGAATCACTCGTATCATTTTATTTGTTTAATGTGAAATCAATTATGATTAGTAATTTATTTGGTTAATGAGAAACAGTCATCACCGGGGTAACGCGTGGGAATGAAAGGCACCCAGGTCCGCTTGACTGGGGCAACCCGGTCAGGCGCCGGTCATGTCCCTCGATTTGGGGCGTGACAAACTTGGTATCAGAGCTTAAGGTTTTAAAGTGTCCTAGGATGTCTTGGAGCCGTGTCTAGTAGTGCCCTTCTTATAGGTGTGTTGTCGACCACATCATATAAGTAGGGGGCTACACGGACATTTAGGAATCTACCTACTTCTTTGTTAATCTATATCGTGCGGTAAAGTGCAATGTGGAGATATCCGTGTCTAATTCGTGCCTTGTTCCCAAATTTTCAGAATATGGCACCTAAGAAGAAGGCTAGACTCGGCCTTAGGGCCAATGCCGGCCCAAGTGCAGCCGTTAATCATGTACCCGATGCCGTGGGAGAGAATGACCCACCAGTCCCGAATTTGCCTGGCCCATCCGTTCAAAACCCAAGTGTCCCTATTCCAGCCGCGGCAGAGGATGCCACCAATCCTCCTGCCGGTGTTCCTGACTCAGATACAGTTCCCGTTTCGGGCTCTGATATCTCTAATGAAGAACTTAGGGGAGCCATCCATATGTTAACACAGTTAGTGGCCGCCCAGGCCCAGAGATCCCATGATGCCCCTGCATCCTCCAGCGGACAAGGAGATTCCTTTGGCTCCAGAGTCCACCAGTTCTTGCGATTGGCCCCTCCAGAATTTTCAGGTACCGATCCAGAGGCTGACCCACAGGAATTCCTTGATGAGATATACAAGACCCTCAGAGTGTGATGAAGGCTACAGATATAGAGGGGGTAGAGTTGGCCTCTTACAGGCTGAAGGGAGCGGCACGTTCATGGTTCGAAATGTGGGAGGATTCCCGTGAGGAAGGGAGCCCTCCGGCCAGATGGGACGAGTTCGTGGATGCATTTATGGACCACTTCTTACCTGCTGAGGCAATGGCAGCCCGTGCCACTGAGTTCGAGGTTCTCAAACAGGGCCAGTATGAGTGTTTGGGAGTATCACATGGAGTTCGTAAGGTTGTCTAAGTACGCTCCTCATTTAGTATCGACCATGGATGCCCGGGTTCGACGGTTTGTTCATGGCCTTAGCCCTTTGGTAGTGAATGAGGCCGCCACAGCAGCTTTGCACTCAGACATGAACTATGGGAGGATTGTGGGGTTTACTCAGGCCACAGAGGCCAGGAAATTGAAGATTCGTGCAGAAAGAGAAAGTAGCAACAGGGCTCGGTCAATGGGTCGTTCAGGGAGATCACTTCCAGGGAAAGGGTCATCAGGGCCATCCCAGTCATATGCTCAGTCCTCCGCGAGTGCACCGCCATCCGTGCACAGTCATCGGCAGGGCAGTTACTCGAGACCTGGTTCAGACAGCAGGAGGTCTCGTCAGTCTGGTCATCCTGGGGTGATATCCCAGCAGCAGGGGAGACCTACATGCCCCAAGTGTGGGAGATTTCATACAGAAACTTGCTACCTTGACCTTCCAGTGTGCTTCGGGTGCGGGGTGAGAGGTCACATTCAGCGGGACTGCCGTGCACCCCGTCAGGGTATAGGTAGGGGATCTGCTCAGTCATCCGGTTCTTCAGCTGCTACATCATCAGCGCGTACTCCAGCAGCAGCAGGGCGTGGTGCAGCTAGGGGTGGAGCTCAGGGTAGGGGTGGATCTAGCCGATTCTATGCATTGAGTGGTCGCCAAAATGCCGAGGCTTCTCCAGATGTTGTTACAGGTATCATGTCTGTTCAGACTATTGATTGCTATGCCCTTATTGATCCAGGGTCCTCCTTGTCTTATGTTACTCCATTCATTGCTTCAAGTTTTGGGATAGAACCCGAACAGCTTCATGAGCCGTTCTCTGTGTCGACACCTATTGGTGATTCTATTACGGCCTCACGAGTCTATAGGAATTGTGTTGTTACGGTGGGTGGTCGTGATACCACAACCGATCTTATTGATCTTGGGATGGTAGATTTTGATGTAATTATGGGGATGGATTGGCTCTATTCGTGCTTTGCCAAACTTGACTGTCGAACGAGAGTTATGAGGCTCGAGTTCCCTAACGAGCCACTCATTGAATGGAGAGGAAATGGTGTAGTGCCAAGGGGTAGGTTTATTTCCTACCTTAAGGCTTCGAAGATGATTAAGAAGGGGTATATCTATCACCTGGTTCGGGTAACGGACACCACCTCAGATGTGCCTATCCTCGAGTCCGTGCCAATTGTGAATGAATTTCCTGAAGTGTTTCCAGATGAGCTTCCAGGCATCCCGCCGGATAGGGAGATTGATTTCGGAATTGATGTATTGCCGGATACTCAGCCAATATCCATTCCACCTTACAGAATGGCGCCAGCAGAGTTAAGGGAGTTAAAGGAGCAACTGAGGGATTTATTAGAGAAAGGGTTCATACGACCGAGTGTGTCGCCATGGGGTGCTCCGGTTCTCTTTGTCAGAAAGAAGGATGGGTCACTTCGAATATGTATTGATTATCGGCAGCTTAACAAAGTCACCATTAAGAATAAATATCCATTGCCTCGAGTGGATGATCCGTTTGACCAATTGCAGGGAGCGAGGTTCTTCTCAAAGATTGATTTACGGTCCGGGTACCACCAGTTGAAAATCAGGGAGCAGGATATTCCTAAGACCGCCTTCAGAACTCGTTATGGTCACTTTCGAGTTTTTGGTCATGTCTTTTGGGCTAACTAATGCCCCAGCAACTTTCATGGACCTTATGAATCGGGTTTTCAAGCCATTCCTAGATTCCTTTGTGATTGTATTCATTGACGATATTCTCATATACTCTCGGAGCAGGGAAGATCATGCCGTTCACCTCAGAGCAGCATTGCAGACCCTTCTTCAGCATCAATTGTATGCCAAGTTTTCAAAATGTGAGTTTTGGTTGGAGTCCGTAGCTTTTCTAGGGCATGTTATTTCCAGTGAGGGAATTATGGTGGATCCTCGGAAGATTGCGGCAGTGAAAGATTGGCCTAGACCCACGACCCCGACAGAGATTCGCAGCTTTTGGGTCTTGGCAGGTACTATCGGAGGTTTGTAGAGGGATTCTCAACCCTCGCCTCCCCATTGACTAAATTGACACGGAAAGCAGTTAAGTTCCGGTGGTCCGAAGCATGTGAGAAAAGTTTCCAAGAATTGAAGTCAAGCATTGACCTCGGCACCGGCATTGGCCTTGCCAGAATTGATGCAGGGATTTGTAGTCTATTGTGATGCCTCCGCAGTCGGTTTGGGATGTGTATTGATGCAAAGCACGGAAAGGTTATAGCTTATGCTTCCGTACAACTCAAGAACCATGAGAAGAATTATCCGACGCATGATTTGGAGCTTGCATACTGTTGTGTTTGCTTTGAAAATATGGCGGCACTATCTTTATGGGGTTCATGTAGATGTGTTTTCGGACCACAAGAGCCTCCAGTATTTGTTTAAGCAGAAAGAGCTAAATCCGAGACAACGGCGGTGGTTAGAATTACTCAAGGACTATGATATGGACATATTGTACCATCCAGGGAAGGCAAACGTGGTAGCCGACGCTCTTAGTCGGAAATCCATGGGTAGTTTGGCTCATTTGGGTGTGGATCGGAGACCCCTGGCTCGAGAGGTCTGCCAATTAGCCAGCTTGGGGGTTCGTATTTCGGCGTCCGACGAGGGGGATATCTTGGTGCATAATGGAGCAGAATCATCATTGGTCGCGGAAATCAAGGAAAAACAATTCACGGATCCAACATTGGTTCGGGTGAAAGAAGCAGTCCTGAATGACAAGACCTCAGCATTTGTACTCAGTAGCGAAGATGGTGTATTGCGGTGTCAAGATAGGCTATGTGTTCCGGATGTAGACGAGCTTCGGGAAAGAGTGATGGCAGAGGCTCATACTTCCAGGTATTCTGTGCACCCCGGTTCAACGAAAATGTATCACGATCTCAAGGAGATTTATTGGTGGAACGGTATGAAAAGGGATGTGGCAGGCTTTGTAGCTAAATGTCCGAACCGTCAACAAGTGAAGGCCGAGCATCAACGGCCCGGTGGATTAACTCAGCTTATAGAAATACCAAGGTGGAAATGGGAGATGATCAATATGGATTTCGTGGTAGGGTTACCTCGCACTCAGCATAAGTTCGATTCAATATAGGTGATAGTAGATCGACTCACCAAATCAGCTCACTTCCTGCCAGTCAAGTCCACTGATACTGCGGAGCAATATGCAAGGTTGTACATCAAGGAGATAGTAAGGCTTCATGGAACTCCACTTTCTATCATCTCGGATCGCGGGGCTCAGTTCACAGCTAACTTTTGGAAGAAGTTTCAGCAAGGTTTGGGAACTCAAGGTGAATCTCAGCACAGCTTTCCATCCACAGACCGATGGACAGGCCGAGCGGACCATTCAGACGCTCGAAGATATGTTGCGGGCTTGTGTCTTAGATTTTAAAGGTAATTGGGATGAACACTTGCCACTGATAGAATTTGCTTACAATAACAACTATCATGCTAGCATTCAAATGGCCCCGTTTGAGGCATTGTACGGGAGAAGATGTAGATCGCCAATCGGGTGGTTTGAGGTAGGTGAAGCGGAATTGCTAGGGCCAGATATGGTGTACGAAGCTATGGAAAAGGTCAAGGTTATTCAGGAGAGAATGAAAACAGCACAAAGTCGTCAAAAGTCCTATGCAGATGTTCGTCGAAGGGATTTGGAGTTTCAAGTCGATGATTGGGTGTTCTTGAGGGTATCTCCTATGAAGGGGAGTCATGCGATTCGGAAAGAAAGGGAAATTGAGTCCTAGGTATGTCGGGCCATATCGGATCGTTCAAAGGATTGGTCAAGTTGCTTATAGGCTAGAGTTGCCTCCCGAGATGTCATCAGTGCACCCGGTATTCCACGTGTCCATGTTGAAGAAAGTGATTGGAGATCCATCCACCATCATGCCAGTTGAAACTATAGAGGTTAATGAAGATTTGTCATATGAAGAAGTTCCAGTTGCCATTCTTGATAGGCAAGTCCGTAAGTTGAGAAATAAGGAAGTTGCCTCTGTTAAAGTATTGTGGCGAAGTCAACAAGTAGAGGAGGCCACATGGGAAGCAGAAAAAGAGATGAAAGAAAAGTACCCCCATTTGTTTGATCAAGCCTAGAAGAAATTAGGTGACCCTCCTACTCCTAGTAGTTGTCATCTTGCCTAAGTTGTTTCCCTCTTAGTATTAGTAAGTCTCCTTTATTTGTAATGAGTTAGATGTGTTGTTACCTTGGGTCACTTGAACCGTTCTTGATAAATGAAAGCCTTATAAAGATTTACGTGTTTAATAAACAACTAATAGTAAGTGTAGATTGGTAATGATTTGTTAAGCGTACATGGTGTGTTAAAATGGTTAAATAAGGTAAGAATTCATTGAAGTGACTAGTTTATGTGCATTCGTTGAGGTAAGAAGGTGTATACCAGTTGTGAATAGTGTTATTGTTGTATATTGTTGTTTGGTGATGTGTTTCGGGGGCCCTCTGACAGGTGGATATGTCCATAATACAAAGGAAACTCTGGCGAAATTTTTCTAAAATATAAGAGTTAGTCAAAATTTTGAGGGTTGCATATCATGTCTTTCAAAACCAACTCATTTATTTCAAAATCCTCATTCGAGGACGAATGATCTTAAGGGGGGGAGGATGTAAGGCCCCGTGAAATTTTTGTGCATAAAACCTAGTAGATGTGGTGTCATGGTCCGAATGATGTGTTAGCAATGCGTAGAATTCTTCGCGGCGAGCTTGCGAGCCGCGGTTCGGACCCTTGGTAGTGATTTAAGTTTCAAAATGTAGAATAAAATTTTTTCCAGAAAAATGTCAATCTGCGGTGCACTTTTGCGACCGCAGAATCAATATGCGGTCCGCATAGTGACCGCAGATCGTTCCAGAGAGTTGCCCAAAATTGTGTCCAATGTGCGGTCGATATGCGATCGCATGTCAATCTGCGGTGCACTTTTGCGACCGCAGAATCGACATGCGGTCCGCATAGTGACCGCAAATCGTTCCAGAGCCTGCGTAATTTTTGAGCCATTCTGCGGCCACTATGCGGACCGCATGTTGATTCTGCGGTCGCATAGTGACCGCATATTTGACCCCGGCCCAGTTTTTGTAACATTTTGACCCGATCTCTTCTTTAATATAACACACCTCTTCTTCATTTTTATCATATCATCTCACCAAAAATTAGAGAGAGAAGAGAGGGTTTTTAGAGAGAGAAGTTCTTCATCTTCAAAGATTGTTCCAACTACTTAATTCCAAGGGATTCTAGGGCAAGGATTCAACTTCCCCAATATTTTCAAGGTAAAAACCCTAACTATTTTCTTTGATTTTCAGTTTTAATTGGGTAAAGAGAGGTTTGCATATAATAGCTTTTGAAAATAGAATTTTTACACTCATGCATGATTATTGAACTTGATTTCTAGTAAAAAGAAGTGGGTAGAAGTAAGAGTCTTCAAGAACAAGGTTGGCAAGAATAGGATATCTTGGGTAAGCATAAAGTAGAAAGTTAACGGAAGAAAAATCATCACCAGGTATGTATGGCTAATTTTGATTCTTGTGAAATCGCCCTTAGGTGTAAAATTGTTTGGCATGTGTTGATTTGAGAAATTGTATGTGATTAATTGATGTTGTTGTTGGATATTCAAAGTTGTTGTTGAACTATGAGTGTTGTGGTAAGAAATATGAACCGAAAGGTATATGAGAGTTGAATTGGGTAAAGAATTTGTGAATAATGATTATGATGGCCTATATGGCACCTTGTGGAAAAGAAATCGAAACACTTGAGAATTGGTTTATTGTGGAAAGAGATGAAACACTTGAATTATGGAAAATTGTTGAATATACATGTGTGAATATTATTGAATGTGGAAACATTGTAACTTGGTTGTGATATTGGCTTGAGAAGTAATTGAGAACATGAAACAATGTGCAAGTTGCTTATTTGAACTTGTTGAAATTGTGTGTAGTACCTTATCTGCTGTTTGAAATTGTTGTGTTTTCAACCGTAAGGCGGGGTCGTGTCGCGCGCCGCGACGTGGTGAAATAAGGTTTGGGTTGGGGTGATAAGGGTGGCCGAGGTAATAAGGGTGGTCAGGGGTAATAAGGATGGAAAGCGATCGAAATCGCTATTGAAAATTGATACATAAATCAATAATGTGAAATTGTGAAAGGAGACAACAGGAGAGTTTGCAACCTGTGGGGCACTGATTGCCCCTTTGTTTGACTACTTGTGCATTATGTGATTGATTGGTAATTGTTAAATTGGTTGATCGTAGGAAGTGCTTTGAGTTGAGAATTATTTGAAATGAGGAAAATGTGGAAACATGGTTGGGTGGTTTAATTAATTGTTGATGTAATTTAATGGCTTGAGTTTACTTGGGACAAAGTTTGTCCATACATACCAGTACAATTTAAGTGTACCGACGTCCCTTTTGCCGGGGGCGCTACATTCGTGTCATGATTGTAGGTGGATCAGTAGCAGGCACTTCAGCTCGTCGGCAGTAGTATTCTTCTCCTTCCACTGCCCGTCTTGGGTGAGCCCCTTTCTTCCTCGGGGCCTTGTGTGGTTCTTGCCACTTCGGTTTGGATTTCATTTTGGTTTTGAAAGGTATAGCCGGAGCCTTGTTACCGGCAAGTATTGTATTTCCCTTTTGTATCCTAGAGGCTCCGTAGACATGTAAACTGTGGGACTCCAGTCTTATATATATAAGGTGTTATGTCGGGCGTTGTAAAAGTTGAAATTTTGTTAATGAATCACTCGTATCATTTTATTTGTTTAATGTGAAATCAATTATGATTAGTAATTTATTTGGTTAATGAGAAACAGTCATCACCGGGGTAACGCGTGGGAATGAAAGGCACCCAGGTCCGCTTGACTGGGGCAACCCGGTCAGGCGCCGGTCATGTCCCTCGATTTGGGGCGTGACATGATCGAACAAATGGGGGTACTTTTCTTTCATCTCTTTTTGTGCTTCCCATGTGGCCTCCTCAACTTATTGACTTCGCCACAATACTTTAATAGAGGCAACTTCCTTATTTCTCAATTTACGGACTTGCCTATCAAGAATGGCAACTGGAACTTCTTCATATGACAAATCTTCATTAACCTCTATAGCTTCGACCGGCATGATGGTGGATGGATCTCCAATCACTTTCTTCAACATGGACACGTGGAATACCGGGTGCACTGATGACATCTCGGGAGGCAACTCTAGCCTATAAGCAACTTGACCAATCCTTTGAACGATCCGATATGGCCCGACATACCTAGGACTCAATTTCCCTTTCTTTCCAAATCGCATGACTCCCTTCATAGGAGATACCCTTAAGAACACCCAATCATCGACTTGAAACTCCAAATCCCTTCGACGAACGTCTGCATAGGACTTTTGACGACTCTGTGCTGTTTTCATTCTCTCCTGAATAACCTTGACCTTTTCCATAGCTTCGTACACCATATCCGGCCCTAGCAATTCCGCTTCACCTACCTCAAACCACCCGATTGGCGATCTACATCTTCTCCCGTACAATGCCTCAAATGGGGCCATCTGAATGCTAGTATGATAGCTGTTATTGTAAGCAAATTCTATCAGTGGCAAGTGTTCATCCTAATTACCTTTAAAATCTAAGACACAAGCCCGCAACATATCTTCAAGCGTCCGAATGGTCCGCTCGGCCTGACCGTCGGTCTGTGGATGGAAAGCTGTGCTGAGATTCACCCGAGTTCCCAAACCTTGCTGAAACGTCTTCCAAAAGTTAGCTGTGAACTGAGCCCCGCGATCTGAGATGATAGAAAGTGGAGTGCCATGAAGCCTTACTATCTCCTTGATGTACAATCTTGCATATTGCTCCGCAGTATCAGTGGACTTGACAGGCAGGAAGTGAGCCGATTTGGTGAGTCGATCTACTATCACCCATATTGAATCGAACTTACGCTGAGTGCGAGGTAACCCCACCACGAAATCCATATTGATCATCTCCCATTTCCACCTTGGTATTTCTATAAGCTGAGTTAATCCACCCGGCCGTTGATGCTCGGCCTTCACTTGTTGACAGTTCGGACATTTAGCTACAAAGCTTGCTACATCCCTTTTCATACCGTTCCACCAATAAATCTCCTTAAGGTCATGATACATTTTCGTGAAACCTGGGTGTACCGAATACCTGGAAATATGAGCCTCTGCCATTACCCTTTCCCGAAGCTCGTCCACATCCGGAACACATAGTCTATCTTGACACCGCAATACACCATCTTCGTTGCTGAGTACAAATGCTGAGGTCTTGTTATTCATGACTGCTTCCTTTACCCGAACCAATGCTGGATCCATGAACTGTTTTTCCTTAATTTCCGCGACCAATGATGATTCTGCTCCATTATGCACCAAGATATCCCCCTCGGCTGACGCCGAGATACGAACCCCCAAACTGGCTAATTGGTAAACCTCTCGAGCCAGGGGTCTCTGATCCACACCCAAATGAGCCAAACTACCCATGGATTTTCGACTAAGAGCGTCGGCTACCACATTTGCCTTCCCCGGATGGTACAATATGTCCATATCATAGTCCTTGAGTAGTTCTAACCACCGCCGATGTCTCAGATTCAGCTCTTTCTGCTTGAACAAATACTGGAGGCTCTTATGGTCTGAAAACACATATACATGTACTCCATAAAGATAGTGTCGCCATATTTTCAAAGCAAACACAACAGCTGCAAGCTCCAAATCATGCGTCGGATAATTCTTCTCGTGATTCTTGAGTTGCCCTGGAAGCGTAAGATATGACTTTCCCGTGCTGCATCAATACACATCCCAAACCAACCCTGGAGGCATCACAATAAACCACAAATCCCTCTGTGCCTTCCGGCAAGGCCAATACTGGTGCCGAGGTCAATCTTGACTTCAATTTCCTTGGAAACTTTTCTCACACGCTTCGGACCACTGGAACTTAACTGCCTTCTGCGTCAGCTTTGTCAATGGGGAAGCGAGGGTTGAGAATCCCTCTACAAACCTCCGATAGTACCCTGCCAAACCCAAGAAGCTACGAATCTCTGTCGGGGTCGTGGGTCTAGGCCAATCTTTCACCGCCGCAATCTTCTGAGGATCCACCTGAATTCCCTCACTGGAAATAACATGCCCTAGAAAGGCTACGGACTTCAACCAAAACTCACATTTTGAGAACTTGGCATACAATTGATGCTGAAGAAGGGTCTGCAATGCTGCTCTGAGGTGAACGGCATGATCTTCCCCGCTCCGAGAGTAGATGAGGATGTCGTCAATGAATACAATCACAAAGGAATCTAGGAATGGCTTGAAAACACGATTCATAAGGTCCATGAAAGCTACTGGGGCATTGGTTAGCCCAAAAGACATAACCAAAAACTCGAAGTGACCATAACGAGTTCTGAAGGCGGTCTTAGGAATATCCTGCTCCCTGATTTTCAACTGGTGGTACCCAGACCGTAAATCAATCTTTGAGAAGAACTTCGCTCCCCGCAATTGGTCAAATAGATCATCCACTCGAGGCAAAGGATATTTATTCTTGATGGTGACTTTGTTGAGCTGCCGATAATCAATACACATTCGAAGTGACCCATCCTTCTTTCTGACAAAGAGAACTAGAGCAACCCACGGCGACACACTCGGTCGTATGAACCCTTTCTCTAATAAATCCCTCACCTGCTCCTTTAACTCCCTTAACTCTGCTGGCGCCATTCTGTATGGTGGAATGGATATTGGCTGAGTATCCGGCAATACATCGATCCCAAAGTCAATCTCCCTATCCGGCGGAATGCCCGGAAGCTCATCTGGAAACACTTCAGGAAATTCATTCACAATTGGCACGGACTCGAGGGTAGGCACATCTGAGGTGGTGTCCGTTACCCGAACCAAATGATAGATACACCCCTTCTTAATCATCTTCGAAGCCTTAAGGTAGGAAATAAACCTACCCCTTGGCACTACACCATTCCCTCTCCATTCAATAACTGGCTCGTTAGGGAACTCGAGCCTCATAACTCTCGTTCGACAGTCAAGTTTGGCAAAGCACGAATAGAGCCAATCCATCCCCATAATTACATCAAAATCTACCATCCCAAGATCAATAAGATCAGCTGTGGTATCACGACCACCCACCGTAACAACACAATTCCTATAGACTCGTGAGGCCGTAATAGAATCACCAATTGGAGTCGACACAGAGAACGGCTCATGAAGCTGTTCGGGTTCTATCCCAAAACTTGAAGCAATGAATGGAGTAACATAAGTCAAGGAGGACCCTAGATCAATAAGGGCATAACAATCAATAGTCTGAACAGACAGGATACCTGTAACAATATCTGGAGAAGCCTCGGCATTTTAGCGGCCACTCAATGCATAGAATCGGCTAGGTCCACCCCTACCCCGAGCTCCACCCCTAGCTGCACCACGCCCCGCTGATGCTGGAGTACGCGCTGATGATGTAGCAGCTGAAGAACCGGATGACTGAGCAGATCCCCTACCTATATCCTGACGGGGTGCACGACAGTTGTGTGAAGTACCCGCATGATCCTCTCAGGTGTGTGAGCGGCGGTAGTCTGAGTGCCTCCCCCGGCCTGAGAAGTAGTTGCAGCTGTAGTAACTGAGACCGCCTGAGCTAGCCATGTGCACACTGATAAAATTTGGGATAGGGCCTCCTAGAGGTCTAGGATAACAACAAAGCCGATGCCTCAGCTGGTACTGTAGGAGCGTCCGCAACTCCATATGATCATGAACTGGGAGGCCGGTGGATCTGCATATGCTGCCCTTGCTGCAGTGCAGGCTACACCCTTGCCCCTACCACAATCTCGACCACTTCCTCGGCCTCTCGTGGCCCCAACTGGTGGTCGTCCATCCAGACCAGTAGCACGTGTCCTCACAATCTGAGAGAGAATAGAATAACATAAGTTTAGTTACCAGAATCAACGGTCGGCACTAAATGAGGAGCGTACTTGGACAACCTTACGAACTCCATGTGATACTCCCAAACACTCATACTGCCCTGTTTGAGAACCTCGAACTCGGTGGCACGGGCCGCCATTGCCTCAGCAGGTAAGAAGTGGTCCATAAATGCATCCACGAACTCATCCCATCTGGCCGGAGGGCTCCCTTCCTCACGGGAATCCTCCCACATTTCGAACCATGAACGTGCCGCTCCCTTCAGCCTATAAGAGGCCAACTCTACCCCCTCTATATCTGTAGCCTTCATCACTCTGAGGGTCTTGTATATCTCATCAAGGAATTTCTGTGGGCCAGCCTCTGGATCGGTACCTGAAAATTCTGGAGGGGCCAATCGCAAGAACTGGTGGACTCTGGAGCCAAAGGAATCTCCCTGTCCGCTAGAGGATGCAGGGGCATCATGGGATCTCTGGGCCTGGGCGGCCACTAACTGTGTTAACATATGAATGGCTCCCCTAAGATCTTCATTAGAGATACCAGAGCCCGAAGCGGGAACTGTATCTGAGTCAGGAACACCGGCAGGAGGAATGGTGGCATCCTCTGCCGCAGCTGGAATAGGGACACTTGGGTTTTGAACAGATGGGCCAGGCAAATTCGGGACTGGTGGGTCATTCTCTCCCACGGCATCGGGTACATGATTAACAACTGCACTTGGGCCGGCATTGGCCCTAAGGCCGAGTCTAGCCTTCTTCTTAGGTGCCATATTCTGAAAATTTGGGAACAAGGCGCGAATTAGACACAGATATTTCCACATTGCACTTTACCGCACGATATAGATTAACAAGGAAATAGGTAAATTCCTAAATGCCCGTGTAGCCCCCTACTTATATGATGTGGTCGACAATACACCTATAAGAAGGGCACTACTAGACACGGCTCCGAGACATCCTAGGACACTTTAAAAACCATAGGCTCTGATACCAAGTTTGTCACGCCCCAAATCGGGGAACATGACCGGCGCCTGACCGGGTTGCCCCAGTCAAGCGGACCTGGGTGCCTTTCATTCCCACGCGTTACCCCTGCGTTGATTGTTTCTCATTAACCAAATATCTTACTAACCATGAATGATTTCACATTAAACAAATAAAACCATACGAGTGATTCATTAACAAGTTTGCAGTTTTTACAACGCCCGACATAACATAATATATACATAAGACTGGAGTCCCACAGTTTACATGTCTACAGAGCCTCTAGGATACAAAAAAAGGGAATACAATACTTGCCGGTAACAAGGCTCCGGCTATACCTTACAAACCCAAAATGAAATCTAAACAAAAGTGGCATGAACCACACAGGGCCCCAAGGAAGAAAAAGGGGCTCACCAAAACGGGCAGTGGAAGGAGAAGGATACTACTACCGATGAGCTGAAGTGCCTGCTACTGATCCACCTACAATCATAACACGAATGTAGCGTCCCCGGCAAAAGGGACGTAAGTACACTTGAATTGTACTGGCATGTATGGACAAACTTTGTCCCAAGTAAACTCAAGCCATTGAATTACATCAACAATTAATTAAGCCAACCAACCATGTTTCCACATTTTCCTCATTTCAAATAATTCTCAACACAAAGCACTTTCTACGATCAACCAATTTAACAACAACCAATCAATCACGTAAAGCACAAGTAGTCAAACAAAGGGGCAATCAGTGCCCCACAGGTTGCAAACTCTCCTGTTGTCTCCTTTCACAATTTCACATTATTGATTTTTGTATCAATTTTCAATAGCGATTTCGATCGCTTTCCATCCTTATTGCCCCCGACCACCCTTATTACCTCGGCCACCCTTATCACCCCAACCCACACCTTATTTCCTCACGTTGCGGCGCGCAACACGACCCCGCCTTACAGTTTAAAACACAACAAGTTCAAACAAGCAGATAAGGTACTACACACAATTTCAACAAGTTCAAATAAGCAACTTGCACATTGTTTCATGTTCTCAATTACTTATCAAGCCAATATCACAACCAAGTTACAATATTTCCATAATCAAGAATATTCACACAAGTATGTTCAACAATTTTCCACAATTCAAGTATTTCATCTCTTTCCACAACAAACCAATTTTCGAGTGTTTTGTTTCCTTTCCACAAGGTGCCATATAGGCCATCATAAGTATTATTCACGATTCTTTACCCAATTCAACTCTCATTTAACTTTCAGTTCATATTCTATAGCACATCACTCATATTTCAACAACAACTTTGAGAATTTCACACAATTTGTCAAATTAACATTAACCAAGCAATTTTCACACATATAGGCGATTTCACAAGAATCAAAATTAGCCATACATACCTGGTGATGAGTTTTCTTCCTACTTTATGCTTACCCAAGATATCCTACTCTTGCCAACCTTGTTCTTGAAGACTCTTACTTCTACTCACTTCTTTTTACTAGAAATCAAGTTCAATAATCATGCATGAGTGTAAAAATTCTATTTTCAAAAGCTATTATATGCAAACCTCTCTTTATCCAATTTAAAACTGAAAATCAAAGAAAATAGTTAGGGTTTTTACCTTGAAAAGATTTGGGGAAGTTGAATCTTTGCCCTAGAATCCTTTGAACTAAGATGATTGGAACAATCTTTGAAGATGAAAGATTTCTCTCTAAAAACCCTCTCTTCTCTCTCTAATTTTGGTAAGATGATATGATAAAATGAAGAAGAAAGGTGTTATATTAAAGAAGAGATCGGGTCAAAATGTTACAAAAATCTGGACCGGGTCAATTATGCGGTGCACTTTGCGACCGCAGAATCAACATGCGGTCCGCATAGTGACCGCAGAATGGCCTCAAAATTACACAGGTTCTGTTACAGAATGCGACCAATATGCGGTCCGCATTCTTGATCCGCGGTCGCAAAGTGCACCGCAGATTCACTATGCGATCGCATATCGACCGCATTTTCAACATGATTTTTGGGAGGCTTCTGTTAAGCTTTGCGGCAAGAATGCGGTCCGCATAACAGGTTTTCGGTCGCATTCTTGACCGCATATTTGACACTTTTCTGGAAAACTTTATTCTCTACATTTTTGACACTTAAATCACTACCAAGGGTCCGAACCGCGGCGAGCAAGCTCACCGCAAAGAATTCTACGCATTCCTAACACATTATTCGGACCATGACACCGCAGCTACTAGGTTTTATGCACAAATATTTTACGAGGCCTTACAAAAATGGTATCTTATTTCGTAACTTGTTGACTTAGGGTCGGAGATTGAACGAAAAAGGTATAAACTAATGAAAAGTTGATTAAACTATGCGAAGTAGAGATAATTCACCATGGTTCATTATTAGACGTGACGTTGTTTACTTTGGATTTCACTATCCTCAATCCGATGTTAATTGACGAAATCGAAACTATGCGATTAGAGTCGAACTAGCATTGGCATCTAAAAAAAAACATTGGCTATTTATCTTGTTTGCTTAACTACAGATGGATTTTAAGAAAAATAAAAAATGATTAAAAACACCTTATATTAATAGCTAACATCAATCAAACTAGCACCTTAAACATGCTTAAACTACTTGATTTTAACAAATTACCTATTTAAAATATCAAAGAGAATCCCGATCTGAATTGGCTAGTTTTACTTACACAAGTCCAAACATATATTAAAAATAGAAACTAGTTAAGCATAAATGAAAAAACTGATATCTATTTTAAACAATAGTCCAAAAATAATCCAAGTTTACAATGATAGACAACATAAGCCTAGCGGATTTTATTTCAAATTATACATAACGAAAGTAGGAACTAAATAGACAGACATAACTGTGTGCACTCTTAAACCCTCAATGACTAACAGTACAATCCCTAATACAACTAACAGTCCCCAATTTAATAGATATCTAACAAAATCATTCATATGATGGCTTCACGGCAATATTCAAAACATGCTTTCATTTCATTTTCAATAAAAGAATAGACAGCCCATAGATGTGTACCTGGAATTCAAAAAACAAGAGAGGAGGTCAGTGATTTGTTCGGCAATGAACAAAGCAGCAAAACAACAGTAGCAGTAACACCCAATTTCTAATAGTAGATTGAAGAACCAATAACCCAAAAGAGGACAAGAAATCCCAGCAATGGGCTAAAACAAAACTGGGAATCTTATAGATGTCGACCAATTCAGCACCAAAACATTAACGAACGAGCCCCAAACAACTTTCAGATAACTTCGGATAGAATCTAACTCGAATGAAACAAAGACAGAAGATTCAAACTGTTCGAAAACAATTTTGGGACTCAAAATCAGTATAACAGTATTACGGGATAGGATTTCCTTTCTTCTTTAGGCTAAATACCACTCTTGAACTCACTAAAAACTATTTTCAATGACTGACGAACTTTCAGAAAATCAGTAGTCTCTCTTTCTCACTAATTCCTCCAAGAATATCAAAGAATATGTCTGTTTAAAACTGTTTTTCAGGATATCAGTGTGTATTCTAAAAATCTGTTATTCAAATAGGTGAATCTGTGTAAGAAACTCTCTTTTTGGAGGTTGTGTGTGTCCTCTTTGTTCTGAGAATTCCCCTCTTTTATAGCCTTAAAATTCATGTTAGCAACCCCTTTTTAGTCAATTAAAAATCTGTCCAGCCCACTCAATCCCTCTGTATTTCCACTACCAAGTGTCTATTCTCTTATTCAATCCAATGGTTATGGGTAGTATATTGTTTAATCATTTATCTTAAAGCTCAACCATACCCTTACTGCTTTTCCAACTCATTATGAATAAACAAATTTTAGTTAGTGGTGTATTAGTGCTCCTACTGGCAGCCCACTTAGTTTAAGCATTTTTCAAGTTACATCATCCCAAAATACCCTTTAATCCTACTGAAATTACTGCTTAGCCTAAGTTCAGAATCTGAATTCACCACTGTATAGTCTTATACTTAATCTCTAACTTCAGGCATAATTTCCTAGATTCTACAGCTATAACCAATACAAGCCTAATCCAAATCATAAAGATTCAGGCTTTATTTCATCAATAATTTTAGACCAAGAGATAACAGTGTTAAACAACACCATTGTCCCTGTGATCTAACAAAACAGACCTAGACGAATGTTTATTTAATCAATTACAAACACATACACAGGGTAATAATCGAAAGATGCCCTTATTAGTGATTCAACAAAGTCGGGCAAGAACAAAGGTACGAAGTTAAACATTCGATGATGCTAATCGAAGTGAATCCGTATTCTATAACTAACATATTCAATCAAACAAATCATAAACAACAAATTGACCAAATAAAGGTCTTTGATAGAAGAACAGAAAAATAAAATTAATCAACAAAAAATGAAAACAAAAATCAAAACTATACTGACCAACGAGTACAAAAAACAAATAAAACCTGACAAAGGAAAAGAAAATACCTTAAGAAGAGAAATTTGAAAACAAGAGGCTTGGGATCGAACGGACTCAAACTTTTGAGGCTAAACGGGCTGTAATCGAGTGTTCTCGAGTGAGAACAACTCGACTAAAACCCATTGGAGTCTCAAAATCCTCCAAACAGACTCCAATTGTTTTAGGGTTCTTGAGGTTCGAATTTGGGGTTCGAATGGCTAAGGCTCGAATTGATGGAAAATAATGGTAGTTTGGGAATGAAGGAGGTCGTGTGAAGACTATGTGCGAGTTTGGGGGTTATCGGAGACGGAGGGATTTTCAGGCCAACCTTCGATTCAGGATTTGAAGGGTTGGGGCCTTATTCGAGGGGAGATATGATGATGGTTGGAAAGGGGAGGTCAAGATGGTTCAGGGGAGTGAAAATGGGGTGGTTTGGACCACCGGAACCGTCGTGAGGCAATTTCTGATGGACGAAGCACGGTGGCAGGTGGCGGCGTTCGATTTTGTCTCTGTGGGAGACGAAAGGGGTGTAACGGATTGAATGTCACCAAGGATTAGGGGTGGGAAATTTGGTAAGGTGAATTGAGTGATTAGTTCTGGACAGTTGGATGGAGTAGCATCGACGGTACAGATTAAAAATGGGGTAATTTTTAATAAATGGAAATGGGGCGGTTTGGGCAGGGATTGGGTAGGAGGTTGGGTTTGGGTAACTCATTTGGGCCTAGTCTTGGTTAAGAATGGACGGCCCAGTTAGCTTTTCTTCTCCAATTCTTTTCTCTCCTTCCTAATTTATTAAAATAAGATTCTAATTACAAAATCAAGTTAAATTATAAAAATACTAATTAAGTCATACTAATAATTATGACACACAATTAAATATATATTAAACATAAATCACACAACTAGGCATCTAAATATTAAAAACGCAAAAATACATATTTTTTTTTTTGTTATTTTCCATTCTTGTCAAATAATCTTGATTACTTTTAATTGTAAATTAAATCCTAAGAATGCAAACGCAATATATTTTTTTGTATTTTATCTTAATCTAAACAAACAAACATGCTCAAACAGACTCAGATAATTTTAAAAAATAACACATAATTCACGAAAATTGCAAACAACACCAAACTATTTATTTTTGTTATGAAATAATAAAAGAAGAAGAACAATATTGCAGAGAAAGAGAGAGAGGGAATTCTTATTGAATTTTGGGATAAATTACAATGGGGTAAGACCCATCTATTTATAGGAGAAATATGACTTAGTCACAAAGTAAAACTCTCCACAAGATAGACATTCACTCTAAATAGAATTCGATTCATAACACTCCCCCTTGAATGTCTATTCAATGATAATGTGCCTTGTTAAAACCTTAACTAAAATAAAACCCAGTGGTAAAAAAATTTCTAGAAAAGGAAAAAGAGTACACATATCTAACAATATGCCTTTTGGTTGCCTCGTTAAAAACCTTGCAAGGAAAACCCAGTGGGACAAAACCTTGTAAGGGAAAAAGAGTACAACGCGTATTAACTCCCCCTGATGAGAGTATTAATTCACATCCTTGAGCATTTGCATTCCAATCTTGTGCACTAGCTTCTTGAAGGTTGACGTCGACAAAGATTTTATATTAGTTTCAATATATTTTCATAATGACATAACATAGAGATCTATTCATTCATATATTCAGGTACATGAATTTCTCATGAGATATTATGAAGTGTTATGTCATGTGATCTTCTAGATCACTTGCCTCCTTTATTATGATCATTTTGATCATTTGCTCATCTTCTTTGTCAAGAAGTTTATTTGAAACCGATTGTCTTTACGCTTTAAGCGCACCATGGACTTTGTCCTTCTAAGACTTAATAGGAGCATTTGCAATGAGAATATAGCTACTTTCTTTGGGTCAGCAAATGCGTCTTGCATGCTTTGCAATAAATTACACATGAATTATCCTTTTATGAACTTCAAGTTCATATTATTTTATTCGAGGATCTCGATGAATAAATAATAATTTATTCCATGTAACTTTTCTCAACTGTTGTATCTTGTCTCCCCCTCATGTTAGAAAAACTAACTCGTTTCCTCAACTTTGAGAACCCATCTTTGTGTGTTATGGTGTTAATCAAAATACATACCGCACATCAATAATAATAAGATGGAATTATTTGGTTCCTGACCCTGAACCACTTGTAAGGGGAGAAAATAATATACTTTCGTATATATTCTATGATATAGATAACTTTATTCTCACAAGCAATTGTTTAGCTATTAAGTGGAAGCACTCAATAAATTATTTTGCTAAACTAACTGTGATGTAAACCAACTTATCAAGATGACTTCTTGAATAGAAAATGTGGAATATGCTCTAAATTAAATTATTGAGCAAGTTACCGCGCAAACACCATGTTGCGGGTTAGCAATAATCGCACATGTAACCATCTCATAGATGCATCTTATGTGGTATACATGGCAGGTGAATGAGCACATATTCACCTTTGAAATTTCCAGTATTCATGGGATTCAATCCCAATTTTAGTTGGTCAATTAATTAATGAGAACAAGCAATGTAAGAGAATTCGTAAAGAAATTTCTAGTTCTTTAATATACCCATGTGAATTCTCTTATTTTTGCACATCATACTTAAATTGATATGGCTAAACCAATTATGGCAACTGAATAAATTATCAATATTGATAAATTTCAGATTTACACCATGATGTGTGCAATTATGAATAAACTCCAAGTTTATTATGATATGTATTTTATATCAATAAAATATCCACTTCATTGTGGTATTCTTTTGTTTATGTAGTACAAATTGGAGATAAAATGGGTTGCTTTTTACATACATATTACCCCGCTACAAGTTGTAGTAATAGAAGATATTAAATCTTTCCTTTATTTATAGTCTCAATAGAATCAACCGCTCTCGCGAATACTTTGGAAACTAAATATGTTTCTTTGAGACTTACTACAACACAATACCTTGTTGGTAATCAATTATGTTTCTCCAAAATAGTGGTAATTGGCTCTTCCAGAGCTCTCAATTAATTTTGTACTACCACAGATTCATCAACATCCATGTGGTGAATATCTCTTTTAAAGAGAAACTTATACCATTATGGTCATGGCCAAAATTATATGCTAAGATATGTTTCTTGCATTATTGTTGTCCTTTAATAATCACATTGCCAAAAATTTTGGCGTACAATAGGTACGTGACCAATGACCATTAATGCCATAATAATGACATTATTTATGGTATCATCTCAAACCTTCTTCTAGAGGTGAGTATGGTATATTCACTACCACTAGCACATTTATATTCTTCCAAAAACGAATATATATTCATAAATCAGATGTTTTCTCATTCAAATCATGAATGGACCATAGTCATCTGTATGTGCTTTATAAAATTTCATGTCAAATCAATGACAAATATTTTCACAAAGTGTGGGATTATTTTGAGAATACTTATTGTTCTCATTGCCACAATGATGATGATATAATTTCGTCTATTGCCACGTCCATATCCATTGATTATTCATGGTAATAATTTTGTCTTCTTTCAGACTTATTACATACTGCTATCATATTCTCTAAAAGGAATGAGAATGGAGCAAATTCAATGGGACGGATTTTCAATTCTTTGCCCACAATCATTCATGAATTTAATCATGACAAGGCATAGAAACTGTCACTTTGGGTGGTTGTAATTTCTTAAACTCCATTAGAGTTATAATTAAACTTTGTTGTCTTTGCTTGTATATAAAATCAAAGTATAGAATAAAAGAGAAAACGGTAAAATACTTACCTTAAATCCAAAATTTAATCATGGAGGAAGTTCATGGAACAATTGACAATCATTATGCTCAATCCCAAAGCTTCTACTCAATTGGTTAGAGTCTCGCGCTGATAACGTGTTATGAAATAATAAAAGAAGAAGAACAATATTTCAGAGAAAGAGAGAGAGGGAATTCTTATTGAATTTTGGGATAAATTACAATGGGGTAAGACCCATCTATTTATAGGAGAAATATGACTTAGTCACAAAGTAAAACTCTCCACAAGATAGACATTCACTCTAAATAGAATTCGATTCATAACAATTTTGAATTCTTGGGAGTGATTCTCTTGTAGGGCAAAAATCACGTGCTCACAGCGGCCCCTCATTGCGCAGAAACACGAAGAGTTTTCGTGAAAAGAATAATGAGCAAATACGAGCAATTTTTGCCCGTTTGAGCACTCCGTGTGAAGCATTTTGGAAATAGCTTGACCGAGCATTTGTTTCGGGAGGCTTCCTACATATCCTGGGCTGAACAAAAATCAGGTCAATGTAGTTCGGGAAGTTTTGGTAGCTGGGACTACCATGGACTGTCATGTTGCTGTTACTGTTGCTATCGTTGCTATTGTTGATGCTTACTGTTTACTGATTCCTTATTACACCAAAAGAGAAACTAAAGCTAAGCTAGCTATGCTATCAACTATGAGTTACAAGATTCCTATCTATTATTCTCTTGGAAACTTTGATCTTGAGTCTTAGCCGATTTTGCTGTAGATCTGGATCCGAATCTTGATGCTCGCAAGCTGTGCATGCCTGCTTATTTCGGTAACATTGAGTGAAATAGGGTTGGCGGAGCTTGCGACTTCAATCAGATTCTGAGCAATCCGCGCTTTTGTTTACTCCAATATTTGAACTCGTTTTCTTTTGGTTCTTTTTTCATTTCTTCATTTTGGATTGAGACTCACTCGCAGGTTATCTCTATCCCTGCGTCCCGAGGTCTAACCTGTTTAGACAACAAAATAAACAAACGAACGAAAATTTTCTGCCCTAGTTTTGCTAGGAAAATTTCGTGAATTAGTTTTGACACAGAAAATGATTAAACAGACTCTTGGGTATTGGTCAAGATAATCTTGATATTCTTTAGAACCATAGTTTCACAAATAAATGTTCCACGACTTTCTGGCCGGGGTTTTGAAGAAACAGCTCCGCAGTTTTTTGACTGGGAGATCCTCGATTTTCTGACCGGGATTTTTGAAATAAAGTTTTCACGGCTTTCTGGCCGGAATTCAAGAACAACGTCTCACGGCTTTCTGGCCGGAAGACCCTCAGTTTTTTGGCCAGGGTTAAAAAGAAATGGCTCCGCAGTTTTCTGACTGGGAGATCCTCGGTTTTCTGGCCGGGATTTTGAAGAAAATTTTTAAGGCTTTTTGGCCGGAATTCAAAACAATGTCTTACAGCTTTTTGGCCGGAAGACCCTTGGTTTTCTGGCCGGGGTTTAAAGAAAAAGCTCCGCAGTTTTTTGACTGGGAGATCCTCGGTTTTCTGATCGAGATTTTGAAAGAAATATTTCACGGCTTTCTGGTCGGATGACCCTCGGTTTTCTAGCGGGGGTTTTGAAAGAAACGCTCAACAGTTTTCGACCGGGAGATCCTCGGTTTTCTGGCCGGGATTTTGAAATAAATGTTTCTTGGCTTTCTGGCTGGAAGACCCTCGGTTTTTTGGCTGGGGTTTTGAAGAAGTGTTCCACGGTTTTCTGGCCGGGAGATCCTCAGTTTTCTGGCCAGAATTTTGAAAGAAATGCTTCATAGTTTTCTAACCGGGAGATCATCGATTTTCTTGCCGGGGTTTAAAAGAAATGTTCCATTGCTTTATGGACAAGGGGATCCTCGATTTTCTGGCTGGGATTTTGAAAAAAATGCTTCACGGCTTTCTGGCCGGAAGATCCTCGGTTTTCTGGCCGGCGTTTTGAAAGAAATATTTCATGGCTTTCTGGCCGGAAGACCCTCGATTTTCTGGCCGGGGATTTGAAAGTAACGCTCCACAGTATTCTGACTTGGAGATCCTCGATTTTCTGGCCGGTATTTTGAAAGAAAAGTTTCACGGCTTTCTGATCGAAAGACCCTCGGTTTTCTGGACGGTGTTTTGAAGAAGTGTTCCACGGTTTTCTGGCCAGAAGATCCTCAATTTTTTGGCCAGGAGACCCTCAGTTTTCTGGCCGGGATTTTGAAAGAAATGCTTCATGGCTTTCTGGCCGAAAGTCCCTCGGTTTTTTGGCCGGGGTTTTGAAAGAAATATTTCCACAGTTTTCTGACTGGAAGATCCTCGGTTTTCTGACCGGGGATTTTGAAAGAACGTTTTCACGGCTTTCTGGCCGGAATTCAAAAGTAATGTTTCACGGCTTTCTGCCGGAGAGACCCTCAGTTTTCTGACCGGGGTCCAAACGGATATTGGACTAAAATGATTTGATTCTCTTTTTGGAGTTTTCATTTTCTTTTCTTTTATTCTTCCTTTTGGGTCTTCTTTTAGGTATTTTCTTTTTTACCAATCAACAAATGCATAAGATAAAGCTTTTGAAAAGAAACTTCCCTTTTTATGCGTTTTCCTTGTTCCAGAGCCATTTAAATGCTCGCGTATTTCACTTCTTTGGTTGTACCTTCTTCTTGCACAATTAAATAGACCTGCTTTCAACAAAGAATATTTTATTAGTTGAAAAAGTAGTTGACTTTGTGGCCTTGATTATCTTCATTGCTTGATCTTTGTCTCATTTCCATTGAGAACTTTGCTACCAATTGGCTTTGGGGTGACTTCCTTTCAAGCTGTCCGGGTTTAGCCTCGGGTTTCTTGAGGATTTTCCTGTACGGGCTCTATCTTTCTGTCTCATTCCGTTTCTTCTAAAGACCTTAGCCTTTGATTTCCATTTCCTTCCTAATATCCTTTTTTTGGAAATGATCAATCATCATGATCAATCGGGAATTGTATCAATACACCACTGAGGTTGGGTCTTTCTTCTTTACCAGACGGAATTCTGTATAAACGGTCCTGTCACCTTTCTTTGTAGTAATTTCGGAATTCAAAGTTAAAACGAAAGGGATTCAAAGAAATATTATCAAAGAATAAAAAATGAATCAAAATAGAAGCATCCCTTTCGGGGGAAAAAGAAAGACTTATCTGAGGTGTATGCTAACTTCAAACCGACATGACATGCTTCTCGAACTAAATGCTCGATCGTCACAAACTCTCACTTCCTTATGAACCAAAAACGGGTCTATGTTTCCAAGCTAGGGAACCGTGCCAGAACCTCTAGTGATGAAATACCCTTTTCGGTTGATAGCGCCCTTTCGCGGGTTTTCGCTAATCGACCTCTCTCATTTCTCTTCTCACCATTGCCAGATAGCACTCTTTGCGAGTTTTTACTAACGGGCTCTCTCATTTTGTATTTCTCTACTTCCATCGTCTTATGGTGCCCGAAGGTTTTCACCAATAAGACTTTCTCATTTTATTTCTTTTCATTCCATACGCTTCGAATCGCAACGACGATGTTTTCTTAGTCTCTATTTTCTCCGCATCGATCTTGAAGGACTTGTACTTGGTTTGGATAACAAGAATTATGGACAAAATTACAACTTTGGAATCATCTTGACGGATCTAAACTGAATCGCCATATCATTTGCCCCAATTTCATTTTTTGGGGAAATTGGGATTTTTGGTTTGGTGTGATTGAACCTCAGGGAGAGGTTGCCTACGTATCCTTTCGGAATCAAGTCAGAACGTAGTTCAGGTACTTTGTTTTGTTTTTTTTGTTGGTTTTGGATTCCAAAGAGGTTAGCCAAAGAAATGTAACCGGCTCAAAGGGTTTACAAAAAGGGTTGGTAGTGTTTGTGTAGCGGGAATAAAAGCCTTCAATCATTTCGACTTGTAAGGACATCATTGAAGCAAACTTAGACATAATACCTTTTGACATCATCTACATTCACAGCCGTCTCAGGATCTTTTCCTTCCATATCTCCCAAGTATAATGCTCCTCTCGGCAGTATCTTCCTGATGATGTATGGTCCCTTCCAATTAGGAGCGAATTTTCCTTTCGCTTCCTGGTGATGTGGAAGAATGCGTCTTAAAACCAACTGACCTACTTCAAAATTTTTCGGTCGTACTTTCTTGTTGTAAGCACGAGCCATCCGTTGTTGGTACAATTA
Organism: Nicotiana noctiflora; assembly: GCA_032618575.1. Classification (NCBI taxonomy): domain Eukaryota; kingdom Viridiplantae; phylum Streptophyta; class Magnoliopsida; order Solanales; family Solanaceae; genus Nicotiana; species Nicotiana noctiflora. The sequence goes on from JASVEL010007319.1 coordinate 548,797, forward strand.
TCCGTGATAAACTGCAGCCATTCGCTTTTCATCAATCAAAGTTAGCTGCTCCAATCGAGTCTTAACCCATTCGCTATCTTCAATCTCTGCTTCAACAATCGTTCGGAGTGAAGGAATTTCTACCTCTACCGGTATCACAGCCTCGGTTCCATAGACTAACAAGTATGGGGTTGCTCCCACCGATGTGCGCACTGTAGTACGATATCCTAGTTAGGTGAAAGGTAATTGTTCATGCCATTGTCTAGAACTCTGGATCGTCTTTCTCAAAATCTTCTTAATGTTTTTGTTTGCTTTTTCAACGACACCATTGGCTTTGGGCCGATAAGGAGTGGAGTTCCTATGCGTTATTTTGAATTGCTCGCATATTTCTTCCATCAAACGACTATTTAGATTCGCAGCATTGTCTGTGATGATAGTTGCAGGTATACCAAAACGACAGATAAGATTCGAGTGTACAAAATCCACCACGGCTTTCTTGGTGACCGATTTGAGAGTGACGGCTTCGACCCATTTTGTGAAGTAATCAATAGCGAACAGTATGAATCTGTGCCCATTCGAAGCTTTCGGCTCAATCGGACCTATGGCATCCATTCCCCAAGAGACAAATGGCCACGGTGCTGACATAGGATGTAGTTTAGTTGGAGGTGCGTAAATTAGATCTCCATGTACCTGACATTGATGGCATTTCCGGACAAAACTGAAGCAGTCTTTCTCCATAGTTATCCAATAATACCCAGCTCGAAGGATTTTCTTGGCTAAGACATACCCATTCATATGAGGCCCGTACACTCCTGCGTGTACTTCGTTCATGATTCTTCCTGCTTCTTCGGCATCAACACACCTTAAGAGATTATGATCCGGGGTTCTTTTACACAAGACCTTGCTGCTCAAAAAGAAACCACCTGCGTGTCGTCTAATGGTCCTCTTTTGATCTCCAGTAGCATGTTCAGGGTATTCTTGTGTTTTCAAGAATCTCCTGATATCGTAGTACCATGGCTTGACGTTTGGTCCTTCTTCGATTGCATTGCAATAACCGTGTCTTTCCCTGGTTTGGATTTCCAAAGGATCGACATGGGCGTTGGCTGGATAAGGTAGCATTGAAGCTAAAGTGGTAAGTGTGTCAGCCAGTTCATTATGACATCGTGGGATGTACCTGAACTCTATCGATGTAAATCGCTTGCCTAGAATATTCACGTGTTGTCGGTAAGGGAGGAGCTTAACGTCCCGAGTTTCCCATTCACCTTGAGATTGTTTGATAATTAGATCTGAAACTCCCATGATCAACAAATCTTCAACGCCCTGATCCATTGCCATGTTCATACCCATGATACAAGCTTCACACTCAGCCGTATTGTTCGTGCAAAAGAAACGGAGCCTAGCCGTAGCTGGGTAATGCTGACCGGCAGGAGAGATCAAGATTGTCCCAATCCCTACACCTTTAGCGTTTACCGCCCCATTGAAGAACATTTTCCAAGCATGACTGTCCTCCGAAACAACTTCTGTCGTGTTTACCTCTTCATCAGGAAAGTAGGTATTCAATGGTTGATACTCTTCGTCGATCAAGTTTTCGGCCAAGTGATCTGCCAATGCTTGGGCCTTCATTGCCGTGCGAGTGACATAGACTATGTGAAACTCAGTGAGCAGGATTTGTCATTTCGCCAATCTTCCGGTGGGCATCGGTTTCTGGAATATATACTTTAAAGGATCCAATTGGGTAATGAGGTGAGTCGTATGAGCTTGGAGGTAGTGTCTCCATTTCTGAGCGACCCAAGTTAAAGCACAACACGTTCTTTCCAGCAAAGTGTACTTGACCTCATAACTAGTGAATTTCTTGCTCAGGTAGTAGATTGCCTGCTCTTTCTTCCCTATTGCATTACGTTGTCTGAGAACACAACCAAAAGAGTTTCCAAGACAGTTAAATACAAGAAAAGAGGTCTCCCTGGCTCTGGCGGGACTAAGACTGGAGGGTTTGGCAAATATTCTTTGATTTTGTCGAAAGCTTCTTGACATTCAGTTGTCCACTTGATTGCAGCGTCTTTCTTCAACAACTTGAATATGGGCTCACATGTAGAAGTCAATTGGGCGATGAACCTACTGATGTAGTTTAGTCGGCCCAGAAGACTCATTACGTCTTTCTTTGTTCTTGGAGGCGGTAAGTCCCGGATAGATTTTATCTTTGTGGGATCCAATTCTATACCTCTTCTACTGACTACGAAACCCAAGAGTTTACCTGATGGGACTCCAAAAGCGCATTTGGCCGGATTCAACTTCAAGTCGTACTTCCGCAACCTCTCAAAGAATTTCCTCAAGTCTCGCACATGATCGCCCTGAGTTTTGGATTTGATGATCACATCGTCCACATATACCTCTATTTCTTGATGCATCATGTCGTGGAAAATGGTAGTCATAGCTCTCATGTACGTTGCTCCGGCATTTTTCAAACTGAATGGCATGACTCGGTAGCAGTAAGTCCCCCAAGGTGTGGTAAAAGCAGTCTTCTCGGCGTCCTCTTCATCCATCAACACTTGATGATATCCCGCATAACAATCCACAAACGATTGTATCTCATGTTTGGCACAATTATCAACGAGGATGTGGATGTTTGGTAAAGGAAAGTTATCTTTAGGACTTGCTTTATTCAAATCTCGGTAGTCAACGCATACTCGAGTTTTTCCGCCCTTCTTTGGCACAGGCACAACATTATCCAACCACGTGGTGTATTGTACCACTCGAATTACCCCTGTTTTTAACTGCTTAGTGATTTCTTCTTTCATTTTATCACTGATGTCAGTTTTGAACTTTCTTTGCTTCTGTTGCACTGGGCGACAGTCAGGGTAGATTGGCAACTTGTGCACCACTAGATCGGCTCCTAATCCTGGCATGTCATCGTAAGACCAAGCAAACACATCTTTAAAATCAAACAATAGCTGGATTATTGCATCTCGAGTTTTCTCATCTGTGTGGATGCTTATCTTGGTCTCTCGGATCTCTTTAGCAGTTCCCAAATTAACTGGTTCAATATCATTCAAGTTTGGCTTAGGTTTATTCTCAAAATGTTCCAATTCTCGATTTATTTCCCTAAAAGCCTCTTCTTCATCGTATTCCGGTTCTTGGTTCATTATTTCCAGATTAAGTGGCGTGTTCGGATTTGAGCATGAAGTCTGCAAGCATGTCATGTTATTTAAAGCCGCATTATTAGGACTGAAAAGAAAGAATAAATAACAAGAATAAGAAAAAGTGTTTATTTCTTTTTCTTGGAATTTTCTGAAGATAAACAAAGTTACATTGGGAAGACCGAAAATACAAGAAAGCAAAGAAAAACAACCAAGCTACGTCCTGAAGTAACTTGTGATGAAGGAAAAGTGACAGAACAAATCTACCAGAACTCCCGCCTGACTGGGAATGGTGTAGCCTTCCAATTTTGCAATTTGGCTTCTGGGCCCACATACAGCACCTCAGTGGTGCTTATTCCTTCTCCCAATTGAACCATGCTAACATCGTAAAGCATTTGCCTCATGGCCCCTCATATGTCTTCGATTTCCTCTGATGTGAAGACCTCATCTTCTGCTTCTTCACTGTATCTTGGTCGAACCAAAGTTTGGTACAAATATGGCAACGGTCGTGGTAGAACCCATCCCTTCTCCTTTCTCTTATTGGCCCATTTCTCGTCTTAAGGGTTAGGGCGAAAGCCTACTCCAAAGAACTTTTTAGATGTGGGCAAAGTTATTAGCTTTGATACTCCTTGCAGGGACTTTCCCAAACCTTTCCCTGGCTGGAAGCCGTGTTTGCTTATTTCTTTTGCCACTATGATGGAGGCATTAGACAAAAAGGGTTGAGAGAAAGGGTTCCCTTCTTCGTGTTGGTCCGCCAATACAACCTCGAAAGCTTGATAAACGATATGTTCGCTTCCTTCTTCCGCTTCTAAGCATGGGATGGATGGATCCCGAAAAATCAACTACTCGTCCTCCCCGTGGACCACGATTTCTTGTCCCTTGTGTTCAAATTTTAACATCTAATGGAGGGTAGAGGGCACAACCCCAGCCGCGTGAATCCATGGTCTTCCCAGAAGAAAGTTGTAGGAAGTGTCCATATCCAGAACTTGAAATGTCACTTCAAAATCTACCGGGCCGATGGACATAATCACATCAATCTCCCCGACCATGTCTCTCTTCACAACATCAAAGGCTCGCACGCATATGTTGTTGGGCCGAATTCTTTCAGCTCCAATTCCTATGCGGCCCAGAGTGGAAAGCGGGCATATGTCCACTCCTGAACCCCCATCCACCATGACCCTCTTCATGTAGTAGCCTTCACATTTGATAGTCAAATACAAAGTTTTGTTGTGGGCCGCACCTTCCAAAGGCAAATCAGCCTTACTGAAAGAAATCTAATTGACTGCGAAAAATCTCTCCACCATACTTTCAAGTTGTTCAGATGAAATCTCAATAGGCACATATGCCTCATTCAAGGTTTTTAACAAAACCTTCTGATGTTCAGTAGACTTCGTTAACAAGGACAACATGGATACCTGCTCCGGGTATTTGCGCAGTTGGTCTATTACCTCATAGTCAGGTATTTGCATCTTCTGAAGAAAAACCTCTGCCCATTCAGCGCTTACAGGTTTTATGGACAGGAAATGCCTTTGTGTGGCATTATTTATCTCCTGCGAGTTTAAATATTTTTGCCCCAAGATGATCCCAGATGATTCTCCTGCAACCTCTTTTCCTTTGCATGTAACGAGTGTCCGTTGATAGCTCCAAGGTACAGCGGATGGATGTGTCATAGGTTTTTGTTGCACACGTGCAATAACCATGGGTTCATCTGGTTGTAGTGGTTCAATTGGCTTTCGGGCCACATAGGTTCCCTTTGGTACATACACTACTGTTTCCCTCTTCAAATGAAACTTCTTGGAGGCACCTATTGACAGGGGTCTTTCCACTCGGCCTCGCGGGAGGTAAAGAACTCCACTCTTTTGAGAGGATGCCTTCACTTCGATCGTCTTTTCAGATCCAGTCTTGGGAACTTCAACCCTTTTCCCCACTTTCTCTTGTTTTGGGGTAACATCAGGCCGTTTCTCCATGTTAGCGATGGCAATTATCACTTTTAAGGCCGGGTCAAACTCCTTATCATCACAAATCATCCCAATTACTGGCCCGTTGTTGTGGGCTGGCAATGGGTTATTTGTCACATTTGGGATGTCTTCATCTGCAAAAACTATTCTCCCTTGAGTGATTAGATCTTGCACCGCCTTCTTCAAAGTCCAACAATTGTCGGTGCTATGTCTCTCAACACCTGAATGATATGCACAGTATATTCCTCGTTGGTAGGCAGGAGAGTCCGGATTCTGCCTGTTCTGTGGAATTGGCTGCAATAGGTTCTCTTGCCCGAGTTTGGGAAAAAGAGTGGAATATGGCTCCCCAATTGGTGTAAAGTTCGTTTTGGGTGGCTCACGGTGGCGGGTGTTATTTGGTCAGGAGTTGTATTGGTTTGGGTAGGGAGGTTTGTTTCTTTGGAATGGAGGTGGATTTCTGTTGGCTGGTGGCTGTGGTCGTGCAAAAGGTTGAGCGTTCATGACCGCGTAGGGTGGAGGTGGAGGAACATAGGTCATGCTGTGGTGTGAATAGTAATGCTGGGGGCCTTTTCAGAGAATACCTGCCTTGGGGTTCGATATCTTCTATCTTCTACTGCCGCCATGACAGTTTCTTCCTTCTTTTTGCCTCTGGGCATCCCTCCAGACCCGCCTTGGATGGCTTGGGAAGTTGCCCGAATGGCCGCTTGACTCAAAATTTGACCTGTTTTTAAGCCATTCTCCAGCATCTCTCCAATCTTGATTGCTTCGGCGAAAGGTTTTCCCATCACTGACATCATGTTTTGAAAATAGTCCGGCTCCTGAGCCTGGAGAAAGGTCGTGACCATTTCGATTTCATCCATGGGGGTTTCACCCTAGACGCTTGTTCACGCCACTTGATGGCATATTCCCTGAAGCTCTCTGAGGGTTTCTTCTTCAAATTTGATAGAGAGTTTCTGTCCGGTGCAATGTCGATGTTGTACTGGAATTGTTTAACAAAATCTCTGGCCAAATCGTCCCAAATGTGCCAGCGAGATATGTCCTGGTCCATGTACCATTCTGAGGCTATCCCAACCAGACTCTCTCCGAAATATGCCATTAACAACTCTTCCTTGCCACCGGCACCTCGCAACCGATTGCAATACTTCTTGAGGTGAGCGATAGGATCGCCATGCCCATCATATTTTTCGAACTTTGGCGTTTTGAATCCTGATGGCAAATGTACATGCGGGAACATGCATAAATCGGCGTAAGATACACTTTTCTGCCCGCTCAGACCTTGCATGTTTTTCAGGCTCTGCTCCAAGCTTCTCATTCTTTTTGCCATTTCATCCTGCTTGGGAGCTTTTGAATTTTGGCTTGGTAGGAGCTCATATTGTGGTGGCTGAGGATATATATTGGCGGCAACCTGGGTATGGTCTCGTGTAAGGGGTGGTGCTGGGAATGTAAAGGACGAGGAATCAAAGAAAGGAGTATGTGCGGTGGGATGCGTCGTGATTGGAACTGGCAAACCAACTAAAGTTCTTGTGGATGTATCTAATGCTGTCACCCGAGGATAGGAAGTGGAGGGTGATTCGGAGAGGGTTGTGACATTAGAATACCCAATTAGAGTAGGTGGGTAATTGGTGGGGGTATTGGAAATCCCACTTGATCTGAGAAGAATTTCAGGGAACCTAGGGATCAGACTTGGGGGCTCTTTCCCGTTATTCCAATCATCTAACATTTCGAGCATGCGGCAACACAAAATTATATTCTCCTCCAAAGCTGCTAACGCAGTAGCCGGAATGGTTGTTATGGAGCTTTCTTTCGAGACGGGAATGGTTGGTAGAGGGATTTATGAAGATTTGTTGGCACCTCTTTTCGACCTTTTGAAATAGGGATGGGTACTTTCGAGCTGCTGAACTCTTCCTTTGGACCTTGTGAAGTACGAATGTGATGCTAGATTACCACAAAATCAACCACTCTTTACTAAAACCTGGAGTTTGGCAAACAAACGGTTAGTCTGAAACAACATAACAGATAAGTAATCTCACATTGGGTGTGATGCACTTATACAGATGATTGTGTTGCTACATGTATTCGATTGCGATGCGTCCTTCCGGTTTGTATTTTCCTTTGCGTTCATCCTCTATCGATCTTATTTTCTTTTACCTTCCTCCCCCCCCTTTTTTTTCTTTTTTTAGTGATGGTCGAATCTTATGTGGATTGCCTACGTATCATGTCCCCTCATGAATCAGACCGGGCATAGTTCGGAAACAATAAACATAAGATACGAATGAAATATTTTTTGAATTTTATTTCACAAATTTCAAACTTGAAACACTTTGCAAAATGACAACAATGGAGGAAAACTTTAAAAGGACAAACAGACTCTAAAAATAACGGACTATTCTAAGCATGTTCCGACGTTTTAAATCTTTGCGCCCGGGGGGTGTTGTTTGGCCTTGCTGTGGTTCTCGGTGTATGATCTCTCTGTAGACTCCCCAACTCTGCCATGACTTGGTGGACACATTCCATGATTGAAGAGAAGTGGGTAGGCCGGGGTACTTGTTCGCAGGTTAGGCATCTTATGGTGATGTAGTGCCCGATTTCATTGATCCTGGCCCTGATCATGTCTTTTTCTCTGAGCAGCTGCCCTATGTGTCGGTTCTTTGCCCCTAATACTTGAGCGTTACCGGAGACTTGATCCAAAAGACTATCTATTTGTCTTTCCATCTATTCCATTAAGTCGTGGCAACGGTCTCTATCTGCTTTGGCATCCCGGACTTGCCTAAGAATTTGCTCTCTAAAAGAAGCATTTGCTTCTCTTAAATCAACGATGATCGCCCCATAATCTTTCTCTACCTGTTGTAGATGGAGTGCTTCTTGGTGGGCTGCTCTCTTTCATTTTGTCCGTATTGCAACTAAAGCCGCTTTCTCCTTTTCCATGTCTTCCTGGTGCTCAAAGGCTTTCCTTTCCAAATCGTTTATAAGCATCTCATCATTCCGACTTCTCCTTGACCTTTCTGCGGTCAATTGCATCTCCCGAATTTGAGTTCGAAGTGTCTCTTTCCTGCTCCCAACCGGCCCTTTCCTGATCGAAATCAGCCTGTTGTATGTCCATGGAAGCTTCAAGAATTCCCTTGTCCTATTTTAAGATGTTAATGCACGATTGGAAATCTTGCGTCGTTTCACGTTTAGCCTCCCTAACTCTGGTTTCTATCTCTTTCTCCCAGTCGATGGCATACTTTACCGACCTTTCTGCCCTTTGTTCAGGCATTGATTGGTTGTTGAACCATTCAAGATATGCGAGGCTCACTTCTCCTCATTCTCGATCGACAACCATTTCGTCGATGTCGGAGAGTTGACTACCGAACCATACCTTTTGTGCATAAGTCTCTCTTGGGAGCTCCTCCGTTGTGAATTCCCATGTAAATGATCGCATATCTTCAATCAGGGGCCTTTTTTGTTCTCTACCCAGCTGCCGCATGACTCATAGCGGGGCATATGGTTGGAATCCCCTGAAACCCATTAGTATGTAGAATGGGCGATATGTCGACATGTGCATGATTTTAGCGGAAGGGAACCAATAATAATTCCAGGTAAGTCAATCTGTTCTCAAAGAGTTGAGAAGTTCTTGCCAAGTCCTTAAATCATTTGGAAGGTTACAACGGGCAGCTCTGTTCGTATGACAATGAATGTAATTCAACCAGCCCACGTTGAAGTCTATCACAATTGGGTGATGATAGAGATGCTCTACAAACCATATTTGTAATAAAATATTACAACCTTCAAAATAATCATGTCCTTCTTGGCACCGAGTTAAGGCCCGAAAGATGTCTCCTAGGATCATTGGAAGAATAGTGTGTTCTTTGTTACTCTGTAAATATGAGACCACCGCAGCCAAACGGATTCTGATGCGTCCACCACGTTCGGGAAAAACCATGGTTCCCAAAAAAGTGATCATAAAGGCGTAGATTCTTAAGTCTCCCCAGGCGTCATAATTCAACTGGTTAACAAATTCAGTGTTTGAGAATTTCTCGAACCCTTTTCTTATCACCAAATCTGTTATAGAGATACTTCAGCGGCACCCAACCGTTCTCCAAACAACCCATGGGAACTCGTCGGAGACATAACTTCTTCAAGAAATTATTCACACCCATTTTCCTAGGAGCTGCGGGTCTCTTTTTGTGCAAATCTCTCCCAAGCCCTGTGAGTCCGCCCAGTTCTTCCAAAGTGGGCATTATTTCGCAGTCCCGAAATCTGAAAACATTGCTTGTTGAGTCCCAAAAACTCACTAAAGCTCTGATCAAATTTTTGTCCGGTTTTATCATCATAATGTCCGGAAGAAACTTGAGGTGCTTGTGGACTTGATTTCTTTCCCAAGCCGAAAAACTAGTCCACCATTTACAGTGCTGACCCGGGGTCTTGTCCTGGACCATGAACATGGGTGGCATTTCTTCTCTCGCCCTTTTCTGGCCGATTCTTTGCGGTGAAGTCATGCTGATCCTAGATAAGATATTTTTTCAAAAATTTTTTTTTTATTAAAAAAAACGAATCTTGTTAATACGGCCTTTCAGCACTTGAAGTAGATTTGAAGGCTGTATAACAAGATACCAATGTGATGTCTATATTCCGTTTTTGCGAAATTAGTCCTTCGGCGCCCCTTTTGAAGCGTTTGGCTATTTTTGCAAAAATTTCCTAACTCTTGACTAAGGACAAAACTCCTAATTTTAATATTTTGATTATTATTATTATTATTTTTTTAAATTTTTTTTTTTGAAAAAGCAATATTAGTTCAGCCCGATATGGGTTGCCTACGTATCTCACGCTTGGTGAGAATCAAACTTGTGTAGTTCAAAAAGAAAAGAACTAAATCATTTTAAGAAAAGAAAACAAACTATTTTTAACAGCATTTTTAAAACAAATTATTTTCTTATCTTTCATAAAATCAACAAAATTTATCGGGAATTGTTTTTTGCATTTTTCAAAAATTATTTTCAAAGAAACTAAACTATTTTTCGTAAAATTAAGAAAATTTATTTGGATTTTTTTTTTTTTGCATTTTTCAAAAATTGTTTTTCAAAGAAACTAACTATTTAAAATTAACAAATTTTTTAGGATATTCTTTTTATTATTATTTTTTTAAAAAAAATTATTTTCTAGGAAAAAAAAATAGACCATTTTCGTAAAATTATTTTGATTCTACATCGTGACATTTTCCACATTTATTCTCTCCCTTTCTAATAACAAACCGGTCGGTATGTAAGATCGAAATAAATGCACAGACAAAAGATGCATCAAGTTGGTCTTTTTGTTTCAGGTACACCTGTCCTAGACAGGCCCAACCCCTATGTTGAGCCTCCTAAGTCAAATATTCACATGATGCAAATAGACGTTCCCATCTGGGATCCGGCATAAGGTTTCGTTATTCTAAGTCATGATCCTGTTGGAAAAGGTGTCTAGACTGGCTTTAACTCGAGCCGAAGAGTGTCAGTGCACCGGTAGCATGGCTTTCCAGCTTAATTGATAAAACTCTCCGCCGAAACATGTGTGACTACAAATCCTTCACCGGGTGCCAAGCACCACAACTATCTTGAGAAAAACGGGCTATGTCCAGCAAATGCCCGATATTATATTTCAAAAAGACTCAGAAGAGGAAAAATGGGTATCGGCATAATTTATATATAATTCACAAAATATCAAAGCGGTAAAAGCAACATTTAGCACACTAAATACAAATATATAATAAAATCAGATAATAAATAAGCCAAATAAAATAATTATTCAAAGCTCGAATTCTTAAACCCTGAACCAGTTGTTCTGGGTCTATCATCCCCAATAGAGTCGCCAGAGCTGTCATACCTCCTTTTGGCGCGCCTACCTACCCCGAAGGGTAAAAGACGGGCGAAGGAGTTTTTCCAATTTAAGTGACAATATTCAAAATGAGATTATTTATTTAATTCGGAGTCGCCACTTGGAATAAATTATGGTGTTCCAAGTCACCGATTTATTTAAATCCCAAATCGAGGAAATTTACGACTTTCCAAATGAAGTCTGCGAACCAGAAATTCTAAGTAAGGAATTCTGTTGACCCGAGGGAAGGTGTTAGGCACCCCCGGATCCCGTGGTTCTAGCACGGTCGCTTCAATTATTATAAATGGCTAAAAATATCTGATTTTATACATGTTTAATAAATTATATGCTTTAATTAAACTTTTATTAATTTGAAACTGTACCAAAAGAAAAACTAATTACAACACAGACTCGGACTTTTGACAAATAGGTAAATAAATAAAAATGTATCCGGATTACTTATTTTTGAAACTATGCCGATTAAAACAATTATTAGACTAGACAAAAAGAATCATTTTATTGAAATGTCCATTGAGGTTATTTCCAATTAAGACCTGAACAAAATGGTATCTTATTTTGTAACTTGTTGACTTAGGGTCGGAGATTGAACGAAAAAGGTATAAACTAATGAAAAGTTGATTAAACTATGCAAAGTAGAGATAATTCACCATGGTTCATTATTAGACGTGACGTTGTTTACTTTGGATTTTACTATCCTCAATCCGATATTAATTGACGAAATCGAAACTATGCGATTAGAGTCGAACTAGCATTGACATCTAAAAAAAACATTGGCTATTTATCTTGTTTGCTTAACTGTAGATGGATTTTAAGAAAATCAAAAATGATTCAAAACTCCTTATATTAATAGCTAACATCAATCAAACTAACACCTTAAACATGCTTAAACTACTTGATTTTAACAAATTACCTATTTAAAATATCAAAGAGAATCCCGATCTGAGTTGGCTAGTTTTACTTAAACAAGTCCAAACATATATTAAAAATAGAAACTAGTTAAGCATAAATGAAAAAACTGATATATATTTTAAACAATAGTACAAAAATAATCCAAGTTTACAATGATAGACAACATAAGCCTAGCGAATTTTATTTCAAATTATACATAACGAAAATAGGAACTAAATAGACATACATAACTGTGTGCACTCTTAAACCATCAATGGCTAATAGTACAATCTCTAATACAACTAACAGTCCCTAATTTAATAGATATCTAACAAAATCATTCATATGATGGCTTCACGGCAATATTCAAAACATGCTTTCATTTCATTTTCAGTAAAAGAATAGACAACCTATAGATGTGAACCTAGAATTCAAAAAGCAAGAGAGGAGGTCAGTGATTTGTTCGGCAGTGAACAAAGCAGCAAAACAACAGTAGCAGTAACACCCAATTTCCAATAGTAGATTGAAGAACCAATAACCCAAAAGAGGACAAAAAATCCCAGCAATGGGCTAAAACAAAACTGGGAATCTTATAGATGTCAAACGACCAATTCAGTACCAAAACATTAACAAACGAGCCCCAAACAACTTTCAGATAACTTCGGACAGAATCTAACTCGAATGAAACAGAGACAGAAGATTCAAACTGTTCGAAAATAATTTTGGGACTCAAAATCAGTATAACAGTATTACGGGATAGGATTTCCTTTATTCTTTAGGCTAAATACCAATCTTGAACTCACTGAAAACTGTTTTCAATGACTGACGAACTTTCAGAAATTCAGCAGTCTCTCTTTCTCACTAATGCCTCCAAGAATATCAAAGAATATGTCTGTTTAAAACTGTTTTTCAGGATATCAGTGTGTATTCCGAAAATCTGTTATTCAAAGAGGTGAATCTGTGTAAGAAACTCTCTTTTTGGAGGTTGTGCGTGTCCTCCTTGTTCTGAGAATTCCCCTCTTTTATAGACTTAAAATTCAAGTTAGCAGCCCCTTTTTAGTCAATTAAAAATCTGTCCAGCCCTCTCAATCCCTCTGTATTTCCACTATCAAGTGTCTATTCTCTTATTCAATTCAATGGTTATGGGTAGTATATTGTTTAATGATTTCTCTTAAATCTCAACCATACCCTTACTGCTTTTCCAACTCATTATGAATAAACAAATTTTAGTTAGTGGTGTATTAAGGCTCCTACTGGCAGCCCACTTAGTTTAAGCATTTTTCAAGTTTTAGCATCCCAAAATACCCTTTAATCCTTCTGAAATTACTGCTTAGCCTAAGTTCAGAATCTGAATTCACCACTGTATAGTCTTATACTTAATCTCTAACTTCAGGCATAATTTCCTAGATTCTACAGCTATAACCAATACAGCCTAATCCAAATCATAAAGATTTAGGCTTTATTTCATCAATGATTTTAGACCAAGATATAACAGGGTTAAACAACACCATTGTCCGTGTGATCTAACAAAACAGACCTAGACGAATGTTTATTTAATCAGTTACAAACACATACACAAGGAAATAATCGAACGATGCCCTTATCAGTGATTCAACAAAGCCGGGCAAGAACAAAGGTACGAAGTTAAATATTCGACGACGCTAATCGAAGCGAATCCGTATTCTATAACTAACATATTCAATCAAACAAATCAGAAACAACAAATTGACCAAATAAAGGTCTTTGATAGAAGAATAGAAAAATAAAATTAATCAACAAAAAATGAAAACAAAAATCAAAAACTATACTGACCAACGAGTACAAAAAACAAATAAAAACCGACAAAGGAAAAGAAAATACCTTAAGAAGAGAAATTTGGAAACAAGAGACTTGGGATCGAATGGACTCGAACTTTTGAGGCCAAACGGGCTGTAATCGAGTGTTCTCGAGTGAGAACAACTCGACTAAAACCCATTGGAGACTCAAAATCCTCCAAACAGACTCCAATTTTTTTAGGGTTCTTGAGGTTCGAATGGCTAAGGCTCGAATTGATGGAAACTAATGGTAGTTTGGGAATAAGGGAGGTCGTGTGAGGACTGTGTGCGAGTTTGGGGGTTATCGGAGACGGAGGGATTTTCAGGCCAACCTTCGATTCAAGATTTGAAGGTTTGGGGCCTTATTCAAGGGGAGATATGGTGATGGTTGGAAAGGGGAGGTCAAGATGGTTCAGGGGTGTGAAAAAGGGGTGGTTTGGACCACCGGAACCGCCGTGAGGCGATTTCCAATGGGCGGGGCAAGGCGGCAGGCGGCGACGTTCGATTTTGTCTTTGTGGGAGACGAAAGGGGTGTAACAGATTGAATGTCACCATGGATTAGGTGTGGGAAATTTGGTAGGGTGAATTGAGTGATTAGTTCTGGACCGTTGGATGGAGTAGCATCGACGATCCAGATTAAAAATGGGGTAATTTTTAATAAATGGAAATGGGGCGGTTCGGGCAGGGATTGGGTAGGAGGTTGGGTTTGGGTAACTCATTCGGGCATGGTCTTGGGTAAGAATGGACGACCCAGTTAGCTTTTCTTCTCCAATTCTTTTCTCTACTTAATTTAGTTCCTAATTTATTAATATAAGATTCTAATTACAAAATCAAGTTAAATTACAAAAATACTAATTAAGTCATACCAATAATTAAGACACACAATTAAATATATATTAAACATAAATCACACAACTAGGCATCTAAATATTAAAAACGCAAAAATACATATTTTTTTTTGTTATTTTCCATTCTTGTCAAATATTCTTGATTACTTCTAATTGTAAATTAAATCCTAAGAATGCAAACGCAATATATTTTTTTGTATTTTATCTTAATCTAAACAAACAAACATGCTCAAACAGACTCAGATAATTTTAAAAAATAACGCGTAATTCACGAAAATTGCAAACAACACCAAACTATTTTATTTTGAATTTTTGGGAGTGATTCTCTTGTAGGGCAAAAATCACGTGCTCACAATTTTTAATTTATAATTTTTTTTAAAAAAATCTAGGGTATATTAATCATTTGAACAAAAGCTTATTAGCACATTTTAATCAAATACATCAACTGTTTATTATCGGTTTCAGAACTCCTATCCAAACACGTAAATGCTTATTTTCAAAATCAGTTTCAACACTTAAAAAAGCTTTTCAGCACTTCAAGCTTATTAGCTATTTACAAGCAGCTAATCCAAAGCTCATAGTCACCACTCTATTAAAATTAATATAAAAAGATATTTTTACCCTTTCTTCATGAGAGCTGGTTTGGGAAAAGTAGTTCCACTGACTTTAACTTTCACATATTACTGGTGTTTCTCTTTATTGGTTAATGTTCTCAATCTCGTTAGTGGTTCTGTATTGCTCTAGATAAGCATTTCTCTTACCAGAATAAATGTCGTCTTCGATTTACTAATTTTCATAAATGTAAATATTAAGGACATGATGGCCTTAATATTATACTGCACACATGAAGTTAAGGACATTGTCATGCCCCGAACTTGGGTCTGGACGTAACACGGCACTCGGTGCCTGACTATATATGACCGAGCGACCAACTGGCTAACTGAATCAACATGTGATATCATAACATACAAAATGCTGAAGATAAACTAACACATGTTGGTATACTGAAAGTCTGGATGGTATAAATAAAAGTGCGGAAATACTAATACAATTTCGAAACATATTTGTAGCCAACATAACTTAATATGAAAATTTTGAGACTATATCTAACTGTTACTCTAGTCTATGAAGCCTTTATTGAAGTACTGAAAATACTGAATGTCTGTAAATACTGAAAGACCGTAAAGTAATGATAATGCCCCGAAAGAACTGGGATCACCAAATAGCTGGTATGAGAATCCTAGCGCTCCCAAATCATCAACCTGTAAATCATTTCCTGCATTGTGAGATGCAGGTCCCAGGCAAAAGGGACGTCAGTACATTTGAATTATACTGGTATGTAAAGCAACTGAAAGAAACAATTATAAATGCTGAAACTAAAACTAAGCTGATAACTGAAATGATAACTATTGAAACTGAAACTGAAGTAAGAACTGGAAACTGAACTGATAAATAATAACTGTTGAAACTGAAATGATACCTGATAGCTGATAACTGAAATGATAACTGATACTAATAACTGAACTAAACAAAGGAAGTAAGGATATGAATACTCCTTTTTCTAAATGATGAATAACCTTTTTATTTGAATATTAAACTGCGGCCTCAGGCCCAAATACAAGTGTTCATCATTCAGGGATTTAAAATCAGGAACTGAGAATCCTCAGGTCTAAAATGCATAAAGCATAAACTGCAGCCTCAGGCCCAAAGATGCATAAAACATAAACTGCAGCCTCAGGCCCAAATACATATGTTCAATATTTAGGGATTGAGAATCATACTGCAATACATGATAGTGAAATAATGAATTACATTGAGTTACATGATAAATACTAGATCACACTAAGTTATATAATAATGGAATACTGGATCACAGTGAGTTACATAATACTAGAATACTGAATGGGACTAGACTGAGACATGTATTTTTGAACTAATTATAAATACTGAAACTTCAGCTGTTTATGGCATAGTGAGTAATCTATACTAAGACTCGGGGGGCATCAAACCCAAGCCTATATTGAATACGTACTTAGTTCACAACGTTTATAATGAAATTCATGAGCGAGTTATGAAGCTAAAGAATATAAGTTCTACAACTATTCAAGGAACTAGGGTTAACTATATTTCTGAGGCAATTAGTAACATCATAAAAGAAACATAGTGTAGGGAGAATCATTAAAATTTCCAAACATAGAGAGTTAGCCTCACATACCTTAATTTCCTGCTTTTGAGCGTAATACAAGATTCACCAACCCTTTGAACTTTAATCTATATCAATAATAGTCAAAGGGATTCCATATTAGCATAAATTATCGTGTTTTAGTCACTTAAGCAGTTTCTCAAACATTTGGTGACATAAAGCATCATGGTCCTTATTAATGTTGTTTTTACACCCAACCAGCCATTCTCTTGATCCTAGATAAATTCTAATTCAAAGTGAAACAAAAAAAACGCTCTCAAAGATCTCAGAAATATTGTTTTAAACTCTAAAACTCTCTTAAGCTTTCCAAAATGTTCTCTCCCAGTGTATTCTTATGTGTGTCCTTGTATTCTATGGTATATCTCTCAATTTTCAGAGTTAGACTCTTCTCTCTTCGTGTATCCCCCTTGTCAGAAATGTGTCCTTTTTATGCTGATTTTAGGCACCTTCAATGGGCATTTAGTTAGTGTTTTTCCCATTATTATCTAACTTTTTATTTTAAATTCACCACTTAACTAGTGCCCTTTAATTTAAAAAAAATAGTGTAATCCCAACCCTACCACTACAAAAAGTGGTAAAAAAATCATGCCCTTCATAATCAATCCGGAATGTGAAAGAAGTTTCAATTACTAAGAATCCGGAAATATGATTTCAGCAAAATGGTCCATAACTGAAATAGACTTCAATTGATATCTCAGAATCCAATTTCAAACCATATGTTTAAACTTCAAACTTCTTAATGAAAGTAAAAGGCAGAAACTTCAAGAATGCAAACAATTTCGGAACTTATACTTCTCAAGTGTAAAATTAGATTAAATAATTAAATTACTATGCCTCATTTCTCAAATAAATGAAACACTTCCAACAATAGAGAATAACGAGCAAAAGAACAAAAACCAGATAGCAAACCAAGTTTAAGTCTATTTTGACATCGAATAACACATGGGATAAAGAATCGGACAAGCAAACCACCATTAATTCGTTTGAAGCACGGTGGGATAGAAGAGATGGACCTTAAAATTAAAACAGGGAACAGAAAACAGCTGCAAAAATTACTCCACGAACCTCAACGGGAAACACGAGCGATGACTCCAAAATTTGAACACCTTCCTCAGCGTTACTCCATTCTCGAACGAAACAGTAGCAAAACGGGATTAGGAATCAACAAAATCGACCACGGACAACAACCTCACGAACTCACCCATTCCATTCAGACCTGGTCATTCTTGACTGGGCTTTGGTTTTTAGGCGTCGTTTTGTTCAGAGCTGATCTGGTTAGGTGGTTTTCGGCGAGTTAAGGTAGTAAGGTCCGGTGGCGTGGGGTTAGGGTGAAGAAGGTGATTCGATGTGGTAGGGTTCATTTGGAGACAGGATGCTGGGGTGGCATGAAGGAGATGACGTTAGTAGGGCTGGGTCATTTGGTCGAGTCGGCGATGAAGAGAAGGGGATGAGGGGGTGTCTGATTAGGGTTGAAGACACGGGGAAATGAAAATAAAATGGAGTGGGGGTCGTTTGGTTAGGGGTGTTGGACTGGGTCGGGTGACCAGTGGGTTGGGAGAGTGTATTTGGTTTGGGCTGGGGATTATTGGCCCAAATTGGGTCTTTAATTAAGAAGACCAATTTGTTTGTTCATTCTCTTTTCTTTTCAATTCTTTTTCTAATTAAAATAAGAATACAAATCTAAATTTAACATTGACCAAATTATCCTAAAAATACTAATTGACTTTAAATAATAATTATCTCACATAATTAAATAACAGATAAAAAGAAAAACACAAAATTCGACATTAATTACTAAAATTACCAAAAATACATTATTTTCTTTTTTTGATTTTTTTCTAGTTTTCTAAAACACCTAGTATGCAAATTAATTCCAAATTTTATAATTAACATGCAACATATATTTTTTTCCATTAATTTAAAACAAATAAACATGCACGGACGAATGCAAATAATGACAAAATATATCACAAAAAAATTCCCAAAATTGCACGCAAAGAAAAATTGTTTTATTTTAAATTTTTGGGAGTATTTCTTTTGTAGTGCAAAAATCACGTGCTCACAATATATATAAACAACAAAATACAATTTTTTTCAATTTTACTACAACTATACTACAATTTCTGCAGTATAATGTGTGTCATGTCTTGCTCTTCTTCTTCAAGTTAAAATATGAAGTTTAGCCAAAAATAAGTCTAATCTTGTAACGACCCGACCCATCGTTATGGGAGTTACTGCCCCATTTTATTTATTTTTATACTTTAATATGCTAATTTGTATGTGTTTGGAGAGTTAGAAGTAAATCGGATGGAATCTAGTTAGAAATGAGGCAATAAACCTCTTTATGAGAAGAATAGTTTGAAAAAGTCAACCGAATGTTGACCGATGAGTTAGAAAACTCGGAATGAATTTATGATGGTTCGACTAGTTTTGGGAGATCATTTATGACTTAGGAGAGCAATCGAAATTGAATTCGAAGGTCCGGTGTAGATTTTGGCTTGAATTGGCTAAGGTTGAATTTTGGCGAATTCCGGATGGTAGGTGAGATTTTGATCCGGGGCTCGGAATGAAATTTTGAGAGTTGCAGTAGCTCCGTTAGGTGATTTTGGATATGCGTGCATAATTTTAGGTCATTCGGAGGTGTTTAGGTCGGGTTTTAGATCAAATGTTAGTTTCGGAAATTTTAGTGAAACTTAGGCTTGAATCCGTGAGAAATTGGTAATTTTGATGTTTGTGATGGTGTTTTTATGTTGCGAGCAAGTTTGAATGAAGTAATGTGATGTATTTGTGCTTTTGGTTGAGGTCCCGGGGGCCTCGAGATGATTTCGGATGCCCAACGGGCAAGTTTTGAACATGTTAATGCAGCAGAAAATTGCAGATAGTGTTTGTTCTATGCGATCGCATAGATAGGTGTGCGATCCCATAGAAGGATCTAAAGGGGGTGGAAATTTACTCTATGCGATCGCGTGAAGGGGTGTACGATCGCATAGTTTGGTGAAAGTGTATAGTGCGATCGCGATAAGGGTTGATGTAATCGCGTAGTAAAGGGGCAAAGGTATGCGATCGCATGGTGAGTCTTGCGATCGCAGAGAAGGAATTTTGGACCTGGAAAATTTGCTCTATGCGATCGCATAGAAGGAGGCGTCTGAGCAGAACAGTTAAGTTAATTTCAGACGCGGCCCTAATCATATTTTTACTATTTTCACTTCGTCTAGAGAGGGTTTTGGGATCTTTGAAGAGAGAAATCAACGGGTAATCGTTGGAGGGAAGTTTGTTGACTCAAAAACACGATTTTATACTAGAATCAACACCAAAATTCATGAAATTTGGGTGGAATTTGTGAAGAACTAGGGCCTAAATTTTGAAAATGAATTTTTGGGTTTTGAAAGGCCATTCGAACTCCGATTTCGATAAGTTTTATATGCATGGACTCGTGATGAGACGAGGAATCCGCTGGTATGAATTTCAAAATTTTTCAAGAAGTGCGCCCGAGGCTCGGGTTTTACCAACTTCGTGAATTATTGTACTTTTCGAGTATTTTTGATTAGGTTATATTTCTTTGACCCATATTTATGTATTCTCTGTGGTTTTGACTAGATTCAACGCACAAGGAGGTAAATATGAAAGGAAAAGGCATTACGGACGAGTCCACGACCGGTTAGAGGTGTGTAGTTAGTGTATATGATAGCCTGAGGGTTTGAAACCCCGACTTATCACATTGTGACGCTATTTAGGGCGTGATTCGGATTGATTATGACTGGGGATTGTGACTTGGTCCATCCCGAACAAGAATAATATTATATTGGCGGCTGAAACGCACACTGTATTAAGTATATATGTGGGCTATAAGCCATGTTTGGTGCCTTGTGCCAAACTGTAGTATCCCTAGGGGATAGATATCTATGTCATAGCATGATTTGAAAAATCATTGACCTCAGTCCTGGCTTGAAATCACTATTATGAAATGCTAAATCACCTGTTCTTGGAAAATTAAATAAAATTAAAGTATTTTTCATTGTTAATGAACTGGAATCTGGAAATAATAAATTGAACTGATGTGTGACTCATATGCATGTTATGGACCGAGGATGGATCGGGTTGCACACTGCAGCAGATGATATGAATATTGCGCTTGGGCTGAAAGAGTCCCTCCGGAGTTTGTACACACCCACAGTGAGTGCCATCGACGTTAAACGGATCGAGCTACGGGTCGTAGCGGTCATGTGCATTGCATTGCATTTATATCTGTAAATTATCTGTGCTAAATGTGATATGATGTTGTTGTTAGTTCGTAAGAGGTATCGGACTGTAGTTTAGCTTTGCTCTGTGGTATTCTGTGGATTTCCTGCTTTCAGCTATTATTATATAATTTTTACTCACTGAGTACTTAGTACTCACCCCTCCTCCCTGCACCTTTGTGTGCAGATTCAGGTACACAGGAGGGTTAGACGAGCACTCCAGCCTATATCAGAGTTATTCGAGTTGCTGAGGTAGCTGCCGATGTTCGCAGAACCTAGCTTCTCTCTTTATTTCAGTTATTACTTTATGATCCAGACTTGAGTATTTTATTCAGTATTCTATTACTATTAAGCTTTGTTAAGAGGCTCTAGACTCGTGACCCCAGATCTTTTGGGAGTGTTATTTTGATATTTGCACTTCTCAGTATCTATTCATACTAATATTATTGGAGTATTTATTGACTCATATATTGTTCTTGAGTTTGTCCTTTTGGGACTGGTTCTCTATTTGGAAACAGTTGTTGGTCTGGCTTGCCTAACTTTAGGGTTGGGCGCTATCACGACTCGGTTTGGGTCGTGACAAGTTTGTATCAGAGCCTAGGTTACTAGGCCTCGCGAGTCATGAGCAAGTTTAGTAGGCTCTCACGGATCGGTACGTAGACGTCCGTATATATTTTACCACTCATTGTAGCCTCTTTTGCTTAGCTTTTTATGCCTCTTTAATATGAAATGAGGTTGCTTTTGGTGGTTATTGCTTGATTTTCAGGTAAATGATGCTAGTAGGTGATTTGGGCTGAAGTGACAAGGAATTGAGCTAAGATGAGAAGAAACATTGCAAAACTGTCAGGCATTTCGCTTCTGCGGAGTTTGATCGCAGAAGCGATCTCGCCTCTGCGAGATTTTGGTCACTTTTTCGAATCGTCGAGAGCCAGCCAAGTTCGCTCCTGTGGAGATGAAGACGCAGAAGCGGTCACGCTTCTGCGAATGGTGGATCGCGCCTGCGGAAGAATTCCGCTTTTGCGAAATATATGCGCCTCAGCGATGTCGCTTCAGCGGTCAGATGTCCGCTTCTGCGATGGATTGACAGGAGGCCCAATTGTCGCTTTTGCGGGTAAATTCCGCTTAAGCGGAGCCGCACCTGCGAGGTATTTTCCGCAGGTGCGAAAGTTGAGCATCAGACCTGGGCAGAATGGGCATTTTACAAGTTTTGACCCAAAATCAATTATATACTCGTCCAAACAGACATTGAGGGGATATCTCGGAATCTCTCATTAATTTCTACACTCTTGGACATATTTTTACTCTTTGGCTTAGAGAGAAGGCTAGGGTTTTGCACACACACTTGGGTCTTGAAGATTAAAGCTTGCGGTTAAGGATTTCTTACCCATTTATGTTTATTTCTTCATTTCCTTGCTTTGTATTGTATATCTAAGTGTGTAGTATTTATTTCCAACACTTGAATCTTGTTTATGGGAATATTCACATTTAAAGTGTGGATTAAATACCTTGTTGTGCTTATGTATTGAATGATTTTTATATATTTATGAATTGAGTTATTGTTGCTTTAATTATTCTTGTTATTCAATGTTTCCAAAGAGATTAGCTAACTCTAGGACTCGCCCATTTACTTTGAATTAATTTTGGGAAAGATAATTCGAAGTTGGGAAAGATTAATTAACAAGAACTTGAGGCGTTAACCTTCACTTTATAGATTCAACCTAGGGATAGGATTGACTACTTGTAGCCTATCGGGTGCGCTTAATCTTCTAATTGAGATTAGGGATAATTCAATTAGGAAGTCTTGTTAGTCTTCGGAAGAAGCTAATTAAGAATTATTATCCGTGGCTAATTAACATAAACTCGCTCATATTTGTAAAATCATGAAATACATTGGATCGTTACTTGAGTGTAATTCCCGATGCATTCATACTTGTAGCCATTGATCATTTTATTCGCTTTCTAGGTTAGTTTACATTTCCACATTTAGATATAAATATTTTCCAAAACCCAAAATCTTAAGTGCTTGGCTTAGCGCGACTAGCGATAATTTTCTTGCATTCCTAATCGCCTACATATTGTTCTCTGTGGGATTCGACCCCGACTCATAGTTCCGATCCGAGATATCTCCTACAGTGTCTGTTTGGACGAGTAAATCATTGATTTGGGGTCAAAACATGTGAAATGTCCATTCTGCCCAGGTCTGATGCTCAACGTTCGCACGTGCGGAAAATACCTCGCAGGTGCGGCTCCGCTTAAGCGGAAATTACTTCGCAAAAGCGACAAATGGCCTCCTGTCAAGCCATCGCAGGAGCGGATATCATGTCGCTGAAGCGACATCGCTGAAGCGTATAAATTTCCGCAAAAGCGGATCTTCCGCAGGCGCGATCAATCATTCGCAGAAGCGTGACCGCTTCTGCGTCTTCATCTCCACAGGAGCGAAACTGGCTGGCTCTTCGACAATTCGCAAAAGCGATCAAAATCTCGCAGAGGCGAGATCGCTTCTGCGATCAAAATCCGCAGAAGCGAAATGCCTGACAATTTTGCAATGTTTCTTCTCTTCTTAGCTCAATTCCTTGTCACTTCAGCCCAAATCACCTACTAGCGTCATTTACCTGAAAATATAGCATTAACCACCAAAAGCAACCTCATTTCATATTAAAAAGGCATAAAAAGCTAAGCAAAAGAAGCTACAATGAGTGGTAAAATCACCACTCATCAACACCCTAACTTAAGCTTTTGCTTGTCCTCAAGCAAATCAAAACCACAACTTTAATGAGGCTTCACCATTTACAAAACAATTGTCATTGCAATTATAAACATATCACCACATCCCCAACTTATCTCATTCAAACACCCTACTTATGGATTTGGTTGATACTAACAATTAGGCTCAAGTATGTATATCTTTTCTCGAATAACTCCCTCCTAAAGAAAATCAACTTCAACAATGTGCAAGGGAGTTCCAAAACAATCAAGTGACAAAAATAAGCCTCAATGAGTGACTCAAAGGCACTGGTTCACTATGATTGCTCACTTTACTCAATTTCACAGGTCTTTTCTAATTCATGCGCCCTCACAAGAAAGAAAGTCCCAACAAAGAACAATATATTTACGACACAACACAAGGGACAAATTTTTCGAAAACACTCGCTCTCAGAAAGAAACTTCAAGTGTTACGACACCTCATACCATAAGCTTGCCCTTATTTTAATTCAATGCTTATTCAAGAATGCTTAGTTGGAGGTCCCATAAGGACTTTTTAAGCTTGTAATGTAGATTTAGGGAAGGTTGGATAAGCATTTGGGTACAAGTGACTTCATCCTCCTTGAACACTACTCACAAGTTTCATTCTTTTGTATATTGACTCTCTTTAACTTACATAGCCTCGTTGGCATCTAGTTCCCAATATAGAACCACTTCACATACCTCTCCCAAATTTTATTCAAGGCTCCATAATGTACATATTTACACGTATATGTAAAGACTAACTCTATTTTTTTTTACTTATGGAGCTTGAATATTTTAATACAAATACATTGAGGCATGTGGATACTCAATGCACAACCTTACCAATCTCCATTTTGACACCACCCCCAACTTAGGCTTTTAGCCTCATTCTCAGTGTTCAAAGAGGGACGAGTTCAAGAGAGGGAATTATTATACACAAAGGGAAAGGTTTGTAATGAGTTGGCCAAAGAAAGGTTTAAAGGCTCAAAATGGGTACTAGTGACATTATTTATGCAACGGTAGGCTTGAAAAGCTAAAGAGATTTTAAAATTAAAACAAAGAATGCCTAAGATCATTCCTCCAACTAAATGTACTATCATTAGCATTGAAAAACTAACCGGGCAAGTTCTAGATGATGGAAGTAAACACAAGATTTATTTCAACACTCGCTAATACACATGGCACATGAATTAATGAAGACGGATCAATTCTATAAAACTAGTGAGCTAGAAGTCACTAAAAGAGCCAAAAATTTATCACCAAAATTGTTTTACACCATGCAACTTACTTGTTTTTAATATTTTAATACAAATTTTTGGAGGGGTATTCTTAATTCATAATTTACATACAAGAGGCTAATTTTATTAGTATCAAATAATCCAAAAGCCTCATCCTAACAAAATAAGACTAATTCCCTTAAGAAGGTTGTCACACTATCTCTCATCGGGAAAAGTCACCCGGTTCACTAAGTTGTTCCTTGGGAAAGAACCGTAGCATGAAGAAAACCCAAGGAGTAATAAAAGGAAAGAAACTACTCTACATAATACTAAAAAAAATAATATAGGCTAATAAGAAGAAGTATAAATAAGAAAAGCACAATACTAACACAAATATAACTAATCAAACCAAGCCCAGCTAGGGCACACAGTGTATAGAACATCAAAGTCAAAACCTACACAGCATAGTCACAAGCTACAAAAGCCACCCCCAACTAGAATATTGCGGTGTCCTCATTGCACAATATCAAAAGTAAAGCATAAAAAGTTTGAGGGTCTCCCTGAGGTCTGCATCAGACTAGCAGACTGCGGGAGGAAGGCGGATCAGTGCTAAGCTGAGCTCGTGGCTCCATCATTACCGGTCTCCTCATCATCGTCATCATCATCATCATAATCTCCAGCAGACTGTGTCATGAAAGAGTACTCATCACTGTCATCCTTGGTCGCCACTGGGATCTTCTTATCTGGGTTTCCCCATTTGAAGATTGCCTTGATGCCCCTCCACATCTTGATCATCAGCTTGCCTTTCTTCTTGTTCTTCTTCTTCTCTTCCTCAAAGTCAGACTGAAGGGTAGCATGGGCCTTAGCCAGAGTACTGTAGGCTCCCTCCAGTTTAGTCACTGAAGCTGCCATCTTCTTCATGTTATCATTTTGGATTGTCTGGGCATCCAAGTAGCTCTGCATGTCTTCGCTGGAGAAGTAAGAGGGCCCAGGCTGTGAGGAGGATGGCCCACTAGGAAGCTGTGATACTAACTCCTTAATGGTCTGAAGCTCGGAGTTAAGAATCATAAATGGCCCCTGAGCAGCTGTCTGTGAAGAGGACTCTGAACCGATGGCTGTGAAAGTTATTTTGCTCTTCTTTCTTTTAACCGCACTCCCCTCTCCCGTCACTCTCAATGGATGAAAAGGTTTGTCCGCTGGTAGCCACCGATCGGTGCTACGGACATCAACCTCTGCCCTGGTGCATAGCAGTGTGATGAGAGAAGGGAATAGCAGACTTGCATCCTTGTTGCTTGAGTACTCTCTCAAGTACTGCCTCATGTCCTGTAGAATGTAGTATCCTACATTCACCGGTATGCCATCTAGAATACATGCTATGATCAGTGCCCGGGTGTAGGAAACATCAGTCATGTTGCCACAAGGAGAAACTTTGTTGTTGAGGATGTATAGCCACATTTTAGCCTCGGCTGTGAAGTCGGTGGATTTGAACCCTTTTCTTCCGGTTCCCCATTTTTCTCTGAGCTGTGGTGGAAAGAGCTTGGAGACAAGCCATGCTCCATTTTCACAAGTATCCTTTTCTCGTACTTGGTCCACCGGAAAGTTGGGAATTCCAAGATTATCATTGATTTGTTCAATTCCTAACCTCACTAACTTTCCTCGGATGACTATCTGTGGGCTATCAAAATTTACCCGCCTGAGGTTAGCATAGAATTCACAGACCCACTCCTCATTGGCTTTGCAAGGAGTGGGGATAAAGCAGGACCATCCCGATGATTCGAGTCGAGCATAGAAATCCAGAAGCTTTTCTACCAACTTCTCTTCATGAATTCCTTTTTCAAGGATAATCTTCTTGTGGACGAGGTCATCTAAATATCGCCGCTCACACTCAGCGGACATGAAGCGAGTATCATCATATGGTTCATTGATTTCTTCTTCGATTTCTCTCCGTTGTCCGCTTGTGGTTGCGTCCATTTTCAAATAAATCACCTACAAAAATTCAACACAACGTCAATTGGGCAATTGAACCATATTAAGAACTTCAAAACACTGCAATTTAGCCAAAAGTTTGGATTGAACGGGCCCGGGAAGGAGCAGTTGCAAAAACACTGCAATTTAGCCAAAAGTTTGGATTGAACGGGCCCGGGAAGAAACAATTGCAGAGCTACTGGAATTTGCAAAAATTCCCAGTTTTCGCTTCTGCGAACAAAGAGGCACAGAGGCGGAGCCGTTTCTGCGAAAAATGTTTCGCTTCTGAGGTGGGACTCGCTTCTGCATGACTTTTTCCGCAGAAACGGTTTCGCTTCTGCGAAGAAAGTCCGCTTCTGCGGTCTGCGACATCTTCTTCACTGCATAGCACTTTTATCCCAATTTTTTGCTTCCTTTTCAATTTCCAAACAAATTTTTGGCTTGCAAAGTGCAGTAAATGGTTTATGATTCAATTAAGTCCCATTTGTGATGTAAAGCCACAATATTTCTTTGAAACAATGTGACAAACATCTTGCGGGAAATTCAATTTGACCTCTCTTTGGACAACATTTTGGTACTCAGACTTCCTAAAATTTATTCACATTATCAGCACACACTACCTACACTCAACCAATTCCTCACTTCCTAAAACAACAAGAATTCAAAAACCAAAAGAAGGTAAAAGAAAAAAATCAAGAAATATTACCTACAAAAATGTTGGATATGGAAATCACATGGGGATGTTAGGAATGGGTAGAGATAGTAGAAGAGATTACCTGAGTTTTGCACAAGAATAGGAGACTACACGAGATGTTCTTGAACCCTTTGCTAAGAAATTCGAAATTTGGGGAGTTAGGGCAGGGGAGACGGTTGTAGTGATGTGTTTAAAGAAAAGACCCAATTCTCTCTGTTTTGAAATTAAAAACCTAGACGACTTTCGCTTCTGCGAAATTTTCCCGCTCCTACACGACCGCTTACGCAGGTTATGGGCCGCTTCTGCGAACTGGGCCACTTTTGCGGTTGATCTGACCGCTTCTGTGGTATCGCGGATGTGAAACAGTAGCTGCTTTTGCGATTTTTCCGCTTCTGCGTGACCGCAGAAGCGTTCTATTTATCGCAGAAGCGGTTTTAGAAGAAATTTGTTGCCAGTTTTCTTCAGCTACTAGTTTGGTCTCTCTGGGTCATCTCGACCTGCTCAAATCAACTCCAAAAATTCTCAAACTTGGCAGATTAGTTCAACATAATATTCTAAGCTATTCTAAAAAAGAAAATTAGAAAAACGATGAAAAATTTTGAAAAACCGATGGTTGCCTCCCACCAAGCGCCGCATTTAATGTCGTGGCACGACGCAAACAACATTACCACTTTTCTCGCCACTTGGATGATATGAATTGGGCCCCTAGCTTGGAATCAAGCTTATGACCGTGAGCGATGGGGGGTGGTAATTGGATGTTCGAGCCAATGCTTAAAATTATCATTTTGCACTTTTTGGCCTTCAAGTGAGGAATGTCGTTTTGATTTCTTGCCTCCTCAAACTGTAAAATGTATGGCCAAAGTTGTTCCTCCTCGCATTCCTTCATTGATTCACGTGGTTCAACTCCCGTGTCACCACACAATTCCAAGGTTGAAAAATGTTTGGAATGTGACTTTAAGCCCACACTTTGCAATTCTTCTATGTTGACATTCTCTTTTTCCCCCGGATTAGAGTCAACAACAACCACATTAGCAATTACATCGGTTGACTCCAATTCTATGTTTTTGTCGGCATCAACAACGCTTATTGAGTTGATTGGCGGATGTTCAATTCTTGACTCCTCAAAGTAAAGCTCACTCTCTTCCTCGGAATTGGGCTCTTCTTGGCTTTCATCCACACACGAAATTTGTTGGGCATAGTTAGCCTCAACCAAAATTTGCATTTGATCCTCCGAAGTGCGGATGTGTTCACCATTGTAATTTATGCATTGTTTCAAGTCCTCGAGTGCAAAGTTGCGCTTCTCCTCATTTTCAAGAATGACCTCCAACATGAGCATTTTTTTCTCATTTTGGGCATTATAGAATTCTTCTTGGTTTTGATCAATTGCCAAGGAAGGATTTTCATTTTCAACATCCAAGAAGGATTCTTGGTTTTCAATTACTTCCGAGGCTTTGATCATTTCATCCATTTGTGAGTGTAACCTTTCCAGTGCTAAACCATTTTGGAGGCTAGTCTCCCAAAAGATTTTCCACGGCATTTTCTTCCTTGTTTCCTTCTTCAAGTAAACACTCCAACATGAGCTTGAATTCTCCATTTTGACCATGCTCAAATTCTTTCACCTCCATAACCCTATAATTCTCATCAAAACAAATAGAACCATCATAGTAGGGGCTTGGGAAAGGGAATAAAAAGTAAGCACAATCATCCCAATGACCATTTTGGACACCACACTTATCACAGATACTCCACTCATGGGTTTGGAATTGTGCGCACAATCCACCCCCGGGAGAATTTAAACAATTTTGCCATGAGTGTGGTCCTCCACAATAAGGACAAGGATCATCAAAATATGAACAACTACTATCCGACCAATTTCCGTTATATGATGCCATTTTTCAAAATTAAGAAAATAAATAAGAAACAAACACTAAAAATAGACCCAAGGTAAGAAAAATAATTACACAAATATTCACAAGTTTGGACCAAAGCACTTTCGCTTACTTCTCAAACAACCTAAATTACGCAAAATTGTTCCCCGGCAACGGCGCCATTTTTGATAACGTCCATTTCCACCGCTAAAAAGCAATAGACACGGTCGTATGCAATATATTTACCCAACTATGAGTCGGGGTCGAATCCCACAGAGAACAATATGTAGGCGATTAGGAATGCAAGAAAATTATCGCTAGTCGCGCTAAGCCAAGCACTTAAGATTTTGGGTTTTGGAAAATGTTTATATCTAAATGCGAAAATGTAAACTAACCTAGAAAGCGAATAAAATGATCAATGGCTACAAGTATGAATGCATCGGGAATTACACTCAAGTAACGATCCAATGTATTTCACGATTTTACAAATATGAGTGAGTTTATGTTAATTAGCCACGGATAATAATTCTTAATTAGCTTCTTCCGAAGACTAACAAGACTTCCTAATTGAATTATCCCTAATCTCAATTAGAAGATTAAGCGCACCCGATAAGCTACAAGTAGTCAATCCTATCCCTAGGTTGAATCTATAAAGTGAAGGTTAACGCCTCAAGTTCTTGTTAATTAATCTTTCCCAACTTTGAATTATCTTTTCCAAAATTAATTCAAAGTAAATGGGCAAGTCCTAGAGTTAGCTAATCTCTTTGGAAACATTGAATAACAAGAATAATTAAAGTAACAATAACTCAATTCATAAATATATTAAAATCATTCAATACATAAGCACAACAAGGTATTTAATCCACACTTTAAATATGAATATTCCCATAAACAAGATTCAAGTGTTGGAAATAAATACTGCACACTTAGATATACAATACAAAGCAAGAAAATGAAGAAATAAATATAAATGGGTAAGAAATCCTTAACCACAAGCTTTAATCTTCAAGACCCAAGTGTGTGTGCAAAACCCTAGCCTTCTCTCTAAGCCAAAGAGTAAAAATATGTTCAAGAGTGTAGAAATTGATTAGAAATCCAGAGAGATCCCCTACAATGTCTGTTTGGACGAGTATATAATTGATTTTGGGTAAAAACTTGTGAAATGCCCATTCTGCCCAGGTCTGATGCTCAACTTTCGCACCTGCGGAAAATACCTCGCAGGTGCGACTCCGCTTAAGCGGAATTTACCCGCAAAAGCGACAATTGGGCCTCCTGTCAAGCCATCGCAGAAGCGGACATCTGACCGCTGAAGCGACATCGCTGAAGCACATATATTTCCACAAAAGCGGAATTCTTCCGCAGGCGCGATCCACCATTCGCAGAAGCGTGACCGATTCTGCGTCTTCATCTCCGCAGGAGCGAACCTGGCTGGCTCTCGATGATTCGCAAAAGCGACCAAAATCTCGCAGATGCGAGATCGCTTCGCGATCAAAATCCGCAGAAGCGAAATGCCTGACAGTTTTGCAATGTTTCTTCTCATCTTAGCTCAATTCCTTGTCACTTCAGCCCAAATCATCTACTAGAATCATTTACCTGAAAATCTAGCAATAACCACCAAAAGCAACCTCATTTCATATTAAAGAGGCATAAAAGCTAAGCAAAAGAGGCTAAAATGAGTGGTAAAATTGCCACTCATCAACACCCCCCGTATATATCCTCAGGAGGCTACACAATTTTTAGGAAACATTTCACTTTCTTGAAATTCTTATCGTACGTATTTGATTCAGCTTGAGAAATAACTATTGAAATTCCTTCCACACGTCTGTACGCGCACGCGAGTATTCAGTAATACATCTGCATCGATGGTTGGAGATTCCCTGATCGAGAAGCAAGATGTAATCTCCGTTTAAAGTGACGTTTTGAAAAGGGATTATTTATTATTTAGAGTCGCCACTTGGAATTGAGTTTTGGTGTTCCAAGTCACCTTTCATTGATTCCCTTATCAAAAGGAAGATTTGACTCATAATTTATGGTCTACGAAAGAGAAGACTGAGTAAGGAATTCTATTGACCGAGAGGAAAGTGTAAGACACCCGTCGAATCCCGTGGTTCTAGCACAATTGCTTTTATTAACTAAGTAAGGCTTAAATCAAAATTTTTTAGTTGCTCTTGTATTTTATTAATTATGGCTTATTTATAAGCGCTTATTTAATTATTATATTTTTATTAATTGTGTTCACCCAGATGAAGTACGCATACAAGGTATTTCTTTGATATTAAATATTGAATCAAGGTACGAAATGTACACATGCTTATATTATAATTATTTTAAATTTAAAGGCATCGAGACACGGAATGCACACATGATCCTTTTATTATTTAAGAATATCAATCCAAGGTTCGGATACAAACACATGGACTAATAGTGTATTTAAAATATTTAATTACTTTATCTCTTTTCGATGCGAAACATTTATTATGTGTTGTTTCTTTACTTATCGCTATGATTCTTGAGCTAATTCGTAACTCATCTCACTTTCTCATTATTATTTTACCACTCTTGATTATTGGCTATTAAAAGAGTTTGTGTTAGTTAGCTAATTAGTTGCTTTGGAGTGCAAAACTTGATTATTGAACTATTTAATATGTTAGTGATGTTAATTACTTTCTGAAGATTTAAAAGTGAAAATTAAGCAAAGAAGTAAAATATGAACTAGCTAAACCATATTAAATTAACACACACACATAATATTTAATCTACTGTACTATAATAAAATTCACCTCACACATACTAATTTCTACTTTAACCTTTACTGAAGTCTAGAATTTTCACACACACACAAAAAAAATTCTTATGCAAAGTTTTCTATGAATTCCTACATTAAAGGTAATTTGACAGTTTTTTTTAAGTGTTATTGAGATGCCTAAGTAATACTTTAACCAAACTTTAAAAATTAATGCTCTTATTTTTATTTAATAATCTTCACAAAGGTACAAAATTTAATGTCTTAAATTTTCAGATTTTTAACTTAAATTATCAACGTAAAGTCATAAAAAATTAAAAGAAAAAAATGAAAGAAAAATTTCATATACCTCAAGGTAGCCAAACTTGATAAGACTAAAAGTGGAATCAAACGAAGGCAATACGAACGCAAAATATAATCACATATTAAACACCTAAATAATATTCAAGCACTCAAAACTAAAGACAAAAAATCTTTTACATGGCTCAAATTTAAATTTACAGAATACATTAAAATATATTAAAGAATGAATAGAAGAAAACCTGTAGAATGAAACTTCTTTAAGAATAATAGTAGGAAATTGATATATGATTTCAACTCTCCACTGGAACTCCATATTTTCTGCTTGGGAATTAAAAATGCAGAACATTTTTCGTTTTTGTATTCTCCTTTCTTTTGCGTTCTTTTCTTTTGCTTTTTTGTCAGACTTCTGCTTCTTTGCTTTCTTTGACTTCTTTTTCTCTTAAAGCTCACTATTTACACTAAAGTTTAAATTATATTAAGAAAAATACTACTATAACTTACATTTTAAATTAGAAGAAACCAAGTTTACATATATACAAATTTTCTTCTATTTAGACATAGGAACACATCTTATATTCTGCGAACGTAAATATTTTTTGTAGTTTTTAATTTTCTTATATAAAACCTATTAAAGTAAAAAATTTAAAATATTAAGATTTAGACCAAAAAAAATATTTACACTAAACTAGTATAGAATTCGGGTGGGGTCAAAAAATTAGTTGTTCACATGTGTTATGTTGGTTCTGTCTTAAAGTATACTGGCGAACCAGTTCTGGTTGCAGAAATTGAGCCGAGAACGGCACGAGTGAAGGAATTTTTTTGACAAGATGTCAAGAGATCGGAGCAGGAAGGAAGTTTCGATGGTTAAGATAAATTAGTACCGTCTTCAGCATCACCTGAGAGCGGTGTTGTGTCCTGGTTAATGATTCTTGATCGCTCTTCAGCATTAGTGCGACCGGTGGTTTGGAGGTACGCCCCAAATATTGTTGCGGTAGGTTGTGTGAGTGTGTCCCACTGGAAGATTATATAAGTGTGGCATGCAGTCACTTGGCTAGTTAAAGATGTAAACCAAGTATGAAGGTTGTGATAGTATCGTTAAATTGAGGAATTCACGCCTAGAGGGCACTTGGCATATTGAGTTGTGAACTGGGGAGGATTACCCCGATTGCGATGGTTGTTCTTGTGTGTTATGAGAAAATGGGAGTTATTATGGACCTTTGAAAGGTTATTATACGAGTTCAGTGTGACCAGAATCGACTTGAAGCCGGTGAATAGATTTAATGTGAATAATGGCTCTATATCAGGCCAAATGTGTGCATTGTTGTAATGCGATTCTCGTGGAGGAGTAGTTAGGTTGACGTTTCTTTATCAGTTATTTCGTGTAGTGATGCATTGCACTGGGTGAGTCATGAGAAGGACCGAGAAATTCCTATATGTTAAGAATCCGTGTAGGAATGACGTTATATGAGCATCTTGGCTTTTGAAATTCCAATTGTACATCACACCTCAGTTGTGCTTGAGCTTTGTAGTTTATAACATTAAATATCCCTCAGGGATGATATCATGCACTTAGCATGCGTACGACCGCTACTCGGTATTATGTTGTAATGAGCAAATTTGGCTCGATGAGCATGTTTTTATGTGATAGTTATGTGTGGATCGGGTGGCACGCCGCCATGGGTATGCTATCTGGAGCGGGTTACATGCCGCAACAGTGTAATATCGAGTATAATTTTCTATATGCCATCTCTGTATGCTTTACTTCCTATTTTCCAAGGAAAGTCTGTATTAATGCGTAGGATTTGATAATTCCTTCCAAAGCTCGTTTTCTTTAGTACCGCATTCGAATCGGTAACCCATTGTCACATTGGGGCATCATATGAGACATTTACTAATGTTTGGAGTGGCTTATTGCCCGAGCAAATCGTACTGAGTGAGATGAGATCATTGAATTCGAGATCAGTGCAATCTGAGTATATGAAGTAAGGTAAAGATCTAAGATCATTGTTTGGTTCAGA
This sequence comes from Nicotiana noctiflora, assembly GCA_032618575.1. Lineage (NCBI taxonomy): Eukaryota > Viridiplantae > Streptophyta > Magnoliopsida > Solanales > Solanaceae > Nicotiana > Nicotiana noctiflora. Next base: position 583,247 of record JASVEL010007319.1, read on the forward strand.
ATAAGGTGATAGTCCTTGCCAAGAGTATAAAACTAATGAATTGTTGTCTCGACGATGGCTAAAAATGTATACGGATCTCATCTGTCATGTCAGTATTGTAAGAATTTGCACAAGGCACGTGTATGACATGCAGAGCATAAGATGTGTAGGGATTCCTTCTAAGCGATCAAATAAGAGAGTTTCAGATGAGTAGGGAAATTTGTGAATATCTCTCTTTGAATGAATGGATACTTGATGGGTTCATGTATTCGCACGGTAGGACTGGGATCAGGTATGATGATTTGTTTGTTATATGGAGTTCTGATGCACGGTCTAAGTGGTAAAGTGCGTTAGAATATATTTTAGCAGAGTGATTTATATTTCAAAGAACCAACGGACAGCTGGGAATGAGTACTTTCTTAATTGGGCATTTGTAATAGATATTAGTGCGGATGTTGCTATTATTGATTCCATTCCGTTATTGAGGGACGTTTCAGATGCATTTCGTATGGCCGGCATGTAACCGGGTGAGATTGTGGATTTCGGTATTTATTTGATGTCGGGCACCATATCGTACGACTTCGGCAGGAGGTAATAAAAGGGGAATGAGCGATTTCAGGCTTCTTGGTATTGAGTTTGTTGACAGTCCGATATGGCTGCGCATTGAGCTTGAGTTAGCTTGGTTGACCTTGAGTTGTACTATTGAGGAATAGGTTGAGTCTATCATTATTGAGCTTGTTAGTGATCTGAAGAAAGCTATGAGTTGTTTTTCGATGTTGTGAGACATTGTGATTTGTTAGTTATGGGCACACGTGGTGCGGTTCCATTGAGAAGTCATAGAGAAAGTCGAGCGGGAAGAGTAATTGAGTGTTGCTTGGTGTATGGAGCATTGGTTATCGTCTATCGGTTTGTGTGTCTTGTGTTCTTTGTTTCACCGTGGGTGTAATGAATTGCGTTAGTTTCAGACATCAAATGTGCGTAGTTGTTAAATTTGACTATAGCGGCTTGAGGTACTTCAGGTGTAACAGTAATGGGATAGGATCGCGCATTGTAGTGAGGCTACGGGAGTTATGACCTTTTGGAGTAGATTTAGGCGTTCTACTTCTATGATGTGAGACGAGGTCTCAGCCTTGTATTGTAAGGGCATTGATGAGCTTGAGGTACAACTCTTTCGTTGGAGTCATTTGACATGATTTGAGTGTGTCTAAATCGTTTCTTACTGGTGTGTGTATTATGCAAGATGTGGTTTCAAGAATGGTTGATCTGAGAGATTATTACGGTTATAGCATGTTTCCTCCATCGTTGGCAGTATTGGGAAGTGTTGGAATAAGGCTTTAGCTAAGAAGAGGTTCTCTGCCGGAAATCGGTTGCGGGGGACAACTGTTGTGAATAGAAGTTATGTTTCCAAGTGTTTGGTTTAGGCGGTACATCATATGTTTTCACCTGAGCGTGCAGGTATGGGTCATTATAGCTGGTTCGGGTTTACTCTGAGTTCAGATGTGTATTTCTGATCTGGTGTATGATTTTCAGAAAGTGCAGCGTGGTTCTATGGTTAGGTTATAGATTAAATGGACTGTGAAAGCTCGGATGTAATATGTTATTGGGTCAATGCGAGATAGGGTGATGAGGGATCACCCCGGGTATATGATTGGTAAGATCATTCAGCTATTGGATGGCTTCTATAACAACTCTCGATACGCTCGCGGACAAGCATTTGTTTAAGTTGGGGAGAATATAATGACCCAACCCGTCGTTACGGGAGTTACCACCCTTTTTCTTTATTTTTATACTTTAATATGCTAATTTGTATGTGTTTGGAGAGTTAGAAGTAAATTGGATGGAATCTAGTTAGAAATGAGGCAATAAACCTCTTTATGAGAATAACAGATTGGAAAAGTCAACCGAATGTTGACCGATAAGTTAGAAAACTTGGAATGGATTTCTGATGGTTAGACTAGTTTTGGGGGATGATTTATGTCTTAGGAGAGCAATCAGAATCGAATTCGGAGGTCCGGTATAGATTTAGGCTTGAATTGGCTAAGGTTGAATTTTGGCGAATTCTAGATAGTAGGTGAGATTTTGATCCGGGGCTCGAAATATAATTCTGAGAGTTGTAGTAGCTCCGTTAGGTGATTTTGGATATGCGTGTGAAGTTTCAGGTCATTTGGAGGTGTTTAGGTCGGGTTTTAGATCAAATGTTAGTTTTAATAATTTTAATGAAACTTAGGCTTGAATCCATGAGAAATTGGTGATTTTGATATTTATCATAGTGTTTTTATGTTGCGAGAAAGTGTGAATGAAGTAATGTGATGTATTTGTGCTTTTGGTTGAGGTCCCGGGGGCCTCAGGATGATTTCGGATGCCCAACGGGCAAGTTTTGAATATGTTAATGCAACAGAAAATTGCAGATAGTTTTTGCTCTATGCGATCATATAGATAGGTCTGTGATCGCATAGAAGGATCTAAAGGGGGTGGAAATTTACTCTATGCGATCACCTGAAGGGGTGTGCGATCACATAGTTTGATGAAAGTGTATAGTGCGATCGCAATAAGGGTTGATGCGATCGCGTAGTGTAAGGGGGCAAAGGTATGCGATCGCAGAGAAGGAATTTTGGACCTGGAAAATTTGCTCTATGCGCTTGTGACGACCCAAAGGGTCATCACTTGTTTTATTAATCATTTCGAGCTTCTGAGGCCTTGAAAACCTCATTCTATGTTGCCTCGATTTACGTGCACGATCCGAGCATAGCCGGAAAGATTTTTGTGATAGAAAATATGAATTCTATGAGAAATTTGGAGAAAAATGATATTAATGTTGATATAGTTGACTTCGGTCAACATTTTTGGTAAACGGACACGGACCCGAGATTGGATGGTCCATAGGAAAATATGGGACTTGGACATGCGTCCAGAGTCGAATTCTGAGGCCTAGAGCCCAAGCTATGAATTTTTCTGTGAAATTGTTTTTGATGTAATTATTAAAGGAAAATGAATTAATTGACCTTTGGTATCGGGCTCGTATTTTGGTTCCGAAAATGAATTAATTGACCTTTGGTATCGGGCTCGTATTTTGGTTCCGACGCCCGGTACAAGTCTTAAATATTATATATGTGCTTTCTGCAAAGTTTTGTGACATTTGGATGTTGTTTGATATGTTTTGGACCTTGAGTTCCAAGTTTGAAAGTTTTGAAAACCAAAAGTATGAAAATCATGAACTTGAGGCTTGATTTGATGAAAACGATGTGATATAGGCGATGTGATCGCACGAACAAGTTCGTAATGTGTTTTTGATGTTGTGTACATGTTTGGTTTGGAGCCCGGGGGGCTCAGGTAAAGATTTGATAGGCCGTTGGATCGAATTTTGAATTTTTGCACTGCTGGGTTTTTCACCCAGCTGTTGGCTTTGCATTTGTGAAGAATTTCTCGCAAATGCGAAGGTGACAGGTCAAGGCTGGGTTCGCAAATGCGAACCCTTGATCGCAAATGCGAAGGGGTGTCCAAGACTGCTTGGTTCGCAATTGTGAACAAAACCTCGCAATTGCGAGGCCCTCCCTTAACCGCTTGGCTTCGCAAATGCGAAGCTCCTGTTCGCAAATGCGAACATCCCTTGATCCAGCCTTGTTCGCAAATGCGAACTCCCCAAATTTGCCTTGGCTTTGCAAATGCGAACAAAAGTTCGCAAATGCGAACTTCCCATCCTTAGCTTATTTTTCAAACTCCAGAAATTAGTCGGGGTTCGCAATTGCGAACCCATGCTCCCAAATGCGAACACAGAGACCTGTAAATCACGATTTCCAGCTTCATTTTTCACATTTCACAACCCAAAAAACATCCCTTAGCGATTTTTCACGAACTCCCTCTTCTTCAAAGCAATTGTAAGTCACTTTTTACTTAATTCTTTCAATTCCTAACAACATTAAACATGTTTTTCAATAGAAATCAAAGGTTTTCATGGTAGAAATTCTTGTTTTTGGTAGGATATAGGGTTTTTCATGAATTGGGTAATTGGACCTCGAATTGAGGTCCGATTTTGAAACAAATCATATACTTGAACTCGTGGGGGAATGGGTAACCAGATTTTAGTCCGGACCCCGAGTTCCGACCATGTGGGCTCGGGGTCGATATTCACTATTTCGGGCAGAATATTGTAAAAGTTGTAATTGGCCTTATGAATCAGTTTGTTGAGTAGTATTGATGATATTAAATCATTTGTGTATAGATACGATTGGATTAGAGCCAAATTTGAAAGGAAAGGGAATTGCCACGGATTGAATTGTTCGTAAACATTCGACGTAAGTGTTTGTTCTATCCTAGCTTGAGGGAATAGGATTATGTGCTATTTGCTATGTGGTCGAGTGCGTTGTATGGGCTGTGGTGACGAGCATCCATACACTGGCGTCTACCATGACCGTGAGTCGTTGTTAACACTTGTTGTGAGACATATTTGATGATAAAGTGTTGAACCCTTGCCGGGTTGTAGAATTGCTATTGATTGCCCTTGCCGGGACTTTGTTGAAATGATTATTGTGTCCCTTGCAGGGATGGTTCATGATTTGTTGTTTTCATTCCTTGCCCTTAATTGTGATTGTTATTTGGGTGAGGAAGAGTGATAATGCACGAAGGGTGATGTCGTGCCTTGATTTATTGTTTATGCACGAAGGTTAACGCCGTGCCTTGTTATTGATTATGCACGAAGGTTAATGCCGTGCCTTGATATTGATTATGCACGAAGGTTAATGTCGTGCCATGTTTTATTGATTATGCACGAAGGATCATGCCGTGCCTTGTTATTGAACCATGTACGAAGGATCATGGCGTACTATGGATGTGAGGATGAGAGTAAAAGCACGAAGGGTGATGCCGTGCACTTTATTTGCTTATTTGGTGAGGATGAGAGTAAAAGCACGAAGGGTGATGCCGTGCAACTACTTGCCATTCCTTGACTTGATATTACTTGTTTTTTTCCATTATACTTTGTTTTCCTTGTGGACTTATTAACTGTTGTTAATTATTGAGTTCTTTTGAGATATTCCTTATTGCGTTATTACTTGGTTATTTCTCGTTATCTTGTGGTATACATATATATAGAACTGCACAGGTTTATGTGGGTGTCTGGTCCTAGGCTTGTCACTACTTCGCCGGGATAGGCCAGGCACTTACCAGCACATGGGGTCGGTTATGCTGATACTGCACTTCTGTGCGTTTTTGCACAGGTCCAGGTTTCGATTGGGAGCAGCAACTGTAGATCTTTTGCGTGAAAGTTGATCATATTTGAGACCGAGGTAGCTTGCAGGCGTCCGCAGGCCCGACGTCTCTTCCTTTACTTATGTTACTAGCTGTAGTCTCTTTGTTCCAAGACAAACAGATTATGTTATATTTCTTTTAGATGTATATGTATAGTATTCAGTAGTAGTTCGTGAGTTGGTGACTCCATGTCTTGGGTTGAGGATTTCAGTATCAGTTACCTTGAAACTACTTATTTCTATTTTTACAAAGTCTTCCGCACTTGTTTAATTAAGATTATGATTTTGATTGTTAAATTGAGTATGAAGTATTGCTAAAAACAGGATAGTGGGTGTAAAGTGGCTTGCCTAGCTATCACGAGTAGGCGCCATCACGATCCTGATGTTGGGGGAAAATCCGGGTCGTGACAAGTTGGTATTAGAGCTCTAGGTTACATAGGTCTCACCACTCACGAACAACCTTAGTAGAGTCTGAGGGATCGGTATGGAGACATCTGTATTTATCCCCAGAGGCTACAGAGTTAGGAATATTCCCTTCATTCTTTCCTATCGTGCGAGTTTGTTCTTCAAATGTTAAGTTGAATTTCTACTCTTGTCTTCCCACGAATGGCGAAGGCATGTATCGCTTCTTTAGCCGAAAATGGCACAGGTTGGTGATAGATCAACAATGCCTTCAGAAGTTTTACGGAGTTTCGGGTAAGTTTCACCAAACTCTTCGCTATCTCCTTCAGTGGTGCATCTTTTGAGAACCCAAGGTAAGTTATTGGTTGTTGCTATGAGATATTGCAGAATGCGGGAATAGTTGAAGGTGAGAGGGTTGATTCTACTGTGTTTCAGGTAGCGAGTGAAGTAGTGGAAACATAATGTATTTACTAACCGGTTGTGGTTTTAATGGACCTTAACGTCTGGTTGATTTATTTGAAGTTGTGAAGGATAATTATTATGGACTATCAAATGTTGTGACTTTGACTTATAGCCAAAAGGGGGAAATCCACTATTAGTGAATGGATCGGATGGCCATGTGTTATGTCAGTTTTGTCTTGGAATGTATATATATGGTATGGAAAGGTCCCCTAAATAAATTATGCATATTTGAGGCTTAGTACTCCGAAGTGGGTAAGAATCAGTCCAAAGAATAATAAAAAGTATATAAGCAAATATGGTAGTTCAATAGTGTCAAGCTAGCATAACAAAAGAGGTAATTGGTCGTCAATGTTTGTGAAAAGCCTATGAATAGGGAAGACCGGCCAATGCGACATTACTTACTCAACCCTATTTATAGAAATGTTTTGGAGGAGTTTACCTCCCTGACTCTTTGAAAGGTATGGTAGGTATGGACTGAACGATCATGCCAGGTTATTATGACAGTGTCCGATTATGTCGTCATGTCCAATAAGTTAGCTGTGCCTTAAAGGAGTTGTTATGAATGTGGCAGGTTGGAGAAATATAATTTACGAAGGCACTCAGGCTACATGCCCGTTGTAGTCAATACTTAGCTCACATGACTAGCCAGAGTTAGAGGTTAGGATGTTTGAGGCGGAGGTGAGACTCCTAGAGGTGGAGATCTAGTTGTTGACATAATTTCTATGGTGTGACTGAGATCACTACACCAGATGATGTTATCACATGTACAATTCTGATTGTTATAAAAGGAATATTTTTCCTCAATTTGATTTGATCTTTGAAGGATTGAGGCAAATCCTCTTAATATGCTCCGCTCATGAGTGAGCTTCGTAATAATCAAATCTACTTATGTGAATACTCACACTATGCTATTAAATGGAGATAATTATCTCTATTATTATGTATTGGTCACTAGGAATATTGATGAGGTCAAAAGTGACTTTTTATTAATTACTACAATGGGAATTGATGCAATTCCTGAAATAACTATTTTCAATGTTAAGTTGTATACCCTGTCGGTATAAGGGTTCTTTTATGCCGTGATACTCTTTGACGGACAATAGTCGAAAAGAAGAAAGAAAGGAAATGAAAAATATCAGTGGCACAATGTGCAAATACTTGTGATTTAGAGTGGAGGATGAGATCCTCAAAATTTTTGTATAGCGTGAAAATATTTGGTTTAAAAACCGAGCTGCAAGCTGCAGTGAATATTATATGAGGAAAAGGTCCTGGTGGTGAAAAGTTTGTGTTTAAAATTTTCCCTTTTTGGAAATAAAAATCTAGCATAACATCCTAAATTTGAGCCATGCCTGTTAGGATTATTTGACAATCCTTGCATAGTTTCTATTCATATTTAGCCATTTCTATTTTGTGACCGTTGAGTTCTAGACTTTGAGATGAGCACTAGGTAAGGATAAATATGACTCATTAATTCGGGAAAGTAATCATGAGGTTTCCATACCTCATTGTGAGTAAAGTGGGAGTTTTGGAATAAGATATTTGATAACAGGATTAATTGACAATGTTATAATCTAAGAATAACTCTTATGGCCTTACTTCAGAGTCATGGATATGTGCATACGTATGAGGTATTCGTGCCTTATTTAGGCTTGTTCGTTGTAGTCTTTATTGTTTCCATATTGACCGACTCCTACGGTCAGAAGGAGCATGCGCAGTATATCAGAGTGACTTTGCAGACTCTGAAAGATAGCCAACTATATGCAAAATTTTTGAAGTGTGATTTTTGGCTAAGTTCAGTTGCATTCCTGGGTCATATTGTGACGCCAGCAGGTATTCAGGTTGATCCGAAGAAGATTGAGGTAGATAAGAACTGGCCTAGACCGACATCAGCCACAGATATTTGAAGTTTCTTGGGATTAGCGGGTTATTATCGGTGATTCTTGGAGGGGTTTTCATCTATTGCAACCCCACTGACCAGTGAGCCAGAAAGGTGTCCAGTTCCAGTGGTCAGAGGAGTGTGAGGCGAGCTTTCAGAAGCTCAAGACAGCCTTGACCACCGCACCAGTGTTAATACTACCTACAGGTGCGGGGCCTTATATAGTTTATTGTGACGCATCTCGTACAGGGCTTGGAGCGGTATTGATGCGGGATGGTAAGGTTATCGCTTATGCTTCGAGACAGCTAAAAATACATGAGAAGAATTATCCGGTACATGATCTTGAGTTAGCAGCAGTGGTGCATGCCTTGAAGATCCGGAGGCATTATCTATATGGTGTGACGTGTGAGGTATACACCTGATCACAAAAGCCTACATTACTTGTTCAACCAAAAGGAGTTGAATCTATGACAGCGGAGATGGTTAGAGTTGCTGAAAGACTATGATGTTACTATCTTATATCACCCAAGTAAGGCCAATGTGGTGGCCGATGCTTTGAGTAGGAAGTCTGCTAGCATGGGTAGTCTTGCATTCATTCCAGTCAGTCAAAGACCATTTGCTCTAGATGTCCAGGCCTTAGCCAACCGGTTCGTGAGATTAGACATTTCTGAGCCTAGCAGGGTGTTAGCCTACACAGTCGCTCGTTCTTCTCTATTAGAGCGTATCCGTGAGAGACAATTTGATGATCCTCATTTGCGTGACTTGAGAGATACAGTACAACATGGAGGTGCCACGAAGGTAAATCTAGATGATGATGGGATATTGAAATTGCAGGGTTGAGTTTGTGTGCCCAATGTCGAAGGGATTCGAGAGTTGATCTTAGCGGAGGCCCACAGTTCGCGGTATTCTATACACCTGGGCCCCGCGAAGATGTGCCAGGACTTACGGCAACACTATTGGTGGCGCAGAATGAAGAAAGATATTGTTGCATATGTCACTCGGTGTCTAAATCGCTAGCAGGTGAAATATGAGCACCAGAGACCTGGTGGTGTATTCCAGAGGATTGAAATTGTCGAGTGGAAATGGGAGCGGATCACTATGGACTTCGTTACTGGACTTCCTTTGACTCGAAGGAAATTTGATTCTATTTGGGTCATTATTTATAGGTTGACCAAGTCAGCACACTTTATTCTAGTATCTGTCTCCTACTCATCGGAGAGGTTAACAGAGATTTACATTAGGGAGATTTTTCGTCTTCATGGGGTGCCAGTATCTATTATCTCTGATCGGGGTACGCAGTTTACCTCGCGGTTCTGGAGAGCGGTCCAGCAGGAGTTAGGCACCCAGGTTCAGCTGAGTACAGCATTTCATCCTCAGACGGATGGCCAGTCCGAGAGGACTATTCAGATTCTTGAGGACATTCTTCGAGCTTGTGTTATTGATTTCGGAGGCTCGTGGGACCGGTTTCTACCATTAGCAGAGTTCGCCTACAAAAATAGTTACCAATCTAGCATCCAGATGGCTCCGTATAAGGCATTGTATGGTAGGCGATGTCGATCTCCAGTCGGATGGTTTTAGCCGGGAGAGGCTCGATTGTTGGGTACAGATTTAGTTCAGGAAGCCTTGGATAAGGTCAAGACTATCCAGGAGAGATTGTGTTCATCTCAGTCAAGATAGAAGACTTATGCGGATCGTAAGGTTCGAGATGTAGATTTTATGGTTAGTGAGCGAGTATTGCTCTGAGTGTCGCCTATAAAGGGCGTGATGAGGTTCGTAAAAAAGGGCAAGCTCAGCCCTAGGTATATTTGTCCATTTGAGATTCTAGACCGAGTGGGAGGGGTGGCTTACAGACTAGCTTTTCCGCCTAGCTTATCAGCCGTGCATCCAGTTTTTCATGTATCTATGCTCCGGAGATACCACGGCGATCCCACACATGTGTTAGACTTTAATACTGTCCAATTGGACAATGATCTATCTTACGAGGAAGAGCTAGTAGCTATTCTAGACCGGCAGATTCGTTAGTTGAGGTCGAAGAGTTTCCCTTCTATTTGAGTCCAGTGGAGAGGTCAACCTCCCGAGGCATCGACCTAGGAGTCCGAGTCCAATATGCGAAGCGATTATCCTCATTTTCCCCCCGACTTAGGTACTTCCTTCTTTTGTCCGTTTGAGGACGAACAGTTGTTTTAGAGGTAGAGAATGTGACGACCCAAAGGGTCATCACTTGTTTTATTAATCATTTCGAGCTTCCGAGGCCTTGAAAACCTTATTCTATGTTGCCTCGATTTACGTGCACGATCCGAGCATGTAGCCGGAAAGATTTTTGTGATAGAAAATATGAATTCTATGAGGAATTTGGAGAAAAATGATATTAATATTGATATAGTTGACTTCGGTCAACATTTTTCGTAAACAGACCCGGACCCGAGATTGGATGGTCACGGAAGGTCCGTAGGAAAATATGGGACTTGGACATGCGTTCGGAGTAGAATTCTGAGGCCTAGAGCTCAAGCTATGAATTATTCTGTGAAATTATTTTTGATGTAATTATTAAAGGAAAATGAATTAATTGACCTTGGTATTGGGCTCGTATTTTGGTTCCGACGCCCGGTACAAGTCTTAAATATTATATATGTGCTTTCTACAAAGTTTGGTAACATTTGGATGTCGTTTGATATGTTTTGGACCTTGAGTTCCAAGTTTGAAAGTTTTGAAAACCAAAAGTATGAAAATCATGAACTTGAGGCTTGATTTGATGAAAACGATGTGATATTGGCGATGTGATTGCACGAAAAAGTTCGTAATGTGTTTTTGATGTTGTGTACATGTTTGATTTGGAGCCCGGGGGGCTCAAGTAAAGATTTGATAGGCCGTTGGATCAATTTCTGAATTTTTGCACTGCTGGAGTTTTCACCCAACTGTTGGCTTCGCATTTGCGAAGAATTGCTCGCAAATGCGAAGGTGACATGTCAAGGCTGGGTTCGCAAATGCGAACCCTTGATCGCAAATGCGAAAGGGTGTCCAGGACTACTTGGTTCACAATTGCGAACAAAACCTCGCAATTGCGAGGCCCTCCCTTAACCGCTTGGCTTCGCAAATGCGAAGCTCCTATTCGCAAATGCGAACATCCCTTGATCCAGCCTTGTTCGTAAATGCGAACAAATGTTCGCAAATGTGAACTCCCCAGATTTGCCTTGGCTTCGCAAATGCGAACTTCCCATCCTTAGCTTATTTTTCAAACTCCAGAAATTGGTCGGGGTTTGCAATTGCGAACCCATGCTCGCCAGTGCGAACACAGAGACCTGTAAATCACGATTTCCAGCTTCATTTTTCACATTTCACAACCCAAAAAACATCCCTTGGCGATTTTTCACGAAATCCCTCTTCTTCAAAGCAATTGTAAGTCACTTTTTACTTAATTCTTTCAATTCCTAACAACATTAAACATTTTTTTTCAATAGAAATCAAAGGTTTTCATAGTAGAAATTCTTGTTTTTGGTAGAATATAGGGTTTTTCATGAATTGGGTAATTGGACCTCGAATTGAGGTCCGATTTTGAAACAAATCATATACTTGAACTCGTGGGGGAATGAGTAACCGGATTTTAGTCCGAACCCCGAGTTCCGACCATGTGGGCACGGGGTCGATATTCACTATTCCGGGCAGAATGTTGTAAAAGTTGTAATTGGCCTTATGAATCAGTTTGTTGAGTAGTATTGATGATATTAAATCAATTGTGTTTAGATACGATTGGATTGGAGCCAAATTTGAAAGGAAAGGGCATTGCCACGGATTGAATTGTTCGTAAACATTCGAGGTAAGTGTTTGTTCTATCCTAGCTTGAGGGAATAGGATTATGTGCTATGTGCTATGTGGTCGAGTGCGGTGTATGGGCTGTGGTGACGAGCATCCATACACTGGCGTCTACCATGACCATGAGTCATTGTTAATACTTGTTGTGAGACATATTTGAAGATAAATTGTTTAACCCTTGATAGGTTGTAGAATTGCTATTGATTGCCCTTGCCGGGACTTTGTTGAAATGATTATTGTGTCCATTGCAGGGATGGTTCATGATTTGTTGTTTTCATTCCTCGCCCTTATCTGTGATTGTTATTTGGGTGAGGAAGAGTGATAATGCACGAAGGGTGATGCCGTGCCTTGATTTATTGTTTATGCACGAAGGTTAATGTCGTGCCTTGTTGTTGATTATGCACGAAGGTTAATGTCGTGCCTTGATATTGATTATGCACGAAGGTTAATGCCGTGCCATGTTTTATTGATTATGCACGAAGGATCATGCCGTGCCTTGTTATTGAACCATGTACGAAGGATCATGTCGTACTATGGATGTGAGGATGAGAGTAAAAGCACGTAGGGTGATGCCGTACACTTTATTTGCTTATTTGGTGAGGATGAGAGTAAAAGCACGAAGGGTGATGCCGTGCAACTACTTGCCATTCCTTGACTTGATATTACTTGTTTTTTCCATTATACTTTGTTTTCCTTGTGGACTTATTAACTGTTGTTAATTGTTGAGTTCTTTTGAGATATTCCTTATTGCGTTATTACTTGGTTATTTCTCGTTATCTTGTGGTATACATATATATAGAACTGCACAGGTTTATGTGGGTGTCTGGTCCTAGGCTTGTCACTACTTCGCCGGGATAGGCCAGGCACTTACCAGCACATAGGGTCGGTTATGCTGATACTGCACTTCTGTGCGTTTTTGCACAGGTGCAGGTTTCGATCGGGAGGAGCAGCTATAGATCTTTTGCGTGGAAGTTGATCATATTTGAGACCGAGGTAGTTTGCAGGCGTCCGCAGGCCCGACGTCTCTTCCTTTACTTATGTTACTAGTTGTAGTCTCTTTGTTCCGAGACAAACAGATTATGTTATATTTCTTTCGGACTTTTATGTGTAGTATTCAGTAGTAGTTCGTGAGTTGGTGACTCCACGTGTTGGGTAGAGGATTTCAGTATCAGTTACCTTGAAACTACTTATTTCTATTTTTACAAAGTCTTCCGCACTTGTTTAATTAAGATTATGATTTTGATTGTTAAATTGAGTATGAAGTATTGCTAAAAACAGGATAGTGGGTGTAAAGTGCCTTGCCTAGCTATCACGAGTAGGCACTATCACGATCCCGATGTTGGGGGAAAATCCGGGTCGTGACAGCGCTGCGATCGCATAGAAGGAGGCGTCTGAGCAGAACAGTTAAGTTAATTTCAGACGCGACCCTAATCATATTTTCACTATTTTCACTTCATTTAGAAAGGCTTTGGGAGCTTTGAAGAGAGAAATCAACGGGTAAACGCTGGAGGTAAGTTTGTTGACTCAAAAACACGATTTTTTACTAGAATCAACACCAAAATTCATGAAATTTGGGTGGAATTTGTGAAGAACTAGGGCCTAAATTTTGAAAATGATTTTGTTTTATTTTGAAAGGCCATTCGAAATCCGATTTCGATAAATTTTGTATGCACGGACTCGTGGCGTGACGAAGAATCCGTTTTTATGAATTTCGAATTTTTTCAAGAAGTGGTCCCGGGGCTCAGGTTTTACCAACTTCGTGAATTATTGTAGTTTTCGAGTATTTTTTATTGAGTTATATTTCATTGACCCATATTTATGTATTCGCTATGGTTTTGACTAGATTCAATGCACATGGAGGTCAATATGAAAGGAAAAGGCATTGCGGATGAGTCCACAGCCGGTTAGAGGTGTGTAGTTAGTGTATATGATAGCCTGAGGGTTTGAAACACCGGCTTATCACATTGTGATGCTATTTAGGACGTGACTCGCACCCCATGGCAGGTGCGAGAATGATTATGACTGGGGATTGTGACTTGGTCCTTCCCGAACTAGAATAATATTATATTGGCGGCTGAAATGTACACTATGTTAAGTATATATGTGGGCTATAAGCCATGTTTGGGGCCTTGTGCCAACCTGTAGTATCCTTAGGGGATAGATATCTATGTGATAGCATGATTTGAAAAATCATTAACCTCAGTCCTGGCTTGAAATCACTATTATGAACTGCTAAGTCACATGTTCTTGGAAAATTAAATAAGATTAAAATATTTTTCATTGTTAATGAACTGGAACCTGGAAATAATAAATTGAACTATTGTGTGACTCATATGCATGTTTTGGACTGAGGATGGATCGGGCTGCACGCCGCAGCAGATGATATGAATATTGCGCTTGGGCTGAAGGAGCCCCTCCGGAGTCTGTATACACCCCTAGTGAGCGCCGTAGACGTTAAACGGATCGGGCTACGCGCTGTAGCGGTCATGTGCATTGCATTGCATTATATCTGTAAATTATCTGTGCTAAATGTGATCTGTTATTGTTGTTAGTTTGTAGGAGGTATCAAACTGTAGTTTAGCTTTGCTCTGTGGTATTCTGTGGATTTCCTGCTTTCAGCTATTATTATATACTTTTTACTCACTGAGTACTTAGTACTCACCCCTACTCCCTGCACCTTTGTGTGCAGATTCAGGTACACATGAGGGTTAGACGAGCACTCCAGCCTATATCAGAGTTATTCGAGTTGCTGAGGTAGTTGTCGACGTTCGCATAACCTAGTTTCTCTCTTCATTTCAGTTATTACTTTATGTTCCAGATTTGAGTATTTATTTAGTATACTATTACTATTCAGCTTTGTTTTGAGGCTCTAGACTCGTGACCCCAGATCTTTTGGGAGTGTTATTTCGATATTTGCACTTCTTAGTATCTATTCATACTAATATTATTGGAGTATTTATTGACTCATATATTCTTCTTGAGTTTGTCCCTTTGGGACTGGTTCTCTATTTGGAAACAGTTGTTGGTCTGGCTTGCCTAGCTTTAGGGTTGGGTGCTATCACCACTGGGTTTGGGTCGTGACAAATCTTCACCAAAACACCCTCAAAATTGAGATATAAACTCCAAACAATATTACCAATTATTTGCAACAACACCTAATCTAAACAAATAATGGTTTTTAAAATCCAAATTCAAATTTAAAGTTTCAAAGCGTTTTAATGGCTTTCAATGGTGGAATTGCTGCTCTCTTTTCCTTTGCTTTACATTACTGTAACAAGGGATTGAGAGATAGATAGAGATGTAGCGATAATTCTAAATTGTTTGCTGTACAACCAATTCAAATGAATTTGGATTTTTTGAAAACCCAAATTCGAATTCAAAGCTTCAAAGTTTTTTTAATACCTGTCAATTGTGAAATTACTGCTCTATTTTTCTTTGCTCTACATTATTGGAATTAGGGATAGAGAGAGAGAGGGAGAGAGAGAGAGCGAGAGAGAGAGAGAAAGAGAGAGAGAGCGAGAGAGAGAGAGAGAGAGAGAGAGAGGATGGAAAATAATTGATTTCTAATATAAAGGGTTATTCATTAATTTATATCTATATCTATTTATGTATCTATCTATTTTATTACAAAACCACGAGTAATTTATGCTAAATGTTGGGCGACAAAAATATCCCTAAAATATTGATCGACTTTTATGCCCATAAATATTTGTATAATTTAAGAATCTAAAAGTAAATTACCTAATGATGAAATTCTTTTTCGATTAAAATATACATATACCAATCCTACTACGTCGATCCTACTTGAATTAGAAAAGTGCATCCATAATATTCTTTCAAGAAATTGTTGTTCTTAATTACGCTTCTTTAAAACAAGGAACGTACTAAAATATAGGCATGTACTAAACGTTCAGTACTACATTTTAAAAACATCTATGAAATTTTACAAAGTTGATGTTATGAAACAATAAAAGAAGAAGAACAATATTGTATAAAAAAAGAGAGAAGGTATTCTTATTGAAGTCTGGAATGGATTACAATGGAATAGAACCATGTATTTATAGGGAGATGGTGACTTAGCCACCAAGTAATAAACCCTAGATTCTTTCCAAATATAGACATTCACCATAAATAGAATTCTATTTATAACACTCCCTCTTGAATGTCTATTCAACAGAAAATATGCCTCGTTAAAACCTTAACTAAAAGAAAACCCAATGGAAAAAAAATATAGAGAAGGAAAAAGAGTATACATATCTATAATACGCCTTTTGGTTGCCTCGTCAAAAACCTTGCAAGAAAAACCTAGTGGGACAAAACCTTCTAAGGGAAAAAGAGTGCAACGCGCATTAACTCCCCCTGATAAGAGCATTAATTCACATCCTTGAGCCTTCACATCCTAATCTTGTACACTAGCTTCTTGAAGGTTGACGTCGACAAAGATTTTATAGCAGTTTCAATGTATTTTCATAATGACATAACATAAAAATCTCTTCATTCATATATTCAGGTACCTGAATCTCTCATGAGATATTATGATGTGTTATATCATGTGATCTTCTAGATCACTTGCCTCCTTTATTATTATCATTTTGATCATTTCCTCACCTTCTTTATCAAGAGGTTTATTTGAAAATGGTATGTCTATACGCTTTAAGCTTACCATAGACTTTGTCCTTCTAGGACTTATTATAATATGAGCATTTGCAGTGAGAATATAGTTACTTTCTTTGGGTCAGCAAATGCGTCTGGCATGATTTGCAATAAATTGCACATAAATTATCCTTTTATGAACTTCAAGTTCATATTATTTTATTCGAGGATCTCGATGTATAAATGATAATTTATTCCATGTAACTTTTCTCAACTGTTGTATCTTGTCTCCCCCCCCTCCCATGTTAGAACAACTAACTTGTTTCCTCAACTTTGAGAACACATCTTTGTGTGTTATGGTGTTAATCAAAATATACACCGCACATCAATAATAATAAGATGGAATTATTTGGTTCCTGACCCTGAACCACTTGTGAGGGAAGAAAATAATATACTTTCGTATATAACGTATATCAAACTGATATATATAATTTTGTTCTCATAAGCAATACCTTAGCTATTAAGTGGAGGCACTCAATAAATTATTTTGCTAAACTAACTGTGATGTAAAAAAACTTATCAAGATAAACTATCTTGAATAGGAAATCTGGAAATTATGCTCAAAATTAAATTAATGAGATAGTTACCTCGCACATACCGGTCAGGTTGCTGGTTAATAATAATTGCACATGTCACCATCTCATAGATGCATCTTATGTGGTATACATGGCAGGTGAATGAGCCCATATTCACCTTTTATATTTTCAGCATTCATGGGATTCAATCCCAATTTTAGTTGGTCAATTAATGAATGAGAACAAGCAATGTAAGAGAATTCGTAAAGAACTTTCTAGTTCTTTAATATTTACCCATGTGAATTCTCTATTATTTTTGCACATCATACTTAAATTGTTATGGCAAAACAAATTATGCCAACTGGATAAATTATCAATATTGATAAACTTCAGATTTACACCATGATGTGTGCAACTATGAATAAACTCCAAGTTTATTATGATATAGATTTTTTATCAATATCCACTTCATTATGGTATTCTTTGTTTATGTAGTACAAATTAGAGAATAAAGTGGGAAAATTTTCACATACATATTACCCCGCTACAAGTTGTAGTAATAGAAGATATTTAATCTTTTCTTTATTTATAGTCTCAATATAATCAACCACTTTTGCGTATACTTTGGAAACTGAATAAGTTTCTTTGAGACGTACTGCAACACAATACCTTATTGGTAATTAATTATGTTTCTTCAAAATAGTCATAATTGGCTCTTCTAGAGCTCTCAATTTATTTTGTACTACCACAGACTCATCAACATCCATGTGGTGAATATCTCTTTTAAAGAGAAAGTTATACCATTATGTGTATGGTCAAAATTATATGCAAGATCTGTTTCTTGCATTACCGTTGTCTTTTAATAATTACAATGTCAAAATATTTTGGCGTACAATAGGTGCGTGACCAATGACCATTCATGCCATAATAATGCCATTATTTATGGTATCATCTCAAACCTTCTTCTGGAGGTGAGTGTGGTATATTCACTACCACTAGCACATTCATATTCTCTGAAGAATGAATATGTATTCATAAGTAAGATATTATCACATTCACATCATGAATGGACCATAATCATCTATACGTGCTTTATAAAATCACATATCAAATCGATGACAAATATTATTTTCACAGAGTGAAGGATTATTTTGAGAATACTTATTATTCTCATTACCACAATGATGACGATATAATTTCGTCTATTGGCACGTCCATATTCATTGATTATTCATGGTAATAATTTTGTCTTCTTTCAGACTTATTACATACTGCTATCACATTCTCTAAAGGGAATGAGAATGGAGCAAATTCAACGGGATGAGTTTTCAATTCTTTGCCCATAATTATACATGAATTTAATCATGGCAAGGCATAGAAATTTTACCACTTTGGGTGGTTATAATTTCTTTCAAACTTCATTAGAGTTGCAAGCAAAATTTATCGTCTTTGCATGTATTTAAAATCAAATAATAGAATGTCAAGAATTTGAAGGAGAAAAGTAAAATACTTACCTTGAATCTAAAATTTAATCATGAAGGAAGTTCATGGAGCAGTTGACAATCATTATGCTCAATCCCAAAGCTTCTACTCAATTGGTTAGAGTTTCGTACTGATAACGTGTTATAAAACAATAAAAGAAGAAGAACAATATTGTAGAGAAAGAGAGAGAAAATCCTTATTGAAGTCTGGGATGGATTACAATGAAATAGAACCATGTATTTATAGGGAGATGGTGACTTAACCACCAAGTAATAAACCCTATATTCTTTTCAAATATAGACATTCACCATAAATAGAATTCTATTTATAATAGTTGAATATTTTTACTATCCCTTAAATTGTCTTAATTTTTATTTAGTTCATATAAAGATAAAATTAAAATAAGTTAGTATCTTTCACCTAAATATTAGGAGCTACTACCTAATTCAAATAAATTTAGTCATTTTTTTTAAAATATTAACAAATAAGAAAATAACTAAACGATATTATTTTTAAAATATAAAATCTAATTTTAAAGGATAAAAAATAGGGGCAAGTTTATATGAGTATATTTTTATATGATAATAATATGATTTTAATGATACATATGAGATTGGATCTTTAATTTATTTATTATTGCTTCGGTATGATTAATTGATTCATTTACAAATTTTTCAAAGAAAATCGATTGATGTTAGATTAGGTTTCCTAAAACAAGTCGGTCCAAGTCTCCTATGTATCAAAGTTTAACAAATTATTTTGTTGATTTTCATTAGGTGCTCACGTACCATGAGTTATTTTTAATTCAAGATTTACATCAATCTATATTCAAATAAAATGTAAAATATTTTAGAATAATATTTTTTATGTATTGTGTGTGATGATTGGTTAAAAATAATAAATCATGAACTTGATTTATAAAAATATGCATAGGAATAATATTTTATTGCTTTGAATATGATAAAGTAGTAGTAATTTTCTAGGGTTATACCCGACATAATTTAAATTCGGCATAACTTTATATATAATAGATACAACCCTCACAAATATGTCAAAGTGCATTAGTGAAAAGGTAATATTTTTTGGAGGTGATTCAAAGATGGACAATTATATATTTTACTTTTGAGATGGAGAAGCAAAAGTTATAGAAGGAAACATACACTAAAAACGTCCTCTATAAAGAAGTATTAGATATGGTACCACCACACTGAATATTTGTACACTCTAAATAAGATATTGTTTAACTTAACTAAATTGATAATCTTTATAGGTTGAGACAATATTATTTTGAATCCAAGTATTCTATTTATATGATAATATTAATTTTTAGCATTTCAATAATTGTTGTATTTTTATCACATTTACTTTATAATGATCATATCATCTTGTAAATAAATTGTTACTAAATTTAATTAGTTATTCTTTCACATAAAAATTCTTACTAAAACTTTATGTGCAACACAGGTACAAAAAACGTCATTAATGTTCTCAACATGGCCATAGAGTAAAAAGAACTACCAAGTACCTCCTAAGACAATTCTATAGTTAAATGAATAATATTAATATTGTCGAAGATGACTAGAGTAAAGGCAAATAAAGTAACCACAAGGTCAGTTAAGATTTTTAAAAGAAGTGACAATGGATATTAAAAAGTATAACCAAAAATATTTACTAATTTGTCACATTAATGGAGAAAAGTATAAATATAAAAGGAAAAAAAAAGAAAGACCAAAAAGAATGGTGGTACATTAATTATAAGAATATGAATGATAACAGTTATAGATTAACCAATAGGCTAACATTGTTGGTATATTTCAAAGACCAAAAGCGTTTTCTCCTTGTTATAGTGAAAATAAGTTCTTTACCGCAATATGTTCGTATACGCTAACTAAAAAGTAAAAAATCATAACGAAACGTTCATGGTATGATTAGCTAAAAGAGTGGTGTCTTTCATATCTTTATATGATGCATGAAATGATCAACTCTTTTTTTAACAAGAATTAATCGCCATTTAATTTATCATTTTTTTATTTTATGTTCTAAAACTTTACGTGCGAGACACGTACATAAAGACTAGTTATTATAAAAGTACGAATGTCAGACGCTTAAATGTTGAATGATAAAAATATCCTCTAAATATTAGTTGACTTTATGTCCTAAAATATAAAATATGTCTTCAAAACGATAATTTCATTTAGTGTAAAATTGTAAAACTAGACCGTATACGAATTTGCATAGAATCCTAATTGCTAGGCCTAAAGTGAATTGCATAAACTTCCAACTCCATTGGAGCCTAATCTTTCGATTATGCCCAATTGTTTTGGAGCGTCAATTCCAGATAGAAGAATATTTATGTTTTGCATTCTCAGTATTTTGATTTTAATTAATCGGACTCTTATGTCCATTAAAACTAAATTATTCTTTCAAACAATAGATTTTATTGTGCATAATATTTTGATTTCAATAATTTATTTTGTTGACTCCAACTGCACTTGAACTTTGAGTTCTACGGGAATACTATCTCAAACATTAATATTTAGGCTTCAATATTCGTTAGGAATCAAAGCGTCAAAACCAAATTAATCACGTAAGTTTACTCGCACAAAAAGTTTTAATGATTAAAAGATCCTTTACCGAATTCTAGGCAAAAAGAATTATTCACATAATTTCTTTTTTTTTTGTTTGGTTAATATATTTAGCGTACAATATTTATTGTGACCTATTATTGTATTTGTTATTATACACAATAACATTTTTGTCCGGTGAAGTTCTCCCACTACTCTCATTGGACGTAACTTTAAAATATTTACCTTTTTTTTTACTTTTAATCAATGATATTATGGATATGCTTTTAATAAATCTTGAGCATATGTAAAATTTTGGCAAAAGTCCATCTCTATATTAACTGAATTTTCTTCTGTAATGACCCAACCGGTTGTTATGAGTCCTAGCGCAGCGTTCAACAGTTTGAGGCTATGAGCAGCTTCATTTCAGGTATTGTGACCAGTGGCGGAGCCAGAACCCTCATGAATGGTGTTCAAAAAAAATATTTGTAGCTAGTGGGAATTGAACTCAGGACCTTATGTAAATTTTGAACGACCTTGACCACTAAACTACACTTTTGGATAATGTTAAGGGTGTTCAAAACTTAATATATAGAGGTAAAAAATAGATTTTACCTTATATATACAATGTAATTTCTCGGCGAAGGGTGTTCGGATGAACACCCTTGCGCCCCCTAAATCCGCTCATGATTGTGACGTGTTCGCATGGCCGAAATTGAAATTCAGGAAGATCGGAATTAAATTTAAATGAAAATTCTTATTTGAGAAGCCTTAAGTTGGAGAAAATGGCTAAGATTAGAATAATGAGTAAACGACCTCGGAATCAGGATCTGAACATTCCAGTAGGTTCGTATGATGATTTCGGACTTGGGCGTATGCCCAGTTCGGATTTTGGATAAATCGTGAGCGTTTTCGCGCCTATTGAGAAAGTTAGTATTTTAGAAGAAATTTTATATGTTTGGCTTGAAGAGCATTTCAGTGTTATCGATGTCCGTTTGGGATTTCGAGATTGTGAATAACTCCGTATGGTGATTCTAGAGTTGAGGGCACGATCGGAAGTGAATTCGGAGGTCGGTAGGTTATTTTGAAGCCATTTGGCTAAAGATAGAAATTTGAAGGGTTTTGAGAAGTTTGACCGGAGGTTGACCTTTTGATATCAGGGTCAGAATCCAATTCCGAAAGTTGGAGTAGATCCGTAATGTCAAATATAATTTATGTGCAAAATTTGAGGTCAATCGGATGTGATTTGATAGGTTTAAACGTCGGAAATAAAAGTTAGAAATTTCAAAGTTCATAAAGATAAATTTTAGCGCGATTCCTAATTTCGATATTGTTTGATGTGATTTGAAACCTCGACTAAGTTCGTGATATGTTTCCAGACTTGTTGGCACGTTCGGATGGGGTCCCGAGGGGCTCGGGTGAGTTTCGGGGTAGTTTCGGATCATTTTTAGGCCATTTATAATTGCTGATTTTTGGCTACAACAGTGCTCTACGCGATCACGGAAAATTGGTCGCGATCCCGGTGAGTAAAATGTGAGAAACGGGCCAGTGAATCGCGATCGCGGAAAGCTTTCTGCGATCGCGTAGAGTAAATATTCTGTTGCACTAACTCGACTTCGGAGGCTGATATCTCACAATGTATAAGGAATTTTGAGATGATGTAAACATGAAAGTTGTAGCGCTTTGTGTCTAGTTTCTATAACAGTAAACCATTCATGATCTAAATTTGTTTACAAAAAGTTAGGCTGTTAAACTACAGGGTGTCCGGGAAGATGAAAAACAAAGTTATGTCGCACATGGGCTGATTTTGACAGATTAGATCTATAAATCTATAGTGAATTGGGAAATGACCAACACATGCAAGTTATATATCTTTGAGTCTAGCATTCAGAAAATTAAACCATTTATCATTTGGAGTTGTGTGCAAAGAGTTATGACTATTCTACTAGAGGATGTCTGGAAGGCTAAAAAATTATTCTCCGTGATCGCATAGAGTAAATTTTGGGCTATAAAATTAATCTCCGCGATCGCGAAGCATTATTCGCGATAGAGATGATTAAATACCTTGGCGGAATGATATTTTGGCGGGTGTAGCTCATTTTTCTTCATTTTTTTTAAAGCATGGACGATTTTTGGAGAGCTTCAAGAAAGGATTTCATCATCTATATTAAGGTAAGTTACTCCTACTCATCTCCAAGTTAAATACAAGATTATATCAGGAATTTGACATGAAAATTGTGAGAAAATAGGGAATTTTGGAAGAAAACCTAGAAAATTTGTATTCTAGGTATTTGACTACGATTTTAGTTATGAAACTTAGAGAAAATCATATATTTGAGTTGTGAGTCTCCTTTCTAATCTTGTGAGGGAGAATTTACCCATAGGTGAATTAACTTGATTATGTGCTCCTATTTATGGGGGCTACATACGCACGAGGTGACGAGAGTCCGTGCGTAGCTGCAATTATGCTATAATCCGGGTAGTCTAGGACCCAAAGCATGTTATATTTAGATTAATTGTGAACCTATTGATGGCTTGAATTGCTTAAATCACATAAAATTTATAAATGGATTTCTAAAAAAAGACTTAAGCTTTGTTTTCTCAAATTATTTAAAGAGAATTGGCCTTTCTTGGATAATTGGTCCATGTTGACTTCTTGACTGATTGTCTCTGTGTGTGTATTTATTTTGGGACGGGCCGAATGTCTCGGCCGATTAATAGATGCATCTATAGGCGCGCTGTCGACCCTCAGCAAGTACAAATTTATTTATGTTGGATCGGGTCGTCGCCTCGATGTGATTTGCGCATGCTTGTATTGCTGCTTGGAACTTAATTAAGTTATTATTGTCTCTTTATAGCTTAAAATATTTTTATTATATTTAAAAAGGAATTCTGGAAAATTCCCTATAAAGGAAATTAATTTTTTGTTTGATTCTTTCTATTTTGACTAAAATTACGTTTATAAAAATAAATCCACTGATTAATATATATATTAAGGATGAATCATTATTAGATTATTAGAATGTATCAAAGTTGACCATCTCGTTTCTATCCCTTCAGGATTAGGCGGGATACTCACTGAGTATGCATTGATTACGTACTCATACTACACTTCTATGCATTTTTGTTGCACATGTATATATACTTTTAGCAACCTACTGAGCGTAGCAACGTAGATTATTATGGGACTAGGTGAGCTGCAAATTTGCACGGCGGCCCACACCTAGTGTAGTTCCTTTTTGCACTTTTATTATTTATTTCCTATCCACTGTATTTTGGACAGATGTTATATTTATTTTCCTTATAGATAGTTGCTCATGAACTTGTGACACCGGCTTTCTGGGATGGTTTTCGAAGGATGGTACTAATACTTATTATTTAAATTTGAATTCAAGTAGTGACCTTTTATTTATGAGAAATGGAAGGAAAAACCTTAGAATTTTCAAAAGTATTAAGAGGGGATTTAATTGATAATGTAGTTGGCTTGCCTGACAGGGATGTCCGGCGCCACCACGACCCTTAGTGGATTTTGGGCTGTGACAACATGATATCAGAGCACTAGATTCCCATTGACCTCACGAGTCATGAGCAAGTCTAGTAGAGTCTCGCAGAATGGTACGGAGACGTCTGTACTTATCCTCGGGAGGCTGCAGGACCGTTAGGAGTACTTCCCTTCCTGATTTCCATATTGTGAGATTCGATTCCTTTGAGGCTTATGACTTAGATTCCTTTCCTCTCAATCTTACGCGACGCGAGCGCTTGTTCTAAATAAAAAATTGAAGGATTGTTAATGGCACTACAAGTGTGGTGCGATATGATTTACCCAGTATAGTTGATTGGACTATCATAGTCACATTACGGAGGGATATTCCATTATTTTAGCTCCGTAACAGAACTTCTAAGAGCCTTGAGGCTAGGCACAGGTTTCCATGATGCTCATGAGTGATTATTTCCGAAGTGTTTGATGTGATGGTAGGGTGTTTGCCCACGTGTCAAGGCAGTGAATGAATTGAAAGGAGGTTTACTCAGTGTGTACTCAAAGGGATTCAGTATTTTATTCCTGGCAGGGGAAAGTTAATCAAACTAAGGATGGTAAGATGTGAACTAGTGGAAGTAATGAAGCATGGTAATTGCAAGTGTGGCGTAGTTCTCATCTATATTGGGGTTATGTTGTCCTGATTGAACGTACTAAGTTTGTCGATGTTATAATCTTCTATAATTCACCTTTAAGGCAAGATATTATGAAATGGTATTGGAGATACAACTATCAAATATCGCGGGATGTGGTGGTTCCGGACTCAATCAGTATTGTAAATGTTGACGGTTGGATAAAGATGACCTTCGAAAAGGTTTCGGGTTAGTAGAAAATTGTGGATTCAAGTTTTATGAAGATAAATTTTACTAAGACAATGAATGAGCAGAAGAGGATGGGAAAGACATGTGGGAAGTGTTAGGCGGAGTTATAAACTTCTAAGATAGCCAGGTATAAGAAGCGTAGGTTGATCAGCTGGTTAAAGGAGCGAGTTTGCCCAAAGTAGGAGAGTGGCGGAGCCATATAGGGCTTAGTAGTAGGATGACTATGCGCCTAAGGAGAGTTTGGAATGGTTTGGGATTTTAGGAATGGGCAATTGAATTTTGTAGGTTTAATTCAAAGCATGGGTTGTCATGCGACAGGAGATTCCGTATGGCGGAAAGAAGCTGCTCGAAGTAAAGAAGGATGCAACATAACTCTAAATTTGGGAAGGCGTAGCCGCGTATTTGGTTGATGTCCACGAGGGGGTGAATGGACTCGTGTAACTAGAGAGTGAGCTCAGACTCGGGATGGGTTGTTGGTTATAGTGATTTTACCCCATGCAACAGCGTTGGAAGATGCCGAGAAGTGGTTTTTACATGTGGGGTATCCCTGTGAGCAGGTTAGCAATCTCGTGGTTGGCGAGGCTTCTGCGAAGAGTTCTACTAGGTATACAGCAAAGGGGATTATTGTGTGAATGGTGTTAATGTTTCAGAGTATCAAATTGGGTTCTATAGTATGATATTGAGAAGGCTGGCGACTGATTGCACAAGGTTATGTCGACAAGAGATTAAGAATAATGGTGAACTCTAGAGTTTTGTAATGATGGCTTCAAGCTAAGTGGGAGAGTCCCACCACTTATGATTTGGGTTGCGTGATTAGCTACTTGTGAGGTTTCCAATTATTAATATCATGATGGGTTATCTCAGCTATGGGAAAAGACCATAAGTGGTAATTTGAGCGAATGAATTGTTGGAGACATGCTATGGTTGGCTCTATTAGCTCATGTTCGGACTTGGAGGAAGGTTCAGGATTTATGCCTTGTATAGATATAGGTTCCGGAGGAAGTGATTCCGACATGTGCCTCGTTGAGAAGGTATTCATATGTTATAAGATTTATGGAGTTGATTAAATTCGGGACCAAGTCAGGGCGGGTGTCTCTCAGTAATGGTCCTACTGAATTCAAGAGGTAAAGTGTAGTGTCTAAGCAATTAAGGATCAAGCTTGGAAAGCAACTTATGGGAAGAGGCACAGAATGTTCCGTGATGGCTGGTTTGTGATGTAGTAATTGGGAGGTATGAAATGGTTCGTGAGATTTGGGACGGCAGGGTCTCATGATTCAAGTCACTCGGGGTGAGTGTAGATGGAGTATGTTATGTGTTGAATGGGGTTAGTATTATTTCAAAGGCAAGCAAGGATAAATTTGAATGAAAGTGATTGATTAGCCATAGTTGAATTTCGCATGTTGGGATATGTGATCAGTTCATTCAGCGTGATCAGGTTGTGTGTATGATTTGTAGCGGTACGTGTGAGGCTTGTCGGATGCCTTGTAATTGATGTTGTTCAGAAGCATTGTTTTGTTATGGATTGCTAAAGGGAAGCAGATTCCAGAAGGGTTATAGTGGATTGCACCACCACTTGCAGATTTGCATATTCTACGGTTATGGTAAATTTACCTATGTGTTGCTATAGTTCTCTTGAAGTGAGTGGAGTGCAAGTTCTTTTATGACGAAGTGTTAAAATATTAATGATTTCGGAGTTATGATGAAAAATCATGTTCTATCGTATATTGGTACGTTGGGTGCAGTGAGTAGCATGAAAATACGAAGTGAGGACCAAGGTTGCAGTTAGGTGTCGACAAGGATGTCACAGACTCAGATGAGCAAGGAAAAGGTTGAATGATTAAAGTAAATTGGAATTGTCTTCAACATCACCTAAGATCGTTGTTTTATGAAAAAAGGGCTTTGCATCTTGGTAAGGGTTCTTGATCACTTTTTGATATTAGTCCGGCCGTTAGTTTAGCTATGCGGACCCCGTTGTTTATTTCGGGAGATTGTGGGAGCGTGTCCCACGGGAAGATTGCATAAGTGTGACATGTAGTCTCTCGATTGATTAAAGAATTAAGCCAAGTATGAGAATTGTGGTAATGTCACTACATTTGAGGATTTTGTGCCTGGAGGGCACTTTGTTTACTGGGTTATGAACTGAGTAGGTTGCTCTGGTCATGATGGTTTTTCTTATGTGTTATGAGGCAAAAAAAGAGTTACTATGGACCTTTGAAGGGTTATTTGCCAAGTGAGTGCAATCAGAAATCTGTTTGAGATCAATGGATTAAACTATATATGTGAACATGGCTTTATACAAAGCCCGTTGTATTTGTCTCAGCGAGCGTTCCCTATGGAAGGACATTCAGGGTGTTATTTTGTCATCAGTTATTCCAAGTAATGATGTATCGCGACATATGAGTTATGAGACGGCTTGGTAAATTCCTATGTATTAAGGATTTTAGTGGCAATGATGTTATTTGAGTAGGATGGCTCTTGAGATTTAGATCTTGTATTGCACCTCAGTTGTGCTTGAGTTTTGTAGCCTATAGCACTATGTGTTTTCTCAGGGATGGTATTACGCACTTAGCATGATTACGATCGAAATTCAATATTCTTATTGTAATGAGCAGATTTAGCTCAAAGTGCAATCTCCTTAAGTGAGATTTATGTGTGGATCAAGTGGCACGCCGCCATGGGTATGTTTTTGGATCGGGTTGTGCGCCGCTACAGTGTAATATCGAGTCTGGTTTCCTATATGTTATTTTTGTGTGTTTTGTTTCCTATCTTATAAGGAAAGTCCATATTAGCGCGGGGTTTAGGTAATTCCTTCCATATTTCAATTTCTTGCTTATGTTATGCTTAGATTGGTGGCCTATTGGTGCATTATGGCGTCATATAAGAGTTTTGATCCCATTCGAAGTGGCTTATTGCCTGAGCAGTTCGTACAGGGTGAGACAAAGTTATTGGATTTAGGACCAGTGCAATTTGATATATGAAGTGTATTAAGGAGCTAAGACCATTAGATGGTTCAGGAAGAGGACATGACTCTTGTCAGGGGTATAGATTCAATGATTGATTGGCCCAGCAGTGGATTATGAATATTGGTACATCTCTTCCGTCATGGCGATATAGTAAAGGTTAGAATAAGACCTGTATAAGTCATGTGGTGCAGTGGGAGCATCTGATTCGTTGAAGTTCGGCTAAGTTGATTAGAGAATATTATTGTGGTCTTGCTGATTTAGTGATGCAAAGTAAGAATTCAATGAGTTATGCAGTCATGTTTGAGTACATCGTGTAGGGATTGATATGGTGATCGTATGTTGAAAACATGCCTGGCATAGGATTCCAGATGTTGGAATCGGGCTCTAATGCTCAGTTTCCTTAACAAAAGGGAATATCTTTAGAAATTATAGAGCTAATGTTCTCAACTGAGTTGTGATAGCACGGGAAGGCGCATGAGGTCCTAAATAGTGATTTCAGACGACTCCAGTGTAGTTCTCACCACGTTCGAGGATGAACGTATGTTTAAGTAGGAGAGAATTTAACGACCTGACCGGTCGTTTTGAGCCCTAGCGCGTTGTTCAACAGTTTGAGGCCATGAGCAGCTTCATTTTAGGTATTGTGACGTGTTCGCATGGTCGGAATTAAAATTCAGGAAGTTCGGAATTAAACTTAAATGGAAATTCTCATTTTAGAAGCCTTAAGTTGGAGAAAATGGCTAAGATTAGAATATTGAGTAAACAACCTCAGAATTTGGATCTGAATGTTTCAGCAAGTTCGTATGATGATTTCGGACTTGGGCGTATACCCGGTTCGGGTATTGGATAACCCGGGAGCGTTTTGGCGCCCAGTGAGGAAGTTAGCATTTTAGAACAAATTTCATAAGTTTGGATTGAAGAGCATTTCAGTGTTATCGATGTCCGTTTGGGATTTTGAGACTGTGAATAGCTCCGTATGGTGGTTCTGGAGTTGGTGGCACGATCGGAAGTGAATTCGGAAATCCGTAGGTCATTTTGAAGCCAATTGGCTAAAGATAAATTTGAAGGTTTTTGAGAAGTTTGAATGGAGGTTGACTTTTTGATATTGGGATCGGAATCCAATTCCGAAAGTTGGAGTAGGTTTGTAATGTCAAATATGATTTGTGTGCAAAATTTGAGGTCAATCAGACATAATTTGATAGGTTTAAACATCAGAAATGGAAGTTAGAAATTTCAAAGTTCATAAAGATGAATTTTGGTGCGATTCCTGATTTTGATGTTGTTTTATGTGATTTGAAGCCTCGACTAAGTCCGTGATATGCTCCAAACTTGTTGGAATATTCGGACGGGGTCCTGAGGGGCTCGGGTGAGTTTCGGGGTGGTTTCGGTCCATTTCTAGGCTATTTATAACTGCTGGTTTTTGGCTACAGCACTGCTCTACACGATCGCGGGGAATTGGTTGCGATTGCGGTGTGTAAAATGTGAGAAACGGGCCAGAGAATCGCGATTGCTGCATTGACTAGACTTCAGAGGATCATATCTCACAATCTATAAGGAATTTTGAGATGATGTAAAAATGGAAGTTGTAGCCCGTTGTGTCTAGTTTCTAGAAAAGTAAACCATTCATGATGTGGATTTGTGTAAAAAAGGTGTAACGACCCGACCGATCGTTTTTATTTTCAAACCCCGTTCCCTTAAATAATATTCTCCGCACTTTCTTTAGCTAATTCTTGACTTGCAGGGATGGGTGGTTCAGAAGTAAGAAGAGTTTTGAGCAAGATTAAGTCTAGTTGCTTCTTTAAGTTTCTTTAAAAAGGCCAAGTTTTACTTCGGTCAACATTTTGGAGACACAGATCCAGAATCATGATTTGACAATTGCTATGGGTCCGTGAGAAAATATGGGACCTGAGTGTATGCCCGGAATCGACTTACGAGGTCCCTAGCCCGAGTAACGAATTTTTATGTAAAATTGTTACGTTTAAGTTTCAAATATTCTAATAAACTAAGAAATAATTGTTTTCATAGGTATCGGGTTTGAATTTTTATTCTGAAACTTGGTACAAGTCTGAAATATCAGTTAATACCTACCCGTAAACTTTGGTGTGAATCCAAGTGGTTTAAGGGCGTTTTGACCCGTTGAAGGAGAATTTAGAATGTGAAGTTCAATTAATTGATTAATTTGGATTTGGGCGGTGATTCCTCGATTTAGCGTTGTTTTGGGTGTTTTGAGGGTTCGAGTAGGTCAGCCTCATAATTTCATACTTGTCGGTATGTTCAGGCGGGGCTCGGGAGCCCCGAGCGTCAAATGGTTGAGGTTCAAGTGAAGTAGAAAAACTTAGGAAAAATCTCTTCAGCTGCTTATGTCATAACAGCTTCTATGGCTCTTGGACCACAGAAGCAGTCGTTTATTCGCTGAAGCGGACATGGCCAGGACCAGGGGAAATCGCAAAAGTGGACCCCCAACCGCAGAAGGGGGCCATCCGCCCCAAGCCCATAACCCTAGAAGCGGTGGGATTTCTGCTTAAGTGGACTTGCAGAAGTGAGTTTGAGACCGCAGAAGCGGCCCTGGCCCCCTTGGCCCTTTTCCACAAAAGTGGCCCACTTTCGCAGAAGCGGGATTCCCTTCGCAGAAACGGAAATCACTGGGGGCAGAACCTCATATAATACGAGCTTAAGCTCATTTCTTCCATATCTCTGTCAACTCTCAGGCGATTTTGTTGATTCAAAAGGGGAGGTTTCAACATAACAATTCGAGGTAAGTAATCCCACTCAATTTTAGTTCAATACATAAAAATTAGGTAGATTTAACACTAAAAATTGGGTAAAATTAAGGGATTTGAGCTAGACCTAGGGTTTAATGAAAACTAAGGTTTTAGCATATAATTTTCCATGTAATGAACTAGATATCATATATTTGTGATCCTTAGGTGATGGAGAACAACTTCCTTCGAAAAATCTCGGGATCCGGGCACGTGGGCCCGGGGTCTGAATTTAAGAAATTTGTGTTAATGGCTAAGAAATTGCTTAAATAGCTAGAATTCAACCTTGTAAGCCTTTATTCACTAGTTCTTGCTTCGTTTGATTAGTTTGGGATTTTCCAACTTCGAATTAAGGACTTGGGCTTGTTCTTGGATATTGGGAGTTCACTTTGGAGCGAGGTGAGTCTCCTTTCTAACCTTGTAAGAGGGAATTGTCCCCATAGGATTTTGAATAAGTAATTATTGTTAAATGCGGGGGCTACGTATGTACAAGATAACGAGAGACCGTGCGTAACTACTATATGATAATTGTTCGGGTAGTTCAGGACCCACGTCATGTCTAATTGGGGAATATTTCTTACTTTAAATTGCCAATATCATCGTTATACATTACTAGAGACTTGAGGACATGAAAGTGAACATATAAAAATTGTTGAGCCTTGGTAGGAGTTCCCTTGTATGTACTTGAGCCTTATGTTCTTTTTTTGATACTTTCTTGATTGTGGATCGGGCCGATCGTCTCGGTGATAATAGATGCATCTATGGTTTGTATCGTTCGACCCTTGGCAGTGCATAATTTATCTTATATTGGAGCGGGCCGTCAACCTCGACATGTTTGTGCATGATTTCTATGATTACATTTAGTTATGACATGATCACTCATTTGATATAAAAGGGGAAACTGGTAATTTAATTAAGGCAAGATCCCGAATATAACTCTTCTGTTGAAATTGTGTTATTAGTAATCCTTCATACTGTATGCCTCACTCTATCATATTATGTTATTTTGGACCTTAGTAAGTATCAAATCGACCTCTCGTCTCTACTCACTGAGTACATGTGGTATATGTATTCATGGTACACATCTGTACTTAAATGAACATGTTTTGAGGCAGATGGATCTAGACATTATTCGGGTGCGCAGCAGTGAGCTCGCTCAGGGACTTCTACAGTGAGATGCCTTCTTTCTCATGCTGATCTGCAGCCGAATGAGTCCTCTCTTGTATTTTGATTCATGTCTATTCTAATTCAGACAGTAGGATATGGTATTATTCATGCTATGTATATTCTACTAGTTGCCCATAGCTTGTGACACCGGGTTCTGGCACACACACAGTAGTAGACATTATATTTCGGTTGTATGACTATCTTTACATCTTATTCATCTTTACTGGTTTATTGCTTTAATTGGAAAAACATTTTATTATAATGACTTCGGTAAGGGGGAAAACGGGAATTTAATTATTCTTCTGCATAGGCTAGCCTAACAAATGGTGTCGGGCGCCATCATCACCTATTTTGGAAAATGGGTCGTGACAACATGGTATCAGAGCACTAGGTTCACGTAGGTCTCACAAGGTACGGGCAAGCCTAATAGAATCTTGTAGATCAGTATAGAGATGTATGTATTTATCTTCGAGGGGCTATAGGGTGTTAGGGAAGACTACTCTTTATTCATTCCTTATCGTGAAGTAGTCAGTGTACTAAGTTTCCTCTTTTATTCTCCAATAGATGGTGAGGACTCGTACCGCCGATGTTTTGGACCCGACATTAGCTGCTCCCTCTACTTCTAGAGGCCGAGTAGAGGCCGGGGGAGGGCACCGGTACGTGGTAGGGAACGAGGGCATCCTAAAGCTATTCCAGTTGCGCCACCAGTAGACCCTGCGAAGGATCCCATTATTGAGGAGCAGGGCGAGGCGCCCACAGCTGTGCCTGCCCCGATGGACTTCATGACGGCACCGGGATTTTAGGAGCTCATGGGTTGTATGCTTCGGTTCATGGACACTATGACTTAGGCTGGTTTATTTCCAGCAAATCCAACTACCTCACAGGCGATAGGGGGAGCACAAACCCCTACTGCAAAGGCTCCCGGTCATGCAGCCGTAATTTATCATACTCCAGGTGCACTACCCGTAGAGGGAGTCCAGCCAGTTGCTACAGTGGCACCCAGCCTAGGTCAATTGTGGACGGTGATCCGCATAAGCTATTAGACAGATGGACCAAATTACACCCTCCAACCTTCGGGGGTGAGCGTCATGCGGATGCCCAGGATTTCATTGATAGGTGCATGGATAGACTGCACAACATGAGGATATTGGAGTCATATGGAGTCGCCTTCACTACTTTTTAGCTGGAGGGTAGGGCCCGTAGATGGTGGCAGTCTTACTTGCTTAGAAGGCCAGCAGGAGATCCTCCCCTCAATTGGGGTCAGTTCACTCAGTTGTTTCTTGATCGGTACATTCTACCCTCTTAGGGGAAGAGCTACGACATCAATTTGAGTATTTGGAGCAGGGTCATATGTCAGTAACCGATTATGAGGCGAGGTACTTTGAGTTGTCTTTCCATGGACTCATGATACTTCCCACAAAGCTAGAGAGAGTACGGAGGTTTGTTGCAGGGTTGCATCCCACTATCCGGTCGGGTATGGCTCGTGAGGTAGAGATGGGCACTGGATATCAGCTATTACTTGAGATTGCTTGCAGAATTTAGGCCACATGCAGGATATTTCCCCAGGCTTAGGGGCAAGGCAGTACAGCAGGGGAAGTAGCCCATGACTCCAGCACCAGCGGTCCAGCCACCTAGAGGTGGAGAGCAGACTGGTAGAGGTTGTTCCATGGGTAAACCAAGTTATATTGACTACGACCGTTGCTTGGACGTGAATCAGAGGCCAGCCAGCCGGTGCTCCAGCTAGATTTTATGCTCTCTCCGCTAGGCCAAATGCATTGGCCTTAGATACCATCATCACATGAATTATTTCACTCAGCGGTAGAGATACATCAGTATTATTTGATCCATGGTCCACTTATTCATATGTATCATCTCTGTTTTCTCGTTTCCTAGCTATTTCTCCTAAGACTCTAGGTGTTCCTGTTCATATGTCCACCCTTGTAGGTGAATCTATGGTTGTGAATCGGGTCTACCGGTCTTGTGTGGTTACTTTATGTGGTCTTGAGACTAGAATGGATCTCCTGTTACTCGATAAGATTGACTTCAAGGTTATTCTAGCCATGGATTGGTTATCTCCATATCTTGCCGTTCTAGATTGCCATGCCAAGACTGTTTCTCTAGTGATGCCAAGGTTGCCGACAATAGAGTGGAGGGGTTCTCTGTGGATACACCTAGCAGGGTCATTTCCTTCCTGAAGGCTCAACTCATGGTTGAGAAGGGGTGTTTGGCCTACTTAGCTTATGTTCGAGACACCACCGTAGAGTCTCTGACAATTGATTCAGTGCCAGTAGTCCAAGAGTTCGCCAATGTTTTTCCTTCTGATCTTCCTGGCATGCTTCCGGATCATGATATTGATTTCTGTATTGACTTGGCTCCAGGAACTCGGCCTATATCTATCTCACCATACCGTATGGCTCCTAGGGAGCTGAAGGAATAGTTAGAGGAGTAGCTAGCTAAGGGGTTTGTTAGGCCCAGTGTATCGCCTTGGGGTGCATAAGTGCTGTTTGTAAAGAAGAAGGATGGGACTATACAAATGTGCATTGATTAACGCCAGTTGAACAAAGTCACCATCAAGAACAAGTATCCATTTCCGCGTACTAATGATTTGTTCGGTCAGTTGCAGGGTGCTAGGGTATTCTCTAAGATCGACCTGAGGTCAGGATATCATCACCTAAAGATTCGGGATTCAGATGTCCCAAAGACTGTGTTCAGGACTAGGTATGACCACTATGAGTTTCTGGTGATGTCATTTGGCTTGACTAATGCTCCAGCGGCATTTATGGATCTGATGAACCGAGTGTTCAGGCCCTATATTGATTTTTTTGTCATCGTCTTCATTGACGACAACTTGACATACTCACATAGCCTGGGGGAGGACGAGCAACGTTTAAGAGTAATGCTTCAGAATTTGAGAGAGCAGAAGCTTTATGATAAGTTCTCCAAGATTGAGTTTTGGAAAGAAACAGTGGCATTCTTGGGGCATATAGTGTCAGAAGAGGGTATCAAGGTGGATCTCAAGAAGATTGAGGCAGTTTAGAGCCGACCACGTCCTACTTCAGTGACCGAGATCAGGAGTTTCTTGGGTTCATATGTTATTATCGGTGATTTGTGCAGGGCTTTTAATCTACTGCATCCCCTTTTACCAGATTAACCCAAAAGGGTGTCCCATTCTGTTGGTCCGATGATTGTGAGGAGAGCTTCCAGAAGCTTAAGACGACCTTAACCACGAAACCGGTTCTTGTATTGCCTTCTGGTTCGGGGATGTATACAGTGTATTGCAGCGCTTCTCATTTTGGCTTAGGATGTGTAATGCGGCAGGAGGGGCGAGTTATTGCGTATGCTTTGCGCCACCTGAAGGTTCATGAGACAAATTACCCTGTGCATGATCTAGAGTTGCGATTGTTCATTCTCTTAAGATATGAAGGCATTATTTATATGGAGTTGTAACGACCCGGCCCGTCGTCACGGGAATTACCACCCCGTTACCTTGCATTTACATATCTTATGCTTTTATATCAGTATTAGAATATATCGGGTGAGTTAGGAGTGATTTGGATTGAAAATGAAGCAAATAGTATGTTTGAAGGAAGCTTGAATATGGGAAGTCAACCAAGAGTTGACTATTGAGTTAGAGTGCTCGGAACTGGATTCTGATGATTCGACTAGTTCCGGGGGATCATTTATGACTTAGGAGAACAATCGGAATTGAATTCGGAGGTCCGGTGTAGAAATAGGCTTGAATTGGCTAAGGATGAATTTTGGCGAAATCCGAACGGTAGGTGAGATTTTGATCCGGGAGTCGGAATGGAATTCCGACAGTTGCAGTAGCTCCGTTAGGTGATTTTGGATGTGCCTGCAAAATTTCAGGTCATTCGGGCGTCGTTTGATCGGGTTTTTGATCGAATGTGTAATTCGGAAAGTTTTAAGAAATTTAGGCTTGAATCCGTGGGTAATTGGTGATTTTGATGTTTAGGATGGTGTTTTTATGATTGGAACAAGTTCGAATAAGGAATTAGGATGTGTTGGTGTGTTTGGATGAGGTCCCGGGGGCCTCGGGGTGTTTTCGGATGGCCGAACGGGAGAAAATGTGGAAAAATTGCGGGGAAGTGTTCTGGTTCTGTTGTTTTCGCTCCTGCGGAAATGGGGGCGCAGGAGCGAGTCCGCAGAAGCGGACGAGGAGGCGCAGGAGCGCTTGTTTTCGCAGAAGCGGAAATATGTCCGCTGAGGCGGCGTCGCAGGAGCGAAGGGTAGACCGCAGAAGCGGTCAAGAGGCGTGATGGGGAAATCCGCAGAAGCGGGTGGTTGGCCGCATAGGCGAGTCCGCGGGAGCGGACTCTTGGTCGCAGAAGCAGAACATTTCCGCAGGAGCGGAAGACTTTCCGCAGAAGCGGATCCGTAGGAGCGGTCTGTGTATCGCAGAAGCGAAAATCGCAGTGAGTTAAGTGTATCAGAAGTTAGAAAATTTCAGAAACATTTCACACATTTGGGTCTCGGCTTTAGAGGCGATTTGGGCAATTTTGAAGAGAAACTCAAGGAAATCATCAGGTAAGCAACTATGGACTTAAACTATGATTAGTATTGGTATTATTATGCAATTATATCATGAAAATGGAAGAATTTGGGGTGATTCATGGAAGATTTAACCCTAGGCTTGAACTTTAGAAAATCAAGGTTTTGAATGAGCAAATGGAGTCCGAATTTGGTAAAATTGATATGCTTAGACTCGTATTGAGATGAGGGTTCCGAATATGTGACTTTCGTAATTTTTCGAGAAGCGTACCGAAAGTCGGGTTTTACCAACTTGGTGTATTTATGCGAATTTCATGTAAATTGAAATGGGTTATGATTCTTTGACCCGTATTTGATATAATTATTGTGGTTTGACTAGATTCTACGCACGAGGGAGCTAAATTCAAAGGAAAAGGCATCGCGGACGAGTCTACGACCGGCTAGAGGTGAGTAGTTTGTGTATATGGTAGCATGAGGGTTCGAAACCCCGGCTTAGCATATTGTGACGCTAGTATGGCGTGACTCGCACACCGTGGCAGGTGCGGGATTGATTGTGACTAGGGATTGAGACTTGGTCCATCCCGGAAATGAATAATATGTTATTAGTGTTGGAAATACATTGTATTTGATATATTTGTGGGTTGTAAGCCTTGTTTGGGGCCTTGTGCCGACTGTAGTGTCCTTAGAGGACAATATTTATGTGATAGCTATAATTGCTTAAATCACTGATCTCAGTCCTGGAAATTGAAATCACACTTTTGAAATGCTAAGTCACCGGCTTTTGCAAATTTAATAAAGTTTAAGTATTTTTCATAAATTATGAATTGAAACTGGAATTAAGAAAAATGAACTGTTTTGTGACTTAATTGCTTATTGTGGACTGAGCATGGGATCGGGCTGCACGCCGCAGTGGTTGATATGAGGATCGGGCTGCACGCCGCAGCAGTATTGCGCTTGGGCTGTAGGAGCCCCTCCGGAGTCTGTACACACCCCCGGTGAGCGCCGTCGACGTTAAATTGGATCGGGCTACACGCCGTAGCGGTTATGTGCATTGCATTGCATCTTTATTTGTTGAATTACTCTGTGGTAGCTGAATTGTATTGTTGATGCTAGTTCGTAGGAGATTCGGACTGTAGTGTAGCTTCATATTGTGGTATTTTGTGGATTTCTTACTTTCAGCTACTTGTATATATTTATTACTCACTGAGTACTTAGTACTCACCCTACTCCCTGCACCTTTTGTGTGCAGACTCAGGTACTCAGGAGCAGTAGACAGGCATTTCCAGCGTTTGCAGTGTCATATCGAGTTGCTGAGGTAGCTGCCTACGTTCGCAGAACCTAGCTTCTCCTCTCCTTTCCGGTTGTTATTTGTATTTTGTATTCAGACTTGAGTATTTCTATACAGTACTCTCTATTCCTGTTGGGTTTTGTTAGAGGCTCTAGACTTGTGACTCCGGATCTTTGGGAGTGTCGGTATTTTGTTCATTATTATTATTATTGGAGTTCTTAAACTCATATATTCTTCTTGGGTTGTCCATTTGGGACTGGTATTTGTGATAATTAAATTGTTGGTCTGGCTGGCCTAGCTTGATTGTTGGGCGCCATCACGACCGGATTTGGGTCGTGACAAGTTGGTATCCGAGCCTAGGTTATTAGGACTCGCGAGTCATGAGCCGGTTTAGTAGGCTTTCGCGGATCGGTACGTAGACGTCCGTATCTATCCTCGGAGGGCTACGAAACTTTAGGAAAAACCTCATTTTCTTGGATTCATATCGTGCGATTTGTGTTATCATGAAATTAAATTTTTCCATATTCTATTCTCTCGCGGATGGCGAGAACACGAGCTAACGGACGTGGCGGACGACCACCGTTGGCACCCAGAGGCCGTGGTCGTGGTAGAGGTAGGGCAGCGGTACCAGCACCTGCTGACCCACCAGCTGACCAGACTCAGGGTCAGATTCCTGCACCGGTGGCCGGACTCAGGACCAGATTCCAGCGGCAGACGCTCCGGCAACTCGGGTTCAGGCACCGGCAGTGCCCGTTGTCATACCGGGTCTTCGGGAGACCTTGGCTCGGATCTTATCGGTGTGCACGAGCTTGGCTCGGGTAGTTGCGGCTCTGCTGCTGCGGTGTCTTCTTCACGGGCGAGGGGAGGAATCGAGACCCCCGTGGCTCGCACACCCGAGCCGGTTCAGCCAGTTGCGCCCGTTGCACCGGCTACTGCTTATATGGTTCCAGCTATGCCCGACGATGAGCGGCGTCGTTTGGAGAGATTTGAGAGGCTACAGCCTCCGACATTCAGTGGTGCTGAGGGCGAGGACGCCCAGGGTTTTCTTGACAGATGTCAGCGCATGCTTCGCACCGCGGGTATTCTAGAGTCCGGCGGTGTTTCTTTTATCA
Source organism: Nicotiana noctiflora (assembly GCA_032618575.1). Taxonomy (NCBI): domain Eukaryota; kingdom Viridiplantae; phylum Streptophyta; class Magnoliopsida; order Solanales; family Solanaceae; genus Nicotiana; species Nicotiana noctiflora. The sequence continues at coordinate 622,384 of JASVEL010007319.1, forward strand.
CCTTTTAGTTCACAGGTCCAGCATTTCAGTGGTGGAAGGATTTTGAGAGGAGTAGGCCTGCTGGGGCAGCGCCCCTCACTTGGCAGCAATTCTCCGCGGTATTTTTGGAGAAGTATGTGCCTCAGACCCAGAGGGAGGAGCTGCATCATCTGTTCGAGTGGCTGAAGTAGGGAGATAGGTCGGTAACTCGGTATGAGTTGAGATTTACTCAGCTAGCCCGTCATGCCATGTGGATGATTCCGACGGATCGAGAGAGGATCAGGAGATTTATAGATGGTCTCATCTATCCCATCCGTATATTGATGACCAAAGACAGGGCTTCGACAGTTACCTTTGAGGAGGTGGTTGATACGACTCGTCAGATTGAGACAGATCGCTGTAGAGAGCGTGAGGAGATGGAGGCTAAGAGGCCTCGTGGTACTGGTAGTTATAGTAGTGCTCCGTCTAGGGGCCAATCTCAGCATAGCAGAGGTCGTTCTTTCGGGTCTCATCAGTCTGGACGTGCAGAGTCCGGTGGGGTTTCATCAGATCGTGGTCGTCAGGGCCATCAGGGTTATCAGGGTCAGCAGAGCCGTCAGCAGAGTCAGCCTGCACTGAGTGCTCTTCCAGCTCAGAGCTCTGCTCCTGTTTCCTCAGCACAGGGTTCATCTGTCGCGAGGGGTCCTCAGCAGCCCCTTCTTCCATCTTCAGGCCGTTGTTTTGAGTGCGGTGATTTGGGTCATATCAGGAGAGAGTGTCCTCAGTGGCTTCGTAAGCGGTCTCAGCAGAGGGATCGGCCCTCGTCTTCTACTCCTGTTTCTTCGGCGCCAGCACAGTCGGCTAGGACTGGTGGCCAGGTATCCAGAGGTCGCCCTAGGGGTGAGGATCGTACTGGTGGAGGCGAGGCTCGTTTCTATGCTCTTCCGGATAGGAAGGATGCTAGTGCTTCAGATGCGGTCATTTCAGGTATTATCTCAGTCTGCCACGGGGATGCTTCTGTCTTATTTGATCCCGGATCCACCTATTCTTATGTCTCTACTTATTTTGCACATCATTTGGGTATGACCCGTGGTATTCTTGCTTTGCCCGTACATGTGTCTACCCCAGTGGGGGATACTGTTGTTGTGGATCAGGTATATCGATCCTGTATTATTACTATTGGGGGTCCGGAGACCCGAGTTGATCTATTACTACTGGGCATGGTAGATTTCGATGTAATTCTAGGCATGGATTGGCTATCTCCTTACCATGCGATTCTGGACTGTCATGCCAAGACAGTCACACTAGCTATTCCAGGTAATCCGAGGATCGAGTGGCGTGGCTTGACTGATTATGTGTCCGACGGGGTGATTTCTTATATAAAGGCCCAACGAATGATTGGCAAGGGTTGTTTATCTTATTTGGCCTTCATTAGAAATGTTGAGGCTGAGACACCCAGTCTTGATTCGGTCCCCATTGTGAGGGACTTTCCGGATGTATTTCCAACAGACCTGCCAGGCATGCCGCCTGACAGGGATATTGACTTTGGTATTGACTTGGTGCTGGGCACTCAGCCCATTTCTATTCCTCCCTATCGCATGGCACCGGCGGAGTTAAAAGAATTGAAAGAACAGCTTCAGGAACTCTTAGATAAGGGTTTCATCCACCCGAGTGTGTCACCTTGGGGTGCACCGGTATTGTTCGTGAAGAAGAAATATGGCACAATGAGAAAGTACATTGATTATAGGCAGCTGAACAAGGTAACAGTGAAGAATAAGTACCCATTGCCTCGTATTGAGGACCTATTTGATCAGCTCCGGGGAGCTAGTGTATTTTCTAAGATTGATCTTCGATCGGGCTATCATCAGTTGAAGATCAGGGACTCAGATATTATGAAGACAGCATTCAGGACGCGATATGGGCACTACGAGTTCCTGGTGATGTCTTTCGGGCTGACTAATGCCCAGTTGCATTCATGCACTTGATGAATAGTGTATTTCGGCCGTACCTTGATTCTTTTGTGATTGTGTTTATTGATGATATTCTGGTATATTCACGCAGTCAGGAGGAGCATGCATAACATTTGAGGGTGGTATTGCAGAGGTTGAGAGAAGAGAAGCTCTATGCAAAATTCACTAAGTGTGAGTTATGGCTTGATACTGTCGGTTTTCTGGGACATGTAGTGTCCAGTGATGGTATTCGGGTTGATCCACAGAAGGTCGAGGCAGTGCAGAATTGGCCCAGACCTTCCTCAGCTACAGAGATTCGGAGTTTTCTCGGCTTGGCAGGCTATTATCATCGGTTTGTTCAGGGTTTCTCATTTATTGCTTCACCGTTGACTAAGTTGACACAGAAGAATGCTCCATTTGTGTGGTGCGATGAATGTGAGGAGAGCTTCCAGAAGATCAAGGAGGCTTTGACCACAGCTCCAGTACTTGTGTTGCCATCAGCCTCAGGGTCATATACGGTGTATTGTGATGCTTCTAGAGTTGGACTCGGTTGTGTGTTGATGCAGGAGGGTAGAGTTATTGCATATGCTTCTCGTCAGCTAAAGCCCCACGAGAAGAACTACCATGTTCATGATTTGGAGTTAGTTGCTATTGTTCATGCCTTGAAGATTTGGAGGCATTACTTATATGGTGTATCTTGTGATGTATATACGGACCACCGCAACCTTCAGCATTTGTTTAAGCAGAAAGATCTAAATTTGAGGCAGCGGAGATGGCTTGAATTGCTTAAAGACTATGATATTACTATCTTGTATCATCCGGGAAAGCCAATGTAGTGGCTGATGCATTGAGCCGGAAGGCTATTAGTATGGGCAGTTTGGCGTATATTCCAGTTGGGGAGAGACCCCTAGCAGTTGATGTTCAGGCGTTAGCTAATCAGATGGTGAGGCTGGATATTTCTGAGCCCGGTCGGGTGATGGCTTGTGTAGTAGCTCGTTCTTCTTTATATGATCGTATTCGAGAGCGCCAGTATGATGATCCACACTTACTTGTCCTTAAGGACAGAGTTCAGCATGATGATGCCGGAGATGTCACTATTGATAGTGATGGTGTATTGCGGATGTAGGGCCGGATATGTGTGCCCAATGTTGATGGCCTTCGTGAGTTGATATTGGAGGAGGCCCATAGCTCGCGGTATTCTATTCATCCAGGAGTCGCGAAGATGTATCAGGATTTAAAGCAGCATTACTGGTGGAGAAAGATGAAGAAAGATATTGTGAGCCATGTGGCTCGGTGTCTAAACTGTCAGCAGGTCAAGTATGAGCATCAGAGACCTGGTGGTGTATTCCAGCGTATTGATATTCCTGAGTGGAAGTGGGAAAGGATTACTATGGACTTTGTTAGTGGACTCCCTCGGACGGCGAGGAAGTTTGATTCAGTTTGGGTGGTGGTGGATAGGTTGACCAAGTCAGCTCACTTCATCCCAGTGTGTACTACTTATTCCTCAGAGCGGTTGGCAGAGATATTCATCCGTGAGATAGTGAGATTGCATGGAGTTCCCATTTCTATTATATCGGACAGAGGTACCCAGTTCACTTCTCAGTTCTGGAGGACATTTCAGCGAGAGTTGGGTTCACAGGTAGAGCTGAGCACAGCATTTCATCCACAGACGGATGGGCAGTCTGAGCGTACTATTCAGATATTAGAGGATATGTTGCGTGCTTGTGTCATTGATTTCGGTGGTTCATGGGCTGATTATTTGCCTCTTGCGGAGTTTGCTTATAATAATAGCTATCGGTCCAGCATTCAGATGGCACCGTATGAAGCTTTATATGGGAGACGGTGTAGGTCTCCAGTCGGTTGGTTCGAGCCCGGCGAGGCTAGGTTGTTGGGGACAGAGTTAGTCCAAGATGCCTTAGACAAGGTGAAGGTGATTCAGGAGAGACTTCGCACAGCTCAGTCGCGTCAGAAGAGTTATGCGGACCGGAAGGTCCGAGATGTGTCTTATTCAGTAGGTGAGAAGGTGTTGTTGAAGGTTTCGCCTATGAAGGGTGTTATGAGGTTTGGAAAGAAAGGGAAGTTGAGCCCAAGGTTTATTGGACCTTTTGAGGTGCTTAGGAAAGTTGGGGAGGTGGCCTATATGCTTGCTTTGCCACCCAGTTTGTCGGGAGTTTACCTGGTGTTCCATGTATCTATGCTCCGGAAGTATGTCGGAGACCCGTCTCATGTGTTAGACTTCGGCACGATACAGCTAGATGAGGATTTGACTTATGATGTGGAACCAGTAGCCATTTTGGGTCGACATGTTCGTAAGCTGAGATCCAAGGACATAACTTCAGTGAAAGTGCAGTGGAGAGGTCGTCCCGTGGAGGAAGCAACTTGGGAGACCGAGCAGGAGATGCGGAGCAGATATCCTCACTTGTTTGATGCTCCGGGTATGTTTCTTAACCCGCTCGCGGACGAGCGTTTGTTTAAGTTGGGGAGAATGTAACGACCCGGCCCGTCGTTACGGGAATTACCACCCCGTTACCTTGCATTTACATATCTTATGCTTTTATATCAGTATTAGAATATATCGGGTGAGTTAGGAGTGATTTGGATTGAAAATGAAGCAAATAGTATGTTTGAAGGAAGCTTGAATATGGGAAGTCAACCAAGAGTTGACTATTGAGTTAGAGTGCTCGGAACTGGATTCTGATGATTCGACTAGTTCCGGGGGATCATTTATGACTTAGGAGAGCAATCGGAATTGAATTCGGAGGTCCGGTGTAGAAATAGGCTTGAATTGGCTAAGGATGAATTTTGGCGAAATCCGAACGGTAGGTGAGATTTTGATCCGGGAGTCGGAATGGAATTCCGACAGTTGCAGTAGCTCCGTTAGGTGATTTTGGATGTGCCTGCAAAATTTCAGGTCATTCGGGCGTCGTTTGATCGGGTTTTTGATCGAATGTGTAATTCGGAAAGTTTTAAGAAATTTAGGCTTGAATCCGTGGGTAATTGGTGATTTTGATGTTTAGGATGGTGTTTTTATGATTGGAACAAGTTCGAATAAGGAATTAGGATGTGTTGGTGTGTTTGGATGAGGTCCCGGGGGCCTCGGGGTGTTTTCGGATGGCCAAACGGGAGAAAATGTGGAAAAATTGCAGGGAAGTGTTCTGGTTCTGTTGTTTTCGCTCCTGCGGAAATGGGGGCGCAGGAGCGAGTCCGCAGAAGCGGACGAGGAGGCGCAGGAGCGCTTGTTTTCGCAGAAGCGGAAAAATGTCCGCTGAGGCGGCGTCGCAGGAGCGAAGGGTAGACCGCAGAAGCGGTCAAGAGGCGAAATGGAGAAGTCCGCAGAAGCGGGTGGTTGGCCGCATAGGCGAGTCCGCGGGAGCGGACTCTTGGTCGCAGAAGCAGAACATTTCCGCAGGAGCGGAAGACTTTCCGCAGAAGCGGATCCGTAGGAGCGGTCTGTGTATCGCAGAAGCGAAAATCGCAGTGAGTTAAGTGTATGAGAAGTTAGAAAATTTCAGAAACATTTCACACATTTGGGTCTCGGCTTTAGAGGCGATTTGGGCGATTTTGAAGAGAAACTCAAGGGAAATCATCGGGTAAGCAACTATGGACTTAAACTATGATTAGTATTGGTATTATTATGCAATTATATCATGAAAATGGAAGAATTTGGGGTGATTCATGGAAGATTTAACCCTAGGCTTGAACTTTAGAAAATCAAGGTTTTGAATGAGCAAATGGAGTCCGAATTTGGTAAAATTGATATGCTTAGACTCGTATTGAGATGAGGGTTCCGAATATGTGACTTTCGTAATTTTTCGAGAAGCGTACCGAAAGTCGGGTTTTACCAACTTGGTGTATTTATGCGAATTTCATGTAAATTGAAATGGGTTATGATTCTTTGACCCGTATTTGATATAATTATTGTGGTTTGACTAGATTCTACGCACGAGGGAGCTAAATTCAAAGGAAAAGGCATCGCGGACGAGTCTACGACCGGCTAGAGGTGAGTAGTTTGTGTATATGGTAGCATGAGGGTTCGAAAACCCCGGCTTAGCACATTGTGACGCTAGTAGGGCGTGGCTCGCACACCGTGGCAGGTGCGGGATTGATTGTGACTAGGGATTGAGACTTGGTCCATCCCGGAAATGAATAATATGTTATTAGTGTTGGAAATACACTGTATTTGATATATTTGTGGGTTGTAAGCCTTGTTTGGGGCCTTGTGCCGACCTGTAGTGTCCTTAGAGGACAATATTTATGTGATAGCTATAATTGCTTAAATCACTGATCTCGGTCCTGGAAATTGAAATCACACTTTTGAAATGCTAAGTCACCGGCTTTTACAAATTTAATAAAGTTAAAGTATTTTTCATAAATTATGAATTGGAAACTGGAATTAAGAAAAATGAACTGTTTTGTGACTTATTTGCTTATTGTGGACTGAGCATGGATCGGGCTGCACGCCGCAGTGGTTGATATGAGGATCGGGCTGCACGCCGCAGCAGTATTGCGCTTGGGCTGTAGGAGCCCCTCCGGAGTCTGTACACACCCCCGGTGAGCGCCGTCGACGTTAAATTGGATCGGGCTACACGCCGTAGCGGTTATGTGCATTGCATTGCATCTTTATTTGTTGAATTACTCTGTGGTAGCTGAATTGTATTGTTGATGCTAGTTCGTAGGAGATTCGGACTGTAGTGTAGCTTCATATTGTGGTATTTTGTGGATTTCTTACTTTCAGCTACTTTTATATATTTGTTGCTCACTGAGTACTTAGTACTCACCCCTACTCCCTGCACCTTTTGTGTGCAGACTCAGGTACTCAGGAGCAGTAGACAGGCAATTCCAGTGGTTGCAGTGTCATATCAGGTTGCTGAGGCTGCCTACGTTCGCAGAACCTAGCTTCTCCTCTCATTTCCAGTTGTTATTTTGTATTTTGTATTCGGACTTGAGTACTTCTATATAGTACTCTCTATTCCTGTTGGGTTTTGTTAGAGGCTCTAGACTTGTGACTCCGGATCTTTGGGAGTGTCGGTATTTTGTTCATTATTATTATTATTGGAGTTCTTAAACTCATATATTCTTCTTGGGTTGTCCATTTGGGATTGGTATTCGATGTAATCAGAATTATTGGTCTGGCTGGCCTAGCTTGATTGTTGGGCACCATTACGACCGGATTTGGGTCATGACAGGAGTGCCATGTGAGGTTTATATAGACCCTCACAGCTTGCAGCACTTGTTCAAGCATAGGGACCTTAATTTAAGGTAGTGCAGGTGGCGTGAGTTACTAAAGGATTATGACACGACCATTCTTTATCATCCATGCAAGGAAAATGTTGGTGTGGATGCCTTGAGCAGGAAGGCGGAGAGCATGGGTAGCTTAGCATTCATTACTGCTGAGATGATACCATTAGCTTTGGACATTCAGTCTTTGGCTAACAGACTTGTGAGACTGGACATTTTAGAGCCCAGTCAGGTCCTATCATGTGTGGTTTCAGTCTTTGTTGTTGGGGGAGATTAAGGCCCGACAACTTGGTGATCCACATTTGGCAGCTCTCAAGGAGACGGTACTTCAGAGATGTGCCAAGGAGATTTTTATTGGCGAGGATGGTGTGTTATGGTTTCAGGGCCGTGTATGTGTTCCTAATGTTGATGGCTTGAGAGAGAGGATCTTAGAGGAGGCCCATATTTCGAGGTACTCCATTCACCCTGGTGCTACGAAGATGTATCGTGACTTGAGGCAACATTACTGGTGGCGGAGGATGAAGTAGGACATTGCAGAGTATTCAGCTAAATGTTTGAATTGCCAGCAGGTCAAGCATGACCACCAGAGGTCAGGTGGCCTACTTCAGCGGATGCTTATTCTGGAATGGAAGTGGGAATGCATCACTATGGATTTCATGGTTGGGTTGCCGCAGACACAGCGAAATGTTGATTTAGTGTGGGTTATCGTGGATATATTGACCAAGTCCGCCCATTTCATTTGAGTGGCGACTACTTATATGGCGGAGAGGCATGCTCGAATTTACATTTGGGAGTAAGATTGCACGGTGTGTCGATCTCCATCATATTAGAAAGAGGCCCTCAGTTCACTTCCTATTTTTGGATAGCTATTCGGAGTGAGTTGGGGACATGAGTGGAGCTTAGCACGACATTTCATCCTTAGACCGACAAGCAGTCCGAGCGGACAATTCAGATTTTAAAGGATATGCTTAGAGCATGTGTGATTGAATTTAGAGGGCAGTGGGATCGGTTCTTATCCTTGGTAGAGTTTGCATATAATAACAGCTATCAGTCCAACATAGATATGGCCCAGTATGAGGCATTATATGGTCGGCGTTGTCGTTCTCCGATCGGGTGGTTTGAGCTTGGTGAGTCTAAGCCACTTGATATAGATTTGGTTCAGGATGCCTTGGATAAGGAAAAGTTTATTCAGGAGAGACTCCGCATAGCTCAGCACAGGCATAAGAGTTACGAGGATCAGAAGGTGCGTGATGTATCATTTATGGTTGGTGAGAAGGTTCTCTTGAAGGTTTTACCCATGAAGGGCATTATGATATTCGGGAAGAAAGGCAAGTTAAGCTCATGGTTTATTGGCCCCTTTAAGGTATTGAGGCGAGTTAGAGAGGTTGCCTATAATCTTGCTTTACCTCCCAGTTTATCAGGAGTTCATTCAGTCTTTCATGTATCGATGCTCCGGAAGTATCATATCGACTATTCACATGTGTTGGATTTCAGTACCATCCAGTTAGATGAGAGCTTGGGCTATAAGGAGGATCCAATTACCATTGTTGATAGATAGGACCGCCAGTTGAGGTCCAAGAGGATTTCTATAGTGAGAGTCCATTGGAGGGGCCAACCGGTCGAAGAGGCGACCTGGAAGTCCGAGGAGGACATGCGGAGCTGATATCCCCACTTATTTAGTAGTCCAGGTACTTTCCTATGTCCGTTCGAGGACAAACATTAGTTTAAGAGGTGGAGAATATAATGACCCGACTGGTCGTTTTGCATTTTCGAACCTCGTTCCCTTAAATAATACTCTCCGTACTTGCTTTAGCTAATTCATGACTTGCGGGGAAAGTTGGTTCAGAAGTTAGAAGATTTTTGAGTAAGATTAAGTCTAGTTGCTTCTTTTGAGTTTCTTTAAAAAGACCAAGTTTGACTTCGGTCAGCATTTTGGGAAAACGGACCCGGAATCACTATTTGACAATTTTTGAGGGTCCGTGAGAAAATATGAGACCCGACCGTATGCCCGGAATCGAATTCCGAAGTCCATAGCCCGAGTAATGAATTTTTATATAAAATTGTTAAGTAAAGTTTCAAAGATTCTAATAAACTAAGAAATCATTATTTTCATAGGTATCAGGTTTAGATTTCGATTTCAAAACTTGGTACAAGTCCGGAATATGAGTTAAGCCCTACCCGTAAAATTTGGTGTCTATCCGAGTAGTTTAAGGGCATTTTGACATGTTGAAGGAGAATTCAGAACTTGAAGTTCAATGAATTGATCATTTGGATTGGGGGTTGATTCATCAATTTAGCATTGTTTTTGGTGTTTCAAGGGTTCGAGTAGGCCTGCCTCGTGATTTTAGACTTGTTGGTATGTTCGAGCGGGGCTCGAGCCCCGAGCCCTGAGCGTCAAATGGTCAAGGTTCGAGTGATGTTGAAATACTTAGGAAACATTTCTTTAGCTGCTTCTGTCATAACCGCTTCTGTGGCTCTTGGACCGCAGGAGCGGTCATTTATTCATTGCAGCGGAAGGGGCCAGGCCTAGGGGAAACCACAAAAGCAAATGCCCGACCACAGAAGCAGTCCATCTGCCCCAGGCCCATAATCGTAGAAGCGGTGGGATTTCCGCTTATGCGGACTTGCAGAAGCTAGTTTAAGAATGCAGAAGAGGCCCAGGCCCCCTTGGCCCTTTTTTGCAAAATTGGCCCATTTTCACAGAAGCGGGATTCCATCTGCAGAAGCAGAAATCACTGGGGGCAGAACATCATTTAATATGAGCTTAAGCTTATTTCTTCCATATCTCTCTCAACTCTTAGGCAATTTTGGTGATTTAAAAGGGGAGGTTTCAACATAACAATTCGAGGTAAGTAATGCCCACTCATTTTTAGTTCAAATACATAAATATTAGGTAGATTTCACACTAAAAATTAGGTCAAACTAAGGGATTTGAGCTAGACCTAGGATTTAATAAAACTAAGATTTTAGAACATAATTTACCATATAATAAGCTAGAAATCATATATTTTTGAATCTTAGGTGATGGAGAACAACTTTCTTCGAAAAATGTCAAAATACGGGCACGTGGCCCCGGGGTCAGAATTTAGGTAATTTGTGTTAATGGCAAGGAAATTGCTTAAATAGCTATAATTCAACCCTGTACATCTATATTTACTATTTCTTGCTTTGCTTGATTAATTTGGGATTGTCCGGCTTCGAATTAAGGACTTGGGCTCGTTCTTGGATATTGGGAGTGCACTTTAGAGCGAGGTGAGTCTCCTTTCTAACCTTGTAACAAGGAATTGTCCCCATAGGATTTTGAATAAGTAAATGTTGCTAAATGCGGGGGCTACGTATGTATAAGGTGACAAGAATCCGTGCGTAGGTACTATATGATAATTGTTCGGGTAGTTCAGGACCCACGTCATGTCTAATTGGGGAATATTTCTTACTTTAAATTGCCAATATGATCATTATAAATTGCTAGAGACTTGAAGACATGAAAGTGAGCATATAAAAATTGTTGAGCCTTGGTAGGAGTTCCCTTGTATGTACTTGATCCTTATTCTTTATAGTTTCTTGATATGGATCGGGTCGATCACCTTGGTGATAATAGAGGCATCTATGCTTCGTGCCACTCGACCCTCGGTAGTGCATAATTTATTTTCTGTTGGAGCGTGCCTTCGACCTCGGCATATTTGTGCATGAATTTCTATGCTTATATTTGGTTATGACATGATCACTCATTTGATATAAAAGGGGAATCCGGTAATCTAATTAAGGCAAGATCGTGAATATAACTCTTCTGTTGAACTTGTGTTAATAGTAATCCTTTATACTGTATGCCTCACTCTATCATATTATGTTATTTTGGACCTTAGTAAGTATCAAGTTGACCTATCGTCTCTACTTCTTCGAGATTAGACAGGATACTTACTGAGTACATGTGGTTTATTTACTCATGCTACGCTTCTATACTTAAATGTACATGTTTTGAGGCAGGTGGATCTGGACATTATTCGAGTGCGCAGTAGTGAGCTCGCTTAGGGACTTCTATGGTGAGCTGCCTTCTTTCTCATGAAGATCCGTAGCCGAAGGAGTCCTCTCTTGTATTTTGATTCCTGTCTATTCTAATTCAGATAGTAGGATAGGGTATTATGTAACAACCCGACTGGTCGTTTTGCATTTTCGAACTCCGTTCCTTTAAATAATACTTTCCCCATTTGCTTTAGTAGAATTATGACTTGCGGGGGCGGGTGATTCGGAAGTTAGAAGAATTTCGGTCAAGAGTAAGCCTAGTTGCTACTTTAAGTTTCTTTAAAATGGCTAAGATGGACTTCGGTCAACATTTTGGGAAAACAGACCCGGAATCGCAATCCGGCAATTTCTGAGGGTTCGAGGGAAAATATGGGACCTGGGCGTATGCCCAAAATCGAATTCCGAGGTCCCTAGGCCGAGTAATGATTTTTATGTAAAATTGTTAAGTCTAAGTTTCAAAGATTTAAATAAACCAACAAATTATTGTTTTTATAGGTATCGAGTTCGGATTTTGATTCTGAAACTTGGTACAATTTCGAAATATCAGTTAAGACCTACCTGCAAAATTTGGTGTCAATTCGAGTAGTTTATGGGCATTTAGACTCATTTGTAGTAGGTTAAGAACTTGAAGTTCATTAAATCGGATCAATTGGTTTAGGGGTCTGATTCCTTGATTTAATAATGTTTTGGGTGTTCCAAGTGTTTGACTAAGTCTGCATTGTGATTTCAGACTTGTCGGTATATTTAGGCGGGGTTAGGGAGCCCCGAGAGTCTAATGGTCGAGGTTTGAGCGAAGTCGGATTTGGAAAGTAAGCAATGTGGCTGCTTCTGTCAAAATCGCTTATGCGGCTCTTTGACCGCAGAAGCGATGACAGCATAAGCGGCCACCTAGTCGCAGAAGCGGAAGGGCCAAGAAGGGTGAAGATCACATAAGCAGCCCTGGGAACGCTGAAGCGGCCTCGTATGTGCAAAAACAAGACCACAGAAGCGGTCTCGAGTGTGCGAGAATAAGACCGCAAAAGCGGTCCGGTCCACTGTGCCCCCAAATCGCAAAAGCGATAATTTTTTGCATAAGCGGACACTGCATATGCGGTAATTCGTCCGCATATGCAAAAGCCGCTGGGGCAGTAAGGGTTCATTAAATACAAATCGAAGACCCTTTTCACTCAATTTCCACCACTTGGGCGATTTTGAAGGTTTTAAAGAGAGAATTTCTTCCTAATATCACAAGGTAAGTAATCTCCACTCTCTCTTAGCATAAATACATAAACACTAGGTGTAATTAACTCTAAAATTAGAAAAAATTCAAGAGATTAAAGCAAGACCTAGGGTTTAACCAAAACTAAGATTTAACCCAATAATTTGCAATAAAATGAACTTGAAATCATATATTTGCGATCCTTAGGTGATAGAGAACAACTTCCTTCAAAAAATATTGGAATCTGGGCGTGTGGGCCTGGGGTCAGAATTTAGGAAACTAATGTTAAAGGCTAGAAAATTCCTTAAATAGCTAGAATTCGATCTTGTAAGCCTTTATTTACTAGTTCTTGCTTCATTTGATTAGTTTGGGATTGTCCGGCTCCGAATTAAGGACTTGAGCTCTTTCTTGGATATTGGGATTGCACTTTGGAGCGAGGTGAGTCTCCTTTCTAACCGTGTAAGTGGAAAAATGTCCCCATAGGATTTAGCACAATGCACTCAAAATGAGAATACCTAGGGTTGAATACCCTGTTCTAGTTGAGTCGGCCCAAGAGGCCAAGTCTATATTGACTGAGAGGGGTCATGGACCCGTAGTGAGGTATATGATATATACCGGATCGGGCTGCACGCTGCAGCAGTATATACATATACATGTATTGGATCGGACTGCACACCGCAGTATTATATATATGATATATATTGGATCGGACTGCGCCGTAGTAATATATATATTAATATATACCGGATCGGGCTGCACGCCGCAGCAGTATATACATATACATGTATTGGATCAAACTACACGATGCAGTATTATATATATGGATCGGACTGCACGCCGCAATATTATTAGCGCTTGGGCTGAAGGTGCGCCTTCGGAGTCTGCACATACCCTCAGTGACCGGAGTTACTATTATATTGGATCGGGTTGCACGTCGTAGCCTTATATATATTATATTGGATTGGGCGGCATGCCGCAGTACTATATATATTATATTGGATTGGGCTACATGCTGTAGCATTTTTTGTAAGGATCGGGCTGTGCACCGCAGCAGTATTGGATAACTATTGGACTGTAGTAGACTAGTACTGGACGATCCCCTTTTAGACATGTTCCTACCCGTATTGTTATTTATAGAACTGCATAGTATTCTTACAGGTTTTTTTTCCTTCTGTTATTATTTATTTCTATTACTCACAAAGTTAGACTACTCACTCTAATGTCTGCACCTTGTGTGCAGATACAAGGATCCAAGAGGCTAGTTGATTTCTTGTTGCTGCATTAGTTAGTCGCGGAATTATCGAGGTAGCTGCCGGCGTCCGCAGAACCCGATCTCTCCTTTTCGTTATCTCTTTTACTCTTGCATTAGACTTGGCATGTATTGGATATTATTCCATTGTATTTAAAGGCTCAGACTTGTGAAACCAAATCCTGATGGGCTGTTATTTTATTTTCCGCACTCATCTTATTATTATGGAAGCAAGAGTTTATACTTAAATTGGAATTTTAAAATTTAAAAATTGGAATGGTAAATCTGAAATGGTCGGGTCTGCATAATAATGTGTTGAGGACCATAACGACCAGGGTTTGGGTTGTGACAGATAGAGAGAGAAATGAGAGAGTCATATTATTAGATAATAATACTTAGTCTGTTACAACATGGAAACCCCCTTTATATAGAAAGTGGCCTCCTTTAATAATAATAAAAAATAGTCGGAGAGTAGTCGACGTCCACTTAATGGGACGCCCAAGTATGAGTGCCGTTGTTTGCATCCTTACGTCCAAATCATACCCATGTTATAAGGAGCATATGAGAAGGGTTGTACTATATCGCCGTGAGTGTGTGAAGGATTGTATTTGGCCCCATGCAATATTCCAATAGAATAATTAGTACGTAATTGAACCGAAAGATTCTTGCTATCAATTTTAATGAAATAAAATCAAGAGCTGATACCCACTAATTATAGCAATCCCTCTCAGACACTTCCCTCATTGGTTTGAATATTATAAGTATCTTTCCTACCTCAATTTCTCTATGTACATTACTTATTTAAACATAATGAAAAATAAAGTTTCAATACTAAAATTAATATTCCATAATATCACTAATGTAATCTATCAAACGAAGATCAAATAAATAATTTAGAATAAACATCATAAAGTAAGAAAACTGACGGAAATAAGAGAACTCAATCTTTTCAAATATATATATATCATCTTTCATGTTTGCTTTAAATTTTATTATAAGGAAATGCAAGAAACAAAAACAAATGTTGAATTATATGAAAGAAATTAAAAAGAAATTACACTGGTGTTACGATAATAATTTTTGAATAGTTTTAGAGCTCTCCCTCTAGGTTTCGTTTTATGACATTGAATTCCTTTATTGTAAAAGTATGAATACAATATCAATGTACAAAAATAACCTTATAAAATTAAGCATAACATCTCATAATAAAAAGGACATAATCGAAACTCTACATATTAGCCTTATAATCTTATTACTTTTAGGACATACTGCTACCCATGAGGAATCCTACATGATTATCTTTAGGAATCCTATTAGTATAATTATTTTTTGACTGTCTAATTCATAACGAAAATGAATAAGTAAATATATTTAGCCATGTAATCTTATTACTTTTAGAATATACCTCTTAAAAATTTCTATTACTAATTTAATTTGATAACGTATTATGATGTCCTATTACTAATTTAATTTGAGAATATATTATATTGTCCAAATCCGTTTAGAAAAAGGATAGTATATATTATTATAAAAGAATAAATACAATATTAATACACCTAAATAGCCCTAAAATATTAAACGGAAGAACTCATCGGGAAGGACATAACTGCAATTACCTATTTTTTGGACTACAATATATTCTATGCAAAGTTTTAATATTTAAAATTTTAAAATTAATAAAATTTTGTCTATTAAATTCATATTAAAAATATGTAGGAAGATTTAAGAAAATCAATTTCATAATACTCTTCCGTATTGGCAATACATTTCCACTTCATAATGTCTAATACCAAAATAAAATAAAAGTAATATTAAATGAACTGCATAAAGAGTTGAGAGAAAAAATCCCACGATAATATATTTTTATATTATATTTGAACTATTTTTCTACTCAAATAATAATTATTATCAATTTTTTTGTGTAATATTAAAAATACTCAATTATTAAACAACAACTTCCCCGAAAAGGGTAGAGAGGCTATTTCCAGGAGACCCTCGGCTCAATAGGAAAGGCAACAATATCATAAAAGAAATAAAAGAAAATACATGTAACAATAAAAGATACCAGAAAGAAAATAACCACAACAAATAAGTGATAGGACAACAACACAAAACTATGCAAAATACCAATGTGAATACAACAAAGACCGCAAACAAACCTAACGATACTTTAACAGACTAGCCGGTACAAAGAGGAAAGAACTATTGACTACCCCCGAACCTACCACCCTAATGCGCGACCCCCACATGTTCCTATCAAGAGCCATGTCCTCGTAAATTTGAAGTCGCGTTAAGTCACGCCTAATCACCTCGCCCCAATACTTCCTAGGTCGCACTCTACCTCTTCTTGTACCGGCCAAAGTCAATAGCTCACACCTCCTAACCGGTGTATCTAGGCTTCTCCTCCACTGTGATGACCCGGTTTGTCATCACGTGAGTTACCGCCCCATTTTCATCATTATATGCTTGTCATGTTTCAATATATGTGTTGGTGAATTTGAGTCAATTCAGATCGAGTTTGGTGGGGAATGAGACAAATAATCTCTTTGATGAAGGAATAGTTGGAAAAAGTCAACGGGATGTTGACTTGTGAGTTAGAGGACTCAGAATTAAATTCTGATGGTTCGAGTAGCTTCGGGGGATCATTTGTGGCTTAGAAGAGTGATCGGAATAGAATTTGAAGGTTTTGTGTAGAATTAGACTTGATTTGACGAAGTTGGAATTTAGGTGAAATCCGGTCGATAGGTGAGATTTTTATCCGGGCGTTAGAATGGAATTCTGACAGTTGTAGTAACTTCGTTAGGTGATTTTGGATATGTCTGCAAAATGTCAGGTCATTCGGTCATCGTTTGGTCGGGTTTTTGATTGGATGTTGCTTTCGGAAGTATTAGTTGAAACTTAGGCTTGAATCCGCCTTGGTTTGATGATTTCCGTGTTTAAGAATGTGTTTTTATGATTGGAACAAGTTCTTAACGTGTTTTGGAGTAGGTTGGTGGTTTTCGTTGAGGTCCCAAGGTCCTCGAGTGTGACGACCCAAAGGGTCATCACCTGTTTTCCTTATTTGTCCCGCGCTTTCGAGGCCTTGAAAACCTTGTTTTTATATTGCCTCGATTTATGTGCATATTTCGGGCATTTAACCGGAAAGATTTTGTTTTAGAATATGTAAATTCTATGAATCATTTGAAGACATTTTATATTAATATTGACATAGTTGACTTCGGTCAACATTTTTGGTAAACGGACCTGGACCCGAGATCGGACGGTCCCGGAAGGTCCGTAGGAAAATATGGGACTCAGGCATGCGTCCGGAGTCGAATTCTGAGGCCTAGAGCCCAAGATATGAATTTTTCTGTTAAATTGTTTTTGCTGAAATTATTAAATGAAAATTGATTAAATGACCATGGTATCGGGCTCGTATTTTGGTTTCGACGCTCGGTACAAGTCGTAAATATTATTTAAGTACTTCCTGCAAAGTTTGACGACATTTGAATGTTGTTTGATGTGTTTTGAACCCTGAGTTCTAAATTTGAAAGTTTATGAAGTTAAAAGAAGAAAATCATGAACTTGAGGCTTGATTTGATGAAAACGATGTTATATTGGCGATTTGATCGCGCAAGCAAGTTCATAGTATGTTTTTGAAGTTGTGTGCATGTTTGGTTTGGAGCCCGAGGGCTCGGGTAATGATTCGATAGGTCCTTGGAGCAGATTTTGAAAAATAACACAGTTGGTATTTTTCCCCCTGCTGGTATCTTCGCAATTGCGGGAATACTCAGATTTAGCCTTGGTTCGCAAATGCGAAGATGGCAGGGGAACCCATAGAATCGCAAATACGAGTAAAACCTTGCAAATGCGAAGAACTCAGCAAACACACTATGTTTGCAAATGCGAATTTTATCTTGCAAATGCGAGGCTGACAGGCTTGGGGCCAAGTTCGCAAATGCGAACGTTTTCTCGCAAATGCGAGGGCAATAGTCTAAACCTGCTTAGTTCGCAATTGCGAATAAATGTTCGCAATTCCCATACCCACAGCTGTGCACTCAGATACTTAAACGAATTTTAAACACTTTTTCTTCATTCTTTCAAAACCCAACACACCACACACGATTCTCCAAGAACAAGATGATTCCAAATCACTTGTAAGTCATTTTTTACTTAATTCTTTCAATTCATAACATCATTAAACATGTTTTCCAAGAGAAATCAATGGTTTTCATGGTGGAAATTGTTATTTTTAGGTAGAACCTAGGTTTTTCATGAATTGGGGAATTGGACCTCGATTTGAGGTCTGATTTTGAAACAAACTATATAATTAAACATCGTTAGGGAATGGGTTACCGGATTTTGGTCCGAACCCCGAGTTCCGACCACGTGGGACCAGGGGCGTTTTGGGAAATTTTGGGTTTAACTTTGAGAAAACCATTTTTAGCATCCAAACCAATTTATATAGTATTTATTAAATTAATTGAACCAATTGTGATTAGATTCGAGCAAGGTGAAGGCTGAAATTCGAGGTAAAGTGGTAATTGAAGGATAATTGGACTTCAAAGCTTAGAGGTAAGTGTTTGATCTATCCTAGCTTAATGGAATAGGATTTAATGTGCTAATTGCTATGTGATCGAGTGTGGTGTATGGGCTGTGGTTACGGGCATCCATACAATGGCGTCTTGTATGACCGTGAGTCGTTTGTTGACATATATTGTGAGTTAATGTTGGATGTTTTTAAGATATAATCTTGAACCCTTGCCGGGTTGTGAAGTTTATTATTGTTTTCCCTTGCCGGGACTTTATTGTGAAGTTGATTATTGTTTCCCTTGCCGGGACTTTACTGTGATGGTTATTGTGTCCCTTGCCGGGACGGTTCATGTTAATTGTTTCATTTTTTTGCCCTTGACTGTGATTGTTATTTGGGTGAGGAAGAGTGATAATGCACGAAGGGTGATGCCGTGTCTTGTTTATTGATTATGCACGAAGGATCATGCCGTGACTTGTTTATTGATTATGCACGAAGGATCATGCGATGCCTTGTTTATTGATTATGCACGAAGGATCATGCCGTGCCTTGTGATACTGATTATGCATGAAGGAACATTCCATGCCATTGTTATTTGAACCATGCACGAAGGATCATGTCGTGCCATAGATGTGAGGATGGGAGTTAAAGAACGAAGGGTGATGCCGTGCACATTTATTTGATTATTTGGTGAGGATGAGATTAAAAGCACGAAGGGTGATGCCGTGCAACTATTTGAATTTCTTGTCTTGGTGATAGTTGTTTTTACTACACTTTGATTCTCTTTACCGATTCATTATATGTTGCTGATTGTGTTTCCCTAGCATGATATTCCTTTGTTAAATATGTTACTTGATAATTTTGTTATTTTGTGGTATATACATATATAGAACTGCACAGGTTTATGTGGGTGTCTGGTCCTAGGCTTGTCACTACTTCGTCGGGATAGGCCAGGCACTTACCAGCACATGGGGTCGGATTGTGCTGATACTGCACTTCTATGCGTTTTTGCACAGGTCCAGGTTTCGAGCAGGAGCAGCAGCAGTAGAGTATTTGTGGGAATTCTGTGCTTACGAGACCGAGGTAGCTTGCAGATGTCCGCAGGCCCGGCGTCTCTTCTATCTATCTTATTATTATTGCGGTCTCATTATTCCGCGATAGATGAATGTTTATTATTTTCTTTCAGATCATTATGTGTAGTATTCCTTAGTAGTTCGTGAGTTGGTGACTCCACATCTTGGGTAGAGGATTATATCAGTTTTTTTACACTATTATTATTTATCCCTTGATTCAAAAGACTTCTGCATTTAACCGTTTGAGTAATTATTTCTTGCAATTAAATATGAGAATAAAAATGATGGTATGAATAGGAAAATGTTGAATGAATTGGCTTTCCTAGCTACCACGAGTAGGCGCCATCACGATCCCGATAATGAGGGAAAATCCGGGTCGTGACAAATTGGTATCAGAGCTCTAGGTTACATAGGTCTCACCACTCACGAACAAGCTTAGTAGAGTTTGAGGGGTAGGTACGGAGACGTATGTAGTCCTCCAGAGTCTATTGAGTTAGGAAAATGTCTCTCATTTGTTCCTTCTTGTTGTGCAATTTGTTCCTCAAATACTGATTGAATTTCTATTCTATCCTTTCGCAGATGGTGAGGACACGTGCTTCTTCATCAGCTGATCAGCAGCCTGAGCCCCAGGCAGCTCCCGTGAGGGGCAGGGGCCGAGGCCGTATCGGAGGTCGTGGTTGGGTCAGAGTTCAGCCCCAGGCAGCGATTCCAGAGGTGGAGCCTCATGTTGAGATTAGTGAGAAGGTTTCAGCCCCAGCAGCTCCAGTGGGCCCAGCTGAGGTCCCAGGGGAGGTGTTATTTACCCCGGATCTTCAGGAGGCTCTAGTCAGAATAACGGGTTTTATGGACAATGTTGCCGGAGCAGGCTTATTACCAGTTGCATCCGCCACTTCTCAGGCTGGAGGAAGGGCCCAGACTCTTGTTGCACGTACTCCGGAGCCAATAGCTCCCCAGCCTCAGGCACTAGTGGTTCAGCCAGCTGTGGCCACTCAGTCAGGCACCACAGCTCAGGCCGGAGATGGAGCGGTCATGACTTTTGATGATTTTTGGAGA
Organism: Nicotiana noctiflora; assembly: GCA_032618575.1. NCBI lineage: Eukaryota > Viridiplantae > Streptophyta > Magnoliopsida > Solanales > Solanaceae > Nicotiana > Nicotiana noctiflora. The sequence continues at coordinate 642,632 of JASVEL010007319.1, forward strand.
CTTGATCGGTTCTCCAAGATGTTTACCACTACTTTCAGCGGTGCCACATCAGAGGATCCCCAGGACTTCTTATTCAGTTGCGATGAGATTCTCAATATTATAGGAATAGTGGAATCCAATAGAGTTGATTTCTGCACATTCAAGCTTTCAGGATCCGCCAAGACTTGGTGGAGAGATTATTGTTTGACTCGACCAGCAGGGTCCCCGGCTTTAACATGGGACCAGTTTGCGGAGTTATGTTTGAAGACGTTTCTCCCTGTTACCTAGCTAGACGCACTTCGGAGGCAGTTTGAGCGCTTCTAATAGGGTACTATGACTGTTACCCAGTATGAGATGAGGTTTGTTGATCTGGCACGTCATGCGGTGGTGATAATCCCCACAGATCGGGAGAGGGTCCGCAGGTTTATAGATGGGCTAAATCAGCCGATTCGACTTTAGATGGCTATGGGAGTTGGGATTGATATATCTTTTCAGGAGGCAGCTAATGCAGCTCGTAGAGTTGAGATGGCTCTTGCTCGTGGAGGTGGTTATCCTTCAGATAAGAGGCCTCGCCATTCTGGTAGATTTAGTGGTACTTCTTCTGGAGGCAGGGATTCTTATGATAGGGGCCAGTCTTCCAGGACTTTTCAGTTAGCCTCCAGGCTTCGCAGGGTGGTCCAGGTGATCGTGGGGTTCATGAGCAGTATTCAGATCAGCCTCCCATCTGTGCTCAGCTTCTTCAGAGTGTTTGTGGGGGCCATTAAGGTCGTGAGGGCCAGCAACCCCATCAGCCGAAATGTTGTTACGGTTGGGGTGACCCAGGTCATCTTGTCAAGTTTTGCCCTCGAGCAACAGGAAACACTCAGCAGCGGGGTCCTCGTCCTATGATTTAGGCGCCAACTAACCCACAGCCTGCCCAGCTAGCCAGAGGCGGGGGTAGAGTCGTAAAGGTGGAGGTCGAGACCGTAAAGGTGGAAACTGTCCCGCCAGAGGTAGAGGTCAGCCAGTGGATGAATGTCCCAGAGACGTAGCTTAGAGGGGAGGTATTGATCCCTGATTTTATGCTTTACCAGCTAGGCCAGAGGTAGAGGCATCAGATACTGTGATTATAGGTACCATTCTGGTTTGTGATAGAGGTGCTTCAGTATTATTTGACCCCGGATCTACATATTCATATGTGTCTTCCTACTTTACACCATACCTAGTCGTACCTATGTAGGCCTTCGATATTCCAGTTTATGTGTCTACACTAGTGGGGGACTCTATAGTAGTCGACCAGGTGCATCGTTCGTGCGTGGTTATATTTGGGGGTCTTGAGACCCATGTTGATTTATTGCTATTAGACATGGTGGATTTCGATGTCATATTGGGGATGGACTGGTTGTCCCCGTATCATGCTATCTTAGATTGTCATGCCAAGACAGTGACCTTGGCCTTGCTAGAATCACCCCGACTAGAGTGGAGAGGGACCTCAGGCCACTCCGTTCGCACTGTTATTTCCTATGTTAAGGCTCGACGCATGGTCGAGAAGGGGTGTCTAGCTTATTTGGCATATGTTCTTGATTCCAGCGCGGAAATTCCTTCTATTGATTCAGTTCCTATTGTAAGGGAGTTTCTGGAGGTTTTCCCTTCAGACCTACCAGGCATGCCACCCGACAGATATATTGATTTCTGTATTGATCTGGCACCGGGCACTCAGCCCATCTCTATTCCACCCTATTGTATGGCCCCACCGAAGTTAAAGGAGTTAAAAGGTCAGTTACCATACCTTCTAGAAAAAGGGCTTTATCAGGCCTAGTGTTTCTCTCTAGGGTGCACCTGTATTATTTGTGAAGAAGAAGGATGGCTCGATACAGATGTGTATTGATTATCGACAATTAAACAAATTGACGATAAAGAACAAGTATCCACTGTCGAGGATTGATGATTTGTTTGATCAGCTCCAAGGAGCGAGAGTGTTCTCAAAAACGGACTTGAGGTCGGGCTACCATCAGCTGAATATCAGGGCGGCTAACATTCCTAAGACAACCTTTCGCACTAGGTCCATGCACTATGAATTCGTGGTCATGTCTTTCGGGTAGACTAATGATCCAGTAGCATTTATGGAGTTGATGAATTGGGTGTTCAGGCCTTATCTAGATATGTTCGTGATAGTCTTTATAGATGATATCCTGGTGTACTCCAGTATCCAGGAAGAGCACGAGAAGCACCTCAGAGTGGTTCTTCAGACTCTGAAGGATAAACAGCTATATGCCAAATTTTCAAAATGTGAGTTTTGGTTGAGTTTTGTGGCATTTCTAGGTCATATCGTATCAGTGGAGGGTATTCAGGTGGACCCAAAGAAGATTGAGGCAGTCCAGAATTTGCCTCGACCAGCTTCAGTGACCGAGATCCAGAGTTTCTTGGGGTTAGCAAGTTACTACCATCAATTTGTAGAGGGGTTCTCTTCTATTGCAGCCCCGATGACCAGGTTGACCCAGAAGGGTGCCTAGTTCAAGTGGTCAGATGAGTGTGAGGCGAACTATCAGAAGCTCAAGACAGCCTTGACTACAGCACCAGTGTTGATATTACCTATGGGTGCAGGGCCTTACTCAATTTGCTGTGATGCATCCGGTATAGGGCTTGGAGCGGTATTGATGCAGGATGGCAAGGTTATTGCTTATGCTTCAAGACAGTTGAAAATCTATGACAAGAATTATCCGTTTCATGATCTTGAGCTGGCAGCAGTGGTTCATGCCTTAAAACTCTGGAGGCATTATCTATATGGTGTAGCGTACGAGGTGTACACGGATCACAAAAGCCTACAGTATTTATTCAAGCAAAAGGAGTTGAATTTGCGACAGAGGAGATGGTTAGAGTTGCTAAAGGACTATGATGTTACTATCCTATATCACCAGGTAAGGCCAATGTGGTGGCCGGTGAGTTGAGTAGAAAGTTTACCAGCATGGGTAGTCTCGCTTATATTCCGGTCAGCCAGAGACCACTTTCTCTAGATGTCCAAGCCTTAGCCAATCGGTTCGTGAGACTACACATTTCTGAGCCTAGCATGGTGTTAGCTTGTACGGTCACTCGTTCTTCCCTATTAGAGCGTATCCGTGAGAGGCAGTTTGATGATCCTCATATGCGTGACCTGAGGGATATTGTACATTGGGGAGGTTCCACGAAGGTAACTCTAGATGATGACTGACTATTGAGATTGCAGGGGCGAGTTTGTGTGCCCAATGTTGAGGGGATTCGAGAGTGATCTTAGCGGAGGCCCATAGTTCGCGGTATTCTATTCTCCCGGGTGCCGCGAAGATGTATCAGGACTTACGACAACACTATTGGTGGCATAGGATGAAGAAAGACATCGTTGCGTATGTCGCTCGGTGTGTAAACTATCAGCAGGTGAAATTTGAGCACCAGAGGCTTGGTGGTGTATTCCAAAGAATTGAAATTCCTAACTGGAAATGGGAGCGGATTACAATGGACTTCATTACTGGACTTCCTTTGACTCGGAGGAGATTTGATGCTATTTGGGTCTTTGTTGATAGGATGACCAAGTCAGAACACATAATTCCAGTATCTCTCTTACTCATCGAAGAAGCTAGAACAGATTTACATCAGGAAGATTGTTCGCCTTCATGGGGTTCCGATGTCTATTATCTCAGATCGGGGTACGCAGTTTACCTCGCATTTCTGGAGAACGATCAAACAGGAGTTAGTCACCCAGGTTCAGTTGAGTACAGCTTTCCATCCTCAGACGGACGGTCAGTCCGAGAGGACTATTCAGATCCTAGAGGATATGCTCCGAGCCCGTGTCATTGATTTTGGAGGCTCGTGGGACCGGTTTCTGCCATTAGCGGAGTTCGCCTACAACAACAACTACCATTCTAGCATTCACATGGATCCGTATGAGGCATTGTATGGTACACGATGTCGGTCTCTAGTTGGATGGTTTGAGCCGGGAGACGCTCGGTTGTTGGGTACAAAATTAGTTCAGGAAGCCTTAGACTATGTGAAGGCTATCCAGGAGAGATTGCATTCAGCTTAGTCCAGACAGAAGACTTATGCTGATCGTAAAGTCAGAGATGTGGATTTCATGGTTGGTGAGCGAGTACTGCTCCGGGTATCGCCTATGAAGGGCCTGATGAGGTTCGGAAAGAAGGGCAAGCTCAGCCCTAGGTATATTGGTCCATTTGAGAATCTGGACCGAGTGGGAGAGGTGCCTTACAGACTAGCCCTGCCACCTAGAGTATCAGCCGTACATCCAGTTTTTCATGTATCTATGCTCCGGAGGTACCACGATGATCCCACACATGTGTTAGACTTCAGTACTGTCCAATTGGACAATGATCTCTCTTACAAGGAGGAGCAGGTGGCCATTCTAGACCGGCAGGTTCGACAGTTGAGATCGAAGAGTTTTCCTTCTGTGCGTGTTTAGTGGGGAGGTCATCCTACTGAGGCATCGACCTGGGAGTCCGAGTCTGATATGCGGAGCCGCTACCCACATTTGTTACCCGACTCAGGTACTTCCTACTCTTGTCCGTACGAGGACGAACAGTTGTTTTAGAGGTGGAGGATGTGACGAACCAAAGGGTCATCACCTGTTTCCTCATTTGTCCCGCGCTCCTAAGGCCTTGAAAACCTCATTTTTATTGTGCCTCGATTTACGTGCATAGTCCAGGCATCTAGCCGGAAAGTTTGTGTTAGAATATGTGAATTCTATGAAATATTTGAAGAAATTTGATATTAATATTGATATAGTTGACTTCGGTCAATATTATTGGTAAATGGACTCGGACTCGGACGCGAGATCGGACGGTTCTGGAAGGTCCATAGGAAAATATGGGACTCTGGCATGCGTCCGGAGTCGAATTCTGAGGCCTAGAGCCCAAGATATGAATTTTTCTATTAAATTGTTTTTGCTGAAATTAATAAATGAAAATTAATTAAATGACCATGGTATCGGGCTCGTATTTTTGTCCCGACGCCCGGTACAAGTCTTAAATATTATTTAAGTACTTCATGCAAAGTTTGACGACATTTGAACGTCGTTTGATGTGTTTTGAACCTTGAGTTCCAAATTTGAAAGTTTATGAAGTTAAAGGAAGAAAATCATGAACTTGAGGCTTGATTTTATGAAAACGATGTTATATTGGCGATTTGATCGCGCGAGCAAGTTCGTAGTATGTTTTTGAAGTTGTGTACATGTTTGATTTGGAGCCCGAGGGCTCGGATAAAGATTTGATAGGCCGTTGGAGCAGATTTTTAAAAATAACACACCTGGTCCCCTAGCTGGTATCTTCGCAATTGGGAAGAAATACTCGCAATTGCGAGAAGACTCAGATTTAGCCTTGGTTCGCAAATGCGAACCAATCTTCGCAAATGCGATGATGGCAGGGGAACGCATTGGATCGCAAATGCGAGTAAAACCTCGCAAATGCGAAGAACTCAGCAAACACACAAAGTTCGCAAATGCAAGGCTGGCAGGCTTGGAGCCAAGTTCGCAAATGTGAACGTTTTCTCGCAAATGCGAGGGCAATAGTCAAAACCTGCTAAGTTCGCAATTGCGAACAAATGTTCACAATTCCCATATCCACAGCTGTGCAATCTGATACTTAAGCAAATTTTAAACCCCTTTTCTTCATTCTTTCAAAACCCAACGCACCACACACGATTCTCCAAGAACAAGATCACTCCAAATCACTTGTAAGTCACTTTTTACTTAATTATTTAAATTCCTAACATCATTAAACATGTTTTCCAAGAGAAATAAAAGGTTTTCATAGTGGAAATTGTTGTTTTTGGGTAGAACCTAGGTTTTTAATGAATTGGGGAATTGGACCTCGATTTGAGGTCCAATTTCGAAACAAACCATATAATTGAACTCGTGAGGGAATGGTCTACTGGATTCTGGTTTGAACCCCGAGTTCCGACCATGTGAGACCAGGGGCGTTTTGGGAAATTTTGGGTTAAACTTTGAGAAAACCATTTTTTAGCATCCAAACCAATTTATATATTATTTATTGAAGTAATTAAACCAATTGTGATTAGATTCGAGCAAGTTGAAGGCTAAAATTTGAGGTAAAACGGTAATTGAAGAATAATTGGACTTCAAGGCTTAGAGGTAAGTGTTTGATATATCCTAGCTTGAGGGAATAGGATTTAATATGCTAATTGCTATGTGATCGAGTGCGGTTTATGGGTTGTGGTGACGAGCATCCATACACTGGCATCTAGTATGACTATGAGTCGTTTGTTGACATACATTGTGAGTGAATGTGGGATATTTTTAAGACATAATCTTGAACCCTTGTCGGGTTGTGAAGTTGATTATTGTTTTCCCTTGCCGGGACTTTATTGTGAAGTTGATTATTATTTCCCTTATCGGGACTTTACTGTGATGATTATTGTGTCCCTTGCCGGGACGGTTCATGTAAATTGTTTCATTTATTTGCCCTTGACTGTGATTGTTATTTGGGTGAGGAAGAGTGATAATGCACGAAGGGTGATGCCATGACTTGTTTATTGATTATGCATGAAGGATCATGCCGTGCCTTGTTTATTGATTATACACGAAGGATCATGTCGTGCCATGTTTATTGATTATGCATGAAGGATCATGCCGTGCCTTATGATATAGATTATGAACGAAGTAACATTCCGTGTCGTTGTTATTTGAACCATGCACGAAGGATCATGTCGTGCCATGGATGTGAGGATGAGAGTAAAAGCACTAAGGTTGATGTCGTGCACTTTTATTTGATTATTTGGTGAGGATGAGAGTAAAAACACGAAGGGTGATGCCATGCAACTATTTGAATTTCTTGTCTTGGTGATAGCTGTTTTTACTACACTCTGATTTGTCACACCTCCCTTTTTACTACCTTTTATTTAATTCCCCGATCAAGAGAATAAGGTATACCTCGATATTATGAATACCCCGGGAAGGATATAATAACAACGAGGAAGGAGTTTTTCCAAATAAAGGACAATTGGTTCGGGATTTTATTTATAATTTCAGAGTCGCCACTTGGGAAAATAATGGTGTCCCAAGTCACCGGTTAATCCCGAATCCGAGGAAATTGACTCTGTTTTTATCAATCTGCGCAACGAGAAATCCGGGTAAGGAATTCTGTTAACCTTGGAGAAGGTATTAGGCACTCCCGAATTCCGTGGTTTTAGCACGGTCGCTCAACTGTCATTCTTGGTTTTATATGACTCTTTACATGCCTTTTAACAATATGCATGTGTTTCAACTTGAATATTTTACGAATTGCGACGTCGCGAAAACGTATTTCGAGTCACACCGCAACCAGTACGCCTGTGACCTTTAACACGTTTCGGCTTCACCGGTATTTACAATTTGAGTCACATGAGATGTGCACTCGTATTAGGGAAGGTGTATTTTAAATCGTGCCTAAATCGTCTATCTGCTTGTGGAAAGGTTGTGAAATTATTTAGCAACCTTCCCAGTCTAATATATATAACTTATTCATTTATTTGGGGGCCCCACTTTTTTGTTTTCAATGCATGGCTCATCCCATTCAATCCTAATATGTATATACTATGTTTTCTATTTTTGGTTTTTCCCCTAGTTCATTGTTTTCAGAATTTAAGTCCTAGCCGTATTTTTATTTACACGGGGCCTGCACTTTGGGCTTGTATTTGACACATATCAATTTACATTCCTGGGTACTAAAGACCCAGAAACACACTGAAACACGTTCAGCAGAAGCCCAGTATCATACTTACAAAACTCTGGGCTTTCGCAGTTGATTAGGCTTAGATCATACGTAATTGTAGAAGAATAATAAAAATCAGGATTCATTATTTACACAGAAGATCAATATTCAAAAAATAACAAAACTTAAACTATTTTATTCAATGAGAAGAAATAAAATGAAGAATTTTAATAATAATTTCAAACTGTAAATGTTAAGTGCAAACGAAATCCAATTAGCAGGTTGTCTTTGTTCTTATGTTTGATAGCTATTTTAAACTACTGAATCTAATTACTTAATATCTAAAGCTAAACAGTATTATTAGTTGATAACATGCTAATCTCGATTACTTGCAAATTACAGAGAACTACTGAATGTATTAAACATTAAACTATATTAACTATGTGATATGTGACTTCATACTGAAATATCATTTAAACACAGTAATTCATTTACTACTAATGCTGTTCAGATTAATCTAATTACTATTGAATTAAACTAATTACTGCGTTAATACCGTTAATTATTTACTTGTTCCAAGATTTACTTTGTATCAGATTAATTGTTAACCTATTTTAATTAATTAGGCGATTACTACTATGCTAGCTTACTTACTACACTATTACATTGTTCTCAGTTTATCCGTACCTCATTTTGAATCAATTATACAATACTTCCTACCAAATTACAATTTCAACTAAGTTAAAATCTAACTAGAAAGCCAAACTCAGAAAACAGAAATTGTAGCAAATTCAAATCGTTTATTTCTTCAACTTCAATTTCAACTGCAATTACATGAGATTCAAGTTGTGTACCTGATTCAGCAATAGAAATCAATAAGTCTAGGGATATGAAGGCAGGAAATAAGCAGGTAGATGTCACGCCCCAATTCGAGGGACATGACCGGCGCCTGACCAGGTAGCCCCAGTCAAGCGGACCTGGGTGCCTTTCTATCCCATGCGTTACCCCTGTGTTGTTCATTACTCATAAGCCAAAGATCTTACCAATTATAACTAAATTCACATTGTACAACATAACCATACGATTGATTTACTAACAAGTTTACAATTTATATTTACAACGCCCGACATATATATTCATAGGCCATAACCCCACAATTTACATGTCTACAGAGCCTCTAGGATACAAGGACGATACAATACTTGCCAGTAACAAGGCTCCGGCTATACCTTACACAAATCAAAATAAAATCTACACAAGAGTAGCATGAGCCACGTAAGGCCCCGAAAGGAAAGGGGCTCACCAAAACGGGCAGTGGAAGATAAAGGATGCTATTGCCAATGAGCTGAAGTACCTGCTACTGATTCACCTACAATCATAATACGAATGTAGCGTCCCCGACAAAAGGGATGTCAGTACATTGGAATTGTACTGGTATGTATGGGCAAACTTTGTCCCAAGTAAACTCAAGCCATTAACAACAAATCACGATGATAATACAACCAACCATGTTTTCGACATTTTTCCTCATTTCAGATAATTCTCAACACAAAGCACGTTTAAGATCAACAAGTAGAACAACCACAAATCAATCACGTAAAACACAAGTAGTCAAACAAAGGGGCAATCAGTGCCCCACATGTTGCAAACTCTCATGCTGTCTCTTTTCACAATTTCACATCAATGATTTTATATCAAATTTCAATAGTGATTTCGATCGCTTTCCATCTTTATTACCTCGTCCACCCTTATTACCTCGGCCACCCTTATTACCCCAACCCACACCTTATTACCTCATGTTGCGGCGCGCAACCCGATCCCTTCGTACAGTTTCAATCACAACAATTACAAACAACAAATACGGCATTACACCAAATTACAACAAGTTCAAATAAGCAACTTACAATTCGATTCACATTCTCAAATACTTTTCAAACTGATATCACAACCAAGTTACCATCTTCAAGAGTACACACACAAGTATGTTCAACAATTTACCACAATTCAAGTGTTTCATCTCTTTCCACAAGAAACCATATATGCCACCACAACAATTGTTCTCAGTTCTTTACCAATTCCAATTCCCTTGTTATTTTTCAATTCATATTTCATACCACATCACATGTAGTTCAACATCAACTGAATACCCAACAATGATATTGAAGAATCACATATAATCTCTCAAATTAACACACGCCAAACAATTTCACACATATGGGCGATTTTACAAGAATCAAAATTAGCCATACATACCTCGATTGAGCTTTCCTTAAGTTACTACAACACTCCAAAAACTCTAGCAATTCCAATCTACTATGAGACATAACAAAATTAAACATATATTAGAAAGATATTCATGAAACTAGCTCATTTGAGCATTTTATCAAATACTTGTTACGCATCTTGATTTCAAATCCCCTTTTTAAGAATTTCTTCATTACCTAACACTCTAAGCTTGCACACTTCGCGCACCGGGCAACATTTCGCGCACTGGATATTGCATTCATGATAACAACAATAACCCACAATTCCATAACTTGGCATCATACCATCAAGGATGTCAGTTCATAGTAAACAAACAATCATGTGTTCATAATAGTCCTTATCAGCCATTAATATAATCGCAAAGGTGTTTATCAACAAGAATATAATTTCATTTCAATCAACAGTGCATATGAAGTCAAGCCATCTTGAGTCTTGCTAGTAGTGCATCATGATCATATAGTTCAACCAAGTCAATTTGTACCCACATTTTTTTTATCACTATCTTCTTAGACATAAGCATATGGAAATACAAAGTACATGAGGAACAGTTACGGGGAATATCATACACCTATTGCAACCTCATGTGTAATACAGTCATGTTACCTTTATTACCAACTCACATAACATTTTCAGGGGTACACTCACACTAAACCCTTGATGACCCTTAATAGTTACCCTAAGATGTGATACCATAAACTGACCATAACTTTATCTATCCAATATATATGTGATCACACTATGAAGCTTTATCTTTGACTTGTCCGAACTTACAATACCCAATGGATCTAATACAATGAGGAACAACACAGTTCAAGATCAGGCTGGAGTTCTTCAGGAATCCATTAATGCACTGGGTAGAGTACTTTATGAGGTCGTATACTAAGAGACACAAAATGTTACTACTAACAATACTGACATGGTTAATCACTGTGACTACCTCAATTAATAAATAAATGAGGCATATGAGTATGTAGTACATGGGAAATAGGAATCATTAAGAAGGAATACTCAAGTACGTGAACCACTCATTTTCTAAAGTGTATGGAAAATCCGTCGACCCCGAATAGGAATACTCTGGCACCTTGAATGTGATATGGTATTCAAAATAACATGAAGTTGAATTACACTCTAACATTACTGACGCACAGAATCTATGCCACAAGCCTATAAGGATGAAAAGAATTGAACGCTTATGAGATTATCATATTCTAGACAACTTAACACTTCTTGGTAATTGATCATATATGAGGAAACTAAAAATTACGACCATTTTTTTTTCATTCAAATCAACATGTTCATGATATGTACAAAATTCCAAAGTCATATGATCTCAACCTTTCGCGAGTGAAACTCAATAACTAGGAAATCTTGATATTGGGACAAACTCATGAATTGGTTAGATGGTTCTAATAGTTAACACGACGCTCCAGAGAGAAGGAAAATAAAACTCATATCTAGCCAAGAAGGTGAGACACCAAGGGTACTAAAACTCTCCACACATGACAATGACATAGTCCATGATTCTAGAAGTTGAGGGTCTGAAGAAAACCAAACATAATGAGACAGTGCACAATAATCGCTGAAGGTTTGCAGATGTTCATGATGAGATCTCCACAGGCTTTGACTTGAAAAAGGAAATGTCATAGTGATACATAGAAGGGAATATTCTCTTATGATTGTCGTACAAGTGTAGGGAACTAGCACAATGAATTCAGTAAATAAGGAATACAATTTAAAACATTGTGGAGACATAATGAGAAAATAATCATTGGTTATAAGTTGGACACACTTCTACTATATTAACTCCCCACTACAATACATGACCATGCCACGAGCAACCACAATACTAGAACAGAGTAAGCTACTTACTGCGAGATGTCTCAAGTGGGCACGAAAACCATGGCAACACAAGATATCTATGATGGGGATTGAGGATCTCAATTTTTCAGAGAGACTTTATGTACATGGTGACAATTTCGATTGATATTCACTCGTATGATAGGCACTGATATGTGCATTTATGGTACTAGACAGTGAAAAGGTTTCATGATGATATTCACAAAATAGTAGATTGGTTGATCAAGCCATATAAGTCACATACAACTAAGTAAGAGAGTGACTCGAGAAGGATTACAAATCTTGAATACTTTGCATGGAACTTGGCACCACATGTACAAACTCTATGATGATGCATGTATAGGCATAAGTGAGCAGATGTTGTCCATTTAAATAAAACTTTTCTGTAAAGATTTCATTGGGAATAGTACCTTGATGAAAATTTAGGAAAACAAGTGGGAAGTATAAATAGTGTTATAACTCAATTCAGGAACATACTTATAGAGCTCAATTCCATAGGAGGTTGTAAATACTAGAACTGTGATAGGGAGACTTTGTAGATAATACCTCTCATTCAAAGAGTATGCATGTGCATGAACTGTTTTGTAATTTAGATTCTTTTTAAGAACACATCTATGCAAGGACAAGGAAATCATAAGGGTTTAACAAAAAGTTTAAACAATCACCACATTACCAAATAAAATGGATCACATAGTTTTTTTTTTACATAATTTCCATACCTCTAGGCCGCATTTCATAGCCATTCCATAGGGTTCACATATAAAATTATCCACCTATGGGCTTCAGACAATAATAAGGAAATCACAATTACGAATCAAACACTTTAAATGATCACCACATTATCAAATAAAAAAAAATCATGCCATTTTCTCGTATATTTGTCCATCGACACTTTGGGCCACAATTATCACATCATACTTGGTACTAGGCCACATTTCATAACACAGTTTCTTCTTCCCCGCATTTCACAACATTTCTGCATATTTTAGTTTACATCAACCTCATAATCTATTTCATATTCCCTCATGTCACAAGTATCACCAGGTACAATTTCTTTTCGAGTTCGCGACACATTGTCTACACTTTATTTCTCAAAAACATTTGATTTATTTCAACATCTCTATGCATAGAGGACATCACACGATTTTATTTAATATATGCTCCTTCAATTTCAGTTTAAGGCCTTCACATTTCAATACATGATTCATACCCCTTGCACCCATTTTAAGTTGTCAATAATAGCACATTGATCATATTGGAATGTATCTTTCACAAATATCGGGTCACAACACCATTCATGTAAAGTATCAATCACAACTAGAGTCCAACATCTAGTCTTACCATATTTACACAATCACTTACTTAATTTCCAAACATCTTTATACATTACCAACAACTAGACTCAATCAATCAAATACCTTTGGTACACGTAAGAACATTTTGGAAGAATCAACCATAACAAGTTTTCACACAAAATTTGTCATCAAAATATCAATTCAAACTTGACTTGAAGTCTAGGCATTTTAGCACATAGTTCACATTCTTTACATATCCTCATCTACCAAGAATAATATACTAAACAGATAAAGAATTGCCTCCTACATATATTTTCAAAACAATAATTCTCTTAACATAACAAAACGGGTACTTCATCAATTATATTTTGAACCTACAACATTTATGCGAGCACCGTGGAAGCTTAATTTCTAAGAGATGGGGTTTTAGCCGTACATACTGATGAAATACTACATGATCTGGTGGTACGGTGACATTAGTAAGAACGAGGGTACTCTCCTTAACAACAAGTTCTACCAATCACTCCATGACTCAACACATTCTCCTAACAAGTCCTTGGGTAATCCACTTGGACTCAATGGTGGGATAAATCCCACCTTACATGCTTCAAATTCACAGATTATGGTATCAAAATTACCAATCTTGAGAGTAATACTTATAGAGGAAATTATCTCCCTATCTTGAGCCATATCGCACGATATGGAATATCAAAGAGTAAATTCCTAAATGTCCGTGCAGCCCCCAACTTATATGATGTGGTCGACAACACACCGATAAGAAGGAAACTACTAGACACGGCTCCGAGACATCCTAGGACACTTTAAAACCTTAGGCTCTGATACCAAGTTTGTCACGCCCCAATTCGAGGGACATGACCGGCGCCTGACCAGGTAGCCCCAGTCAAGCGAACCTGGGTGCCTTTCTATCCCATGCGTTACCCATGTGTTGTTTATTACTCATAAGCCAAAGATCTTACCAATTATAACTAAATTCACATTGTACAACATAACCATACGATTGATTTACTAACAAGTTTACAATTTATATTTACAACGCATGACATATATATTCATAGGCCATAACCCCACAGTTTACATGTCTACAGAGCCTCTGGGATACAAGGACGATACAATACTTGCCGGTAACAAGGCTCCGGCTATACCTTACACAAATCAAAATAAAGTCTAAACAAGAGAGGCATGAGCCACGTAGGGCCCCGAATGTAGAGGGGCTCACCAAAACGGGCAGTGGAAGATGAAGGATGCTACTGCCGATAAGCTGAAGTAGCTGCTACTGATTCACCTACAATCATAATACAAATGTAGCATCCCCGGCAAAAGGGACGTCGGTACATTGGAATTATACTGGTATGTATGGGTAAACTTTGTCCCAAGTAAATTCAAGCCATTAACAAGAAATCACGATGATAATACAGCCAATGAATTACATCAAGAATCAATTAAGCCAACCAACCATGTTTTCCACATTTTTCCTCATTTCAGATAATTCTCAACACAAAGCACGTTTAAGATCAACAAGTAGAACAACCACAAATCAATCACATAAAACACAAGTAGTCAAACAAAGGGGCAATCAGTGCCCCACAGGTTGCAAACTCTCCTGCTGTCTCCTTTCACAATTTCACATCAATGATTTTATATCAAATTTCAGTAGCGATTTCGATCGCTTTCCATCTTTATTACCTCGTCCACCCTTATTACCTCAGCCACCCTTATCACCCCAACCAACACCTTATTACCTCATGTTGCGGCGCGCAACCCGATCCCTTCGTACAGTTTCAATCACAACAATTACAAACAACAAATACGGCATTACACCAAATTACAACAAGTTCAAATAAGCAACTTACAATTCGATTCACATTCTCAAATACTTTTCAAACTGATATCACAACCAAGTTACCATCTTCAAGAGTACACACACAAGTATGTTCAACAATTTACCACAATTCAAGTGTTTCATCTCTTTCCACAAGAAACCATATATGCCACCACAACAATTGTTCTCAGTTCTTTACCAATTCCAATTCCCTTGTTATCTTTCAATTCATATTTCATACCACATCACATGTAGTTCAACATCAACTGAATACCCAATAATGATATTGAAGAATCACATACAATCTCTCAAATTAACACACGCCAAACAATTTCACACATATGGGCGATTTTACAAGAATCAAAATTAGCCATACATACCTCGATTGAGCTTTCCATAAGTTACTACAACACTCCAAAAACTCTAGCAATTCCAATCTACTTAACAAAATTAAACATATATTAGAAAGATATTCATGAAACTAGCTCATTTGAGCATTTTATCTAATACTAGTTGCGCATCTTGATTTCAAATCCCCTTTTTAAGAATTTCTTCATTCCCTAACCCTATCTTTACTTATTTATGTTCATCAATCTTCCCACAACTCTATTTGCATAAGCATGCATACATAACACTACCATAACAAGAATCGTACCTCAATAACACATCTCACAACCTCTACAATACTAACATAACCTAGGTTAGGAACCCATGGCTCCCAATCACCCTCCCATGAGTTCTAATGTATGTATCTTACATAAATAATCACCATAGAGTAGTTGGAGATGGTAGACATACCTCTTGTAGTAAGAACTTTAAGAATCCCCACTTGAGGTGTTCTTGAAGAATTCAAGAATTAGAAGGAAAATCTAAGGAATTTGAAGATTAATCCTTGTTATTAAAAGTGTTTAAGGGATAGAAATTACTCAAAGAACTATAAAAACCTTACCTTAGATCATAGGGATGAAGTTTGGGATGAAACCCTCTTGAGAGAGCAAGTCATAACCCCAAAAATGAGTTTGGAACACTCTAGGCCGGTTTTTGGGGTATTAAAATTATCCCGGTGCGCGAAATGTTGCCCAGATGAGCGAAGTGTGCAAGCTTCGCGCATTACTTCCCGCATTTTCCTAAGCATTGTGCCTCAGCTGCGCTAAGTATGCGCGAAGTTCATTTCGCGCAGAATTTCGCGCATCTGATACCTGACTAGTAAAATGATCTTAACTTTCTGTATACACCTCCAAATGACGCACGGTTTGTTGCGTTGGAAACTAGACTCAAAGGGCTTTAGTTTGATAGGTTAATCCTCACACAACTTCTTACATAACTGGAGATATGATCGTTCAAAATGGATCCTTGTGTGAATCCATTTGGAATTTTGGCCTATTTCGAAAAGTTTCCCATTTGGCGTACACCTAGGCTTCCATTTAGACCTCACATAACTTACCATAAGACTTATGCTCATATTTACTAAGTCTAATTGATGTCCACCATATTAATAGTATATAAAAATATTATAATTAGCCTACGTGGCGCCACAGAATCCTATATTACTTAGAAAAATTTTCTGGGGCCTTACAGTAGATCACAGCGAGTAATGCATCAGCAATGGAAGAGAATGAATCACAGCAACACGAATGAATTCAGGGATCAAATTTTAGTCCCAGAAACAGCAAAGCACTATCCAGCAGAAGACCAATAGAAAAACTAGTAAACAGCAAGAGATTCCCTATAGCTTCAGAATATAGCTTCGACTAACCCAGGCAGAATTATTCTATGTATCTATATTTAGTGTATCTCTGAATTTGTTCAAAAATACAGCCCTTAATCAGGCTAACAAGGTCTATTTATAGGTAGAATTGGTGAAAATTTTGGGGGGAAAATTTGAAAAGTTATTTCTAATTTCCTCCCCTTAATGCTCTTATTTGTTACACTTCAATACCCGTTTCAGATTTGAATTTGCCTTCCAGTATGTGCTGGAAGGTTCTATTTGATTCTTTTTGAGGTGTATTACTAGTATACCCTCACTTGCTAAGGTTAATTACTGATTTGCCTTTTATTTGGGTCTATTATACCCTTAGTTTTGTGCAATATTACAGAAATACTAGGCCTGAATGTCTTAAATGTCCTTATAGGCTCTATTAAATCCACAATTATGCCATTTTCAATTCCTATTATACCCTTAATGTTAATTGTTATTTACCCGACCTTGTTCAGGTCAAGGTGTTATGTTTTAGTTCTTATTTAACTTCTGGCCACTTGTTATATTAATCTTTAAGACTTGGTCATATTAGATATGAATTTCATTTCAATTTTAGCCTCTTTTTCTTTTCATTTTCTGTATTATAGTTAATTTACAGGACTAGCCTGTTTATTTAGTTCAAAAACTAGTTGAAGACTTATAATTCTAGCCATTTAGGCCTTTATTGTCTATTACTAAAAACTAAACTAATTCCAGACTTAACCAATTGAATTCAGACTTAGAGTCTTATAGAATTAGCCAGTTTTAACACTGGCCACTCTATTATTACTACAATTTTAGCCACTTTTTATGTTGTTTTCATTTTAAATCTAATTAAACTATTTTCATGTTTCACAGCTAGTCAATTAACTTGTCTAACAACTATAACCAATATCATCCTAAAGCACATTAGGCTTAATTGCAGTCTAATAACACGAAGCTATTACAGATATAGACTTTTCATATCAAATTGCACGCACATAGCCACAAAATCAGAATCATTTGCCATTTAACCAAAACTCAGAGGAGAAATTTGAATATTGTTGAATTTCAATCAAATAACTTCATAATTTAGACTTCAAGCACAACATATCAATTTTAACACAAGAGACATAATCCGAATATTCTTCATGTTAAAGACTAACTGAAAAACCCTAAAATACTCAAAAAAACATGGTCAAGCATAATAGCCAGATTTAATAGAGACTAGTGAATCATGCTTATTTAACAAAGATTTCTAGAAAAACTAAATAGAAACAGAATCATAAAAGATGAAGATGAAGAGAAAATCAGATAAAATCTAACATGCAAATATAAAAGAACACAGAGAAGAACACCAAACACGTTTATCAATCAAAAAATAGAAAAAATGAAAGGTTGGGAACTTAGCTCGCAGGATTTGTCTCATGAGCTTCCCTTTTGTTTCTTTTTGTTTTCTTTTTCAGTTTCTTTTCATTTTCTTCTCAGAGTTCGAATTTAAAGTCTTTTATTGTCTTTATCAATAGAGATGGGCTCAGGGGTGTTAAAGAGAGGGTTTTGATTTGGTGTTTGATTTTGAGTCGGCCGGAGTTAGGGTTCCGGCAACTATTTTTTTGATATTCGAGCAGTTACGGTGAGATTCGTGGGAAATGGTTTTCATGGGATTGTAGCTCAAGAGATGGTGGTTTTATGGTCTTAATTTGGAAGCCGGTGTCATAGATTTGTGGTCACCAGAGAAGAAATCTGTGACCGGATTTTCAAGAATTGGGGTTTTTGGGTTTTCTTTGGTTGTCTACGGTGGTTCGGGATAGAAGATTAGGAGGAGAGTGGTTTGGGTCTTCAGGGTGGTCGGAGATGGCCGTGAAAAATGGCCTGTCTCCATGGCCGGTGAGTTTAAGAAGAAAAAGAAGATGAAGCACTAGGGCAGCTAGGGTTAGGGGAAATAGGAAATAGTCCGTCTCTTAAGAGACCGGGCGTTGTATACTTATTGCGTGTGATTAATTCCTGGCCATTGGATCATTGATGATCAATGTCCAGGATTGAATGTTCAAAAACGACGCCGTTTGATTAAAAACAAGGGTTGGCTCCTCTCCGTTAGATCACAGTGAATGGACGGCTCAGATTTGATCAACAAAAACCTTATTGAGTTGATTAATTTCCAGATTGATTCTCAGCCGTTGGATTAGATAAATGGACGGCTGAGATCATTTGTTACTTAAAGATTGGTCTGGGCTTCTTATTTTATTTGGGCCAATTGCATCTGGGCCTGCACAAATGACCAAGATGTGTATTTTTTGTATTTTTCACGTATTTTATTATTTTTTATGTATTTATCTTGTTGTATTTTGTCTTATATTTTTATATTCTTTTACAATTACCCGAATTCTTTTAATTTCCTATTTTTTCTAAATTTTTTGATATTTTTTACCATTTTTTGCTATTTTTTCTTACTTTCCGGCATTTACTTGTATTTTTGTTAATTTTCTTTTAATATCTTTTATTTGTAACATTTATACTCAACCTATTTTTTAAAATTTTCATATTTAATTTTTTACGCACACAAATACATCATATTTCAAACAAACATGTAATTGCACCCCAAAAATATTATTTTATTTAATTTTGGAATTTTGTTGCTTAGGGCAAAAATCACGTGCTCACAGCTGCCCCTCTTTGCTTGGGAACTCGAAGAGTTTCAGTGCAAAAACAAATGAGCAGTAATAAGAGATTTTTGCCCACTGGCATATTACGTGGGAAGCATTTTGAAAAACCTTTTGACCGCACCCTGCTTCAGAGGTTGCCTACATATCCTGGGCTAAACAGGAATCAGGTCAGTGTAGTTCGGGAAGGTCTAGTAGTTTAAAACTACCAAGACTTTGCTGTTGCATTACTATTGCTATGACTACTAACCTACTCCTTATTACACCAGGGGTGAAAAGTGTAAAATGAAGAAGCTATTCTAAGCTATAATACTACGAATTACAGTTGTTCATATCTACTTCTTGTCTACTTTTTTTTCATTGTCTATTTTTCCTGAATTTTCTGTGCTACCATCCTTCTTTTTTTGTTGATTTTTCCTTTCTTGCTTTCTCACTTTTTTGTGATTTTCGATGGTACTCCTTGCCTTCAAATTGATACCTGCTTAAAACAAAAACAAAACAACAAAACTTTTCATTTGCCTCAGTGTGGGCTTTTCATGCTACGGTGTTACTCGTGTTAGCTAACACAAATCAAAATTTTGTAGAAATTTAAAAATTGCAGAAAAATATTCCCTTGTTATACAGGTGGGCGCCTGAACAGAAATTAAAATTTGCAAAAATATATTCCCTTGTTATACAGGTGGGCACCTGAACAAAAATTACAAATTGCAGAAATATATTCCCTTGTTATACAGGTGGGTGCCTGAACAGAAATTAAAAATTGCAGAAATGTATTCCCTTGTTATACAGGTGGGCGCCTGAACAGAAAAATTGCAGAAAAATATTCCCTTGTTATCTTGATGGGCGCCTGATGCATGAAATGCGAATGCGCAGAAAAATATTTCCTTGTTATCCAGGTGGGCGCCTGATCCATGAAATGCGAATGCGGAAAAATATTCCCTTGTTATCCAGGTGGGCGCTTGATGCATGAAATGCGAATGCAGAAAAATATTCCCTTGTTATCCAGGTGGGCGCCTGATGCATGAAATGCGAATGCAGAAAAGTATTACCCTTGTTATCCTGGTGGGCGCCTGATGCATGATATGCAAATGCAGAAAAATATTCCCTTGTTATCCATGTGGGCGCCTGATGCATGAAATGCGAATGCAGAAAAATATTCCCTTGTTATCCAGATAGGCGCCTGTGCATGAAATGCGAATGCAAAAAAATATTCCCTCAGTTTGATAACTGGGGTGTGAATTTAAAAAGATGATACCTTCTTGTTGTTTTTGGTATTTTCTTACTTGATTGAGTGATTCCTCCTCTACGGATTCCTCCTTTTATTGATGTGCTTTCTTTTTATGTTTTCTTTCTTTTCACATTGGTCACATTCACTTTAAAGTGATTAGTGACAATTTGTTTCTGTCTAAATCACAAAACAAATCTTATTAGTTGTAAACTGCTGGCAATTGGCATTTGCTGCTCCTACCTTTTATTGTCTTCATATTTTTGCTTTTCTTCTATTGTGCGGCCTTTCAGTTGACTTCCTTTGTAAACTCTTTTTGCATATTCCTTGCTTTTCTCCTTTTTTTTCTTCGGCTCTGATCGCCGTCCTTCTTTATGTCCTCTTTCCCTTCTCTCTATTTTTTTTCTTTTTCGATCCAGCGTTATTTCACCTCTTATCATGAGAAGCTGGTAGTTAGCTTTCAATGGACAAATTGTTTTTTAATCAATGAAATGCAGAAATAAATGAATTTCAAAAAAGGGGTAAGGGTGATTTGGAGGAGTGACAAAACATATCTGGGTATGTTGGCTGATTCCTTTGACCATGCCATGTATTTAAATTACGACTCAGTCTGTTCAATAAATTGCCATTATTTCAACTCCAACTTTCTTTCAACCCAAACCGATCTTATTTTTTGTTGTTTTCCCTTTTTCCAAAAGAGTCCTCACAATCGCCTTATGGTGCCGTTAAAGGTTTTCACCAACAAGACTCTCTCATTTATTTCTCCCAAAACTCACCATCGCCTTACAGTGCCGGTAAAGGTTTTCACTGATAAGACTCTCTCATTTTATTTCTCTCAGCCTCACCATCACCTCACGGTGCCGGTTAAGGTTTTCACCGATAAGACTCTCTCATATTTTTTATATATATACATTTTTTCTTTTGTCTTTTTGTTTTCTGAACCACTAATATTGTCCACGCCCTGTTCTTCCTTTATTTTCAGTGTATTTGTTATTTTCTTGAAATTGATTAGAAGGTCTTTCTTTGGATCATAATGTGGCTTTTGGATGGGTTAAGAAGGAAGGATATAAAAGGCTCAAAATTTATGAGGGTTTAAAAATATTTACAACTCTCGGAATTATAAAACATAACTTCTGCCCCAGTTTCAATATGTGGGGGATTTTTGGATTTTTCCTTTATTATGATTGAACCTCAGTGAGGCTGCCTATGTACCCTTTCAGGATCAAGTCAGAAGTAGTTCAGACTACTCCATTAATTCATGGTTTCGTTTGACTTTTTCCCGATTTATTTGTCTTTTTCTTTTGTTTGCATTTTGCTTCCTTTTTTTTGTCATTCTCCATTTTTCATTTTTCTACTTTTCTTTTGTATCGTAAGGAATTTCGAGAGAGGGGTATGAAAGAATAGATCGAACAAGGCTCAACGGGGTATCAATGGATAAAGTGTTTGGATAGAGAACAAAATGCATTCATCATTTCAATTCCAAAATCACAACAAATACAATTATACAAATGAAAAGGAATCATACATAATATCTCTTGACTGCATCTGAATTGATAGCAGTCTCTACATATTTTCATTCAACAACTGTCAGATATAGGGCTCCATTGGACAATACTCGTGATACCATGAACGGTCCTTGCCAGTTTGGTGCAAATTTGCCTTTCGCTTCAGCCCAATGCGGCAAGATACGCCTCAATACCAATTGTCCTACTTCAAATTTCCGAGGACGTACCTTCTTATTATATGCTCTAGCCATTCTCCATTGATATAATTGCCCATGGCAAACTGCTGCTAACCTTTTCTCATCAATCATATTCAATTGTTCCAACAGTGCATTTACCCATTCATCATTATCGATCTCAGCTTCAGCTATGATTCGAAGGGATGGCATCTCAATTTTCGTGGGTATAATAGCCTTTGTTCCATACACCAATGAATAGGATGTGGCACCAATCAAAGTACGTACTGTTGTGCGATATTCAATAAGAGCGAAACGTAACTTCTCATGCCATTGTCTAGACTCTTCCACCATTTTCCTGAGAATCTTCTTTATATTCTTATTTGCAGCTTCTACCGCTCCATTTGCCATTGGTATGTAAGGTGTAGAGTTACGATGCAAGATTTTAAATTTCTGACATGCTTCCTCCATGAGGTAACTGTTCAGATTTGCCCCATTGTTTGTGATAATTACTTTAGGAATTCCGAATCGGCATATGATATTTTCATGCACGAAATCCACCACGGCCTTCTTCGTCACCGCCTTGAATGTCTTTGCCTCCACCATTTGGTAAAATAGTTAATCGCGACCAAGATAAATATGTGTCCATTAGAGGCTGCAGGCTTTATTGGTCCGATGACATCCATGCACCAGGCAACAAATGGCCAAGGTGCAGACATCGTATGCAATTCATAAGGTGGGGAATGAATCAGATCTCCATGTACTTGACATTGGTGGCATTTCTTCACATACCTAATATAGTCCCGTTCCATGGTGAGTCAATAATATCCTGCTCTCATTATCTTCTTTGCTAAGACATACCCGCTCATATGAGGTCCGCAAGCTCCCGCATGTACTTCAGTCATAATCATGTCATCTTGTTGCACAGGCACACATCTCAGTAAACCAAAGTTTGGTGTTCTTTTATATACAATCCCTCCACTGAGGAAAAATCCATTTGCTAATCGTCTTACAACCCTCTTCTGATCTCCAGTGGCTTGTTCTGGGTACTTTCTTGTCTTCAAGTATTCTTTGATGTCATGATACCACGGTTCTCCATATAGCTCTTCTTCCACAGCAAAATAATAATCACTTTGATCATACACCTATATCTGAAGTGGATCTATATAGGCTTTATCCGAATGATGTAACATAGAGGATAATCTGGCTAGAGCATCTGCTATTTCATTGTGCATTCTTGGGATATGTTTGAACTCTATAGATTGAAATCTATAGGATAGTTCATGTAGACAATGCCGATAAGGTATCAATTTCAAATCTCTTGTCTCCCATTCTCCCCGAATTTGATGTATCAAAAGATCCGAGTCACCCATGACCAAAATCTCTTGAACACCCATATCTATCGCCATTCTTAATCCCAATATACATGCCTCATATTCGGCCATATTGTTAGTACAGAAAAATCGAAGCTGAGCGGTAACAGGATAGTGCTGACCCATTTCTGAAATAAGTACTGCTCCAATTCCAACTCCTTTACTGTTGATGGCTCCATCGAAGTACATTCTCCAACCTGTCTTGTCACTTTGCTCTATTTCTTCAACATTCATTGCCTCCTCATTTGGAAAATATGTCTTTTAACGGCTCATATTCATCATCCACTAGATTTTCTGCTAGATGATCTGCAACTGCTTGTGCCTTCATTGCCGTACGTGTTACATAAATGATGTCAAATTTTGTGAGCAGAATCTGCCATTTAGCAAGTCTTCCTGTAGGCATGGGCTTCGGGAATATATACTTCAGAGGATCCAACCGTGATATCAAGTACGTGGTGTATGCCGACAGATAGGGCTTCAGCTTCTAGGCAACCCAGGTTAGAGCACAACACGTTCTCTCCAACTGAGTGTATTTCACCTCGTAAGATGTGAACTTTTTACCGAGGTAATATAATGCCTTCTCTTTCTTTCTCGTCTTGTCATGTTACCTCAGTACGCAGCCAAAAGAATTATCTAGAACAGTCAAATACAAAATCAGAGGTCTTCCCGGTTCTGGTAGGAACTAACACTGGAGGATTAGCTAAATATTCTTTAATATTATCGAAGGCTTCTTGACATTCATCGGTCCAATTTACCACTGCATCTTTCTTCAACAATTTGAAAATAGGCTCACATGTTGATGTCAGCTGAGCAATGAACCTGCTAATATAGTTCAGCCTGCCTAGTAAGATCATTACTTCCTTCTTGTTTTTCGGCGGAGGCAAATTCTGGATTGTTGTTATCTTTGATGGATCTAATTCAATGCCTCACCGGCTTACTATAAATCCCAATAGCTTCCCTAAAGGCACTCCGAAAGCACATTTGCTGGATTGTGCTTAAGATTATATCATCGGAGTCTCTGAAAAAACTTCCTCAAGTCTTTGACATGATCATATTGCTTTTTGGACTTTACAATGACATCGTCCACATACACTTCTATTTCTCGGTGCATCATATCATGAAACATAGTGGTCATTACCCTCATATAAGTAGCTCCGGCATTCTTCAACCCAAGTGGCATCACTCTATAACAGTATGTTCCCCAAGGCGTGATAAAGGCTGTCTTCTCTACATCTTCTTCGTCCATTAGGATCTGATGATAACCCACATAACAATCTACAAAAGAGCCAATTTCATGTTTGGCACAATTGTCAATCATTATATAGATATTTGGCAATGGAAAATCATCCTTTGGACTGGCCTTATTAAGGTCTCTGTAGTCAACACACACCCTGGTTTTTCCATCTTTCTTCAGAACTGGCACAACATTTGCTAACCAGGTGGGGTATTTAGTAACTCGTATGACCTTCACCTCAAACTGCTTATTAACCTCTTCTTTTATTTTCATGCTAATGTCCGTTTTAAACTTTCTCAACTTCTGTTTTACCGGCCGGCATTCTGGATAAATGGGCAATTTATGTACCACCAGATCTGTGTTGAGTCCGGGCATGTCATCATAGGACCAGGCAAATATGTCCTTGTATTCATGTAATAACTTTATTAGATCTTCTTTGAGAGAAGCCTCTAGGTGTACATTGATGTTTGTTTTCCAGACGTTATCCTCACTCCCCAGATTAATAGATTCTGTCTCATTTAAGTTCGGTTTGAGTTTTTCCTCATATTGATTAAAATCTTTACTGATTTCCTCTAGTGTTTCCTAATCTTCATATTCTATTTCACTTTCATTTTCAATCTCTTGTATAATTATTCGATTGTCAAGATTGGGCCGGTAATCCTTCATACATGACATATCATCAGAATCAGCGGATATTGAACTGTACAAAATGAAGTAAAATAATAAAAACGAGGCAAAAGTGAAGAAAGAAGAAGAAATTGCATTTCATTGATATTTTTTCAAAAAGATAATAGAGGTTGGATACATTTGATTTCAGTGGGGTGTGGGATTACAAAAATAAAACAGCTTTGGGAAAGATGAAATATTTTTAAGGCTAACTACCACAACTTCCTCCTGATCGGAAGAGGAGTATCTTCCCAATTATTAATTGCACTGCTGGGTCCCACGAACTGGAGATCCATCTTACTCGTCCCCTCACCCATCTCCAACATGTTTACATCCCCGAAAAGCATTTCAAACCTTGCGAGAAGCTCCGCATCTGGCCTTATTTCAGCATATCTCGGCACAGCAGTTGTTAAATGTCTTCGTGTACCAGGCCTCGTGAAGGTGTCGGATAATTTTGGAATTGGTTTCGGGAGGGTCCAACTTTTATTCTTCATTCTTTTGGCTCTTTGGATGTCGGTATAAGTAGGTTTAAATCCCAGGCCAAAGGTATTATTATTTCTTGGTAAATGGACATGTTGTGTTATCCCCTGTAAAGCTATCCCCAAACTTTTTCCCGGTGCGAACCCATTTCTGATCATTTCTTTAGCCACCATTACTGCTGTAGGTGCCACTGAAGGAATTGGCATGCTCTCCCCTTCGGATATCTTGTTAACTACCACAGCATCCATCACCTGAGACACCCATGGGCCCTTGTCCCTTTCAGTTTCTTCAAAAGGCATTATGGTGTTACAGACATCATCATCACCATGCATTGTAATTTCTTGTTGTTCCCATTCGAATTTTACCATCTGGTGCATGGAAGATGGTACAACTTTGGCCGCGTGGATCCACGGACGTCCCAATAATAGATTATAAGAAAAAGTGACATCTAACACTTGGAACTCCTTCGTAAAGTCCACCGGTCCAATGGTGACTTCCAGCACAATGTCTCCCAAAGTATTTTTGCTTCATCTGTCAAAGCCCCGTACACTCACACTGTTTCGACTGATTTTATCAGGATTAATCTTCAGTTTTACAAGAGTTGAGAGTGGACAAATGTTTGCACTTGACCCATTATCTACTAGGACCTGAGTCACCACAGATTCTTCGCTTTTGACGGTGAGATAAAGTTCTTTGTTGTGTTCCGTCCCTTCAATTGGCAATTCATTATCCGAGAATGTTATCTTTTTCATCTCAAAAATTTTGTTTGTGATCTTTTCAAGATGGAAAACTGAGATTTTCTTGGGGACATGTGCTTCGTTTAGAATCTTCAATAACGCCTTCCTATGCTCTTTTGAATGGATTAACAATGAAAGCAATGAAATTTGTGCAGGCATTTTTCTCAGCTGCTCTACTGTTGAATAGTCTTGAGCTTTTGTCTTTTTCAAAAACTCTTCTGCTTCTTCTTCAAAAACCACTTTCTTCACATGATTCTCCTTCACCACTTTCGTTTTCCTTAACTCTTCCGGGGCAAAGCATTGCCTAGAACGAGTTAGGCCATGTGTTTCTTGACCTCTCATGTAACCTCCTTTCCCCTGTACATCACTGTAACTTTGTTGTAGTTCCACAGTATGACTTTAGTATCTACAACTGGCATTTGCACCACCGATTTTATGACTACAAGTTCCACGTATGCTCATTTTACTGTCAACAACGGTTTAGCTCCTAGCACCACTATTTTCATAGTTGCAATCACTGGCGGCTTTTTCACTGGTAACTCGGCTGTCGCTTTCTCTTTCTCAACCTCTCTTTCCACTTTGCTATTGGCTTTATCATCATCACTGATTGGGACGATTTCTTGCTACTTTCTCATTGTTGTAACTCTATCATGTGCGTCTCATGATGAGCTTGTAATGGATTTTGAGTAATATTAGGAGTTTCTGGAGCCTGTACCTCGATCCTCCTAGTGTCAATGAGCTCTTGTATATCATATTTCAAGTGCCAACACATTTTAGTATTGTGCCCCGGCGCCCCAGAGCATTATTCACATCTGACTGACTAGTCAATGTTTCTGGGTGATGGATTTGGAAGTTTTGGCTCAATTGGGCTTAGCATCCCCAACTCCTTCAGGCAATGATAAAGACATGTGTAAGACTCCCCCCAGTAGAGTGAATTTTTTCTTTGTTTGGGCTCTGTTCCTCACTTCTGGATCTGGACAGAAGCTGGGTCTATTTGGATTTTTATATGTTCTGGAAGGTGGGTAAGTATTTTGTGTGTGGTAGACGTTTCGTGGAGTTTGGGCTCGCCATACATGTGGAGGCGGTGGGTAATATTGAGCATGTGGGACGGAGTAATGTAGGGTAGTGGGTGGATAATATGGTGGAGGTGGGTTGTAAGGTGTTGGTGGGTATGATTGGTATGGACGAGGTGGGTTGTGGTACGTATTTTGGCCTTGAGACCACGATCTACTTTCAACAACTGCAACCTCTTCCTTCTTCTTTTTACTAATATATCCCCCATCTCTGATTTGTATCGCCTGGTTCGTGGCCTTAATAGCCGAAAAGCTCATGATTTTATTGGTTTTCAATCCTTCTTCTATGAAACTCCCAATTTTCACCACTTCATTAAAGGTTTTACCAATAGCTGATACCAGATGACCATAGTAAGTAGGCTCTAAGGCCTGTAGAAAACAATCCACCATTTCTGTTTCCTTCATAGGAGGGTCCACTCGTGCCACTTGTTCCCTCCATCTAAAGCCGTACTCCTGGAAACTTTCCCCGGGCTTCTTTTCCATCTTTGTTAGCGACAACCTGTCTGGAATTTTCTCCAAATTGTACTGGAAGTTGTTAGCGAATGAATGAGCTAGATCATCCCAGATGAACCATCTGGTGTGATCCTGACGTGTATACTACTCCAGCGCAGAACCGTTCAAACTCTGGCTAAAATAAGCGATCAATAGTTCATCTCTTCCCCCTGCACCATACATCTTGCTACGATAACCCCTTAGATGGGCTACTGGATCCCCATGTCCATCATACATGTTGAACTTAGGTAGCTTGAATCCAACCGGGAGCTGCACTTCTAGAAACAAACACAAATCTTTATATGCGGCACTCACTTGGCCTCCTATCCCTTGTATGTTACGGAAAGATTGTTCTAAACATCTTATCTTCCGTGCCATTTCTTCTTGCTCCAAGTTCCTGATGGGCTTTTCTTCCGTCATATCCATAAGTGGGGTATAGGAGTCCTGCTGCCTAAATGTTGGCTCCGGAGGATAGTAATGTGTGTCTTGCATCTGGAACACTGGTTCACTTGATGATTTATGCAGAACAACAGGTGGTGGTGCCACATATACTGGGGCGACTTGTGGTGGTTTAGATGGAATCTGTTTGGATAGTGGTGGTGGTGCCTGTAAAGTTGTGGCATAGTAGTGCTAGTAATTTGGGTACGTGGAGGATGAGTTCATAGTAAGTGGTTCGGGATTAGGATTTGCGGGAGGGACATATGCTAGATTGGCTGGATATGTGGGCAAAGGTTGACCCCTGGACCAGGCTTGGTACATTTCCGACATTTACTGCTTTAGCTTATACATTTCCTCTTTCATACTTGCAACATCCACAACCTCTTCTTCCTGTACTGGGTCCATGATGGTAGGTTCAATCTCCCGTGTCACAACCTTAGACATAGCTTTTGATCGTGTGTTGTAATGATGATGTGCCAGAATGGCAGTTGCCAGCTGAAATCTGATACTCATCAACAACAACACTTGTTAATAGTTAGTTCATAAAGGGGTAAAATATAACGATTAAAAATCACAACTTGATCATTATGAATCATTCCGGCATTTATTCCTTTTTGAATCAACATTCATCTTTTCTTTCTCTCTTCTTTTTCACTCTCTTTTCCATTCATCTCCTTTTTCTCTCTTTTTCTTCTCTTCTCTTTTTTTCTTTTCTTTTTTTTTTCTTCCTTTTTTTTCTTATTTTTCTTCTTTCTATTTTTTCGTTTTCAATTTTCATTTTCAATTTTGCTTTTTCATTCCTACATATTTTCCCATCGCCCAGACAATTGGTATAAAGCGGAAAAAGAATGATAACAACTTCTTTTGAACTTCTTCCTTGATACTCAAAAATATTGATTACAAAATGATGTTGTGCTACTAATGCAAAAGGAATACAGATACAAAATGCATGCCCTATGAGTACATTAATGCTTGTAATGCCCGCGAGACATCGTTCGGTCTTGCCGCGGACCTATATGCTAATCCACTTTGGAGTTTATCTAGGTCTGACATGACTTGCTTTACAAAGAACTTTACGGCTGATGCGAATGTTGCATGGGACATATCTTCACAGAATTGCCATTTTCTGGTGATGTACTGAGCAATATTGATGATTCTTTCTTGAATGACCCCTTTTTCTTGTAGCAGCCTGCTGATCTGTTTGGCGCGAGCGTCTAAGGTTTGTTGGTTCTCTTTCTGTAGTTGTTGTAACTCGAATTCTAATCGATCCATAGTCGTGTAACAATGCTCTCTTTCTTCTTCAAACTCTTTGATTATCTTGCTACTTTTGACTGCGGCTATAATGACTTTCTTTCTCAATCGAGCTACCTCAACTTCGTGTCTATCTTGTAATTGCTGAACCATTCTAGCTCTTTCCTCGGCATCTCCGGCCAGTTGTTTCCGAACCCTAACTAACTCCTTTTCTACTTTATCAAGATCGAAGCTGTAGTCATTCACTTTGCGCCAAAGATTTTCAATCAATTTCTCATCTCAGGCTAGGCGAACTAGTGTCTCGGATGCAATTTTCATTTTTGCAATTTGGGCCTTTAAGATTTCATTCTCTTTTCTCAGCTGCTTCTTTTCTCCTTCGTCAGATACCGCTTGTAAACCGCTCTCGAATTGGAGATCTCGAAACAATTTTTCTAGCAAGCTATTCTTGGCTCTATACTCATTTTCTCTGGCTACCCAATTTCCGTATTCCTTAGACTGCTCGACCAAATCTTGAATGTGAGGCCTTTTCAATGGTCTATCATGCTCGACACCCCGACAATACCATGCGACATACCCTGGCAATACTTCTCCCTAAGCTCTATTTTCCACAAAAGTGTCTACCTTCAAGATTTGACACTCATTCCAAATCTGTCAAATCTTTGCTTCCGGGAATTGTCCATCCGGACTAATCTCTATTGCTTGTAAACTGAGGTCCCCGTCTTTTGGTTTAACTTGATATCTTCCAATCATTCGTAGTACCCTATACGGTGCATAAGGTTGAATGCTTTTAAGGCCCATGATCAAGAAATGTGACCCTTCTGCTAGCATGTATATCACCTCATCGAGGGGCAACCATCTGTATGCCCAATCAATTTGGCTATCAGTCAATGATCACAATTATGAAATCCAACCTTTTGCCCCCTCCGACAACTTAACTTCATTTGTTCTCGTATAGAATTTTTCAAGGCACGTCTTTTCAGATGACCCATAACTTGAGAATGACGGATGACGACACAAATGCTCTATCAACCAAATTTGTAGAATCAAGTTGCATCCCTCAAAGAAGTCGTGCCCTGATTTACATGTTGTGAGGTAACGGTAGATATCAGCTATAATCATTGGTGCCAATGTGCTTTTATCTTGTACGAGAAGAGTGCTGGCCACCCTGGCAACTCTCGTATCAATGTGTCCATCTTTTCTTGGGAATATGATTAGCTTGAGGAATGCCACTAAAAAGGCAAATCGGCTTCGTTCCTCCCACTTGGCTCGATTTGACTTACTACAGAGTTTGTTCGTAGGGTCATTGAAACCCTCGACATGTCCATATCTACTGTAGATGAAATTTAAGGAGCAAAACCCATTAGCCAAGTCCTCGTTGTGGACGTTCCGAGCAATCTTCAGAGAGTCGAGGAATTTGTGCACCGTTAATGCTCTCGGAGCCACCGGGTATTTCTCTTTTAGGGGAACCTCATTTTTCCCTATATAGTAAGCAACTTCCTCTAGAGTAGGAGTGAGCTTGAAGTCCGAGAAGTGTAAGACGTTATGTGCAGGATCCCAGCATGTGACAAGTGCTCGAATTATATCGCCACTGGGAATTATGTCCATTAATCTCGTAAGGTCATTCAAATAACATTTGACCCAATCTTGTCCTTCTTGACCCATGTCGTTCCACCATAATCTTAGCTCCAAAGGGATTTTATTCATTAAAGTGAAAGGTTCATTCTGTACTGTGCTCATCCTGCACATTTATTAAAGGCGATTTTATTCAAAAAAAAGAAAAATATATTTTTCCAAAACCAATATTCCTTTTCTAACCTTCTCAGGTTTTTATTTTGAAAATGAAAAGACATGATTTTCGAAGTGGCCAATTTTTTGCCAAAACAGCCTTCCGGCGTCCTTTTTGGAACATTCAGCTATTTCCAAAAATAACGATCACCTCAATTATTTGAAAATATTTTTTGGTCATTTTCTAAAAGGGTGGCTGGACCTGTTCAAGGGTTGCCTACGTATCCCACCTAACGACGAGAATCAAACCTGCGTAGTTCGATCAGATTATTTGACCAATTATTTCAACAACAATGTTTTCCCTATTTTTATATCTTCTTTTCGATTTTCTAATAACTCTTCGCTAATATCTCAATATTTCTTTTTTTTTCAGAATTTTCTATTTTTGTTTTCTCGGGAATTTTGCCGGTGCATAATGATCCAAGACAATTAAAAAGCAACATATAATATGCTCGGCCTTTAATTACCGGGTTACCTGTCCTAGACGGACCCAACCCCTGTGTTGAGTTCCCTAAGTCAGTTATGATGCAAATAATCGTCCTAGACATATGTTCAATATCTTATAGTTTCATAGAGTGCTAGACCGTGTACCCGAGTGGACAACTTAGATCGAGGAGGGGGCTACGTACCGGTGACCCACAGGGTCATTCGGCTATGTAACTTATCCGGCCTCTGTTTCTTATTTTGGGTATAACTTAACAGAAAGGGGAGTCTCAACCAGTAAGCACATCCCCGGAGGTAAAGAAGAGAAGAGTTTTCGGCATAGTTTATATATACAATCCACATAATATCAAAGCGATAAAACACGTAGCATGTTGGTCAAAACATGTAACAAAGTCAAATAATACCGAGAACGACAATTCTAACGAGCTCGAATTCTTAAATCCTGAACTGAAGTCCTTGGTTGCTTATACCCAGCAGAGTTGCCAGAGCTGTCACACCTCCCTTTTTACTACCTTTTATTTAATTCCCTGATCAAGAGAATAAGGTATTCCCTGATCAAGAGAATAAGGTATACCTCGATATTATGAATACCCCGGGAAGGATATAATAATAACGAGGAAGGAGTTTTTCCAAATAAAAGACAATCGGTTCGGGATTTATTTACAGTTATCAGAGTCGCCACTTGGGAAAATAATGGTGTCCCAAGTCACTGGTTAATCCCTAATCCGAGGAAATTGATTCTGTTTTTATCAGTCTGCACAACGAGAAATCCAGGTAAGGAATTTTGTTAACACGGAAGAAGGTGTTAGGCACTCCCGGATTCCGTGGTTTTAGCGCGGTCGCTCAACTGTCATTCTTGGTTTTATATGACTCATTACATGCCATTTAACAATATGTATGTGTTTCAACTTGAATATTTTAAGAATTGCGACGTCGCAAAAACGTATTTCGAGTCACACCGCAACCAGTACGCATGTGACCTTTAACACGTTTTGGCTTCGTCGGGATTTATGATTTTAGTCACATCACATGTCACTCGTATTAGGGAAGGTATATTTTAAATCGTGCCTAAATCGTCTATCGGCTTTTTTAATCTTCTGAAAAGGTTGTGAAATTATTTAGCAACCTTCCCAAGTCTAATATATATAACTTATTCATTTATTTGGGGTCCCCACTGTTTCGTTTTCAATGCGAGGCTCATCCCATTTAGTTTTATAGTCCAATCCTAATATGTATATACTATGTTTCCTATTTTTGGTTTTTCCCCTAGTTAATTATTTTCAGAATTTAAGTCCCAGCCTTATTTTTATTTACACGGGGCTTGGACTTTGGGCTTGTATTTGATACATGTCAATTTACATTGTTGGGTACTGAAGACGCAGGAACACACTGAAACACGTTAAGCAGAAGCCCAGTATCATACTTACAAAACTCTGGGCCTTCGCAACTAATTAGGCCCAGATCAGACGTAATTGTAAAAGAATAATAAAAATCAAGATTCATTATTTACACAGATGATCAATATTCAGAAAATAACAAAACGTAAACTATTTTATTCAATGAGAATAAATGAAATGCATAATTTCAATAATAATTTCTAACTTTAAATTTCAAGTGTAAACGAATCTAATTAACAGGTTATTTTTGTTCTTATGTTTGACAGCTATTTCAAACTACTGAATCGAATTACTTAATATCTAAAGCTAATGAGTATTATTATTTGATAACATGCTGATCTCGATTACTTGCAAATTACAGAGAACTACTGAATGTATTAAACATTAAACTATATTAACTATGTGATATGTGACTTCATACTGAAATATCATTTAAACGCAGTAATTCATTTACTACTAACGTTGTTCAGATTAATCAAATTATTACTGAATTAAACTAATTACTACGTTAATGCCGTTAATTATTTACTTGTTCGCAGATTTACTTTGTATCAGATTAATTGTTAACCTATTCTAATTAACTAGGCGATTACTACTATGCTAGGCTACTTACTACACTATTACATTGTTCCCAGTTTATCCGTACCACATTTTGAGTCAATTATGCAATACTTCCTAGCAAATTACAATTTCAACTAAGTTATAATCTAACTACAAAGCCAAACTCAGAAAATGGAAATTGGAGCAAATTCAAATCGTTTATTTATTCAACTTCAATTCCAACTGCAATTATATGAGATTCATGTTGTGTACCTGATTCAGCAATAGAAATCAATGAGTCTAGGGAGATGAAGGCGGGAAATAAGCAGGTAGATCACAGAGAGTAATGCAACAACAATGAAAGATAATGAACCACAGCAACACGAATGAATTCAACGATCAAATTTTAATACCAGAAACAGCAAATCGCTATCCAACAGAAGACCAATAGAAAAACTAGTACATGTTCAGAATATAACTTCGACTAACTCAGGCAGAATTATTCTATGTATCTATATTTAGTGTATCTCTGAATTTGTTCAAAATTCCAGCCCTTAATCAGGCTCTAACAAGGTCTATTTATAGGTAGAATCGGTGAAAAATTTGGGGGGAAAATTTGAAAAGTTATTTCTAATTTCCTCCCCTTAATTCTCTTATTTGTTACACTTCAATACCCATTTCAGATTTGAATTTGTCTTCCAGCATGTGCTGGAAGGTTCTATTTGATTCTTTTTGAGGTGTATTACTAGTATACCCTCACTTGCTAAGGTTGTTCACTGATTTGCCTTTTATTTGTGTCTATTATACCCTTAGTTTTGTGCAATATTGCGATTTATCAGAGGAGAAATTTGAAAATTGTTGAATTTCAATCAAATAACTTCATAATTCAGACTTCAAGCACAGCATATCAATTTTAACACAAGAGGAATAATCAGAATATTCTTCATGTTAAAGACTAGCTGAAAACCCCTAAAATACTAGAAAAAAACATCGTGAAGCATAATAGCCAGATTTAACAGAGACTAGTGAATCATGCTTATTTAACTGTCACGACACGGATTTTTCCCCCAACATCGGGATCGTGATGGCACCTACTCGTGGTAGCTAGGCAAGCCACTACATCCAACATTAACCTGTTTTTACCATTATTTCATACTCATATTATCAACAAGAACAATAACATTAATTAAATAAGTGCGGAAGACTTCCAAAATAGAGATAAGTCATACTAAAGCAAAACACTAATGAAATCCTCTACCCAAGATGTGGAGTCACCAACTCACGAACTACTACTGAATACTACAGATAAAGGTCTGAAGGAAAATAACATAAATCTATTTGTCTCAGAACAATGAGACTACAGCAAAATAATATAAATAAGCGTAAGAGACGCCGGGCCTGCGGACGCCTGCAAGCTACCTCAGTCTTGCAATGCTCAATTCCCACGCAAGACTCTACTGCTGCTGCTCATGATCGAAACCTAGACCTATGCAAAAACGCACAATAGTGCAGTATCAGCACAATCTGACCACATGTGCTGGTAAGTGCCTAGCCTATCCCAGCGAAGTAGTGACAAGCCTAGGACTAGACACCCACATAAACCTATGCAGTTCAATATACATATGTACACCACAAGATAACAAGAGATATCAAGTAAATAAATCCAACAAGAAATATCATAAGAGGGAAGGTCAACAAATAACAACAGTTATTAAGTCAACAATGGAAAACCAAGTATAATGGAAATAGTTAATATCAAACAAGGAATAGCAAATAGTTGCACGACATCACCTTTCGTGCTTTTAATCTCATCCTCACCAAATAAACAAATAAAAGTGCACGGCATCACCCTTTGTGCTTTTACTCTCATCCTCACATCCATGGCACGACATGATCCTTCGTGCATGGTTTAATAACAAGGCACGACATTACCCTTCGTGCATAATCAATATCACAAGGCACGGCATGATCCTTCGTGCATAATCAATAACAAGGCACGGCATTAACCTTCGTGCATAATCAATAATGAGGCACGACATTAACCTTCGTGCAATAACAGTAAAACAAGGCACGGCATCACCCTTCGTGCATTATCACTCTTTCTCACCCAAATAACAATCACAGTTAAGGGCAAAGAATGAAAACAACAATCATGAACCATCCCAGCAAGGAACACAATAATTATCACAACAAAGTCCCGGCAATGGAAAATAATATACAATTCCACAATATGTCCCGTCAAGGGAAAACAATGTACAATTCCATAACCCGGCAAGGGTTCAACAATTCATCTTTAAAATATCTCACAACAAGTGTCAACAACGACTCACGGTCATGCTAGACGCTAGTGTATGGATGCTCGTCACCACAGCCCATACACCGCACTCGATCACATAGCACATAGCACACAATCCTATTCCCTCAAGCTAGGATAGAACAAACACTTACCTCTAGCCTTGAAGTCTAAATTATCCTTCAACTATAGCTTTTCCCCGAATTTTCGCTTTCAACTAGCTCGAATCTAGTCACAATTAATTCCATTACATTAATAAATAATAAATAACTTAGTTTGAATGCTTAAAAATGGTTTTCTCAAAGTTTACCCCAAAATTTCCCAAAATGCCCCCGGCCCCACGTGGTCGGAACTCGGGGTTCGGACCAAAATCCGGTTACCCATTTCCCCACGAGTTCAAATATATGGTTTGTTTCAAAATCGGACCCCAATTCGAAGTCCAATTACCCAATTCATGAAAACCCTAGGTTCTACCCAAAAACAAGAATTTCTACCACGAAAACCTTTGGTTTCTATTGAAAATCATGTTTAATGTTGTTAGGAATTGAAAGAATTAAGTAAAAAGTGACTTACAATTGTTTAGGAGTGAATTTGCTCTTGAGGGTTCGTGTGTGGTGTGTGGGTTTTTGAAAGAATGAAGAAAGAACTGAAAAATTTGTTTAAGTATAAAATTGCACAGCTGTAGGTATCGCAATTGCGAACATTTGTTCGCAATTGCGAACGCATCAGGTTTGGGGTCTGTCAGTATCGCATTTGTGACATAATGTTCGCATTTGCGAACAAGGTTGGGTCAAATAGGCCTTCGCATTTGCAATGATAGCTTCGCATTTGCGAAGCCAGGCGAATCATTGAAGGCCTCGCATTTGCGAGGTTAAGTTCGCATTTGCGAACCACTGCACACCCCTACCAGCTTCGCATTACCGAAGTCTGGTTCGCATTTGCGAACCAAGGCTAATCTGGGACTTATCACATTTGCGAGAAAATCTTCACATTTGCGAAGATACCAGCTGGGTGAAAAACCAGCTGAGTAAAATTTCAGAATTTGAACCAACGGCGTATCAAATCTTTACCCGAGCCCCCCCGGGCTCCAAACCAAACATGTACACAATATCAAAAACATATTTCAAACTTACTCGTGCGATCACATCGCCAATATAACACCGTTTTCATCAAATCAAACCTGAAGTTCATGATTATCATCCTTTTCAGTTTCATAACTTTCAAATTTGGAACTCAAGGTTCAAAACACATCAAACGACATCCAAATGTCACCAAACTTTGCAGAAAGCACACATATAATATTTAAGACTTGTGCCGGGCGTCGGAACCAAAATACGAGCCCGATACCAAGGTCATTTAATTCATTTTCCTTTAATAATTATAGCAAAAACAATTTAACAGAAAAATCCATAACTTAGGCTCTAGGCCTCAGAATTCGACTCCGGATGCATGTCCGAGTCCCATATTTTCCTACGGACCTTCCGGGACCGTCCGATCTCGGGTCCATGTCCGTTTACCCAAAATGTTTACTTAAGTCAACTATATAAATATTAATATCATTTTTCTTCAATTTTCTCATAGAATTTACATATTCTATCACAAAATATTTCCGGCTACATGCCCGGATCATGCACGTAGAATGAGGTTTTTAAGGCCTCGAAAGTGCGGAACAAGTGATGGAAATAGGTGATGACCCTTTGGATCGTCACATCCTCCACCTCTAAAACAATCGTTCATCCTCGAACGGACAAGAGAAGGAAGTACCTGAGTCGGGGAACAGATGTGGGCAGCGGCTCCGCATATCAGACTCGGACTCCCAGGTCGATGACTTAGGAGGCTGACCTCTCCACTGAACACGCACAGAAGGATAACTCTTCGACCTCAACTATCGGACCTGCCGGTCTAGAATGGCCACCGGCTCCTCCTCGTAGGATAAATCATTGTCCAATGGGACAGTACTGAAGTCTAACACATGTGTGGGATCGTCGTGGTATCTTCGAAGCATAGATACATGGAAAACTGGATGCACAGCGGATAAGCTAGGTGGCAGAGCTAGTCTGTAAGCCACCCCTCCTACTCGGTCCAGAATCTCAAATGGACCAATATACCGAGGGCTAAGTTTTCCCTTTTTCCCGAACCTCATCACGCCGTTCATAGGTGACACTCGGAGCAATACCCGCTCACCAACCATGAAATCTACATCTCAAACCTTACGATCCACATAAGTCTTCTGTCTGGACTGAGCTGAATGTAATCTCTCCTGGATGGTCTTGACCTTATCCAAGGCCTCCTAAACTAAGTCTGTACCCAACAACCGAGCCTCTCCCGGCTCAAACCATCCGACTGGAGATCGACATCGCCTACCATACAATGCCTCATACGGGGCCATCTGAATGCTAGACTGGTAGTTGTTATTGTAGGCAAACTCTGCTAATGGCAGAAACTGGTCCCACGAGCCTCCAAAATCAATGACACAGGCTCAATGCATGTCCTCTAGAATCTGAATAGTCCTCTCTAACTGGCCGACCGTCTGAGGATGAAAACTGTACTCAACTGAACCTGAGTTCCTAACTCCCGCTGGACCGCTCTACAGAATAACGAGGTAAACTGCGTATACCGATCTGAGATAATAGACACCGGCATCCCAAATCTCCCTAATGAAAATCTCTGCTAACCTCTCCGATGAGTAAGAGGCAGATACTGGAATGAAGTGTGCTGACTTGGTCAGCCTATCAACAATGACCCAAATAGCATCAAATTTCCTCCGATTCAAGGGAAGTCCAATAATGAAGTGCCTAGTGATCTGC
The DNA here is from genome assembly GCA_032618575.1 of Nicotiana noctiflora. Taxonomy (NCBI): domain Eukaryota; kingdom Viridiplantae; phylum Streptophyta; class Magnoliopsida; order Solanales; family Solanaceae; genus Nicotiana; species Nicotiana noctiflora. The sequence goes on from JASVEL010007319.1 coordinate 681,825, forward strand.
TCCCATTTCCACTCGGGAATTTTGATTCTATGGAACACACCACCAGGCCTCTGGTGCTCATATTTCACCTGCTGACAATTCAGACACCGAGTGACATACGCAACGATGCCTTTCTTCATCTTGCACCACCAATAGTGCTGCCGTAAATCCAGATACATCTTCGCGGCGCCGGGGTGAATAGAATACCACAAACTGTGGGCCTCTGCTAAGATCAACTCTCGAATCCCCTCAACATTGGGTACACAAACTCAACCCTGCAATGTCAATACTCCGTCATCATCTAGAGTTACCGTCGTGGCACATCCCCGCTGTACAGGATCTCTCAAGTTATGCAAATAAGGATCATCAAACTGCCTCTCATGGATCTGCTCTAATAGAGATGAAAGAGCCACCGTGCAGGCTAACACCCTGCTAGGCTCAGAAATGTCTAGTCTCACGAACTGGTTGACTAAGGCCTAGACATCTAGAGCAAATGGTCTCTGACTAACCGGGATAAAGGCAAGACTACCCATGCCGGCGGACTTTCTACTCAATGCATCGGCCACCACATTGGCCTTACCCGGGTGATATAGGATAGTAACATCATAGTCCTTCAGCAACTCTAACCATCTCCTATGTCGCAAATTCAACTCCTTTTGCTTGAACAAGTACTGTAGGCTTTTGTGATCGGTGTACACCTCACATGTCACACCATATAAATAATGCCTCCAGATCTTTAAGGCATGAACCACTGCTGCTAACTCAAGATCATGAACTGGATAATTCTTCTCATGTATTTTTAGCTGTCTCGAAGCATAAGAAATAACCTTACCATCTCGCATCAATACCGCTCCAAGCCCTGTACGAGATGCGTCACAATAAATTGTATAAGGCCCTGCACCCGTAGGTAGTATCAACACTGGTGCGGTAGTCAAGGCTGTCTTGAGCTTCTGAAAGCTCGCCTCACACTCATCTGACCACTGGAACTGGGCACCCTTCTGGGTCTACCCGGTCATCGGGGCTGCAATAGAAGAAAACCCCTCTACAAATCGATGGTTGTAGCCTGCTAATCCCAAGAAACTCCGGATCTCAGTCACTGAAGCTGGTCGAGGTCAATTCTGGACTGCCTCAACCTTCTTTGGGTCTACCTATATACCTTCCACGGATACAATATGACCCAGAAATGCTACCAAACTCAAATAGAACTCACATTTTGAAAATTTGGCATATAGCTGATTATCCTTCAGAGTCTGAAGAACCACTCTAAGGCGCTGCTCGTGATCTTCCTCTCTGCGGGAGTATACCAGGATGTCATCTATAAAGACTATCACGAACAGATCTAAATAAGGCCTGAACACCCGATTCATCAACTCCATGAACGCTGCTGGGGCATTGGTCAACCCGAAGGACATGACCAAGAATTTATAATGCCCGTATCTAGTGCGAAAGGTTGTCTTAGGTATGTTAGCTGCCCTGATCTTCAACTGATGGTAGCCTGACCTCAAGTCTATTTTTGAGAACACCCTCGCTCCTTGAAGCTGGTCAAACAAATCATCAATCCTCGGCAGTGGATACTTATTCTTTATCGTCACTTTGTTTAATTGCCGATAATCAATACACATCCGCATCGAGCCATCCTTCTTCTTCACAAACAACACAGGTGCCCCCCAGGGGGAAACACTGGGCTTGATAAAGCCTTTTTCTAGAAGGTCTTGCAACTGATCTTTTAACTCCTTTAACTCCGGCGGGGCCGTACGATAGGGTGGAATAGAGACGGGCTGAGTGCCCGATGCCAGATCAATATAGAAATCAATATCCCTGTCTGGTGGCAAGCCCAACAGGTCTGAAGGGAAAACCTCAAGAAACTGCCGTACAATAGGGACTAAATCAATAAAAGGAACCTCCGTGCTGGAATCACGAACATATTCCAGATAAGCTAGACACCCATTTTCGACCATGCGTCGAGCCTTAACATAGAAAATGACAGTGCGAACGGAGGGACTAGAGGTCCCTCTCCACTCTAGTCAGGGTGATTCGGGCAAGGCCAATGTCACAGTCTTGGCATGACAATCTAGGATAGCATGGTATGGGGACAACCAGTCCATCCCCAATATGACATCGAAATCCACCATGTCTAATCGTAACAGATCAACACGGGTCTCAAGACCCCCAAATATGACTACGCATGAACGATGCACCCGGTCGGCTACTATAGAGTCACCCACTGGTGTAGACACATAAACTGGAATATCCATAGCATAGCTAGGCATGGCCAAATACAGTGCAAAGTAGGAAGACACATATAAATATGTAGACCCAGGGTCAAATAATACTGAAGCACCTCTGTCACAAACAAGAATGTTACATGTAATCACGGCGTCTGATGCCTCTACCTCTGGCCTGGCTGGTAAGGCATAAAATCAGGGATCAACACCTCCCCTCTGAGCTACATCTCTGGGATAGTCATCCACTGGCTGACCTCTATCTCTGACTGGACGGGCTCCACCTATACGGTCTCGACCTCCAACTCTACGATCTCTACACCCGCCTCTGGCTGGCTGGGCAGGCTGAGAGTCAGCTGGGGCCTGAGTCATGGGACAAGGGCCCCACTGCTGAGTGTTGCTCGTCGCTCGAGGGAAAAATCTGACAAGATGAACTGGGCCACCATAACCGTAGCAATATTTAGGCTGATGGGCTGCTGGCCCTAACGACCTGAATGGCCCCCACGAACACTCTGAAGAGGTTGGGCACTAATAGGAGGCTGATCTGAATACTGCTCACGAAACCTACGATCACCTGGTCCACCCTGTGAAGCCTGAAGGGTGGAATGAAAAGGTCTGGAAGACCGGCCCCTATCAAAAGATTCCTTGCCTCCAGAAGAAGAACCACTAAACCTGCCTGAATAACGAGGCCTCTTGTCTGAAGAATAACCACCTCCCCGAGCAAGAGCCATCTCAACTCTACGTGCTGCATTAGCTGCCTCCTGAAAAGATATATCACTCCCCACTCCCATAGCCATCTGAAGTCTAATTGGCTGATTAAGCCCATCTATGAACCTGCGGACCCTCTCCCGCTCTGTGGGGAGTATCACCACTACATGACGTGCCAGATCAACAAATCTCATCTCGTACTGAGTGACAGTCACAGTACCCTGCTGAAGGCGCTCAAATTGCCTCCGAAGTGCATTCCGCTATGTAATAAGGAGAAACGTCTCCAAAAATAACTCTGCAAACTCATCCCATGATAAAGCCGGGGACCCTGCTGGGCGAGTCAAGCAATAATCTCTCCACCAAGTCTTGGCGGATCCTGAAAGCCTGAATGTACAGAAGTCAACTCTATTAGACTCCATTATCCCCATAGTCTTGAGAATTTCATGGAAACTGAATAAGAAATCCTGAGGATCCTCTGATGTGGCACCATTGAAAGTAGTGGTAAATAGCTTGGAGAACCGGTCAAGTCTCCATAAAGAATCAGAAGTCATGGCCGCTCCATCTCCGGCCTGAGCTGTGGTACCTGACTGAGTGGCCACAACTGGCTGAACCACTGGTGCCTGAGGCTGAGGAGCTACTGGCTCTAGAGTACGAGCAACACGAGTCTGGGCCCCTCCTCCAGTTGGAGAAGCGGTTGGTGCAGCTGGTAATAAGCCCGCTCTGGCAACGCCATCCTTAAATCCCGCTATCCTGACCAGAGCCTCCCGAAGATCCGGGGTAAATAAGGCCTCTCCTGGGACCTGAGCTGGGCCCACTAGAACTGTTGGGACTGGAACCTCCTCGCCAGTCTCAATATGAGGCTCCACCTCTGGAATAGCTGCCGGGGGCTGAGCTCTGCCCCTACCACGGCCTCCGGTACGGCCTCGGCCCCTGCCCCTCACGGGAGCTGCCTAGGGCTCAGGCTGCTGGTCAGCGGATGAAGAAGCGCGTGTCCTTACCATCTGCGAAAGGATAAAGTAGAAATTCAATCAGTATTTGAGGAACAAATCGCACGACAAGAAGGAACAAAATGAGAGACTCTTTCCTAACTCAATAGACTCTGGAGGACAAGTACAGACGTCTTCGTACCTACCTCTCAAACTCTACTAAGCTTGTTCGTGAGTGGCACGACATTAACCTTCGTGCAATAACAGTAAAACAAGGCACGGCATCACCCTTCGTGTATTATCACTCTTTCTCACCCAAATAACAATCACAGTTAAGGGCAGAGAATGAAAACAACAATCATGAACCATCCCAGCAAGGGACACAATAATCATCACAACAAAGTCCCGGCAAGGGAAAATAATATACAATTCCACAATAAGTCCCGTCAAGGGAAAACAATGTACAATTCCACAACCCGGCAAAGGTTCAACAATTCATCTTTAAAATATCTCACAACAAGTATCAACAACGACTCACGGTCATGCTAGACGCCAGTGTATGGATGCTCGTCACCACAGCCCATACACCGCACTCGATCACATAGCACATAGCACACAATCCTATTCCCTCAAGCTAGGATAGAACAAACACTTACCTCTAGCCTTGAAGTCCAAATTATCCTTCAACTATAGCTTTTCCCCAAATTTCTGCTTTGAACTAGCTCGAATCTAGTCACAATTGATTCCATTACATTAATAAATACTAAATAACTTAGTTTGAATGCTTAAAAATGGTTTTCTTAAAGTTTAGCCCAAAATTTCCCAAAACGTCCTTGGCCCCACGTTGTCGGAACTCGAGGTTCGGACCAAAATCCAGTTACCCATTTCCCCACGAGTTCAAATATTTGGTTTGTTTCAAAATCGGACCCCAATTCGATGTCCAATTACCCAATTCATGAAAACACTAGGTTATACCCAAAAAGAAGAATTTCTACCATGAAAACCTTTGATTTCAATTGAAAATCATGTTTAATGTTGTTAGGAATTGAAAGAATTAAGTAAAAAGTGACTTACAATTGTTTTGTAGTGAATTTGCTCTTGCGGGTTCGTGTGTGTTGTGTGGGTTTTTGAAAGAATGAACAAAGAAATGAAAAATTCGTTTAAGTATAAAATTGCATAGCTGCGGGTATCACAATTGCGAACATTTGTTCGCAATTGCGAATGCATCAGGTCTGGAGTCTGTCAGTATCGCATTTGCGACATAATGTTTGCATTTGCGAACAAGGATGGGTCAAAGAGGCCTTTGCATTTGCGATGATAGCTTCGCATTTGCGAAGCCAGGCGAATTATTGAAGGCCTCACATTTGTGAAGTTAAATTCGCATTTGCAAACCACTGCACACCCCCTACCAGCTTTGCATTTGCGAAGTTTGGTTTGCATTTGCGAACCAAGGCTAATCTAGGACTTATCGCATTTTCGAGAAAATCTTCGCATTTGAGAAGATACCAGCTCGGTGAAAAATCAGCTGTGTAAAATTTCAGAATGTGAACCAACGGCCTATCAAATCTTTACCCGAGCCCCCGGGCTCCAAACCAAACATGTACACAACATCAAAAACATATTACAAACTTGCTCGTGCGATCACATCGCCAATATAACATCGTTTTCATCAAATCAAGACTCAAGTTCATGATTATCATCCTTTTTAGTTTCATAACTTTCAAATTTGGAACTCAAGGTTCAAAACACATCAAACGACATCCAAATGTCACCAAACTTTGCAGAAAGAACATATATAATATTTAAGACTTGTACCGGGCGTCGGACCCAAAATACGATCCCGATACCAAGGTCATTTAATTCATTTTCCTTTAATAATTAAAGCAAAAAAAATTTAACAGAAAAATCCATAACTTAGGCTCTAGGCCTCAGAATTCGACTCCGGACGTATGTCCAAGTCCCATATTTTCCTACGGACCTTCCGGGACCGTCCGATCTCGAGTCCGGGTCCGTTTACCAAAAATATTGACCAAAGTCAACTATATCAATATTAATATCATTTTTCTTCAATTTTCTCATAGAATTTACATATTCTATCACAAAATCTTTTCGGCTACATGCCCGGATCATACACATAAATCAAGGCAAAATAGAATGATGTTTTCAAGGCCTCAGAAGTGCGGAACAAGTGAGGAAAACAAGTGGTGACCCTTTGGGTCATCACATTAACAAAGATTTGTAGAAATACTAAACAGAAACAGAATCATAAAAGATGAAGATGAAGAGAAAATCAGATAAAATCTAACATGCAAATAGAAAAGAACACCAAACACGTTTATCAATCAAAAAACAAAAAAAATGAAAGGTTGGGAACTTAGCTCGCAGGATTTGTCTCCTGAGCTTCCCTTTTGTTTCTTTTTCTTTTCTTTTTCTTTCTTTTCTTTTTCAATTTCTTCTTAGAGTTCGAATTTGAAGTCTTTTAGTGTCTTTATCAACAGAGATGGGCTCAAGAGTGTTAAAGAGAGAGTGTTTTGATTTGGGGTTTGATTTTGAGTCGGCTAGAGTTAGGGTTCCGGCGACTATTTTTTGGATATTCGAGCAGTTAGGGTGAGATTCGAGGGAAATGGTTTTCATAGGGTTGTAGATCAAGAGATGGGGGTTTTATGGTATTAATTTGGAAGTCGGTGTCATAGATTTGTAGTCACTGGAGAAGAAATCCGGTGACCGAATTTTCAAGAATTGGGGCTTTTGGGTTTTCTTTGGTTGTCTACGGTGGTTTGGGGTAGAAGATTAGTAGGGGAGTGGTTTGGGGATTGATGGTGGCCGGAGATGGCCGTGAAAAGTGGCCAGTCTCCATGGCCAGCGAGTTTGAGAAGAAGAAGAAGAAGATGAAGCACTAGGGCGGCTAGGGTTAGGGGAAATAGGAAATGGCTGGTCTCTTGAGAGACCGGGCCTTTTATACTTATTGCATGTGATTAATTCCTGGCCGTTGGATCATTGATGATCAATGGCCAGGATTGAATGTTCAAAAATGATGCAGTTTGATTAAAAACAAGGGCTGGCTCCTCTCCGTTAGATCACAGTGAATGGACGGCACAGATTTGATCAACAAAAACCTTATTAAGTTGATTAAGTTCCGGATTGATTCTCAACCGTTGGATTAGATAAATGGACGGCTGAGATCATTTGTTACTTAAAGATTGGTCCGGACATCTTATTTGATTTGGGCCAATTGCATCTGTGCCTGCACAAATGGCCCAGATGTATATTTTTTGTATTTTTCACATATTTTATTATTTTTTGTGTATTTCTCTTGTTGTATTTTATCTTCTATTTTTGTATTCTTTTCCAGTTACCCAAATTCTTTTAATTTTCTATTTTTCCAATTTTTCTGATATATTTTGCCATTTTTTGCTATTTTTTCTTATTTTCCGGCATTTACTTGTATTTTTGTTAATTTTCTTTTAATATCTTTTATTTGTAACAATTATACTCAAACTATTTTTTTTAATTTTCATATTTAATTGTTTACTCACACAAATGCATATTATTTCAAACAAACATGTAATTGCACCCCAAAAATATTATTTTATTTAATTTTGAAATTTGGTTGCTTAGGGCAAAATTCACGTGCTGAACCTTACATGCAACGCAGGTACACATAGAAATACATGCTCAACAGCAAATTAAGAATTTATCGGGAAACATTTGTCCAAATAAAAGCCAATTGTCTTTTAAGGATTTAAGAAACTGAAGTTTAATACATTTAGAAATTCATTTATCAATTTGATCGGATGTAAGAAATACAACTGTAAACAACGTTATAATTATTCCAAGTACAACATACCTTTGGGTCCTAGACTATGTAGACAATAATATACCAGTAGCTACGCACAGACTCTCATAACCTCATTCATACGTAGCCCCCACAAATAGGAGCACAGAACCAATTAACTCACCTATGGGGACAATTCCCTCTCACAATGTTAAAAGGACACTCACCTCGCTCCGAAGATCCATAATTGGTATTTCACACCTTTTCTAAGAATTGAATCGATGACAAATACTCCAAAACTTGCCAATGATTATTCAAATTCAATAACATACAATAAACTAGTCATATTAATCTAATTTATAACAATTCCTAACCTCGATCGAAATGTTGACAAAAGCGCCCTCGGGACCACGTGCCCGGATTCTAAAACTTTCGCAGAACAAATTTAACAATAACTCCACGAACACAAATATATAATTTACTCTCAATTCCATACCCAAAATCTTGGTCAAATTACAAGAATATTAATTTTCTAGGTTTTCCCTCAAACCCCAATTTTCTACCAATTTCATATCCGAAGCAATATCATGCATTTAGTGTCTAATGAGTGGGAACAACTTCCTTGACATAGATGGAGAAAACTCTCTTCCAAAAGCTCCAAAATCACCTAGCCCAAAGTGAAAAATGGGAGGAAATGAGCCTAAACTCGATTTTTAAAGATAGCTCATTGCCTCCAGACCTTTCACACCTGCGGTCAGTTGACGGCTTCTGCGGTATCGCAGGTACAGACCAATAGCCACTTATGCGGTCCATCCCCGAGCCTCCTACTTGTGCATCTGTGCTTTTCCTTTCATAGGTATGGTCCCGTTTCTCCGGCAAAATGACCGTATCTTTAGTCCTAGCCTAGCTGCCCATTTTTGCTTCTTCGTCTCGGCCACCTTAGGTGCGGTCTCGCTCCTCCGGCTACATGACCCAATTTGCGGTCCCTTCACATCCAGTCCAGAACTATATTTGCCGCTCCACTCACAGGTGTGGATATACCTGCAACCAACAACTTCAGCCCTTTCCAAAAAATCCAATTTGATTCGTTAATGTCACGATGCTAGTTCGCCAATTGTGAACACGTCATGACGGCACCTAGCTTTCGCGACAAGGTAAGCCTAGCACTTTGTGGAAATTATAATCAAAACTAAATAATAGGAATATTGTATATAGTTTCCTCCTAGCACATACACTTTAACACTTAGCATTCTGAAACTATCCCAAATACCCGGAAACCCACGGGCAACACAGGCTAAGACAATCATAAGATATAGCACAAAAATCCGGAAATGTCTACAACAACTGAATATAGGAAATGGAACTGCTAAATATAAGATAGAGTAGAAGGAGGCTCTTCGGTCTGCGAACGTGGCCGATATACCTCAAGCCTTCGAATATAACCCCTAGATAACTGATGATGCGCTTGACCGGAAGTACCTGGATCTGCATATGAAAAACATGCGCAGGAAGGGCATGAGTACACCATGGTGGTACTTAGTAAGTGCCAAGCCTAACCTCGGTTGGGTAGTGACGAGGAAGGTCAGGGCCCTACTAAGATAAAACATTATAATCAATATGATAATGACAAGACAATATGTGTATAATCACTGCTGATATCCGACTAGAAAAATAAGTAAAACGGTTATAAAGGACAAACTAAATCAAAGAATATAGGTACAAACCACAACCGAATATTTATAATCGGGGATCTCCTAGTATCTCGAGGATATCTTGGTATCCTCAATAAATAATTTATGGGATCTCTTAGTATCCACAACAATAAATTCTAGGATCTCTTGGTATCCAGAGGATCTCCTGGTATCCTCAATAAATATTCTGGAATCTCTCGGTATCCACAATAATAATTTCTGGGATCTCTTGGTATCCAAAGGATCTCCTAGAATCCTCAATAAATATTATGGGAACTCCTGGTATCCACAATAATAATTTCTTGGATCTTTTGGTATCCAGAAGATCTCCTGGTATCTTTAATATATATTTTGGGATCTCCTAATATCCACAATAATAATTTTTGGGATCTCTTGGTATCCCCATGATCTCCTAGTATCCTGAATATATAGTTTGGGATCTCCTAGTATCCACAATGATAATTTCTGGGATCTCTTGGTATCCCAAGGATCTCCTGGTATCCTTAATATACACGCTTTCCTATACCAAAGATCTCCTGGTATCCCGCACTCTCAGTCTTAGTATATAACATGTACATGGGAAGCTCCCGGGATGTTGTCCCGTAGTCCCAAATTTAAATCAACCGAACAACAACTCAAAATATTAAATAACTACCAAACTAATAGCAAATAATAGCACATTCTGGCCTAATATGTTTCATAGAATGCAAACAAGTCCATTTAAACAGGCTTCCCAAAGCTAGCACATGCTATAATAACAATTAGGAATAAGCAAATACGAAAGAGAACTCAACTCAAGCATCTTTTATTTTAAGTAAAAATTCGGGTTTTCAACAATTAGCTCAAGTACGCATTTTTCACCTCACGCATAAGGCATTCAATTACCAATTTCATATCTTAAGGGACAAAGTCCCCCACACAAGGTTAGACAAGCCACCTACCTTGATCAAGTGCAAGTCAACCTGAAAACACGCTCTTGCCACGAGTATTCGACTCCAAATGGATAAAATCTATTCAATCAAATTGCATTTGTAAATAATAATTCAATTAATTTATTCTACAATTAAATTCTAAGCTAATACGTGAAATTATGTACAATGACAAAAATAACCCTCTGGCGCCATGTCTCAGAACCGGGTAAAATTTATATTCTGGAAACCTCGCACTCTCATAAGTCTAACCATAGCAAGAACACCCAAATCGGACCACAAATGGCCACTCAAATCCTTGATTCTATCCAAGAGGGTTTTCTTCCCTCTTCAAATAAAATTCTCAAATTAAGCACTAAAACTTGCAATAGATTCGAGTTATACAACCAAAATTGAGTTAAGAGTACTTATCCCGTTGTTCTCTCCAAAAATCTCGCGAAAAATTTCCTTATCTGTGCTCCAGATCGTCAAAAATGGCAAATGGAACGAAGTTTGGACTTTATTCTGCTGCCCAGAGATTTGTTCTTTGCGTTCGCAGTCCTTCTCTCGCGGTCGCGAAGAACAAAGTTCCAAAATTTTATTTTCCAAACTCTGCTCGCACATCCCCTATTGCAATGGTCATAACTTTTTATAACAACTCCCAATGACTATTATAATATCCTTTTGGAAACTAGATTGAAAGGGCTACAACTTTCGTATTTGAATCACCTCACAATATCTTGTAGATAAAGAGATATGAGCTTCCGAAGTAGGACCTGCGCGACAGAAATTCCTTCTTCGCGAATGCGAGGCACTGTTCACAAACGTGAAGAACAAATTCCCTAATGGAAAATCCTTCTTCGCGAACGCGATGCCGTCTTCACGAACGCGAAGAACAAAGTCTCAGAGGTCAAATTCTTCATCACGAACGCAATAGGCCCCTCGCGAATGTGAAGAACAACACCAGATACCAGAAATGGCAGTTCAAAATCTTCCAAAAATGACTCGTTGGGCATCCGAAATCAGCCTGAGGCACCCGGGACCTCAACCAAAAATACCAAACTACTCCAAAACATCATATGAACTTGTTCCAATCATAAAAACACATCCATAATCACAAAAATCATCAAATCACGACGGATTCAAGCCTAAGTTAAACTAAAACTTTCAAATTTCTCATTCAATCAATAACCCGACCAAATGATGTCCGAATGACCTCAAAATTTGCGGACATATCCAAAATCACCTAACGAAGCTACTGAAACTCTTGGAATTCCATTCCGACCTCCAGATCAAAATCTCACCTATCAACCGGAATTCGTCAAAATTCAACCTTCGCCAATTCAGGCATATTTCTACACCGGACCTCCAAATTCAATTCCAATCGCACTCCTAAGTCACAATTCATCCCCCGAAGCTAACCGAACCACCAGAATTCAATTTCGAGCCCTCTAACTCACAAGTCAACGTCCAATTTACTTTTTTCAAACTATTCCTTAATTAAAGAGACTAATTGTCCCATTTCCAACTAAACTCGATCTGAATTGACTCAAATCCACTAAGTACACATATTGAAACATGATTAAGCATATAACGGGGAAGACATGGAGGTAACTAATGTGACGATGGGTCAGTTCATCACATTCTCCCCAACTAAAACAAACGCTCATCCTCGAGCGGATCAAGAAGCATACGTGGACAAGCAAAAAGATAGGGGTACTGGCTGTGCATGTCCTTCTCGGTCTCCCATGTCGCCTCTGTGACCGGTTGACCCCGCCACTGGACCTTCACTGAAGCAATGCCTTTTGACCTCAGCTTTCTAATCTTTCTGTCTAGAATGGAAATTGGCTCCTCAACATAGGATAGATCCTCGTCCAGCTGGACTGAACTAAAACCCAACACATACGACGGATCACCATGATATCTCTGGAGCATCAAAACATGAAATATCGGATGAAGATCGGCCAGGCTGGGAGGTAAGGCAAGCTCATAAGCAACCTCCCCAACCCGCCTCAAAATCTAAAAATGTCCAATGAATCTTAAAATCAACTTCCCTTTATTCCCAAAATCACATAATGCGCCTTTTAGGCGTAACACGAGTCAAGACCATCTCTTCGACCATATCGAAAATATCTTTATCCCTTCGGTCCGCATGACTCTTCTGTCTTGACGAGGCTATATAGAGTAATTCTTGAATTACTTTAAACTTTTCCAAAGCATTCTAAACCAAACATATTCCTAATAGTCCAACCTCACCGAACTCAAACCAACCCACCGGGTCTCTGGTTCTTATAATTAACCTAGTCACAGTTAGGGCACCGAGCTACAAATCAAACTAGGTTCTAAAAGATCCAACCTCACAACTGGATAGCAAAGGCCTAAACATCGATCAGCATAGGCCTCTTGAAGCTGGTAAGTAAGCCAAACTTCCCAAACTCTCTGCCCAGCAACTCAAGAATTAGCCACTACATTGGCTTTGCCCGGGTGATATATGATAGTGATGTCATAATCCTTACCGTAGTTATAACCACCTTCTATGGCATAAATTTAGATCATTTTGCTAGAATATATATTGCAACTCCGTTGATCAATATAAATCTCACAAGGAACACCGTATAAATAATGACACCAGATTTTTAAGGCATTAACAATAGCAACTAGCTCAAGGTCGTGGACAAGGTAATTCTTTTCATGTATCTTAAACGGTCTGAACATGGAGGCAATCCCCCTACCATCCTACATCAACACTGCTCCAAGGCTAACCCGTGAAGCATAAAAATATACTATATAAGACCCCGAACTAATAGGAAATATCAAAAATAGGGTCGTGGTCAAAGCTATCTTGAGCTTTTGAAAGATCACCTCACACTCTTCTACCCACTGAAATAGAGCACCCTTCTAGGTCAATCTAGTCATAAAGGTTGTAATCGATGAAAACCCCTCTACAAAACGATGGTAGTAACCTGACAAGCGAAGGAAACGGCAAATCTCTATAGCTTATGAGGGTCTAGGACAACTCTACACTGCCTCTACCTTCTTCGGATCCACCCGAATACCCTCACTTGATACCACGTGAACTACGAATTCCACAGAATTCAACAAGAACTTACATTTTGAAAACCTTGCATATAATTTCTTTTCTTTCAAAGTCTAAAACACTGTCATCAGATGCTGCTTATGATCTTCCTAACTCGGGTAATACACCACAATTTCATCAATAAAGACAATAACAAAGGGTAAATATATTTCTGAAATACTATGTGCATCAAATGCACAAAAACTGTTGGGGCATTAGTCAACCCAAATGACATACATGGAACTCATAATGATCATATTGAGTTCTGAAGCAAATCTTCGGGATGGATGACTCCCGAACCTTCAATAGATGGTAACCTGAGCATAAGTTAATCTTAGATAATACATGTGTGCCCTGAAGCTAGTCAACAAATCATCAGTATGAGGCAAAAAATAGTGGTTATTCACTATAGCTATAACGACCCGACCCGTTGTTAGGGGAGTTACCGCCCACGTTTTCTTTATTTTATACTTCAACAATTTAATTTATATGTGTTTGGAGAGTTAGTAGTAAATCGGAGGGAATCTAGTTAGAAATGAGGCGATAAACCTCTTTTTGAGAAGAATAATTTGGAAAATTCAACTGAATGTTGACTGATGACTTAAAAATCTGGGAATGGATTTCTGAAGATTCAACTAGTTTCAGGGGATAATTTATGACTTAGGAGAGAAATCGAAATCAAATTTGGAAGTCCGGTGTAGATTTAGGCTTGAATTGGCTAAGGTTGAATTTTGGCGAATTTCAGATGGTAGGTGAGACTCTGATCCAGGGCTCGGAATGAAATTCTGAGAGTTTTAGTAGCTCCGTTAGGTGATTTTGGATATGCGTACAAAATTTTAGGTCATTCAGAGGTGTTTAGGTCGGGTTTTAGATCAAATGTTAGTTTCAGAAGTTTTAATGAAACTTAGGCTTGAATCTGTGAGAATTTGATGATTTTGGTGTTTATGATGGTGTTTTTATGTTGCGAGCAAGTTTGAATGAAGTAATGGGACATATCTGTGCCTTTGGTTGGGGTCCCGTGGGTCTCGGGATGATTTCAGATGCCCAACAGGAAGTTTTCAACTTGGTTGTTGCAGCAGAAAAAGTTCAGTCAGTGATTGCACTATGCGATCGCATAGGGTCATTGCGATCACATAGAAGAACCTGTATGGTGTGAGAAATTTCTCTATACGATCACGTAGAAGGGGGCGCGACTTCATAGGTCTAAGATGTTGTAGAGTGCGACCGCATACTCTATGTTACGATCGCATAGAAGAAATTTGGGGCCCAGGGAGATTGCTCTATGCGATCATATAGAGGTATTGCTATCGCATAGAAGGAAAAATGGCCCCGAAATTTTACTCTATGTGATCACATAGGGTCATTGCGATCGCATAGAAGAAGGCGTCTAGGCAGAACAGTTTAAGTTAATTTTAGACGCGACCCTAATCATATTTTCACTATTTTCACTCCGCCAAGGGAGGGTTTTGAGAGCTTTGAAGAGAGAAATCAATGGGTAATCGTTGGAGCTAAGTTTCTTTGCTCCAAAATACGATTTTATGCTAGAATCAACACCAAAACTCATGAAATTGGAAAGAAATTGTGAAGAACTAGGGCCAAAATTTTGAAAACGAGTTTTTGGGGTTTGAAAGGCCATTCGAACTCCGATTTCGATAAATTTTATATGCACGGACTCTTGGCGAGATGAGGAATCAGTTTGTATGAATTTTGGAATTTTTTGAGAAGTGGGCCAAGGGCTCGGGTTTTTCCAACATTGTGTAAATTTGATTGGGTTATGTTTCTTTGACCCACAATGATGTAATTGCTGTGGTTTTGACTAGATTCGATGCACGAGACGGCAAATTCGAAGGGAAAAGGTGTCGCGGACGAGTCCACGACCGGCTAGAGGTGAGTAGTTAGTGTATATGGTAGCATGTGGGTTCGAAACCCTGGATTAGCACATTGTGACGCTATTAGGGAGTCGCTCGCACCCCATGGCAGGTGCGTGATTGGTTAGGACTGGGCATTGAGACTTGGTCCATCCCGAATATGAATAATATTATATTGGCGGTTGAAACACACACTTTGTTAGATTTAATTATGGATTGTAAGTCGTGTTTGGGGTCTTGTGCCGACCTGTAGTATCCCTAGGGGATAAATATCTATGTGATAGCTTGGTTTGCATAATCACTGATCTTAGTACTAGTTTGAAATCACTATTAGGAAATGCTAAGTCACATGTTCTTGGTAAATTAAATCAAATTATAGTATTCTTCATTGTTAATAAACTGGAACCTGGAAATAAATAAGTTGAACTGTTGTGTGACTCATATGCATGTTGTGGACTGAGGATGGATCGGGCTGCACGCCGCAGCAGATGATATGAATATTGAGCTTGGGATGAAGGAGCTCCTCCGGAGTCTGTACACACACCCAATGAGCGTCGTCGACGTTAAGCGGATCGGGGTATGCGCCGTAGCAGTCATGTGCGTTGCATTGCATTTTTGTTTTTAAATTACCTATGCTAATTGTAAATTGCTGTTGTTGTTAGTTCGTGGTAGGTATCAGACTATAGTTTAGCTTTGCTCTGTGGTAATATGTGGATTTCCTGCTTTCAGCTATTATTATATACTTTTTACTCACTGAGTACTTAGTACTCACCCCTACTCTTTGCATCTTTGTGTGCATATTCAGGTACATAGGAGTGTTAGACGAGCACTCCAGCCTATATCAGAGTTTATTCGAGTTGCTGAGGTAGCTACCGACATTCGCAGAACCTAGCTTCTCTCTCCATTCAGTTATTACTATATGTTTCAGACTAGAGTATTTTATTCAGTATTTCTATTACCATTCAGTTTTATTTAGAGAGACTCTAGACTCGTGACCCCAGATCTTTTGGGAGTGTTATTTTCGATGTTCGCACTTCTCAATATTTGATTCTACTATTATTATTGGAGTATTTATTGACTCATATACTCTTCTTGAAATTGCCCTTTTGGGACTCGTCTTTAACTGTAGAAACAGTTGTTGGTCTGGCTTTTGGTGTTGGGCGCCATCACGACCGGATTGGGGTCGTGACAAGTTGGTATCAGAGCCTATGTTACTAGGCCTCGCGAGTCATGAGCCGGTTTAGTAGGCTCTCGCAGATCGGTATGTAGACATCCGGATCTATCCTCAGGAGGCTACAGAACATTAGGAAACACTTCACTTTCTTGGATTCATATCGTGTAGTTTGTGTTATCATAAAACTAAATTTTCCGTATTCTATTCTCTCGCAGATGGCGAGAACACGTGCTAACAGACGTGGCGGACGGCAACCAGTGCCACCAAGAGGTCGTGGTCGTAGAAGAGGTAGTGCAGCAGTGACAGCACCTGCTGACCCACCAGCTTACTAGACTCAGGGTCGGATCCCAGCGCCAGTAGACCAGGTTCAGGGCTAGGTCCCAGCCGCAGGCTTCCCAGCAGCTCAGATTCAGGCGCCGACAATGTCTATTGTGATACCAGATCTTATCAGTGTGTACTGGCTTAGCTCAAGTGGTTGCAGCCTCTACTACATCAACTTCTTCACAGGCAGGGGGAGGGAATCAAACCCCCATTGCGCGCACACCCGAGCCAGTAGTTATGGTTTACAGGCACCTGAGGCAGCTCCAGCTCAGCCAGTTCAGCCAGTTCAGCCGGCTGCACCAATCGCACTAGCCCCAGCTCATGTGTTCCAGCTAAGCCTGATAACGAGCAGCGTCGGTTGGAGATGTTTGGGAGGCTACAACCTCCAACGTTCAGCGATGTTGAGGGTAAGGATGCCCAAGGCTTTCTGGATAAGTGATAGCGTATGCTTTGTACTGCGGGTATTCTAGAGTCTAGCGGTGTTGCTTTGACTACCTTCTAGTTCACAGGACCATCATTTTATTGGTGGGAGAATTTTGAGAGGCGTAGGCCTATAAGGGTAGTGCCTCTCACTTGGCAGCAGTTCTCCATGATATTTCTGGAGAAGTATGTGCCCCAGTCTCAGAGGGATGAACTGTGTCGCCAGTTTGAGTGGTTGAAGTAGGGAGATATGTTGGTGACTCAGTACGAGTTAAGGTTTACAGATCTTGCTCGCCATGGCATGTGGATGATTCCGACGGATCGTGAGAGGATTAGGAGATTTGTTAATTGTCACAACTATCCTATCCGCATACTAATGACCAGAGAGAGGGCTTTAGTAGTTACTTTTGAGGAGGTGGTTAATGCGGCTCCTCAGATTGAGACAGACCACCGTCGAGTGCGTGTGTAGAGGGACCCGAAGAGGCCTCCTGGTATAGGAAGTTACAGTTGTGCTCCGTCTAGAGGCCAGTTTTAGCATAACAGAGGTCGTTCCTTCAGATCTCCTCCATTAGGTCGTGCAGAGTCTAGTGGAGCTTCGTCAGACCGTGGTCGTAAGGGTCATCAGGGCCATCAGGGCTAGCAGGGTCATCAGTAGAGCTAGCCTGCGCTGAGCGCCCTCCCAGCTCAGAGCTCTACTCCTGCTCCTTCAGCTCAAGCTTCATCTGCAGTGGGAGGTTCTCAGCAATCCCTTTCTCCAACTTCAGGCTGTTGTTTTGAGTGTGGTGAGTTTGGCCATATCAGGAGGGAGTGTCCCCAAATGCTTTGTAAGCAGTCTTAGTAGAGGGATCAACCTTCGTCTTCTGCTCCTGTTTATTCAGCACCCGCTCAGTCAGTTAGGAGTGGTTGTCGTGTAGCCAGAGGTCGCCCTAGGGATGAGGATAGTACTGGCGGAGGCCAGTCTCGTTTATATGCTCTTCTGGATAAGAGGGACGCTGGTGCATCAGATGCAGTCATCACTGGTATTATCTCAGTCTGCCATAGGGATGCTTCTGTCTTATTTGATCCCGGATCTACCTATTCCTATGTTTCTTCATATTTTGCACATCATTTGGGTATGACCTGTGGTATTCTTGCCTTACCTGTGCATGTGTCTACCCCGATGTTTGATACAGTTTTTGTGGATCAGGTATACCGATCCTGTCTTGTTACTATTGGGGGTCTGGAGAATCAAGTTGACTTATTATTATTGGGATGGTGTATTTCAACGTGATTCTAGACATGGATTGGTTATCTTCCTTACCATGCGATTCTGGATTGTTATGCCAAGACAGTCACATTAGCTATTCTGGTTAGTCCGAGGATCGAGTGGCAAGGCGTGACTGATTATGTATCCGACAGGGTGATTTCCTTTATAAAAGCCCAATGAAGGATTGTGAAGGGTTGTTTATCTTATTTGGGTTTCATTAGAGATGTTGTGGCTGAGACACCCAGTCTTGATTCGGACCCCATTGTGTGGGATTTCCCGGATGTATTTCCAGCAAACTTGTCGGGCATGCCGCCAGACAAGGATATCGATTTCGGTATTGACTTGGTGCCGGGCACTCAGCCCATTCTATTCCTCCCTACCGCATGGCACCAGCTGAGTTAAAAGAGTTGAAAGATCATATTCATGAACTCTTATATAAGGGGTTCATTCGCCCGAGTGTGTCACCTTAGGGTGCACCGGTATTATTTGTAAAGAAGAAAGATGGGAAAATGAGAATGTGCATTGATTACTGATACGCTCAAATTACACATTAATAATTTGGGTAAGGTGGTCGGTGTCAAATATAATAACCCAACAAGATCGGGGTCGAATCCCACAAGGAATAGGTGTGAAAGTGTTACTTAATTTAGTGTGGTACCTGACTGAGTTCGTAATTCTACCCAGTTGCCAATAAATGTGTGGAAAGTAATAATATAATGAGTATGGAAAACAGTTGATTTGGAAGTAACTATTAGAATTGTTGATATGGTAATAAATGAGATTGATTAAACCAAGGTTTTGTCCCCTTCAATGAAGTGTAAAGCTAATGGAGTCAATATGATATATTTCTAATGGTTGATTTTTGATACGCAACTTGTGTTTAAGCAACTACCCAATATTTCCCAATAATTGAGTAGTATTTCCTCTTCTAAATTTTCCCAAATGTAAAAGCGTTGTAATTCGTAACTGTCAATATATGCCAAATAAAACCCACTTATCCCTAGGCGATTTGATTAAACAAGGTGTAACGCCTTGAGCTTTTGCTATTAACTTCTACCAAATTCTAACCCACTTTCCCAAGTAAAGCAAGAATTTAATGGCTTGTGTTAATGTTTGCAACAATTAACAAGAAATGAAGAATAAGAGGTAAATAGATATCAACCAACCATTATGCATATATTAAATATCAAACACCCATTAACATAACACCCATCTAGGGTTCACAACCTTAGTACTTAGAATTAGCTACACATACTGAAATACAAAAGTCAAAGAGTAATGAAGGTCATAAATGCTTACAAAGGAGAAAATCTTTCACCCTAAAAGCTTCCAAAAGAGATCCAATATTAGTATATTGGAATGTAGTGTAAAAATAGACGAGATGCCGCTCAACAAAAATGTCTTCAAACTATTTATAGGGAGACCAATTTCGGGAAAGAATCGGACAAAATTACCCTTTCCAGGTCACGTCTGCAACTGCAGATCTGTCGCAGAATAGTTATGCGGTCCGCATTCTGAGCAATTCCATCGCAGATCCAAAACCCTAGTGCCTAGTTCTTCATCACCCTTCCATTCTGCAGTCCGCATTTGTGTTATGCGACCGCAGATTTGTGTCGCATTCTGACACTGAGTTTTCTTCTTGTTCAATCTGCGGTACATCTGCGGTCTGCATATCTTTTCTACGATTTCAAATTGTACCGCATTCTTGTGATAAATTTTAGCTCGAGAATATGTAATATTCTGCGATTTGAGATTCATTCTGCAGTCCGCATGTATGATATGCGACCGCAGATATGCCGCAGAATTGCATTTGAGTACTATTTTGCTCTTTTTCTCTCTTTTTGCTCACATTTTCATATCCTTGGTCCTCCCTTCCTTTCACACTGTAAGTGTACACAAATCTACATAAGTATTAGTTATAATTACATAAAAACAAGCTAGAATATAAGCAATTAGTGTTGAAATATGCCAAAATTCTCCGGCACATAAACACCCCCAACTTAAGCTCTTGCTTATCCTCAAGCAAGCCAAACGTATAGCCTAATCTAAACTCTATTTACAAATAACAATAGTGACTCAGGATTGTGTTTATTTCTAGTTCATCAAACATGTATTTACAATTGCTTTATCCTTCCTAGATTAAGAATATGTACAGAGAAAACTAATCAATCATGTGAACTCTAAGCCTCAATACTGTGACAAGATGTTACTCTCAGGTGAGTGCAATTTCATTTGACTCAGAAAAACTCAATTTCAGTTCAACTCCACAGTTTATATACCCTCACTGGAAAGAAAATCCTGAATCACAACATTTATAATGATGAAGAAGAGGGAACATTTACAAACACACTCACTCTCAGAACGAACTTCAAGTGCTACAACATGTCATACCATAGGCTTGCCCTTATTTTAATTGACAACTTATTCACGAATGTTCGGTTTGAAAGTCTCATAAGGGTTTTTTTGGCTTGTAATGTTGGTTTAGGAATGGGTTGGATGAACATTTGGGTACAAGTAACTTCACCCTCATTGAACACTAATCACATTTTTACCATTCTTTTTCACTCCTTTTTAAATCCACATAATTTTGTTTTCATCTAGCCACCGGTGCAGAGCTACTTTACATATATTTTCATCATTGTTCAAGACTCCAAATTTTTGTATACATCCACATATATATTATTAATTTTTTTTAGGAGAAGCTTGAACAATTTCACAAACTTTTTATTTTGAAGCATGTAGCCCTCAATTCACCTAATACCTTAATGATCTTCCACTTTGACCTTACCTCTAACTTAAGATTTTAACCTTATTCTCAATGTTCAAAGAGGGACGGGTTCAAAAGAGGGAATTATTTTTCAAATGGGGAAAGGTTTGTAATGAGTTGGCCAAGGAAAGGTTTAAAAGCTCAAATTGGGCGCTAGTTGTATTATTTGCACGAAGGTAGGCTTGAAAGGCTAAAGGAGGTTTTACAACTCAAAGCAAAGAATGCCTAAGATCATTACTCCAACCAAACATAGTGTCATTAGCATGAAAAACCAACAGGGCAAGTTCTAGATGACAGAAGTAACACAAGAATTATATACAAGCAGGAAGCTCACACACACATTGTATATGAACTGCTTCATTGACCTTATTTGGCATTTTCGAGCAACGATTTTGCAACTCAAGGCTTTAATCACAACCATAATTGTAATTTTGAGTTGCCATAGAATCACAGAGCGAGCCTCAGATTCACAGAATGTATCATAGAGACAAGTTCCTTTAAGACAATCATCAATCTATCTATCGTTGGGAAACGTCGAACAGAATGACTATCGGAGGATGTGCGCTACGTGCATGCTCGATACTAGGTAACTACACTAAACTTGGTCACAATTGTTTATACCTAAGATCCTGATTCTACTATTACACCCTTGGAAAAGAACCAGAACAAGAAAATCCAAGGGGAATTGATTCATCACTGCTATAAACAGACACAAACTCAACAACAGAAATTGAAAACAACATCATGATATCACTCATATACCAACATTTAATGTTCACAAAGGCATGATACGCATAAGTACATGGGTTTCTATCTATATACAGCGAATATAATACAATGCAACATTGCCTACCCCCAACATAAAAAGATGCATTGACCTTAATGCATAGAAATAAGGAGTAGAGTTTTAGGGGAAGTTCCCTGAGGCACACTAAGTGGTATGGGAGTCGATAACTGGCTAAGCTGGGGAGGGATCACCCTCTGATATGGCTGTGGGGACTGGCTCTAGCTCCTTCAGGAGTGTGATCTCCTGTCCTGGTGGCTGCTTTGTGGTGGGGGAAGGAACTGGCTGTACAGCTGGAACTGGTGCGAGAGGGACACTATCATTGGTTGGCACATGAGAGCTACTGGAGGCACCCTCTGTAGATGGGACTGCTGTAGGTCCTCCTCTATTGACCAAAGATCTCTCCAGGGCGATCTTCACCTGTGTCCTCTCTTCCTCATCAGCAGAGGCATCGTCAACCTCATCACCGATCGCCTTCCCCTTGTCATCAACTAGAGGGGTCTCATCACTAGAAAAATCTGAGCACTCTTCTTCATCCTCTTCCTCATCCTCCAATTTGTCCGAACCACCAGTCTCCTCATCAGAGGCTATGTCAACAGGACCAGTGGAAGTTGTGGTATGAGTGGCAACCGGAGGAGGAACCACAGGATCCGTTATCGGATTTTTAAAGTCAAACCCCAAGTCATGAGCTAGGCCTGTGCCTTGATCACCTTCCGACGGAAGGAGGGATGAAATATCGAATTCCAAGTTTTGCATCTTTTGGAATTTGACCTTCATAGAAGCGACCTCCTTCTTGAGGTCATTCAGGCCACTGACCTCACCTTTTTCCAGTTTCTCCACCCGCAACTCAATGCCTACTAGCCATTCCACCTACGGTGATTGCTTTTGTTGAATGTCCATCACGGCTCCATGCATAGGAGTGAGGACTTACTTGATTAAATTACGCAAATTCTTCAGAAGGGTGTCAACTTTTGCATTAGAATGTTGGGCCAATATTCCTAGCTTCGAGATTGCCGGAGTAGCAGGTGAGGCCTAAACAGTAGGGGGTCGAGTTGAAGTAGAAGTAGCAATAGGGAAAGCCTGTGGAACGGAGTCCTCTGTAGCATCGGCATGCGGAGCAGTAGAGGGCTGCGGTGAAGGAAAGTCCTCCTGTACTACAACCGCTGGAGTCACCACCGTGTCACCAAGATGGTTGATATCATTGACGCCTACCTCCGTAACCATTTTGTCCCTCCTGATATCCACTGGGACATTGGCAGCTTGGCAAAGTGCAGTGATCAATGCTGGGAAGGGAAGAGATGTAGCATGTTGCATTGCCCGCTTACTAATTTCATGAAATATTATGGAGCCCACACTGATCTTGATGCCGTGCATTATTCAAGCTACCGGGATAGCCTTCTCGATAGCAATCTCTGTTTCAGTCTGTGTACGAATCAATCTGGATGAAAGGAATGCAAGCCAGTTTCGTCCCTCCCTTGAGAATTTTTCCTTGTAGATTTTGTGCCTCGGTTGTATCCAAGCAGGAGTCCCGCTAGCAATGACGGGGGCAAACCAGCCTCACTCACCCTCTTTGTTTGCTAACTTAGTGTTATACTCCTCAGTTGTTGTGTCATGTTCCCCTTCTGGGACAAGTATTATTTTATGTCTTTGGCACTGCATTTGACTGTAAAGCCTCGAACTTCTACCTTCTCAAGATACATCCATTGATGTTTATGGAGTTTGGTTCTAGATGCCCCATAGGATGTATAGAACTAGCGCACCATTGACTCATTGTATTCAACATGAGGTTCACTGAAGGCTAGCCATTTCCTCCGCTTGATGTTAGCGAGGATGTGCGGGTACTTCTCTGCTAGCCCATTCAAGCTCAATTGTTTCGCATGTAGCATGGACCTTCGGTCGAGCCCAACTTTATACTTTTCCCTTGATCTCTTAACTCCCCAGCGGAGAAGGTATTCAGCCCTTTCAGCCTGTTTCTTTCTCCTAGCTTCCGCATGTAAATCAACTTCCGGGCGAAGGTCTTCCTCCTCAGGTTGGGAAGGTGGTGGTTGTGCATGTTCAACATTTTGATTCTTCGCTTGAGGAGGCTTGCTTGCCAGTCATTTTTTTCGGGGAGACATATCTGGAAAATGATAGAATATCATGTCAAGACATTAGGAGGAGAATTATAGAGTTTTCAAAAAATAAGTAATTTTGCGGTCCATTCTGCGGTCGCAGAATTGATCTGCGAACTGCATACTCATTGCAGAATTACGTATCTTACAAACTGGTCAATCTGCGATGCATATATACGATCACATAACCAGTATGCGTACCGCAGAATCATCACAGAATGAACACATGAAAATTAAAATTTTGCAGATGTTTTGTTACCATCTGCGGAAGATATGCGGACCGCACACCAATTCAGTGATCGCATTCGTTACCGCAATTTTACAAATAGTCTCAAACACCAAAAGAGTCGATATGCAGTCATTATGCGGTCAGCATAACAAATCTGTGGTCGCATAATGATCGCAGACTCCATCTTCTCCAAATGACCTAGGGTTAGGTCTGTGACCAAAATGCGGTCCGCATATCAGAACACGTCGTGCTCAGCGATAAACCCTAATTTCTAACAATGGCTACCCTGTTTTTGTTCAATCATAGTCCCCATATAATGCATAGCCCAAAATGTACCATTTTCAACCCAGAATCGATACACCATGCAACTTAGACCAACCGTTACACACCTTTAAAAAAAATTTTAAAGGAAAAGAGAGGATGAGTTTCGCATACCAGATTTTGTGCAAGAAAATGTCAGCAATAGATCTTGGTGATTGTTCTTTGCTTGGGTTTGATCCGTCATCCTTGCCCTTTTCTTTTTCTATTATACTCTTTTTTTTATGTTTTCCTCCGTTTTGTTCTTTTCAAAATATTACATTTTTTTTAAACAAAGTGTATAGGATACGTACCTGATAAAAAATGCGGTGCTATCTGCGATGGACCAAGCACCACATAGAAAATTATGCAATCGCACATATGCTTTGCGAAGTGGTACGTGAAAGAAACTAGGGAGGCCAAAATGCGGTTAATTCTGTGGTTGTAGAATGAACCTGCGGACCGCAAACACACGTGATCACCACATTCCAGCTGCCTTTTTTTAGCACTCTTCTTTTACGATCAGCGGTGAATGTGCGGATCGCAGATGAGTACTGTGACCGCATTTCTACCACATTTTTCACACTTTGCTATTCCGTCATTTTTCATGCGTTTTTCCACCAAGTGCTAAGATCTTTAGGGCTTCCTGCACTCCACAGAGGTTGTAAATACAAACAAAAAATAGAAATAAAATATACAATGAGAAAAAGGACGTTACCACCTATGGGTTGCCTCTCATGAAGCGCTTGATTTAACGTCGCGGCACGACGGGACTTATGCCCTTTCTATTTCACTATGTAGTCGGGCAAGGACCATCTTTTAGAGCCAGTTGTTCCACCAAATGCTTTTCACCATCAATTCCTAAATAATGCTTGATGAGTTGGCCATTTACTTTGAATGTCCGGGACCCGTCTGTTTATTCTAGTTCCATCGCTCCATATGGGGAGACATTTACAACTTTAAAGGGGCCGGACCATTTCGATTTAAGTTTACCCAGAAACAATTTGAGCCTTGAGTTAAAGAGCAAGATCAAATCACCTACCTTGAACTCTCTCTTCAAGATCTTTTAGTTGTGGACAAACTTCATCCGCTCTTTGTACACAACCGCGCTCTCATAAGCACGAAACCGGAATTCCTCTAGTTCATTTAGTTACGTTAACCTCAAGTTCACAGCCTCAGCCCATTCCAGATTCAACTTCTTCAATTCCCACATGGCTTTGTGTTCTAACTCAACGGGTAGATGACATGCTTTACCAAAGATGAGCCGGTAAGGAGAAGTACCAATAGGAATTTTGTAGGCCGTGCGGTATGCCCACAATGCATCATCTAGCCTTCTTGACTAGTCAGTCCTATTTGCGTTCACAGTTTTTACTAGAATATTTTTTATCTCCCGATTGGAAACCTCCACTTGACTACTCAATTGCGGATGATACGGTGTGGCCACCTTGTGTTTGACACCATACTTTTCAAGTAATCCCGCAAATTTATTGTAAAAGTGTGATCCACCATCACTAAGAATGGCTCTAGGGGTGCCCAACCGAGTGAATATGTTCTTCTTCAGAAATGCAGTCACACTCCTCGCTTCATTGTTTGGTAAGGCAACAGCTTCAACCCATTTGGAAATGTAGTCTACTACCACGAAGATGTATTTCATTCCATAAGAGCTCACAAAGGGACCCATGAAGTCGATCCCCCACACATCAAAGATTTCTATCTCCATCACAAAGTGCATCGACATTTCATACTTCTTTGAAATAGAACCTTGTCGTTGACATTGATCACAAGCCTTGACCATTTGATTGGAATCATGGTATATAGAAGGCCAATAATAACCACATTCGAGAACTTTAGCCGCTGTCCGATTTCCTCCATGATGTCCCCCAACCGGTGAGTCATGACATGCTTTGAGAATTGGCATGAGATCTTCTTCTGGGATGCACCTTCTAATGATATTGTCGGCACACACACGGAACGAATAGGGCTCCTCCCAATAATATTGCCGACAATCTCTCAAGAACTTCTTCCTTTGATAAGTCTCCAATCCTTCCGGAATAAGGTCACTCACCAAGTAATTAGGAATGTCGGCATAACATGGAGCAAAAGTGTTTGAGAGTGCCAAAATGTGCTCATCCTTAAAGGCCGTTGATTCCAAGCTCTTCCTTTGGTCTCCCTGCTTCCTCAAGTCTTGAAAAATGGTCCGCCACTTGGTTTTGAGTTCCCTTTCGGTCCTTGACTTCAAAGTCAAATTCTTGCAATAATAGAATCCATCGTATTAACCGAGGCTTTGCATCCTTCTTCGCCATGAGGTAGCGGAGAGCCGCATGATCCGTGAATACCACCACCTTGCTCCCTAATAAATAAGCTCAAAATTTCTCAAAGGCATAGACAATAGCAAGAAGCTCTTGCTCTGTGACGGTGTAGTTCATTTGTGCCCCATTGAATGTTTTACTTGCATAGTAGACCGGGTGAAGAACTTTGTTATGACATTTCCCAAGCATTGCTCCAATAGCTACACCACTAGCGTCACACATGAGTTTGAAAGGAAGAGTCCAATCGGGTGTGACAATAATAGGTACCGTGATGAGCTTCAACTTTAATTCATCAAATCCTTTTAGGAATTTTTCATAACAAATTTTGCATCCTTTTCAAGAAGCTTGCACATGGGGTTTGCAATCTTGGAGAAGTCCTTGATGAATCGCCTATAAAATCCAGCATGTCCCAAGAAACTTCGAACACCTTTTACCGAAGTAGGTGGAGGAAGTATGGAAATAATCTCAATCTTCGCCCGGTCAACCTCAATTCCATGCTTCGAAATCTTATGCCCCAACACGATACCTTTATCTACCATGAAGTGACATTTCTCCCAATTTAGCACAAGATTTGTTTCCTCGCATCTCTTTAGCACTTGTCTAAGATTGTTAAGATAATGCTCAAAAGAGTCACCCACAACCGAGAAATCATCCATGAAGACCTCAAGAAAATCCTCTACCATGTCAGAGAAAATGGACATCATGCATCTTTGAAATGTAGCTGGAGCATTGCACAACCCAAATGGCATTCGACTAAAGGCAAAGGTGCCATAGGGACAAGTGAACGTTGTTTTCTCTTGGTCCTCCAATGCGATGTTTATTTGGTTGTAGCCAGAGTACCCATCAAGAAAACAATAGAATTACCTCCTCGCTAGCCGATCAAGTATTTGATCAATAATAGGCATAGGAAAATGGTCATTGCAACTAGCACTATTTAGCTTTCGGTAATCCATGCATACCCTCAAACCGGTCATCGTTCTCATTGGGATGAGCTCATTTTTGTCATTTTCAATTACGGTCATGCCTCGCTTCTTCGGTACACATTGCACTGGACTAACCCCAGAACTATCGGCAATGGGGTATACAACCCCGGTATCTAACCACTTGATGATTTCGTTCTTCACAACCTCCTGCATTGATGGATTCAATCTCCGTTGGTGCTCCATACTTGCTTTTGTGTCCTTCTCCAATTGTATCTTGTGCTCACAAATGCCCACGGGAATTCCTCGGATGTCCGCAATTCTCCACCCAATGGCTTGCCTATGCTCCTTCAAGACTTCCAATAATTTTTCCACCTACACATCATTCAACAAAGAAGAAACAATTACGGGTAATGTATCATTAGAGCCAAGAAATGTATACCTTAGGTGTGGAGGAAGTAATTTGAGCTCTAATTTTGGTGGCTCAATAATTGATGTCTTTGCAGGAGGTGTAGCTTGACTCTCCAAGTCAAGAAAAAGTTTTGCTGGAGTATAAGTGTAGGACCCACGACTCTCCAATGCATGTACTGACTCCAAGTACCCCTCCCTGTCTTCACCATCAAAATTTACCAAGATGGCCGCCAATGCCTCACCAAGGCATTGCTCTTCCATTTTTAATTCTACTGCATCTTCCACCTCATCAACAACCTCTATAATAGAAATTCTCTCACACTCATGGGGAAACTTCATACCCTTGCTTGCTTGAAATGTAACCTTTTCATCATTCACCCTAAATTTAATCTCATTCCGCTCCAAATCCATGAGTACTTTTCCAGTGGCTAAAAATGGTCTCCCCAAAAGTATAAGAATTTCTTTATCAACCACACAATCAAGAATTACAAAGTTGGTGGGCAAATGGAATTTCCTAACTTTTTCAAGCAGATCATCAACAATTTCTACCGGTCTCATAATGGATAGATCAGCCATTTGTAACCTCATGCTTGTTGGCCTTGGCATACCTACTCCTGCTTGCTTATAAATGGAAAGTGGCATCAACTTAATGTTGGCCGCATTATCACAAAGGGGTCTTGTAAAATCACGCGCTCCGATAGTACATGGTATGTTAAAAGCTCCCGGATTTTCCTTCTTTTTGACCGGATTTGTGGCAATAATAGAACTAACTCGGTGAGTCATGTTTACCACCTCATGCTTTGTGGTTCTCTTCTTGGTGACCAAATCTTTCAAGTATTTAGCAAACCCCGACATCTCCTGAAATGCTTCTTCAAACGGAATGTTCACCATTAGTTGCTTAAGGATGTCGTAGAATTTCTCATGTTTGCTATCATCAAT
Source organism: Nicotiana noctiflora (assembly GCA_032618575.1). NCBI lineage: Eukaryota > Viridiplantae > Streptophyta > Magnoliopsida > Solanales > Solanaceae > Nicotiana > Nicotiana noctiflora. The sequence continues at coordinate 710,906 of JASVEL010007319.1, forward strand.
ATTGCGTGCAAGCCTTTGAGGAAATGGAGGAGGAGGTCTAGGAATAGGTGGAAGAGCTTTTGATATCTCTTTCCCCTCTTCCTTCGCCTCGACCAGCTGTTCTTTTTGCACTACCGCTTCTTCAAGAATCTTCTCACCCTCAACAACACTTTGTTCTCTAACCTCTACCCTTTTCCCAAGCTTTTCTTCTTCAACCATTTGTTCACCCTCTCCGTCTAGCACCTTCCCACTCCTGGTAGTGATTGCCATGATGTGATAGGTTTGACCACTCCCATTACCTCTTGTATTTGCAACCGTGTCACTAGGGATTATACCATTTTTGCTTCGGATTTTTCTCTTTGGAGAGGTCTCTCATTTGCATCTCCAATTTTTGAATGGAGGCGGTATGAGACCCCACTACCTCAGTCAAGTTCCTCATGGATGTGTCCGATTTTTCCTGATTTTGCAACACCCTCTCTAGCATAGATTCCAACTTGGATTCACTTGAAGATCCTTGGTTTGAATACGGACCATTTGGAGGAACATAGTAGTTTGAACTTCGGTTATAGTAATTGTTGTTGTTGTTCCAATTTCCTTGGTTTTGGCCGCCTTGGTCATGTCTCCATTGTTGGTTGTCTTGCCCTTGAGGGTTTGGCCTCCATTGACCTTGTTGTCCATGTCCTTAATATTGCTGTCTTTGATACCCTCCTTGAGGGTTGTTGATATAATTTGCTTCTTCAAATTCTTCGCTTGGAAAGGGTTGCACATCCTTGACTATGTTCACTTTCTTTGTTTGGTTTTCCGTGAACAATTTTGTCAACACATTCACATTTGTGGCCAATCCCGCAATTAATTGGTCACTCTCTTGATTTCCTTGATCAAATTTGTCAAGGAAGGAGAATCATATGCCAAACCACCTGAGGTGTCCTTGGAATGCCATGCTTGGTTGTGTTTTGCCATCTTGTCGAGAATTTGTGTCACCCTTGCAAATATTTAGTCCATGAACGATCCATCCGCTGCATTCTTCGCAATAGCTTGGATCATATGATCCAAACCCATGTAGAATTTTTCCAACATCATAGAGTCCGGAAAACCATGGTTTGGGGATCTCACCAAATATAATTTGAAGCAGTCCCATGCTTCATGCAATTGCTCCCCCGGTATTTGCTTGTAGAAGAAAATTTTATCCCACAGCTCAGATTGTTTACTTTGCGGAAACCATTTGGATAAAAATGCCCAGACAAGTTCGGGCCAAGAATGAATAGAATTGGGTGGTAGATTCTGAAGCCATTTCCTTGCATCCCCAGCAAGAGAATACTTAAAGCATCTCAATCTCAGAGTATCTTTAGAGGCATTGTTCTGTTTGTGCATTGCACACACTCCCAGAAAGTTTCTAAGGTATTGTGTCGGGTCATCGTCGGTGGAATTTCTAAAGAACCCCTCTGCTTTACGCAGAAGGATCAACCCGTGTTCCACTTTGAATGTCGCAGCACCAACCTCCGGAGGTACAATAGGATTACTATCATCAATGTACACTTCAATGTCTGCAAAGGGGTTGTTTCCCAACTCCATCTCAACGTCATACCCAGATTCAGACATATTTTCCTATCAACAGCAAGCAAAACAAGCAAAGTGTGATAGAATAGAATTAGATACACAGTAAAACGCATGCTAATAAGTAATTTCAAAACCGTATTCCCCAACAACAGTGCCAAAATTTGATACGCTCAAATTACACGTTAATAATTTGTGTAAGGTGGTCGGTGTCAAATATAATAACCCAACATGGTTGGGTTCGAATCCCACAGGGAATAGGTGTTGAAGTGTTACATAATTTAGTGTGGTACCTGACTGAGTTCGTAATTCTACCCAGTTAACAATAACATGTGTGGAAAGTAATAATATAATGAGTATGGAACACAGTTGATTTGGAAGTAACTATTAGAATTGTTGATATGGTAATAAATGAGATTGATTAAACCAAGGTTGTGTCCCCTTCAATGAAGTGTAAAGCTAATGGAGTCATGTGATATATTTCTAATGGTTGGTTCTTGATATGCAACTTGTGTTTAAGCAACTACCCAATACTTCCCAGTAATTAAGTAGTATTTCCTCTTCTAAATTTTCCCAAATGTACAAGAGTTGTAATTCGTAACCATCAATATATGCCAAATAAAACCCACTTATCCCTAGGCAATTTTATTAAACAAGGTGTAAGGCCTTGAGCTTTTGCTATTTACTTCTACCAAATTCTAACCCACTTTCCCAAGTAAAGCAAGAATTTAATGGCTTGTGTTAATGTTTGCAACCATTAACAATAAATGAAGAATAAGAGGTAAATAGATATAAATGAACAATTATGCATATATTAAATAACAAACACCCATTAACATAACACCCATCTAGGGTTCACAACCTTAGTACTTATAATTATCTACACATACTGAAATACAAAAGACAAAGTGTAATGAAGGTCATAAATGCCTACAAAGGAGAAAATATTTCACCTTAAAAGCTTCCAAAAGAGATCCAATATTAGTATCTTGGAATGTAGTGTATAAATAGACAAGATGCCACTCAGAAAAGTATATTCAAACTATTTATAGGGAGACCAATTCCGGGAATGATTAGGACAAAATTACCCCTTCTAGGTCACGTCTACGACCGCAGATCTGTCGCAGAACAGTTCTACGGTCTACATTCTGCGTAATTCCATTGTAGATCCAAAACCCTAGTGCCCAGTTCTTCATCGTACTTCCATTCTGCGGTCCACATTTGTGTTATACGACCGAAGATTTGCGTCGCATTCTGACACTGAGTTTTCTTCTTGTTCAATCTGCGGTACATCTGCGGTTCGCATATCTGATTTGCGATTGCGGATTGTACCGCATTCTTGTTATCAATGTTAGCTCGAGACTCTGTAATGTTCTGCGATTTGAGATCCATTTTGCGGTCCGCATGTATGATATGCGACCGCAGATACGCCACAAAAATGCATTTGAGTACTATTTTGCTCTTTTTCTCTTTTTTTGCTCACATTTTCATATCCTTGGTCCTCCCTTCCTTTCACACTATAACAGTACACAAATGTACATAAGTATTAGTTATAATTGCATTAAACAAAGCTAGAATCTAAGCAATTAATGCTGAAATTTGCCAAAATTCTCCGGCACCTCAATTACAGATAGTTGAACAATGTGACAGTAAAGAATTAGTACCCATTACCTCGTATTGAGGAGTTGTTTGATCAGCTTCAGGGAGCTAGTGTATTCTCTAAGATTGACCTTTGATTGGGTTATCACCAGTTTAAGATTAGGGATTCTGACATTATGAAGACAACTTTCAGAATGAGATATGGGCACTATGAATTTCTGGTTATGTCTTTTGGGCTGACTAATACCCCAGCTGCATTCATGCACTTGATGAGCAATGTATTTCGGCCATATCGAGATTCTTTTGTGATTGTATTTATTGATGATATCCTGGTGTACTCGCGCAGCCAGGAGGAGCACGCACAACACTTGAGGATGGTATTGCAAAGGTTGAGAGAGGAAAAACTTTATGCAAAATTTTCTTAGTGTGAGTTCTGGCTTGATACTGTGACTTTTCTAGGACATGCAGTGTCCAATGATGGTATTCGGGTTGACCCACAAAAAGTCGAGGCGGTGCAGAATTGGCCCATTCCGTCCTTAGCTACTAAGATCCGGAGTTTCCTCTGTTTGGCAAGCTATTACTGCAGGTTTTTTCAGGGCTTTTCATATATTGACTCATCTTTGACTAAGTTGACACAGAAGAATGCTCCATTTATGTGGTCTGATAAATGTGAGGAGAGCTTCCAGAAGCTCAAGTCAGCCTTGACCAGAGCTCCAGTACTTGTGTTGCCATCAGCTTTAGGGTCTTATACGGTGTATTGCGATGCTTTGAGAGTTGGGATCGATTGTTTATTGATGTAGGAGGGTAGAGTCATTGCATATGCTCCTCGTCAGTTAAAGCCCCGTGAGAAGAACTACCCTATTCACGACTTAGAGTGAGCTGCTATTGTTCATGCCTTGTAGATTTTGAGGCATTACTTGTATGGTGTATCTTGTGATGTATATACAGACCAGCGTAGCCTCCAGCACTTGTTTAAGTAGAAAGATGTCAATTTGAGGCAGCGGAGATGGCTTGAGTTGCTTAAAGACTATGATATTACCATCTTGTATCATCCCGGGAATGCCAATGTAGTGGTCATGCTTTAAGCTGGAAGGTTATTAGTATGGGCAGCTTGGCGTACATTCCAGTTAGGGAGAGGCCCCTTGCAGTTGATGTTCATCCTCTAGATAATTAGATGGTGAGGCTCGATATTTCTGAGCCCAGTCGGGTGATGGCTTGCGTGGTATCTCGGTCTTCCTTATATGACTGTATTCGAGAGCGCCAATAAGATGAACCACACTTGCTTGTCCTTAAGGATAGAGTTTAGCATGATGATGCTAGAGACGTCACTATTAATAGTGACGATGTGTTATGGATGCAGGGACAGTTATGCGTGCCCAATGTTGATGGCATTCGTGAGTTGATATTGGAGGAGCCCCACAGCTCGCGACACTCTATTCACCCAGGTGCCGCAAAGATGTATCAGGAGTTGAAGCAGTACTATTGGGGGAGAAAGATTAAGAATGATATTGTGAATCTTGTAGCACGGTGCCTCAATTGTCTGCAGGTCAAGTATGAGCATCAGAGGCCCGATGGTAGCGTATGGACATTCCCGAGTGGAAGTGGGAAAGGATCACTATGGACTTTGTTAGTGGACTCCCTCGGCAGCGAGGAAGTTTGATTTAGTTTGGGTGATTGTGGATAGGCTGACAAAGTTAGCTCATTTCATTCATGTGTGTACTACATACTCCTCAAAGCTGATAACAGAGATATTTATCCGTGAGATTATGAGATTGCACGGAGTTCCATTTTCTATCATATCAGACAGAGGAACTTAGTTCACTTCTCCGTTCTGGAGGACATTTCAACGAGAATTGGGTTCACAAGTAGAGCTGAGCATAACATTTCATCCACAAACAGATGGGCAGTCCAATCATACAACACAGATACTGGAGGACATGTTGCGTGCTTGTGTCATTGATTTCGGTGGTTCATGGGCTGATTACTTGCCTCTTGTAGAGTTTGCTTATAACAATAGCTATCAGTCCACCATTCGGATGGCGTCGAATGAAGCTTTATATGGGAGGTAGTGTAGGTCTCTAGTCGGTTGGTTTGAGCCCGGCGGGGCTAGATTATTGGGGACAGAGTTAGTTCAGGATGCCGTAGACAAGGTGAAGGTAATTCAGGAGAGACTTTGCATAGATCAGTCGCGTCAGAAGAGTTATGCGGACAGGAAGGTCCGAGATGTGTCTTATTCAGTGGGCGAGAAGGTGTTGCTAATGGTTTCACCTATGAAGGGCATTATGAGGTTTGGAAAGAAAGGAAAGCCTAGCCCAAGGTTCATTGGACCTTTTGAGGTGCTTAGGAAAGTTAGGGAGGTGGCCTATATGCTTTCTTTACCACCCAGCTTGTCGGGAGTTCACCCGGTGTTCCATGTATCTATGCTCCGGAAGTATGTGGGAGATCCGTCACATTTATTAGACTTCAGCCTGATACAACTGGATGAGGACTTGACCTATGATATGGAGCCGGTAGCCATTTTGGGTCGATAGGTTCGTAAGTTGAGATCCAAAGACATAGCTTTAGTGAAAGTGCAGGAGAGGTCATCCCGTGGAGGAGGCAAGTTGGGAGATCGAGCTAGAGATGTGGAGCAGATATCCACATTTATTTGAGACTCCAGGTATGTTTCTTAACCCGCTCGCGGACAAGCATTTGCTTAAGTTGGGGAGAATGTAATGACCCATCTTGTCGCTACGGGAGTTACTGCCCCGTTTTCTTCATTTTATACTTTAGCATGTTAATTTATATGGTTTTAGAGAGTTAGAAGTAAATCGGAGGGAATCTAGTTAGAAATGAGGCAATAAACCTCTTTATGAGAAGAATAGTTTGGAAAAGTCAATCGAATGTTGACCGATGAGTTAGAAAGCTTGGAATGGATTTCTGTTGATTCGACTAGTTTTGGGGGATGATTTATGACTTAGGAGAGCAATCAAAATCGAATTCGGAGGTCCGGTGTAGATTTATGCTTGAATTGGCTAAGGTTGAAGTTTGACGAATTCTAGACGGTAGGTGAGATTTTCATCCGGGTCTCGGAATAAAATTCCAAGAGTTGCAGTAGCTCTGCTAGGTGATTTTGGATGTGCATGAAAAATTTGAGGTCATTCAGAGGTGTTTAGGTCGGGTTTTAGATCAAATGTTAGTTTCGAAAGTTTTAATGAAACTTAGGCTTGAATCAATGAGAATTTAATGATTTTAATGTTTATGATGGTGTTTTAATGTTGTGAGCAAGTTTGAATGAAGTAATGGGACATATCTGTGCATTTGGTTGGGGTCCCGGGGGCCTCGGGATAATTTCGGATACCCAATGGGAAGTTTGAACTTGGTTGTTGCAGCAGAAAAATTTCAGTCAGTGATTGCTCTATGTGATCGCATAGGATCATTGCGATCGTATAGAAGAACCTGGAAGGTGTGAGAAATTGCTCTATGTGATCCCGTAGAAGAGGGTGTGATTGCATAGGTCTATGATGTTGCATAGTGCGGTCGCATACTCTATGTTGCGATCGTAGAGAAAAATTTAGGGCCCAGGGAGATTGATCTATGCGATCGCATAGAAGGAAAAATGGCTCGGAAATTTTACTCTATGCGATCACATAGGGGCATTGCGATCGCATAGAAGAAGACGTCTGGGCAGAACAGTTTAAGTTAATTTCAGACGCGACCCTAATCATATTTTCACTCCGCCAAGGGAGGGTTTTGAGAGCTTTGAAGAGAGAAATCAACGGGTAATCGTTAGAGGTAAGTTTCTTAGCTCAAAAACACGATTTTATGCTAGAATCAACACCAAAACTCATGAAATTGGGTAGAGATTGTGAAGAACTAGGGCCAAAATTTTGAAACGAGTTTTTGGGTTTTGAAAGGCCATTCGACCACCAATTTTGATAAATTTTATATGCACGGACTCGTGGCGAGACAAGGAATCCGTTGGTATGAATTTCAGAATTTTTCGAGAAGTGGGCCCGAGGCTCGTGTTTTACCAACTTCGTGTATTATTGTGTGTTTTCAAATAAATTTGATTGGGTTATGTTTCTTTGACCCATATTGATGTAATTGATGTGGTTTTGAATAGATTCGACGCAGGAAACGACAAATTCAAAGGTAAAAGGTGACGCGAATGAGTCCACACCCGGATAAAGCTGAGTAGTTAGTGTATATGGTAGCCTTCGAAACCCTGGCTTAGCACATTGTGACTCTATTAGGGCGTGGCTCGCACCCTAAGGCAGGTGCGGGATTGGTTATGACTGGGGATTGAGACTTGGTCCATCCAAAATATGAATAATATTATATTGGCGGTTGAAACGCATACTGTGTTAGATTTAATTGTGGGCTGTAAGCCATGTTTGGGGCCTTGTGCCGACCTTTAGTATCTCTAGGGGATAGATATCTATGTGATAGCTTGGTTTGCATAATCACTGATCTTAGTCCTGGTTTGGAATCACTATTAGGAAATGCTAAGTCACTTGTTCTTGGAAAATTAAATCAAATTAAAGTATTTTTCATTGTTAATAAACTGGAACCTGGAAATAAATAAATTGAACTGTTGTGTGACTCATATGCATGTTGTGAAGTGAGGATGGATCGGGATGCATGCCGCACCAGATGATATGAACCTTGCTCTTTTGTTGAAGGAGCCCCTCCGGAGTCTGTATATACCCCTAGTGAGCGCCGTCGATGTTAAACAGATCGGGCTATGCGATGTAGCGGTCATGTGCATTGCATTGCATTTTTGTTTGTAAATTATCTGTGCTAATTGTAATTTGTTGTTGTTGTTAGTTCATGGTTGGTATCTGACTGAGTTTAGCTTTGCTCTGTGGTATTCTGTGGATTTCCTGCTTTCAGTTATTATTATATACTTTTTACTTACTGAGTACTTAGTACTCACCCCTACTCTCTGCACCTTTGTGTGCAGATTCAGGTACACAGGAGGGTTAGACGAGCACTCCAGCCTATATCAAAGTTTATTCGAGTTGTTGAGGTAGCTTCCGGTGTTCGCAAAACCTAGCTTCTTTCTCCATTCAGTTATTACTATATGTTTCAGACTTGAGTATTTTATTCAGTATTTCTATTACCATTCTTTTTTGTATAGAGGCTCTAGACAAGTGACCCTAGATCTTTTGGGAGTGTTATTTTCGATGTTCGCACTTCTCAGTATTTGATTTTATTGGAGTATTTATTGACTCATATATTCATCTTGAAATCACTATTTTTGGACTGGTCTTTAACTGTAGAAACAGTTGTTGGTGTGGCTTGCCTAGCTTTAGTGTTGTGCGCCATCACGACCAGATTGGGGTCGTGACAAGTTGCTATCATATCCTAGGTTACTAGGCCTCATGAGTCATGAGCCGGTTTAGTAGGCACTCGCGGATCGGTACATATACGTCCGTATCTATCCTCGGGAGGTTACAAAACTTTAGGAAACACTTCACTTTCTTGGATTCATATCGTGCGGTTTGTGTTATCGTGAAACTAAATTTTTCGTATTCTATTCTCTCGCAGATGGAGAGAACACGTGCTAACGGACGTGGTGGACAACAATCAAAGCCACCCAGAGGTCGTGGTCGTGGAAGCGGTAGGGCAGTAGTGACAGCCCCTGCTGACCCACCAGTTGACCAGACTCAGGGTAAGATCCCAGCGCTAGTAGACCAGATTCAGGACCAGGTCCCAGCTGCAGGTATCCCAACAGCTCAGGTTCAAGCACTGGCAGTATCTATTAAGATACCGGTTATTCCGGAGACCTTAGCACAGATCTTATCAGTGTGTACTGGCTTAGCTCAAATGGTTGCGGCCTCTACTGCAGCAGCTTTTTCACAGGCATGGGGAGGGAATCAGACCCCCGTTGCTCGCACACCCGAGCTGGTAGTTTAGGGTTTACAGGCACTTGAGGCAGCTCCAGCTCAGCCAGTTTAGCCGGCTGCACCAGTCGCAGCAGCCCCATCTCATGTGGTTCCAGCTAAGCCTGATGACGAGCAGCGTCGGTTGGAAAGGATGGGGAGGCTACAGCCTCCAACGTTCAGCGGTGTTGAAGGCAAAGATGCCCATGGCTTTTTGGATAAGTGTAAGCGTATGCTTCATACTGCGTGTATCTAGAGTCTAGCAGTGTTGCTTCATGTACCTTCCAATTCATAGGACCAGGATTTTATTGGTGAGATGATTTTGAGAGGCATAGGTCTATTTGGGCAGCGCCCCTCACTTTGGCAGCAGTTCTCCATGGTATTTCTGGAGAAGTATGTGCCCCAGTCTCAGAGGAAGGAGCTATGTCGTCAGTTCGAGTGGTTGAAGCAGGGAGATATGTCGGTGACTCAGTACGAGTTGAGGTTTACACAGCTAGCTCAGCATGCCATGTAGATAATTCCCACAGATCGTGAGAGGGTCATGAGATTTGTCGATGGTCTCAACTATCCTATCCGCATATTGATGACTAGAGAGAGGGCATCAGCAGTTACTTTTGAGGAGGTGGTTGATGCGGCTCGTCAGATTAAGACAGACTGCCATCGAGAGCGTGAGGAGAGGGTGGATAAGAGGCTTCGGGGTACAGGTAGTTATAGTGGTACTCCATCTAGGGGCCAGTCTCAGTACAGCAGAGGTCGTTCCTTCATATCTCCTCAGTCAGGCCGTGTAGAGTCTAGTGGAGCTTCGTTAGACCGTGGTCGTCAAGGTCATCAGGGCCAGTAGGGTCGTCAGCAGTGCCAGCCCACAATGAGTGCCCTCCCAGCTCAGAGCTCTGCTCCTGCTCCTTCACCTCAGGGTTCATGTGCAGCGAGAGGTTATCAATGGTCCCTTTCTCAAACTTCAGGTTGTTGTTTCGAGTGTGGTGAGTTTGGCCATATCAGGAGGGAGTGTCCCCAATTGCTTCGTATGCGGTCTTAGTAAAGGGATCAGCCTTCATCTACTGCTCATGTTTCTTTAGCACCCGCTCAGTCAGTTAGGAATGGTGGCCAGGTAGCCAAAGGTTGCCCTAGGGGTGAGGATAGTACTGGTAGAGGTCAGGCTCATTTTTATGCTCTTTCGAATATGAGGGACGCTTGTGCATCATATGCTGTCATCACAGGTATTATCTCAGTCTGCCACAGGGATTCTTCTGTCTTATTTAATCCCGGATCTACCAATTCCCATGTTTCTTCATATTTTGTGTGTCATTTGGGTATAACCCGTGGTATTCTTGCCCTGCCCGTGCATGTGTCTACCCTGGTAGGTGATACAATTATTGTGGATCAGGTATACCGATCCTATCTTGTTACTATTGGCAGTCTGGAGACCCGAGCTGACTTATTATTATTGGGCAAGGTGGATTTCGACGTGATTCTAGGTATGGATTGGTTATCTCCTAACCATACAATTCTGGACTATCATGCCAAGACAGCCACATTAGCTATTCCGGGTAGTCCGAGGATTGAGTGGCGAGGTGTGAGTGATTATGTATTCGACAGAGTGATTTCCTTTATAAAAGACCAAAAAATAATCGTGAAGGGTTTTTTAGCTTTTTTAGCTTTCATTAGAGATGTTGAGGCTGAGACACCAGTCTTGATTCAGTCCCTGTTGTGAGGGATTTCTCGGATGTATTTCCAGCAGACTTGCCGGGTATGCCGCTGGACAGGTATCGATTTCGGAATTGACTTGGTGTCGGGCACTCAGCCCATTCTATTCCTCCCTACCGCATGGCACTAGCTGAGTCAAAAGAGTAGAAAGAACAGCTTCAGGAACTCTTAGATAAAGGGTTTATTCGCTCGAGTGTGTCACCATAAGGTGCACCGGTATTATTCGTAAAGAAGAAAGATGGCACAATGAGAATGTGCATTGATCTCAGACAGTTGAACAAGGTGACATTAAAGAATAAGTACCCATTACCTCGTATTGAGGTTTTGTTTGATCAGCTTTAGGGAGCAAGTGTATTCTCTAAGATTGACCTTCGATCGGGTTATCCCTGGTTGAATATTAGGGATTTAGACATTATGAAGAAAGCTTTCAGAATGAGATATGGGCACTATGAATTTCTGGTGATGTCTTTTGGCTGACTAATACTCCAGCCGCATTTACGCACTTGATGAACAATGTATTTTGGTCGTTTATGGATTATTTTCTGATCCTATTTATTGATGATATCTTGGTGTACTAGCACAGCTAGGAGGAGCACGCACAACACATGATGGTGGTATGGCAGAGGTTTGTCACACCTCTTTTTTACGCACCCGCAAGGATGCAAAGAGTTTTTCCAATTAAAGGACAATCGAGATGGGATTTATTTAATTATTTCAGAGTCGCCACTTGGGAGATTTATGGTGTCCCAAGTCACCGGTTAAATCCCGAATCGAGGAAAAGAATGACTCTATTTAACGGTCCGCGAACCAGAAATCCGGATAAGGAATTCTATTAACCCGGGAGAAGGTATTAGGCATTCCCGGATTCCGTGGTTCTAGCACGGTCGCTCAACTGTCGTGTTTGGCTTATCTATCTGCTTTTTACAATTATGTACTTAGTGCAAGTTAATATCCCTTTACCGCTTTTATTATTGGTTATGATTTACGAAAGAGAAAATTGC